>JAZHRO010000002.1:16470000-17095000 GCA_037157565.1 Thalassia testudinum | reverse complement strand
ACAGATGTCCATATTCTTTATATAAAATTTTTACATTGCGTTGAAATTTACAGTTCCAAATCCAAATCAAATCAAATGCATGGATACGTCCTCTTCTTCCCCACCCATGCTTGCAAGACGCCATTAGAACCGCCGGCGACCACCACGCACTCGTCGTCGTTGGCGGCGGCGGCATTCTGCCGCCACGCGACGGCGCTCACGAAGCCCCTATCCCTGCTTCCCCTGCAACCACTATAGCAGACATCTCCTCCTCCGAAACCCTTAACCCACACGGGTTCGCTCCACCGCATGTCGTACACGTAAACCTCGTCGCTCTCCGAGCCGCACCCGACCAGACCACCGGTCCACCAGACCGACAAACCGACGAAGCTCCTCGTGTTCACGTGCCCCTTGAACGTCCTCAGCTCGACCGGCTCGACCCCGTTCCACATCTTTATGGTCCCGTCCGTGCTCGCGGTGACCACCCGCCCGTCCCCGCCGAACCGGACGTACGTCACCGTCCTCCGGTGGCCCCCGAGGACCGAGAGCGGCCTTGCCGCCGCCCTCACGTCGTAGACGTACGCGTTCGTGTCCGCGCACCCGAGCCCGACCCGCGTGTCGGCCGACCGATCGAACTCGGCCGAGCAGACCGGCGCGCCGGACCCGGCCGGGCGGAGCACCGCTGCGGCGGGGGAGGCCGGGGGGCACCGCGAATCCCAGAGCTGCGCGGTGCCGTCGTCGGACCCCGAGGCACCGACCTGCGGGGCCCACGGGGCGTAGTCGACCGACCACACCCGCCGGCCGCCGTGCTCGTCCCGCTCGAACACCGGGACGCGGCGCTCGACGTCGTACTCGGTGACCACGCCGTCGTAGTCGCCGGCGCCAACGGTTCCGGCGAGGGGCTTCCACCGGAGGCTGCTGAGCTTGGCTGGGGTGCATATGTAGAAGCTGCAGGCGGGCACTTCCAGCTGGCTGGAGAGGAGCGACGCGACGGAGTAGATTCGGATCTTGCGGGCGATGCCGCCGGTGGCGAGGAGGCGGTCGGAGGGGTCGAACTCGATGGCTCCAAGGACGTCGGAGGCCTCCGGGGCGGCGGCGGGCGAGGTGGCGGTTGACGGTTGGAAGTCCCATTCGTGGAGAGGCCTATTCTGCTCTTGCTGTTCCTGTCCTCGTTGGGAATGGTAGATCATGGGAGTGGTGGAGTTGGACTTTGGATTGGGCAAGGGGTTTGGATTGATCGAGGTCCATGGGCAGATGCTTGGAGGCATATAATATAATATAATATAATATATCCAATGGCGTGGAGACGAGAGAATATTTTTGGGAAGGGAGTGAGTTAGTTTGTTGCGGTGGCGTTTGTGTGTGTATATATATGACTACAGCTCTGAGATCTTTTATTGGGGGAATCGAATTGGGTGGTGGACAGAAGTAGGCTTACTTGTCTTTTATATATCTAGTATTCTTTATTTATTTTTTTCTTATTTTTTTTTTCCTTTTCCTTTGGAGTGATCTGGATTTTGTTTGGTAATTAAGAGGAAGAAGGTTGTTTAGAAAAATTTATGATAAGTGAATAATGTAGGAGGTTTTCCTTCCTTTTTTTTTTTTTTTTATTGTTATTATTTGGGCAGCAACCCTTTGGAAGTCTGAAAGCTCTTAGGTTCATCCCATAACCCTGGTAGTATAAGAAAATTGGATTCATTTTCCTTCCATTGATTTTGGATGTTAGAGAGTAACCGGTTACAATGTATTCTAACAGAGAGAGAGAGAGAGATAATAAAGTTCTAGATTAAGATAATTAGAATTTGTATCTAAAACACCTAATATATTATTGCAATCAAAAAAATCCTACGTGTCTATCTGGACATAATAGAAGCTAATGATATGAGCATCCAACCACTTGAGGATGAGACGTTTACTTCACTAATGGCTCCCATGCCGGGAAATATCTTTTACGCCAACAATTTTCCTTCTGAAATCTTCTTAAGGAAGGGTCAGAGTGTTTAAGATAAGAAGGCCAGTGGAGAGTTGTGGTCAGATGTGTGCCTCAAACGGGAGATACCCCAGGCGATCGGAAACCGGTGTGGTCCACAGATCTGTGGTGGAGACGTGGCTCGACGCCAGGCCAGTGGGCTCGGCCCATTTACTGCAATCTGGCACAGGCCCGACCACAAGCTCGTGGCGAAACGTGCTTTCTCGTCGTGAGGTCCCCACGTCGGACTGGCAGAGCTCAATCGTAGCCGTTCATCGTGGGGTCTTTGATGGGAAAACGCGGAAGAGAGAGAGAGAGAGAGAGAGAGAGTACTAAAATCTGGCAAAACCTTTCCAAACGTTGGATACAAAAAGAGAAAGGGGCGTTGCGAGAATCGAACTCGCGGCCTCTCGCACCCAAAGCGAGAATCATACCACTAGACCAAACGCCCTCCTGTGGAAATTATCTTTTAACGTTTTAAAATATTTATATAATTTAGCACTCAACCAGCACCCACGGTCTCCATACAACATGGAGGTGTATAGATACGTATTTTATATGACGAGATGTTTCAGGTAGGTGGGTTAAGGTATTAAACGTTTGGCTCTACTTAACCTACCTATCACTTGAGTTGGATTAAAAGAAATTTAATTTAGGGTAAAATTATTTTATTTTTTTTATAGAATAACTCTAACGTGTTAAATCTTCTAAACGAGTTAAAGTGATTTTTTTGATAAGGATGATAGATTTGTGAAATAAGTAAAAAAAATATAAAAGGAGTAAAATAAAATAGTGGGTTAACGTGTTTGTGAGATTTAACAAGTTAAAATTATTTTACAAAAGGATATAATAACTTTACCTCAAGTTAAATCCTTCTTAATCCAATGCAAGTGGTACATGGATTAACTGGGTTTAAATGGAGGTTAGGTTAACTTAACCTAACCTCCCCCTTAACCTACCTATCGAAAACCCCCTTAGGTAGTGTTTGGCAAGAAGAATAGATTTGTGTAATAAGTAAAATAATATAGGAGTGGAATGGAGTGGTAAAATAAGTTGATTAGTCCATTTGAAAGATTAGACAAGTTAAAATTATTTCATCTTTCGTTAAGTTGCCCTTACGTGGTGAGTGGATTAAGTCAAGTCAAACAAAGGCCAAGTTCACTTAGCCACCCTTACCCGGCCTATCAAACACTATTTTCAAATATGGGGATTAGGATGTTGGGGATTTTTTAAAAATAGTTGATCCTGTACAGATAGTGGTTCACGGAAATGGGTCTCAAAAATCAAAAGCATGCATACCAAGATAAAATGTATGCAAACGTGTGTGTGTCTCTGTCTCTTTCGATACACGTGTGTGTGTGTGTTGTATGAGACCATGTGTGGTATCACTAATATCCTAATCCACCACTCCCCTATCTGTATCTTCTTTGCATTTTGTGACGTGGCCAACACAATCTTCACTTAATATGGCTGTTTAGACGATGGGCCACGACCATTGTTCGGTGTGGAATTGGTTTGATTCCCAATATGCAAGGTGCGTACGTGTCAGCTGGATGAGTTATTAAAAAAAAAAAAAAAGGTGTTTAGCACACTTCTCATCTCACCCGTGGGAGGGAAATAAGATAAAATTTCATCTCCTATTTTTATCTCATTGTTTCCCTTAAATGACTCTAATTTTATACATGAGATCCATAATTGTGAATAACACTGCTCAGTCATAAATGGTAATCGCCGATGGTTCCCTTTGCCCCCTGGGATAAATGCAGGAAGGATTTTCAAAAACAAAAAGGCGGAAGTTATTATAATAGCAAATTTCCCATATGGAATCCACATGGTAGACATCTCCACTTGAGAAGATACCAAAAGAAAATTTATGCACCATGCTAAAATAGGAGGTACCACGTGCATTGTTAGTTTTGTCTCGAGAATTTCCCACGTTGACAAAACCTATATTGGTCATCACCAAGTTGCTAGATGTTCAAATTTACGATTTCGATGCTTTCTAGGTACTCAATTATTTAGACAGTTTGGTAACGGTTGTTTAGCCATTAAAATTATTGTTAATGATTACCCATGTCCTCTCTCTTTCTCCCTTGCCTTACTACTCTACGACCGGGTGGTTTTAGAGTTTGATATATAAACATCATTCCAGTTACTTAACTTACAAGGTTTGATGACTGAGTTAAAATTGCACCAGGTTAATACTTAATTTAGAAAGTTCGATGATTGTGTTGAAATTACAACTACTTAACCACAGACAGAAGCAAAATTTCGCATTCACAGGATACTTTGGCAACAACAGGGTCAAAATGCTAACAGAAGGGAAAGCAAAATCCTGTGTGCTTTGTACAACTTTGGTACAACTCTTGCACCGTGTCGATCCATTAGGTTCTCTGTCCCAGTTAGAAGTGCAATTCGCCTGCTAATATTTCTTTGTTACAGCAAGCTTTACTATTCACGGTGAATCAATCTATACCAACCTAATCGAATTAATTGGCCCACATAATGACACAACTACTTCGAATTTTGTCATGAGTTTGCTAATGGAAAACATTGAACATGAAGTATTTACATGTGTTATAGTTTAAAGGAAAAATCAACCAACCCTCTAATTGAGGCCCTTAAAATATAAATTTTGACTCAAGCATATGATCACAAGGAATGTATGCAGGAAGTTTGATCATCTAATTCTACTAAAAGGTGTATACATCTAAAGAGAGGATGGTATCCTTAAGTTTTACTAATGATTTTGTGGTACAATTTCTTCTTTATTCTCTTCTCTCTAAGATTGTGTGAAAAAACAAAAGCTAGTCCATTCCAAGTATTTATAGGGTGAATCTCCTCCTATCGCAGGCTTCTTTTCCGTTTCCGCAATCTCAGGACTTGACTAGTAATAGCATTTAATGAGGTAATCGTCAAGTGACCATTAGAACATATGTCAGTGCTACGCTCGTACGTTTTCTCTTTGGTCACCGCAGTCAATCAATTGATTTATTGTTTCCCAGATCCGACAAGACCCACGTAATAGTCGAGTATATGGATCTGGATAAACGAATCTCCCTTAAAGCGTCAAGTATCTATACTTTGTCGGGTAGTCAAATTTACTATACGATTAAATCCATGAAGTGATTTTTCCCCCCCCCTCATCACCCTTCATAATATAACCTCTAGATCAATTGACCTCGAGATCTTTTAGAAAGTATCATATTGTCTTCTAAAATTTTAATTTTAAATCAAATCACTCTCCCTCTTCTAACGCTTTAAGATAACAACCATTAAATATTAATAAAATATCTTCTTCACCGCGTATGTCTCTTATCATCTTACTTGATATTTAATTATTTAAATATATAAAATCAAATAAGTGTTGATTCACCAACAAATTTTCCTCCATTATTCTCACACCAATGCATTGTATCTGCTGTATTAATATGTCATTCTAGCAACTCAAAATGGTTGGTGTGGGGAACAAGAGAGACAGATGTGCATGTGGAGAAGGAAAATGTAAGGACATTTTTGCCAATCTTTAATGGTTGCCACCTTGAAATAGTTAGAGAGAGAGGGTGATTTGATTTAAGAAAGGACCAAATTAATTCAGAGGTTACACTATAAGGGTCCAGTTGATTTTTACTTTATAGTTTATACAACTCCCAAGGAGATCATTTTCATTGGGGTGAACATTAGATCAAATCACGAATACGAGGCAAAGTTAGCTAATGCTGGCCACTTTTATTGACGATTAGGCTCGAATCGTGATCCGTAGGGTGGTTTCAGTTTTAATCAGAAGGGACCAAATCTAAGGCCATTTGAAGCCCCCACAAGATGTACGCTTGCCTGCCACAAGTTTAGCTGTGACGCAATACAATGTTAGATGCCTATCATGCTCTCTGACCCGCTTTATAAATGGGGAGTGTACAAATTAGGTCCCACCTGATGGTAAGAAAGGGAGTGTACAATGGGAGTGTACAAACCAATGTACACACCCGTGTTTAGGAAAAAATTTCCTGTATAAATGATATAAAATATGCTCTTTTGATTTTGCTCGGAGAGGGCCAAACCGAGGCCATCTGAAGACCCTACGATATCTACACTCCATTGCGCATCAAGAGGTACTTTACTGCCACTTTCCTGATCACCCGCAAGTTTAGGGTTGTTGACTAGGTTGAGTTAGGTTGGATCCAACTAATCCAAATCCGATCATACTTATGTCAGGTTGGATTCTATCCAGTTATTAAATAAGTCCATCACGTGCATACCAAACCCGACCCACTTAACTCAATTCATTTATTATATGGACGGTAAGACAAAATTTGTCCACCAATATATTGGAACCCCTCCCCAATCATGAAACTTCCAATACCAACGCCGTTGATAATTCCATCAACTACTCATCCATCAAAAAAGGAACTGAACTCCTGGTGAAATTTGTTGTATGAACAAAGTCTGTGTAAGCTCTATGGGAGGACCCATGGTATATTGCATATAAGACTGGGTGCAATTCAATTCTCTTAGAACCCATCTTTTCAAACAAGTTTCTAAAGTCAAAACGTTGGAAAGACGAATCAACAGACCCATAAAGAATAGATGCTATGCATATTCCAAAAGAAACGATATATAATAAATTGCATTTGTTACATATTCATACCAATTCTTAGAATGATTGAAAAGATTCCATGGTGGAGTCAATCATTTGGATAATTGATCCAAATCCATTATTATTCCTTGCCCAAAAGCAATTCCAATGGATCCAATGAACAAAGTAGTACCAATAGAAGGGGATTGAGTGTTGACAATTTGGTGGACCTCGTGGGGCCAAAGAGCTTGAGGATGAGGATGGTAGTGGGTCGCCTTGCCCTGGTAGAGATGGTGGCTAGTGGATGAGGATGAGGGAGGAGGAAATGGGGGCTAGAGATTGGAGCAAGGTTGCAAGGAGTAATCAAAGATGAGTCGATAAGTAAGGTGAGGAGGATGGGGGATGGGAGAGGGAGGACAAGCAAGGAGGATGAGGGATGACGGTGGCAAACCTAGTGATGGCGATGGTAGAGAAGGACAAGGATTGAGGGCGGTGGTAGTGTTGCCTCACAAGCCTAACAAAGAGTAAAAAATCACTAAGTGTTGTAAGAGTGTTAGTTGTATGTGTGCGTGTGTTGAGTATATATGTATAATATATATGTGTTGTGTGTTATGGTTGTAAATATTAGTAAGTATAATATGTAGTTAACATATAAGTTTAGTATATATGTATATATGTATAAGTTAAGTATAGATTAGATACTAATTGTTATATATTTTTGCCTTAATTTTGTATATGTTTTCAAGGCCTTATACACGTTAGTAAAACTTATGTTGATATATATTTATATTCTTTTTGTGTCTTTGTTTAGCCATTGTTTAGTTCTTGGCATACACAATTAACAGAAATTAAATTCAATTTTTAGTGCCTTTGCCTCTATTCATATGTTTAAGACATTACAAATAGCACTAGTTAATTCAATTTGTATATAATTAACCTATTTAATTTATTCTTTTATTATTTGATTCATTTGTAAATAAACTTAACGATTTTTTAAATAAAAGAGAATTTTTGAAATATAGAGTGATAACCTAGAATAATCTAAAATAAAATTAATAAATATTGTAATTAAATAAATGACATAACATCCATCTGGATTATATCTATACTACAACATAACAAGGATTAATTAACTATAATTAATAAACGATCCAGAAGATCGATCATTTTGTGCCACCTCACACATAGCTACAGGATGAGGAGGTCCAAACTCTAGAGGATAAGGGATGAAGGAGATGAGGAAGGTGGCACTGTTAGGAGAGAGCTCAAGGTGGGAGGTATTGGCATCGAGGGAGGGTTGACAGGAGTTGTGGAAGGAATGGGAATCATGGGTTTTTTCTTTTGTTCATTTTTCGCTGATTAGATTGAACAGGTAGGTTGATTTCATAGAACCCAATAGAACCCAACCTGAAGACCTAGTAATCTAAGTTGATCGAATTTGAACCCATTTAACTTAAATGGGTATAAGTTAGGTTTGGATTCATTATTAGAGTTAGAAACAAGTCCAGTAGACTTGAGGTTGACTTGACAGCTCTAAGGGTTAGTTTATGCTGCAAGACATATTGCATGGCATAAAAACTTACAAATAGGGATATCCCGTATTTGTATTTACATGTAACTTAAGATAATTCTGTGGAGGCATTTACATGAATAAAAGATAAGGTGAAAATAAACTGAAGATGGAAAATTAAGAATTTTACTTGAAAATGAGGAATGAAATGAGGGATAAATTGTCAAAAGACAACTATACTGTTAGATTGATAGTTATGTTGGTTAGTAGATTTTTTCTTTTTTTGAGGACAAGGGAGAAAGGGAGGGCAAAGTCAGAATGAGTGCAAGATGTAGGAGGGAGGGTTGCAAGAGATTAAGGCATGAGCTAACTCATCTCTCACTCATACCTAGGTTTAAGAAACTTTAGGTTTGGGGTAAAACACAAGTTTATTTATTTTCCTTAATAAACATGGGATATCATGTGAAAATGTGGGATATCTCACGACGTAAATGGACCTTAAAAGAGATCCTCATCATGTCTCTTGTTGGCACCATGTGCACTTCAACTCTCAACAGGTGCACGTCCATTCCAGACACCAACCATGACCTTTGCACACTAACGTGCTCCTCTTGCCATGTGCGCTACTCATTGGCACCCACCTGATTGGAGCAATGCCCCTCTGAAGCAGCATCGCGACACCCATCCACCATCACCACTACCCAACCTCACCCATCTGCACAACATCACCAAACCACTCATTTGAACCTATCCACCTTCCAGACCGACCCCCCTATTCTTCCTAGTTGCCAGCCCGTATCATCCCAACCAACATTCCCCCACCTCCTCATCTCACACGCATGTCCACACCTGAATCTTGGCTCACGCTTGATTCATTCACTCATCAAGTTGGCCTCACAAAGGTTTGTCGAGCCAAGTCATGCTAAATCTATTCAGTCGGAACTCTTTTGATAGCTTTGTTAGGGAACCCTGCAACCATAATACATAACAAAGATCGTTTTTCTAAAAAGGTACAGAACAACGAATTAAGACCAACAAAAGAAATACTTCTAAGACTCAAATTTCCAAGCACCATATCACCACTTCTTTGCTACAAAACGTCAATGCGGACGTCAACATTTAGGTTATTTTCTAAATAAGAGTACAGCCAATCAATGATCAATATAAAAAACTGCTTTAGTTTTAACATCTAAGCTTCCCTACTAGATAATAAGAAAAGGAAAACAGAATCACGCCATGATTTCAAGAGAAAACATTCACAACAGACGGTTAGATAAACATAAGTAAACAAATCAGCCGGCCTTTTTTTTCCCTCACTTGAATAATTCTCCTTTAGACTTGCATCTTCACAAGGGAGCTTTAAGAAAAAAATAAAAGGATACACCTCTTCATGGAATATCCTACTTATCCCTTATTCACTGCCCGCTGTCTACCTATTCCTTTTTATTCGCATGGATTCACCAATACCTCCTTTCTACCTATTCCACAAAGTCACCCATCCAAGCACACAAAAAGGAGGTGCGCCCTGTCATTGTACTTATTTGTAAATAACTTTTAAGATTTCAAAAGCAAAAGCCACCAAATTACATTCTTTGATGACTGAAAAAAAAGCTAGAAGGTCCTTTGGCATAGTGAAAATTGCAAGTAAATTTCATACTTCAATTTCTTTTTTTTGTGAATGATTCCTTTTTTTGGAATTCTGTAACTACAGGCAAAAAGTTGCTTAACAATGCTTAAGAATAGCAGGCAAAAAATTTAGGGAATAGCAGGTCACGGGCTCAGGCCACAGCATTTGTGAGCCCAGGGGAGATGACCACATTACATTAGATACTCTCATAAATCGAGCAGTCACAAATATGCAAATATAGAACTTATCATCGTACTTCATATATTGCTTAATGTGGTTTTGAAAAATAAGATTTTCAGTTGAATTTCTAACCATTATACGTCTCAATAATCAAAATATCTACAATTCTATGCTAAATTACCTGAAACAGTCAACAGGCCATCTCTTTGCTTGGATGCCCAGAGAATACGTCCTTCAATCCTATTTTGATAGCTCTTCTCGGAAGGGAAGCGGGCTTCTCCATCCCAACCAAAGTCCAAAGCCTAAAGCTTGTTCGTCACATTATGCGGTCTTATCAGTTCCAATCTCAGAAGTCGGGCTATAGAATCCAAGCCACGTATGATTCGCTGGCTCCTCGAAACATATGCCATATATTCAATAATCATTGATAAGACAGGCACACCCCCCCGCATAGAAAACACTAATATAGACCTCATTATTATAACAAAATGTTTCTTAATGGATAGTAGAGAAAAATATTTAAAATCTTGAGCCAAATGACATTACGTTACTCTTGAATCAAGACATCTACAACACTGTTAGAAATTAACTGGAACAGTCAGTCATTTCTTGACCTGGATGCCTGGTATGTCCACTAAACCCATTTTGATGGCCGTCCTCCTCAGAAGGGAGGGGGCCTCCTCTAACCCAAGCGAAGCACAAAACTTGTTTGCTGCGTCAACTAATGTGGTCTTATCCCTTCTAATTTCAGGAAGTGAGCTATAGAATCCAAGCCACGCACGATAAGCAGCCTCCTTGGCACGTAAACTGACTTTCTGCATAGCTGCCTCAACCTATAAAAGCAGTGTACCAAAGAACTACCATCACATCTAGGACAAAAAAAAAAATAGCAACTTACCTTTTCTCATTTTCTCTGTCAAAGTACTACACTATAACAAGGCAACCTAAAGCGGAGAGATTGACTACCTGTATCTTTACATCAGCATCAATGCTTGGTGGTGGAGACTTTTTCACATGAAGATCCATTCTCTCATCAATTAAGAGTTCTTCAAACGGTGCAATCACTGATATGCACCTTCCAAGTCTGGCTTCAGATTCCGCCACTCTTAGACGATTGATGTATTCTTCACCGTCAGGAGGAACACCAACCTACATAAGATTATGACAACACAACTGAGTACAGCTGCCAAGAACAAGAACATGCAGGTGCACAAAATAGTTGCAACCAGGTACAACTAAAAACAGTGCCAATAACAAAAGAAGCCTTCCACACAGGTAGGTCAGCCAAAGAGATGCCAGAGATCAGAGTCAAATGTCTTAATGGGAGAGTGGATATCCCAACCATGTAGAAACCTAGTAATTAATACTCATTGTTTTATATAAACAAGATAACTTGAGCTTGCAAATGTCAAAAAAACCAGTATCGATGAAATCTAAAAAATGCCAATGAGAAAATTCTAACCAGACAACTTAAAGGAGAGAACAAAGTGATGCTAATGATGAGGGAAAGAGGAGTCATAGTCATCAAGTACCAAGAATATTGATATGGTAAACTAATGAGCCCCAAGTTTGTCACATCCATATAAATTATGTGACCATAGCAGATACACAGGGCAGAATACAGCTACTGTCACAAAAAAGAAAGTAATACTTGATGGAATAAATTTAGGCAATTAGGGTTTATCTCTTTCTTTCAAAAAGAAAAAGAAAGGAATTACATCTTAGAGATTAAATCTAATACTAGGAAAGATTCAAAGCTATACAATAAAGGACAGTCCAATGCACAAAGCTCACACTATATGAAAGGTCGCGAGAGGGTGCAAAACACTTTGGCCTACTGTATGAGGCTATGAGCCTTACTTTCCTTGCTCTTTTGCGTGGTCATCTTCCACAACTTCATGGAAACAGATGTCATGACATATTGGCAATATATTGATGATACACTGCATATCACTAGGCATTATCCATGTTGGCATCCCTGGAATATCCAAATTCCAGGGTGTCGACCAATATATTACCCATATCAGGTGTCACCCAACGATATTGCTGGATGTTGAAGGGCTCCTTTACAATTTTTCCCCAATAACTCTAAGTCTCAGACATCGGTGCATATCATGCGATACATAAAGGGAATCCCTCTAGATTTAGGTTTTCGCAGTCATTTTAACGTTTCCTTAGGTTCCTTAAGCTCTTTGGGCATTTCTTCTCCAGCAGCACTTCTTCAAGGTTTATACCAATGCTCTTCCTCAAATCACCCTCCTCTCTTGAATTTTCCAAAGATTTTGAGTTCTACATGTCCTTTTCCATGTTTGTTGTTCATATGTGAACTTTTTTCATAAATCTCTCAATTGTTGGGTTGTTTTATGGTTTGAAATGATTGAAAGCTTGATCTTGAGAAGATTATTACCTGTTCATAGCTCATCTTTGGTTCAAATGTAAGTTATTGAGGCGACAGGCAATTAGTTTAGAGCTGTTTGTGAAATTATTGAGAAAGCAATCCACATCTATAGTTGTGAAATTTAGTGGGTAATACTAGCAGATTGAGCTTCTCTAGTCAATCACTTTGTTTATAGCTGGTTGCCCTCACAAATGTAAACTTTTTTCTTAGTAGAGGTGGTTGACTACTGGTCTCGAGTAGAGTAGCCATACATATACAACCCCACTCTCCCTCCCCAATCCCCCAATATGCACATGCATGCACCCAAAAAAGTGACTATGATGTTGCCTTTTGGTTGTTTCCTCTCTAGAGCTCAAAGCATTGATTAAACCTCTCATGGTACATCCTTTTTGATTCTTCAATACCTTTGGACCTAAGGAGTTTGAATTTCCAACTTTAACTTGGTTTTGAGCCTATCTCTCAATTTTTGTTTCCTTAATGTGTACTTATTCCAGCATATCTTTTTCCCATGTGCTGAAACTTTTCACCCCTATTCATATTTATATGTATCTCTATTGCATAGTCTCATAGAAGGCGATGGCCGGTGAAATGCTAGAAGTTATTACAAAGTGACATGAAGGTCATGGTTGAAGTTGTGTAAGGTTCTAAATGTCGATATCGATGCCATGTTATTAAGTTGAAAAGAGGGTATGCTAAGATATATTGTCGAAATCCTGAAATTGGTTGGAATGACTCAAAATGTCAAATTTTGTAAAATAATGATTTTAATTACTATTTTTAAGGGTATTTTAATTACCACTATGCACATGAAAAATGTGTATCAGGGACAAAATCGTAAACAAGTTCCTAAGTCATAATTCCTTTCAAAAAAAAAAAAAAAGTTCCTAAGTCATAATAAAGATACAATAATGATCTTTTTGCCTTTTTTAAAATATTGCAGATAGTTGCATACGGCCATATTATTCAAAGCTTGTGGTAAGAAGGGGTTTGGTTCTAGTAATCGGAAATAATATTCCAAATTCTTTATATGTTCTCTGTTGATAATACTAGGCTACTGACGACATTCATAGAGTAGACCATTCCATGGAGGCCATTCATGCACCACTAACTCAAAGTAAGAACACATACACAACACATCCATGGCCATACAAAAAATCCACTACAATTATCACAAGATATAATGATGATTATGTAACATTAGCAGTTGTTGCCGGTAAAGTTGTCGCTGTGTGACCTAGAGGTCACAAGTTCGAGTCGTGGAAACAGCCTCTTGTGTAAAAAATAGGGTAAGGCTGCATACAATAGACCCAAAGTGGTCTGACCCTCCCCTGACCCCGCACATAACGGGAGCTTCGTGCATTGGGCTGCCCTTTTTTATGTAACATTAGCAATGCTGCCAAGGTGATTTCCCTGGGCAACTGCACGGTCAAGTGAGTGAGATCCCAAGTCCTTGCTTGGAATGGATCTAAGGAGAGGCCCTTCGATCAAGTGAGGCACCTCGTCATCTCGAGCGTACCTTGGCTGCCTTTCACCACCTTGTCCAAGTTGATGTTTGTCTAGGTGGGTCCACCTTAATCCCATTTTTTAATATAAGGAGTTGAATGAACTCCCAACACTCCCATGGAAAACAAAGAACAAAAAAACTCCTCCCCATTGCAACTCCTTTCATCCCCTTCTCTCACCATTGGAGCCTCTTCCTTCTGTCATCACCATCCCTCTTCCTCCTTTGGCATTGTCACCCATCCAATGAGCCATCTGTGACGAGAAATGAAGCATTAGAAAGCCTCCTGGAGAGGAAAAACTCTAGTGATCATTGAAGAGGAAGAATATGTGAGCATTGAAGAGGAGGTTGAAGAAGTTGCAGCCGATGATGATTTAGATCTTGGTGATGACTGAGATGATAATTGATTTGTATTTTCAAATAACATTATCCGATGATGCATGCAGTTATCCACTTCATTTCCATTATTACAAATTTTAGCGCCAGAAATCAATCAAAATCAAGGACTCCCTCAAAACTTTCTTTTTTTTTTGAAAAGGTCCTCACAAATGTTGAGGGCATGCCATGTCAAGGGGAGGAAGACTGGTGCTGTTGAAGTCCATTTTGTCAGAGAAACCCATTTTCTACATTTTTGTGTTTATGTTGCCAAAGAAGATAATTAAGAAGATTAATATTTGTAGAGATTTTAGGTGGGAGAATAATTGTTGTAATTGATAAAAAAAGAGGTCCTAGTCCTCTTTATTTAGAAAGGGGCAAGGGTATACATGGAAACACCAATTAAACACTTACTAAAAATAGAAAAGACTAAATAGGGAGATAGAATCTCCAAGTTTATTTCCTAACACTCCCCTGCAAGTCGAGACGCGGGAGAGTGAAAACTTGGATCCATAAGGTAGTGAAGATCCACTCTCGTCGACGTGGCAGTCCGCTCTTTGTGACTTCAACCCTTGATGCCCCTTCTTGTACGCCCTCACGAAGCCAGTCAACGCTCGGTTTCTCTTGAGATATGTGAGCGTGTTGCCCAACTTTAACATCTTGAGATAGCTCCCATCTTCAAATCTTGTATCTTTCACTCAACATAAAAGGACCCAACTAAGATAACTCAAACTCTGAGGGGCTACAAACAAGTAACCCAACACCAAAAGACTTGGCTTTAAAGAAAATCGAAAACTGGACTTAATCATAAAATAGCCCTAATTTTTTTTTTAAATGAGAGAAAGACTCCTTCAAAAGACTTCATGGAAGAGGGTTTCTTCCCATAACCTCGTTCTCTGTCGGCGAGGTTGTGGCTACCCTTGGAGTAGTCTGACTCCATGCCCCCATCAAGACCGATGACCTGGACCTTGGAGGATGGGACAATGCGTATGACGCAGTAGAGAACACACAAAGAGCGCATGCGCGGAGTTGAGGGCGGCGGTGTCGGTAGGGAGGAGCGTGGCGACACTTTGGCAAGGAGGAGAAGGACAGGGCCACCTCGGTCTAGTAGTGCATCCTCCAAGGAACACGATGGTGCCCTTAAACACTCGATTGAGCAAGGTTTGCAGGCCCAGAACTCTGATTCAGTCCTCCGCGCTAACCGGTGGCATTGGAGCCTTTTTGGCTCACCGGCAATGACTCCGGTGACCGATGGTGACCGGAGGGGTTGCGATCGATCGGTGATGGGTCGGCGGTGCACCCCTCTAAGGTTGACGACGATAGGTGGTCGAAGGCAACGTTGGTGAGCCCTTTTTGGACAGCGACAAGTACCTAGCAGCAGTAGCGAGAGAGGGAGAAGAACAGGAGAGGTTTGGGGAGAGGGGAGAGCTTCTCCGGTGGCTCACTAGAGACTAGCGGTGCCACCGAAAGGCCTCCCCCTCTAAATCTTCTTCTAAACCCTAAGCCACTAAATCGATTGCTCTGATACCATTTAGAGATTTTAGGTGGGAGAATAATTGTTGTTATTGATAAAAAAAGAGGTTCTAACCCTCTTTATAAAGAGAGGGACAAAGGTATACATGAAAACACTAATTAAATATTTACTAAAAATAGAAAAGGTTAAATAAGGAGATAGAATCTCCAATTTTATTTCCTAACAATATTATCAAGAAGGGGTTTCCTTTGGAAAGATCCGAGACATGAAGGGAGAACTTTACATTTGGTAAGTTGGGAAGAATTATGTAGACCTGTGGATCAGGGAGGTCTTGGGGTGCTGCACCTGTGAGATTTTGGAGATTACCCATTGGTTAAATGGGTTGTCAAACCGATGTTGAATATGGATGACCTGTGGAATAGAGTAATACAAGATTCTTATGATAAAATGCTAAGCTGGGGAGATAGGGGGATCTGCCTGCGTGGTGCTTCTGATTTTTGGCATGGGTTGACTAAGATTATGGGCCAAGTTTCCTCCCTTTTGGAGCCGATTTCGGAGAATGGAGAGATGTTTAGATTTTGGGAGGATGACAGAACGGGGATGGGTGCCTTTGTTTCCAGGCTTCCCAAATTATATACTCTAGCGGTGAAGTTTCAGCTGCTTGTTTGGTTCTGTGATGGACCTTACATCGGGGGAGGGGGATCGTGTCTACCCACTTTCAATGGCCTGCTTTTAGATGCAAGAACGGCTGATCTCTAGGAGCTATTAGCAGGCCATCTAGGAGCTATGCCAGTGCCAGATCGGAGTGATAAGCTGGACTGGGCACATGGCCATTTCTCTGCTAAAAGGGCTACAAACTACTTACGGGAATGACCACCCCTGATGATCCTCTATTGAGTGCTGATTGCAGAATTTTCTGGAAAATGAAGATGCACGTCCAGCTGACAAGAGAGCCTCGGTGGCGGATGTTTGGAGCGGCACGTGGTGCCCAACCTTCGTGGGCAATCTGTCAGATCAAAGAGCTAGAAAGGTGCAGGAGCTCATGCAGGAACTCCAAGAGTGGCATCCTGAAGATGGTGCAGACCGGTTTGGATGGGAGGAAGGGGATTGCTCGATGCATGATGCGTATAGAAGACTCGGCAACTCGAACTCGCTTGGGGATGTTGACCTGGCCAAGGACTACAGGCAGCTCTGGGAGGCCTCCTGCCCGTTGAAGGTTAGAATTTTCACTTGGCTCCTTAGAAGAGGGAGACTGATGACCAGGAAGTAGAGAGCCCATTGGGTATCGGACGCGAACAGATCTTGTCCACTTTGTGGTCAAGTGGAGGAGGATTTTGACCATCTTTTCTTTGCATGCCCGTAGCACGAACTTGGGAGCAGATAGGGGATCAGTGATGGGCTCTCGATTCTCATAAGGATTTCTAACGGTCGTTCAGATGTGGTGGAACCAACGGGGAGCGTCAGGTGTTTCGGTCGAGGAGGGAACGGGCCAGACCTTTGGCGGTCTTGTGGGCTATTTGGCTAGGGAGAAATGCTGTGGTTTTTAGGGGGTAGCGCCCTTATGTGGAGAATTTTGTTGGGGCTGCGATGTCTTTTATTTTGGGGTGGAGCACCACTTTATGATGTAATTTTATCTTCACATTTTAATTAATGAATTCCTGGGTGGTATTTAAAAGATCACCCTTTTTCCTCTCAAAAAAACTACTCTCTCGGTAGCTTACACTAACCAAAGAGTGGGAGCATATGATGAGGGGCAAAAACTACCCTTGGATCCAAGACTCCGCACATGACCCAACAGGGGATCCAGCTACCCGATTACAGGTTAAGCAGGCGGATCCAATACCACCCAACCCTCCTGCGACCAACCGAACCCAGACCTAGATCCGCCTAACCTGCCGAAAGATTCGGTGCAGCCAAGGCTAAAATTATGATAAGACAGAAGTGACTATCGACAACCTGACAGCAGTCTAACAGAAATGTACTAGTTACTAGGCTGAGAATCCTTCCATACTATAAATAGAGAGGAGAGACCCCTGAGAGAGGGGGGGCCCTGTAACCTTATCAATACTAGTGTAAAGTTGGGAGTATCATCCTCCTTCAGACGTACACCCCTTGCAGTGAAACTAAGTCACCAACTCCTTTCGCCCCGTTTGTGTTTGCTTGTGATCTGTTGGGTCGAACCCTCATGTTGCGTAGGAGTTCGATCACATCCCCTTTAGGATAGAATTTTGAGAAGGCGGGACGTTCCCTACATCTACAAATCTTTTGATTACCCTCAATGGCCTCGACGGCAGTCGTTGAGGCCCATTAAGGACTTGTGGTCAGATTTCTGGAGTGGTTTGTTGGCAGATCCTGCGTGCAGACTTAAGCTGCCTGCTATTTTATGGTCCACATGGTTGCAGAGAAACTGGGCATTGATCAAAGGGGAAATGGTATGACTTGAGAGCGTTGTAAGGGAAGCATTGTACTTTTATGATTCTTTGGCCCAACATTTGTAAGTATCTTTTTAATGAGCGGATGCTTACCTGCCTTAATCATCCTTCACCTTTAAAAAAAAAAAATTCTACCTACACCCTTTTAATCTTGAATGCGACCTTGTTCATTTGCAACCATCTGCACCACAAAGCCACCATTGGTTTCATCCACGGTGGAGTCCATCTAGTAGCTTGCTTGAAACACCCTCCAAAAATCATCAAAACAGTCCATAATGTCCATAAGATCCCATACCATCTTCACAAAACCACATGATGGGAAGATGTGAGCACAATCTTCATTCAAAATGCTACAAAAGCTACAAGTAGCATCGTCATTGTTGTCCCAAAGCCTTCATCTCACCTTTGTAATTAACCTCTTCTAAGCAATTAAAGAAATATTTTATCTTCAATGGAATCTTCAACCAGCAAAAGACACAACAATGAGATGCGAGCACCGTATCATAAACCCCTATGACCTCCTGAAAGACATTGTAGGCTTTCTTTAGGGAGAACCCCCCTTGATCCCATTTCAAGGAGTTAGCAAGTCTTGAATGGAATCCAACAGAATTTTCAAATCCATTATCCAGGCATCAGAAAGATTTTCCCTAAAGGAGGACATCCACACCCCAAAGGGGTGAAATTGAGCAAAAAAATGCTTTGGAATGCAATCATTTTTTAAAATTCACATAATGTTATTATATGCATCCTATGAAAGTTTATGCTACCATGTAAGTTTGGCATGTGTGAATTTTTTAAAGAGTAAAAAGTGGTCGCCTCAATTCAATCTAGCAATCACCTTTTTGTTACCTATCGCCTTGGGTAATTAAGGAACCTATCTTGTAATTGCCATTGTTCTGAATGCCCACATTGTGCCCATGACATGCCCCATGAAATGACCTTTTTCTGACACGAAACAATATCAACACACATGTGATGTCGAAATATAGGTGTCAGCAATATTTTGTCAAATATGAAAAATATGTCGATAAATTCACAGAAATGGATAGCATTAGATATAATTCTTAAATCACTACTATATTTTAAGATCAATATAAGTGTCTCAATAATCAATTTCTACCCATTACTATTTTTGTAAGTGATTTAAATTTTAATAGTATGTTGAAATAGCTATTTTTGTGATTAAGGCATATCGACATCAATACAATGCCGAAAGACTAGAACTTTGACGAAATGTCGTCGAAATTTCAACAAAATGTCAATAAGTGACGAAATGCACTTCGCATTTCGATTTGCTACTAGTGCTTCTCACTCTCAGTTCTCTCATTTTTTCCTACTATTGCTAGTATTTCTCACGCTGTTGCTGCTACTCTATTCTTATCTAAACCGAATCTTTGCTGCTACTACTCCTTTAGCTACTCCTCCACTCTGGCTCTCTTAAGATTTGACTACATACCATAATTATAGAGTAGATCTACATATTAGAGTTTAGATCTACTATTATTACGAACATATAGGTGTAATCGCAATTTAGAATTAAGAAAATATTTATTTAATTGTTAAAAATAAAATTCTAAGTTTGAGTTAGCATTAGAAAATAAAGAACTTGCATCCCTGAAAATTGTAAACACTAAGGATCTCTTTACTTCATGAATTAATCATCATTTACTTCAATGAAAGCATATAATCTAAAAACCCATGGTCCCATGTTTAAAGGTGACAATCTATATTTTTCATACATAAATATGATACAACTAGACTAAACATGACTCATAAGAGGTGCCATAAATAAAAATAATTGTATTGCACTAAGTTTATAAAAACATGTCTAATAACAATGTTGGAAACTTTAAGTAGAAGAAAAGGATAACAATTGTATTGAAAAAAACTGTTTCACATAATTTCAAATCGTAAAGAAAGAAAAGCCTCTACACAATTAAGGTAGAAAAGCATAAAAACCAAAATTGTCATTAAAGTGAACAATTGTCAATTCTCAAATAATAAAACACATCAGTCACCAGAATCATATTCAAGATTCAATTCGTCATCGTCATCGTCACCAACAACTTCAATCTCCTCTTCCTTTTCCTATTCCTCACCGTTGTCCATATACTCTTCCTTTTCTTCAATAACCATTGGAGCTTTCCATTTTCCCTTAGCCTTCTTAAGATCATTTTTCATTGTAATAGCACGGGCCCGAATATGTTGAATAGCCTCTTGCTCAGTAATTCCTGATGCAGGCTCAACCATGCCCCAAGTGAGATCATCATCACCAAACACAAGATCATCACCTGCATTTTTCTCATGTTGCTCCATTCTCCCTAATAACCATTCATCTGAATCATCAATTTCCTGGAGGGAAATAGGATCAAGATAATCCCTATCTTCATATTGATCCCTCAAAGCTTCATTGTACTTAACAAACACACGATCATTCAACTTTTGTTGTGCTAACGGATTTCTTTTCTTTGAGTGAACCTATATAGATTTCCAAAATAAAAGGATTAATATAAAATTACTTAATAAAATTAATGTTATGCATATTATGAATTGGTTTGTAACTTACATTTTCAAATACACTCCAATTCCTTTCGCATCCCGAGGCACTACAAGTAAAGACCTAGCACCTTCAATGCCAATTTTGCCAAGTTAGGTGCAGACCCATCAAAGAAATTCCACCACTCCACTGTAAAAAGATAACAAGTTATATAATATTAATAAGCAACTCAAAATGAAAATTTACTATAAAAAATTTATGCCACTTGACTACCTGGGACAATGGTCTTCCTTTGCCTAATAGTCATAGGTGTTCCAAAGAGTCCTTGTGCATTTATATAAATGGAAATTTATCGTGTTATTTTATCTTGCACTGTCTCATCAGGCTCCAATTTTACCAAGACATTGTAGAATCCATTCATATCCTCTTGATCAAAATCAAGATTTTGATTTTCATAAGAGAATTCAGGATTGAGAAAATATCCTACTGCATGTAGAGGCCTATGAAGCTAGCAATCTCATCTCTTATCAATGATGTCGTAAATAGGTCCAAACTTGTAAGCATTGTTGTTGAAAGCCTTCATGACAGCTTCCTTAGCTCTATCCATTGCTTCGTATATGTATCCCATTGCAGGCCTCTTCTCCGAGTCAACAAGACGAAGCATTCCCACAAGAGACGTAACCTTGAAAATGTATACAACCTTATTCTAAAATAAAGGCATCATGATGATTGTTACCACCTTCTTTCCCTTCTCTTCTTTTACATTTTTAGAAGTGATCCACTTATCGGAAGTGAACATCTTCCTTAAATTTACCTTTTGTCTATGAATGCTCTGTAAGGTAAGGAAAGATGTAGGAAATCTTGTAACTGCAAGCCTCAACAACTCCCTACTTGTGAATTGCCTCATCAAATTTAAGACTGAAGGATGCATGTATATATAACTACCCAATTGCATTGCATGCTTGACTATCTTTTTTACATCCTCTAACTTCTCAAAATCTTCCAACATCAGATCTATGTAATGTGCAGCACAAGGAGTCCAATAAACTTGAGGATGCTTAGCCTCCAGTAATTTGCCTATGAAAAGAAAAATGATATTTTTTATATTTTACAATGTTTACAATATTAAAGAAAAGACGTATGTTAAAATAAATAAAGATTTATTACCAGCAAGAACATAATTCGATGCGTTGTAATCACATATTCCTCCCTGACGCGACCAATCATGCCACTTATCAGCTTGCAAAGCTTCTCCCCTATCTTTACGTAGCTTAAGGCATCAATGGACTCCAAGAAAATAGTTCCCATGGGAGAATTGACGAGAAAATATATAAGTGTTCTGCTTTTCCTATCTGTCCAACCATCTGTCATCAATGAGCATCCATATTTCTTCCAAGCATCATAATGTTTGGTAATGAAATCATGAGTCTCATTCACATGATATCTCAATAAAGGAACTCTCACTTCATGATAAGGAGGCTTCAATCCAGGACCAAAATGACCAATTGCCTCAATCATTATCTCAAACCAGATATCTTTCACAACATTAACTGCAATATTGTTACGGTACATCCATTTTACAATGATCCGTACAATTGCATCTCTTCCCTCCTTGAAAATCTCAAAAATTGTAGTTTGTTTTGTCAATAATCTCATTTTTCGTTCCTGAACCACCTTCTCAGAATCAACCTTTGTAAACTTATTTATTAGTCCATGAAACTTCTTTATTAGAGGAAGTCCACCACTTCCACTTCCACCAGCACCCATCATGATTCGAGCCTTCTTTGTATGTGACTGTGTAGGATTTTCTACTATTCTTTTAGTCATGAATCTATCCACGGATCCTCGTAAGACATTTACTTCTATTTCATCTCCATCATCATCATCGTTAAGCAGCTCATCGTAAACAAAATCTTTCATGAACTTTTCTTTTTCTTCCTTTTTAGATTGTTGATATTCTATTAACTCCTCTCTCACATGTTTTGGAGCTTTTGGACATATTGTTGTGTTCTTATCACCACCAGTAATATGTCAAGTAGCTCTATGAATCTCCCCTTTCACTATCCTACCACAAAAAGTACACTTCGTATCATTAGTCTTTTTTGGGTCCTCCAATGTAACATGCTTCCAACATAGGTGCTTCCACCTTGTTTCAGCCATCTACATGATTCAAAACAAACACAAAGTTGCAAACACTAATCTACCATCAAAGTTACTAGTTTAATACATAGTTACAAACTTACAAATTATAAGTTACAATGCACATGCAAAGTTGCTAGTAATATACATAGTTACATACAAGTATAATAGTATATATACGTACTTATAGTCTATATCTATATATACAATGTTATAACATAACATACATATATAATATAAGGAGGCATACATATATAATATTACATACATATGTATTACTTATATATATATATATATACGAGGAACAAAATGAATGACCAGTAACGAAATGAATTGAAACTTTGTTTCAAGGAGAAACGAAGCCCTCCGTCGAACCCAGAAATGAAGCGACGATGGTGTGGTCGAACTCAAAGAAGCTCGAGCTGAGATACCTGGGTGATCGAGGTCGAGCAGCGTCATAGATGGCAAGCGGTGACGCTCGGGCGACGATGGTGGCTGACGAACCTCGAGCTGCTCCGCCGCGAAGGCGATAATGGCGTGAGGCGGTGAGCATTGGCGTGGAGATGAGAAAGCTCTCCACACATGTAAATAGAGTCTCGTATGGAATGTGAGAGGTCGTTGAGGGCAAGAATGGTAAGTCCATTTGTTGCTTTAAAAAAAAATTCATTGCATCTAGGGTTCAGGCAATGAGGCGGCGAGGCAAGGAGGCACGTTGCCTGTTCGAAGGGCCTCACCTAGGTCTTCATCGAGGCGATGACCTGAATTGCCTCGCCTCGTCACCTAAGGCGACCACCTCAACAGCACTGGTATTTCCTTATTAAAAGTGACATTTACACTAACATAATGTCTCTTCTGCAATGGATCATAACATCTGTAACCTTTCTGGGTATAGCTATAACCCAAGAAAACACATTTAACTGTCCTTTAAGCCACTTTATCTCTGTTAGGCCCAGTAATATAGACAACGGCTACACAACCAAAAATCTAGGATAGCAACTGAGACAACTCCTGATCTAGATATAATATTTGCCATGGTATCTACTCAAATAGTACAAAACTGGGCATCCTATTAATTAAATAACGTGCAATAAGCACCAAGGTTCGAAATACCGATTTCAATTTCATGTCGATGAAATT
Organism: Thalassia testudinum; assembly: GCA_037157565.1. Taxonomy (NCBI): domain Eukaryota; kingdom Viridiplantae; phylum Streptophyta; class Magnoliopsida; order Alismatales; family Hydrocharitaceae; genus Thalassia; species Thalassia testudinum. The sequence goes on along the minus strand of JAZHRO010000002.1, from coordinate 17,071,209 downwards.
CTAAGTGTGCATTTCGTGGGCACACCATGAAAATGCCCATTTTTCGATGGACATGCCGATGAGCATGCCGAAGGCACGCTGTGGGCATGCCGAGGGCATGTCGATGCATACCAACAAAAATAACAAAAGTAGTAAAAAACCCAGTAGCAACCTCGGCATGGGCACCTATTTCGCTAACATGCAAACCATGCCGAGGGCATGCCGACCACACCGAAGGCATGTCGACGACATACCGACAATGCCGACGGCATGCCGCCAATATCCCTGTAAATCGACACTTTATCCGTGTCGGCACGGCCCCTGCTCGAAAATGGCCTTGCCGACGGCATTCCAAGAGCATGCCAACGACATAAAATGATGATAAGCATTACATCTCCCCAATACCCTAAGGGAACATTACGATGAATCAGTAAAGTCCTGGCCACATCCAAAAGATGCCTATGTTTCCGCTCTATCACCCCATTCTACTGAAATGCATGGGGGTAGGTAGTAGCCTAATGAATAATACCATATGATCTGTAGAATGCAATCATTCGAGTAGTACAAATTCAAGAGTATTATCCGTACAAACAATTTTAATAATAAAAGTAAACCGATTCTTTATTTCACTAATAAATGTCTCAATGACTAACTCAACATTAGACTTATTCTTTAATAAAAAATACCCATAACATTCTAGAATAATCATCAACTATCACCAAATAATATTGATGGCCAAATTGATGTGGTATACGACTAGGACCCTACACATCCAAATGCAACAAATAAAAAACAGACTCAGCAATAGTGGAACTAGAAGGATAGGTGGCTCTGTCATGTTTCCCCGAGTATGCATCATAATGAATCTCAGTGACTGGCGAAAGGTAAGGCTGCATTTGGCAGGAGAATAAGGGTTATACCGGAATAAAATACTGTAGGGATAAGTTGAAAGGTGTTTGGTTGGTGGTATAAGAATAAGTAGTGGGACAAAATGATTATGAGTGTGATGTGATGTTGGTGGATGATTTCTTAAAATTATGATATAGGTGTGAGTAGGATGATATGATATAATGAATTTATTTTAATGGATATATTATGTTGAAGTGGATATATTTTATTGTATAGTGATGATGTGATATAGTGGATAGTTTGATATTAATGTTGGCTAGTGGAGTTGAATAAGTTATATTCTTTAACTTCCAAATTAATTCTATTGACTTCCTCTTGTAATCCTTTGACCGGGGGATAACCCTTGAGTTATCCCCCAGCCAAACGGAGCCTAAGGGATGATGTGGCATAGCCCATCCAGAGATAGATGACCAAGACAATTGTGCCACTACAGAGCACTTCCTGTAGCAAAACACACCTTAACTTGGCAAGAAACTACAACTAGTATTTGAAACAGGCGATACACACCCCACTCTTCATGTCCACCATCAATCATCCTTCCAATGAACTTGTCCTGAAATACACAGCCAACATCATCAAAGATTGACTTACAATTAAGATCCTTTGTGATTTTACTAACAGACAATAAGCTAATGGGAAATCTGGAACAAATAAAACATTAAGCAATCTCAAACTAAGGGCAACTACCACCTCCCCCTGACCATCCACACTGGGATGTCGCCCATCTGCAACCTAAACTGTCCTACCAGCAGGCACTAATTGAAGCTGCTAAAAATAATTGTGATCACCACTCAAATGTCATGAAGCACCAAAATCAACAAGCCAAGTAGTAGTGTCAGAAACACTAGAGGCACAACCTATACCTAAGGCAATGGCGGCTATATCAAAAGATGAGGGCGTCTCCTAAGTAATCTAGGCAAGTCGCTAGACTACAACATCATACTCTGCCCAAGATACGATATCTGACTCTACCTCAAAAGTAGTCATTGTCTGATTGGCCACAAGAGGCTTTCCATGCTTAGACTAGCATGAAGCCTCAACATGGCCAACCTAACCACAAAAGGTGCAAGTGGGACAAGCTCTACCAATTTGTCCTCTACCATATCCACAAATAAAGGGCGAACCACGAGTACCACGATCTCCACTGAAGGCAAGTGCATATGTCTGTCTAGCAATCTTTGGTGAAGAGGTGACAATAATTCTATTGAGACGACTATATACCTACTCAAGAGATGAGAGATCTGAAAGAGTCAATATCTGAGAGCGAGCATCATTATACTCCAGGTCTAATCCAGACAGAAAGTGTAGAACCACTATCTTCACACGGTAATCTCACTGACTAGCACACGTGCACATAGGTTTGCACATGTTATACTTCTCCAGAAGCCTTTGCAAGGTAGCATAGTAATGAGGCAAGGGATGACCCTTCTATCCAAGGGTAAACATGTCATTGTAGATCTGATATACCTTGCTAAAATTCTTTTCACGAGAATAGGCGTCATGAAGAGAATCCGATATCTCCTTAACAGTTTCGTAGTACATGATTTAATCTCCAATCCGTGGCAAAACTGCATTCGTAATCCACGCTCTCACCATAGCGTTGTCTTTCTTCCAAGTGGTGTACTTTCCCGTCTTATTCTGGGACTCTGGTTCAAGGAGAATGTGTTTCTTGTCATAACCCTCGATTATCATGAGGAACGTCTGCGACCAACAAGCATAATTGGTCTCATCCAACTTCACAATAGGAACAAAGAACTGGTTTTTGTAGTTCTTGCTATCCGGAGTTGTCTCCGATAAAACTTCAGATGATGAGGATGAAGCGATGATGTCCAGAACAGGGAATCGCCAAAATCATATCTGAAGCAGACTTTTCAGATCTGTAGAATCACCATAAAGCACTAAAGTAAGTGATCTAACATAAAATCTAAGTAATCTCTTCCTTGAAAATCAAGTGAGGACTGCATGACAGCCCCTCCAGAGACAAAGGTGCACGTTAAGGTCAAGAGGGACCCTTAGCAGCTCTTGGAGTTGCTGTCGAACCTCCCCTCGCCGGCACAAGTGCAACACAGCCCCGCTGGTAGTGCTACAGCCAACCGGCGTTGGCCCTGCCATTGCTTCTATTCCTACAGCAAGAGTGGTTGCCACTGTTGCTGTTGATCTAGTCGGTAGCATGTCGACGACGTGTAGAGGAGAGAGCAAGAGAAGCTAGGGTTTAGGTGGTTTGGGTAAGAGGCCTATTTTGGTGGGATATCAGAGCGCCGACCTAGAATTATCACTCTGATACCAAGTCAAAGGAAACGAATCATCTTATTCTCAAAAGAAATCCTACACCTCTTTATATAGATAGAGGTGTTGGGAAAATTACATCAGAGAATCATCTATAAATAAGAAGTAAATAGTCCAAACACAACTAAAAGAGAATATGGAGCATTCTCACAACAAGTTCAGATATTTGAAGGAATCTATGAGGATCTGTGTTTCAAGAGGAATGGTCAGCTTGATGTGTGTCACTTATTATGTTGCTAAGTATTCTAGCTTTCTAAATATAGGAGACCTACCACTAATTTTGGTGCTTTTCGTAGCGGGAATTTGGTGATGTTAACTAAGAAACAAATGGTATCATCCTGAATTAGTATGGAGGCTGAGTATAGCAGTGGTCATGTAGCTTGTGAATTAATGTGGATTACATCCTTTCTGATTCAATTTGATTATTCTACACTTCCCATTCCCATGTACTAGGACGACAGGATGGCATAATAGATTGCTTCTAATGTTGTTTTTCATAAGCATACTTAGCATATTAAGGTAAGCTATCACTTCATAAGGGGTGGGATATCAGCAAGAGTTATTGCCAACTCTTATCTCCTCTAGGCTCAAGACTACAGGTATCTTCACAAGGTCTCTTCTTTGGGCTTGCGATGCCTTTCTTTTTCTCAAGCCAGGAATGTTTGAAATATACAATTTTATGGGGAGTTTCAGAGCAGTTGATTTGTGTAGTTGTTTGATTACTATTGTGTTATTTTCTTCTTTTTTTGGATATCTTTTATAATTTTTTCAGCTGGTGTCTATCTAAGAGAGGCCAAGGTTTCTGGACCAAGTGATATGAGCTATATGAAAGACCAAGATATAATGTATCTTCCTTAAGGTGGCGTATGGTGCCCAGAACAGGAATTCTGGAATTACATATGGTATTGGGCCTTAAGTCTGGAATCGAAATGAAGTCTTGCTTGGACCCTCTTAGCACATATTTTATATTTCTATTTTTTTTGTTGGATTTGATTTGCTTCTCGGGGGCTTTTGTGTATTTTCACCCTTTTGGTTACTCTCTATATAAGAGAGTTCTAGGGTTTCTAATTCAAGTTAAGTCATTTCATCCAATTTGATATCAGAACATCGATCCTAGACCGTGGCTCTAGGTATCCCACCCCTCACAGCTTCCAAAACCCTAACCACCAAACCTTAATCAACTCTCTCCCCCTTGTAAGTGGTAGCAACTCTCGACGGAGCTCCGACGGCACGCGCGGTGGCACGAGTGATCCTGCTACACCATCAGCAGCACTCAGGCAGCACTTGAGGCGGCGATGCGACGAGCTTAGAATCTCTCCTAGCCTCCGGCGGCGGCACTGCATCATCTTGATTGATCGCAGCAACACTATAGCGATTTTGGAGCCCTTCGTAGGCCCTAGCGACAATGCTGCAGCACCGAGGGTTGTGCGCGGCGGCGCTGCAATGCCCTTGGAGGCTTATCTATTCTCCAGCAGCGACGCAGCAACTGCTTGGTGGACCTGCGAAGGCCCTTCAGGTGATCGGAGGAGGTGCTGCAACAAGGTTGGAGGTCGATCTGACCTCCGATGGTGGCGCAGCAGCTCGTGGTGAGCCTGCAGCAATGCTACAGGTGCATTGTAGGTAGCGACGGTGGCGCAGCAGTTCGCGAGCCTACTGCAGCACTATAGGAGCTCGATGGTGGCGCAACAGCCGCATTTAGTCTGCGGCGGCACTACAGGAGTACGGTGGTGGCACAGCAACCCACAATTGACCTTGTGAGACAGGCTGCAAGGATAGCTCTCTATTTGAGAATGAAGGCAAGCTTGGGGAAGCATTGAAGCTTTCAAATGCCTACGGAGCCTTTAATGCACGACAAAAAAGCGTTGATGCAGTCTATTTTATTGATTGATAAGGAGTTGTTTAGCTTCCTTTGACAGAGACCATTATGTCAAACAATGTCACCTGAATAGATGAGGAGGCCCTTCTATACAAAGTAAGGGGCGCCGTCGTCGACAGGATAGTAGGCAGTAGGCCACTGGTATCTTCCCTGGCAAAATAGGTCATGTTCAGACTGTGACTAAAGCTGTCAAACAGGTCGATGAGATTGTTACAAAGAGGATAAGGCTGTAGTGTCTACCACTTTAGATACTGCAGCTCTTGCTTCTTTTGCAGATGATGGATGGTTAATTGACTCCGAGGCATCCAGGCATCTTAGTGGAGACCAGGAGTGCTTTCGCATGGTGTGTGATGTTTCTCCTGGCAGGACTGTTCAGGTGGCTGATGGACACCTCAGGTCCAAGGCAAGAGGGAGGTTACTATATCTCCTTCCTTAAGACTACCTAATGTTCTATTCCTGATTTTCTGATCAGTTTGTTGTCAGTTAGCAGGATTACCAAAGAGCTCAACTGCAGAGCAATCTTTGATGATGTAGGGCGTATTTTCCAAGACAAATTCACAGGGAAAACTATTGGCGATGGACACGAGGAAGGAGGCGTATATCGCTTACCTCAATCTCCATTGGCAGTTGTTGGACAGGCAAATGTGGCTTACAAGGTAGGGACAACACTTCAATGGCATCGTCGGCTGGGACATCCCTCTCTAGATCAATTGAGACGAGTTATTCCTCCTCATTTATCACCTGCTACTGATCTTCCTTATGACGATTACCAACTAGGCAAGCATCATCGTTTCAGTTATTCTTATAGCACTACGGTTGCGTCATCTGCATGTTTTGACTTACTCCACATGGATATATGGGGCCCAAGTCGTACTCTAGACAGGCAAGGATTCCGCTTCTACTTGGTAGTTGTTGATGATTTCTCCAGACTATCATGAACCTTTTTGCTTCGTAGTAAGTCAAATGTGGGAAACACAATTGAGATGTTAATTAATCAGATCAAGACTCAATTTTCCACAGTTGTAAAGATCGTTAAAACCGACAATGCACTTGAGTTTTGCACCAGGAGACTGGCCCAGTTTTACAGCTCCCTAGGCATCATACATCAGACCTCCTACTCCCATACATCCCAGCAGAATGATGTGGCAGAAAGGAAACACAAACATCTCTTAGATGTGGCCCGGATATTATTGATACATCACAATGTTCCATCTTCCTACTGGGGAGATGCCATTTTGACTGCTTGCTACCTAATCAACAAGATTCCTAGTCCGGTCCTTCATGAGCAAATTTCGTATCAGATATTATATCCAGATAGAGATTTGTTTGTTCTGCCTCTTCGAGTTTTTGGCTGTGTTTCATTTGTTCACATTCTTGGTCCTGACAGGGACAAGCTTGCTCCCCATGCGGTCAAGTGTGTATTTTTGGGTTACAATACCACTCATAAAGGCTACAAATGTTATGATTCTATTGGTAGGAGACACTATGTTAGCATGGATGCCACTTTTCATGAGGAGGTGCCTTATTTTTCTATGAGGGGCCACCGAATGTCTACTTCAGATGCACCTGCCCCGATGCCCTTTTGCCCCTGTCCAGCTTAAGGATATTCCTATCTCGACTCCCTTGCCTTCCACTTCAGACTCCAGGGAGTCCGTGGATGATTTTGAGAAGCTACATGGCCCGATGCGCATGTAGAGTAGACCTCACTTGACTCTGCAGAGGCCATCTCCGTCTACGCCACCAGATTCTCCTACACAGGTGCATGTTGACTCCACTGAGCTGCCTGTTGATGATGGTCCCACAAGTCACTCTACGGTGCCTGATGGTACTGAAGATCTTCCTATTGCTATTAGGAAGGCTCCACACTCTTGCGCTCGCTATCATGTTGCAGGTGATCTTCCCAATGCCCATCTTGGGAAGTCATCTGTCCAGTTTACTTCTGCCTTGTCAACTGCAGAGATCCCCACTACCTACCAGCAAGCCAGGCTTCATCCAAAATGGCGAGCTGCCATGTTGGATGAGATGGTTGCATTTCAAGGTCGCGAGACCAAGGAGCTCACTCCACTTCCTAACAGAGCTACTGTTGTTGGCTGTAGATGAGTATTCACAGTAAAATTCAATACAAACAGGGACATTGCCAGGAATAAGGCACGTCTAGTAGCAAAGGGGTTTGCCCAGACCTATGAGGTGGATTTCTCTAACACTTTTGCACCAGTTGCCAGACTTCCTACTGTACAAGTACTGGTTGCAATGGCAGTTCAGTTAGATTGACCTTTACATCAGTTGGATGTGAAGAATGCCTTCCTCTATGAAAATCTCCAAGAGGAAGTCTATATGCAGCAGCCACCTGATTTTAAGGCTCAAGGGGAGTGTATATGCTGACTACAGAAGGCCATCTATGGCCTTAAGCAGAGTCCCAGAGCCTGGTTCCAGAGACTATCACAGGTTGTAGAGGTAGCTGGGTTCAGGAGATCGACAGCTGACTTTTCTCTCTGTCAGGAGGACTGGACGAGGTACGGTAGTACTTGTTTATGTTGATGACTTGATTGTCACAGGAGATGATGAGCAGGGTGTTGTTAAGATTAAACGCATCCTAGCAGAGCAGTTTGTCATAAAGGACTTGGGAGCTCTATGGTATTTTCTCAGTATTGAGGTTGCTCGCAGCAAAAAGGACGTAGTCTTACCCCAGAGGAAATATACTTTGGACATCTTACAGGAGATTGGAATGCTTAGGGCCAAGGAGACCAATATTCCTATGGACCCCAAGATGCCACTATATAATGAGAATGAACAGTTGGTAGATAGCAAGCAGTACAGGCAGCTTGTGGGCAAGTAGCTATATCTCACTATTACGAGGCCAGACATCTCCTTTGCAGTAGGGAAACTGAGTCAGTTCATGGCCAAGCCAACACGCCAGCACTAGGATGCAACATTGATGGTGCCCAGATACATCAAGAAAGCTCCTGGGAAGGGTCTTCTCCTTTCCATGGACTCTTCCATAACCTTGGTTGGATACTCCAATGTGGACTACGTTGAATGTCATGTAGATCACAAATCCACTACTAGGTTATGCATCTTTCTAGCAGTAAGTTTGATTATATGGAGGAGCAAGAAGCAGAGTACAGTCGCTAGATCTAGTGCCAAGTCTGAGTACAGGGCTATGGCTCAGATCACTGCAAAGATGATGTGGATCAGATCCCTGCTTACTAACTTATAGATACAGTTTTCCAACCCGATGGAGATAAGATGTGATAATAGAGTAGCCACCTTTATTGCCAACAACCCAACATTTCATGAAAGGACAAAGTACGTTGAAGTTGATTGTCACTACACCAGAGACATCATTCAGAAGATGTTACTTTTTACCACGCCAGTCACATCTGAGGAGCAGATTGCTGACATCTTTACTAAGCCCTTAACTAGATCTCTATTTAATTCATGTATATCCAAGCTGAGTATGATAGATATCTATGCTCCAGCTTGAGAGGGAGTGTTAGCACATATTTTATATTTTTGTTTTTATGCTGGGTTTGGTTTGCTCCTAAGGGGCTTTTTTGTACTTCCACCCTATTGATTTCTCTATATGTAAGAGAGTCCTAGGATTTATAATTCAAGTTAAGTCATTTCATTCAATTGACCCTATTCTGGAATAACAGGGGAGGAATTAATTTATGCTAGAATTAAGGAGCCTATTCCAGCATAAACTAAAACTGGAATAAACTTGGCCAAACACAGGCTATTCCTTAAATCAAGCAAGCTTTAAGTGCTTCACTCCTGGAACTCCAACACAAACCAGGTGATAAACAATCCCAAGGTACCAAATAAATAGCACTTTGGAAAAAGGGGAAAAAAGACCAAGAGAACTCCCCCCCGCCCCCCCGCCCTCCATCAACTTCATCATCCTCTTCTCCTATAAAAGAATATAAAGAATTGATAAGATCAATTTTGACAGAGAATCATCCACCCCTCCAAAGAGACCCTTAAGGACCAACCATCAAGCCTTTTCTCTAATCACTCAATTGATGGTGCTAAGTTCTCATCAAAAAAGTTGAAAAAATGAGGGTGCCCAGTCTTTTCCCAAAAAAAAAAAAAAAGATGGTGCTCAAGTTTACAATATCTTTGATGTCCAATTTCCTATTATTAGGTCCATACACAAAGAAGAAATAGATTGAAACAAGGAAAAATCAATGATTTGATTTATTGCATGTCCAAGCTTGTGTTGAAGAAAAGGAAAGTGAGCAAGAAGTCATTGGAAGACCCCCTTTGCTTAGATGATGTGGATTCTCATGATGAATGGGTTTCGGAGTTCCAATCAATGTTGTCCAAGGCGAGGGGGGTCCAAAACACCTGAGGCACTAGACGCTCACCAGAGAAAAATGAGGCACTAAAAAATATATAGGTACACATACATATATATATATATAGACATACATATATACATACATATACACATAATAACCAAATATGATATGTTATGCATACATGTATATAATACACATGAAATATAAATGCTTAGACAAGCAGGTGCAATACACATACATATGTGCATTGATACAAATACAATTTCATACATTTACATATATGCATGTAAATGTACACATTATGTTTATATGCTATATGTATGCACATGTGTATGTATGTACATATATATTTATATGTATAAGTTGACATGTACATACATACACAAACATACAAAATATGTGTATATTTGTATGAATATACGTATCTACTATATGTATATATCTATTTAAGTATATGTATATGTATATATCAATGCATATATCCCTATACATACACATATGTGTGCGTTTAACTAAGAGAGAGTTCTCAATAATTAGGTACAAAGAAATTAATTTTAAAAAAATGAAAAATCAACAAACTTGATTCAGGTGCTCGCCAAGGGTGCCTAGCACCTTGGCTCAAGCTCTCCCATAGGCAGTGCCTTAGGCAAATCAGGCGAGGTGAGGACTGGCGAGGCACTAGGGCCTTGCCTTGCCTCAACCTAGTGCCTAGGCATGCCTAGACAACACTGATTCCAATTTAGCAAAAGTGACGTAGAAGATTACAATGAAACTTGATGCAAATATTCCCCTTGAGGAAGAAACAATTGATGTTGAAGGACTTATTGAGGGAAGTCATCGACCATGACACTATCATAGAAAGTAGTAAAGCAGAAAGACAATGGTAAAAGGTAAGAAAATAGACATTGCCACATAATCAAAAGATAGATTTTTTTTTTTGAAAAAAATGTTTTGAAATAATTTGTTTTCTATATATAGGTATCCATATCATTGATGTTGAAGAGGATGAGTTCCTTGAATATGAATATGGTGGTGATACTGATGAAGAGGTTGAAGGCAATGTGGACTTGAAACATGGATGATTCACTGCGGACCTGATTTCCAGTAGCAACAATGGAGGAAAATTTGGCATTGGTGGTGACAATGGAGAATAATTCTAATGGCTACAGTGTGCTTCTATTTTGTGTTGTAGATGTATTTATGTGATCTTGAACATTTTTATTTGATGTTTTTCTATTGTGTATTTTCGATATCTTTTATGATGGATATTTGGACTCACTTTTTTCAATAATTTTGTTCTTTAAAGGTTTTCATTGTCAAGGAAATGTGTTATTTGCTTTGTTTCACATCAATAGCATACAATTCAGCTTAATTTTTTTTTTCTTCCTAACACCTAAGGCATAAGCCTCAAGCACCTCGAGAATTAAACTTGACTCAATAGCATAGAAATGCCTTGTTTTTTTTTTTCTTTTGAAAAGTTGAAGGGTGATTATCTGTGTGATAACCACCCAATTTCATTACTCAAAAAATTAGATACAAGATCTCAACTTCAAGGTTGATTCCGAAAACACTACATGTAAGGAAATGGAACAGACAACATTTTCAACATATGACGTTTCGCCCCCAAATACAACCTAGTTCCTTCCCAACCAAACTCCCCACAAGACTGCCAGCACCCTCACCCTCTCTTTCCTAATCCTGAATATGTTGCCCCCTCCATAGATGTTACCCATCCGGAACAAAGACCAAAACTCATCCATATAATTGAAGGCAATACAGTCAATCCCCATCCTCCGCCAAACACATGCAACAAAAGGACACCCAAAAAATAGGTGTTAAACATCCTCATCCGCCTGCTAAGGTCATCTGTCGCAATACACTTCGTTCTCTAGGCCTTCGTCAGAATTCTACCCTTCCTCACAAGCCGAGTGAAAATTTTGACCTTCAACAGGCACTTTACGGACCACAACAATCTGCAATCCCTCTAGAGCTCAACATCCATTGTCTGTGAGGTAGCACGCAACCTACGGAAAGCCTTAGCCATGAAAAACTCCCCCTCACCCAACAGTAGGTGTCCCTTCCTCCTTCCAGTTCCCAACCCTCCAACTCTCGCAGCATATGCTGGAACTTAGCACACCTTTGATCTGACAACACCCCATGAAAAGTGAGGCACCGGGCATCGTCCCAGTAGCCCCCCACAATTGCCTCCTGGTCTACGACATTAAAGAAGAGATGAGGGTACCTGTCGCATAGGCTACTGCCATCTCCTTGCCAATCATCCATCCAGAATTTAAAATGTCCCCATCTCCCACATAAGGTGAAAAGAAGGCATGCACCTTCGGAGCTAACGCCAATCCTCTCATGAAATGTGATGCTCCAAGCAGCAGGGACTTAAGTGGCCCCTAAGACAGGAAGCAGTCGTAGCACTATTGTAGATTGTCGCCAAGAAGGCCATGCTCTCACCTCACCAGCCTAATAATCCACTTCGTGATAAGACTCAAGTTGATCCCCTCCACATCCCTAACCCCGAGTCCACCCTCCTGCATGGGTCAACAAACCTCCTCCCAAGCCACCAGTCTCATCCCCTTCCCTACCGACCCAACATTTCTTACTCCGTGAGAAACGCCATGTTGCACCTCACATTTTTTTAAACCTTGGTCCTTGGCAATAATTGGTTTATTAAAGAGCACTGGACCAATATAATAAATAGATGAATAGGGGTCCTTTGACCAGGACACCCTTGCATAAGCACATCTTCACCATCATCCATCTGAGAGGAATAAAAGTAGATTTCCAGTAATTCATGATCAAAGCCAATGTATCCCCAAAAAAACTCAAAAAACCACCAAAGACAGTGCACCTCAACTTCAAAACCTGCCAAGAAAGTCAACGTACCAATCATGGAAAGTTGGAGAATCTGGATCAACGTCTGTATGGGAAACCTAAGTGAAGCCTGGAAGCAGAGGTCTGGAACAATCTAAGAAGATAGACAAAAGTAACACATCCACAACCAGAACAAAGAGTAACAACCCTGACATCTAGGTGATCATATGGCAAGGATCAGAGAATTGCTTATGTGGCATGAATTACAGAATTCTAAAGAACCCATGATTGTGAAGAGTAGAAGTAGAGTAAAGGAGGCTTAGTGGAAGGATCACTTCAAACCTAATTAAGAAAGATGCTTCTGAAAGAAAAGAAACCATATTTGACATATACCTGTAGCACTAAAGTGACATTTGGATTCTGCATTTCCTTGAGTAATATATCAGATGTAACGAGAACAAGACACTTTGCATTCCGAAATTCTTCAGATACCCGTGTCCTATATAATGGTGGTTTTCCTGAGTGTATCTCCCTTACATTCATCTTCATGATACGCAGGAATGAGCTCATCACTTCAGTCACTAAAGCTGTTGTACAAAAGATAACCACCTGATAAGAAGAGTAATGAGATTGAAAATAGTTTCTATGGATTCAAAGTTGTAGTACTAGGCATAACCGTACATACAGCTTACCTTATACTCAACTTCTTGTGAGACATGCTCCTTTAGAAGGTGATAAACAATTTCGAAGTGTTGCTCATTACAGGCAACAGTATACGCCTGTGGAACCTGTTTCAAAAGTACAGGGTATCAGTAAGTTGAGACAACTTAAAAGAATGAAGCATAATGCAGCTTTTTTCTTTTATTTTGAAAGTTTCCTTTGGACAACGACCTGTCTATCTCATAGAGAGTGACTAAGCTGGAACCACAGTTCTGTAGGTTACCCTTTGTCTAGTCACTTAAGCAGTTGTAAGACTGATAGCTTACGAGAGAGAATTCTGAAGGGACACAATTCACCAAGAACTGAAGATAAATTTACTCCAAATAATACAACAGAAAGGCAAGCTGAATTTCGGCCTAAACAAGTCAATCAGAAATCAGCATAATCCTGGACAAAAAACATTCAGATTAATAGTCAATGACAGTTAAGGGGAACCAAAAGGGGGAATATGGCTTGAAAGCTAGGAGGCAGCAGGACCTCATTTTAAAATCTTTTGAATAGTGTTAAAGCCTTCACCATTGAACATTTTAAAATGTGTTTCAAAGTGTCTTGGATAGACCATAAGGTATGTAATGTGTAAAAGATATTTCTAGATTGTGCTCCCTTTCTGAGAATCTTTCTCTGATTGCTAACTATTTCAAATTATATAGTCTTGTCCTTACAAGGCTAAAATAGACAACACAAATGACAAAATCAAGTCACAGTAAATTGCTTTGTTTTAATTGGTAGTAAAAAGTTCATTCATTTGACTTAGATCATTCCTAGCTTCAAATTTAACTTGTGCAATGTATCAATTGGTAAATGATATTTTGGATTAAAAGAATGCTGAAGAAATTCTCAAAAATGTAGTAACATTTTGAAAAGAACTTAAATTTTATATTAATATTAGTTATTTAACTTGGGGGAAGAAAGCCAACTTATTATAGATGTAATTTTCCACTTTATTAATGGATTGCACAGCTATTAATGTTGAGTAGCCAACCTTTCAAAAAAACTCATAATTTACCTAAACGAAATAATTGTAACAGTTCTTTCTTGGTCAAATGATTAGTTTAATTGTTCCCAATCTGATGAAATCTTCTAGCTCCATCTCCAATTGCCATAGTTTCTTGGGCTTCATAAAATCCTCAGAGGGCTTGCAAAAGTTTTCTTTTGCTTCTCTTAGATGTTGCAAAGAACTAGAGACTGAGAACCCATGTATCCAGGATAATGTAGGAGATGACCAGCTTTTTGTTTTAGTTAGTTTCTACTTGTTTTTCTTTTCTTTTCTTTTTTTTTTTTTGCTTTCCATCATTGTATCATGTAATATGCCCATACATTGTAATATTTTAGTCTAAACTCCAGATAGAACCTGATTAAGGCAGACCTAATAATTACCATAACAACAAAAGGAGACGAAACTGAACCAAAGAAAGACAGTTTTAGTGCATGGTCCAGACATGAACCATGCATACTATTTCTTTTTTCAAGTTTTATCTTAAAGTATTTTAAGTTTTGCTCTCTGTTAGAATGCAGATCATCAGAAAGAACATAAGAGACTTTCCATGACCTATTGTGAACAATGGTCACCCAGTTGCCAAGCAAGACTCATAAGCATCTTGGATATTGTTGGTTAACTTCGAGATAAAAATGCAATACCTTGATATTAGTTCCTTCCCCTCCCAAATCCACTGTATCAACAAAAGCACGATCCCTCTTCAAAAAAAGCCGTGAAATCCGCCGGACCTTAAAAACAACTAATTAGTCCAAAACAAGAGTATAGGGGTACAATATAAGCACAACATGCAAGCTGTATCTATTCAAGGATCAATTGTTTTACCTCATCAGTTATTGTAGATGAGAACATTAATGTCTGCCTCACACGAGGGACAGAGTTCATGATTTTCTCTAAATCACTTCTAAATCCCAACTCCAATAGGTGATCTGCTTCATCAATTACAACGACCTTTAGACCCATCAAGCGTGTGGACATGCCAGACTTGTCCTCAATGTGATCCAGTAGCCTACCAGGGGTCGCAACTATAATCTGAAAGGTATTTTAGATTCAAACAAATAAAAAAAACCCCTACTAGAGCCATCTCTGAAAATTTTGCGAGAAATAAATACATAATGCAACGCAATATTCCAAAATTAGAAAAAAAATATATTATCTGAAAACAAACCTGTGAGGGATTTGACTCTAGGCACTTCTGGTCAACTTTTAAACGTGTACCACCAATTAAAGTCTGGGCACCAATTCCAGAATGGTACTTCAGCAGAGAGTTTGCCTCAGCAGCAACCTGACTAGCAAGCTCCCTTGTGGGGCATATTATCAGAGCAATTATTGGGGGTGCCTGCTTACTTACAGCAGTTGTTGTGGCCTTGGGAACCATTTCAATGGCTGAAAGCTGTTTTTGTTTAGTATCATCAAAAAAAAAAAAAACTGGCATGGCTCAGATGGTCAACTTGATAATAACTCAACTATAATACCAGATATGCTGCAGTCTTTCCTGCACCTGCCTTTGCTTTGACCAAAGCATCTTTACCTGCCAAAGTAACCCAGAATGAGACTTAATTATTGGTAGTTTTGATGCACTCAAAAAGTTCATCTCCGTCAGAATTATCCATCATCATTTAGCTATTGAAGTTCTTTTTACATTAGCCTGTGATATGTATACCCCCCTTCAATGGTAGAGGACTATAGCCATGATCTTTTTACAAAAGGAGAACCATAGCCTCAATCTACATTACTGACCACGAATACATGGATTTTTTTTCACTTTTCAAAGAAAAAAGATGGTCATTTTAACATGTACCACATTTGCCTTGAACAGGGGAAAAAGAAGGTGACTAATACTTAGGTAACAGACTGAAAGTGGGAGAGAACAATATAGAAACAAAAGCAAATTGAAAGAGTCATTTCTCCATCTTCGATGCACTACTGAAGTATAAAAAAAAAAAAAAAAATCTCACTCACAGCTTGGTATGTTAACAAGCTAAAATCAAACCTAGAGACCAAAATGACCCATGTAGGACCGTGACGAAGGCTTTAAAAAGCATAAGGCAGTACTTAAACGGTTTGCCTTCATCGAGGCAAGGCGTAAGCTTTGAGGCGCTCAAGGTGTAAGCCTCGATTTTTGGATAAAACATAGGAAAAATGACACAAATATATACTTTTAAGTGCTAATAATGAAAAAATAATGTAAAAACAAACTTTCATACTATTTTTTCTCTATCACAACATTTAAATGTCTACTACTAAATGTCATTATCATGCAGTATACACACAATATTCACATATAAACTAAATACACATAAGTACCACACAACATGTAAACTCTTTAAGAAATCAAACACTAATCACATAATAGTGTTAAAAAAAGCAAAGCAATAATAAAAAACATGTAACAACATGACTTAAATAAACAATAATCACTTAACCTCTTAAAAGAAAATCAAATCAATTATCACATAACAAATAAATTAATCACATAAAACATTCAAACATACCCCAACATAACTAAACAATAAAATAAAGGTATAAGTAATAAGAAAAAAAAATGTAATGTTTAACTCAAAAGAGACAGAAACTCTAACCACCAACATCAACAAGTGAGGTCGAGACTTGAAAGGGAAAGAGAGCCACGATGGGCAATGGAGAGGAGACAAACTGGTGGCGACTAGCAATGCAACAGCAGCCATTGGCAATGACAATGAAGCATCGTTTTAAATGCCGTCGGCAAGGCCATTTTCGAGCAGGGGCCGTGCTGACACGAATAAAATGTCGATTTACAGGGATATCGTCGAAACGCTCTCGGCATGGTCGGCATGCCGGCGAAATAGGTGCCCATGCCGAGGTTACTACTAGTTTTTTTAACTACTTCTGTTATTTTTGTCGGTATGCATCGACATGCCCACGAAATACACAGTTAGAATTTCATTGAGACGGTATCGAAATCGATATTTCGAACCTTGCAATGGAGGAGTCCACAGATGGAGAACTTGTAGCAGTGCAGCTAAGGGCAATGAGTTTTTTAAGGCTTTGAGAGGTTAGGGCGATTGTTTGGGATTTTAGAAAAATGCCTTATTTGCTTTATTAAATCATATTCAACTTATTTGACCCTTAAATGTGACCTTTTGACCAAGGCTATAGCCTTGCCTCCACCTCACCACCTTGGCTCCGCCTCGACAAACCGAGGCACATGCCTCACACTTCTAACTTGAGGCTATATCCTCAGGGTAATTTTCTTCCGCCTCACCTCAAGGCATACGCCTCGAGATGCGATTTTTAAAACCATGGCCCGTGATACAAATAACTGAAAAAAGTTCTTCAAAAGAGTTTTCTATTTATAATTATATTATCAGGCAGAGAAGGAATAAAACAAATGCAGAACCCAACTCCAGCAGATAGCAAAATTTTGACTGCTAATTCATAAAGCATAGACATGTTTAATAGTATAATATGGACTCACTCAGTTTACAAAGTAGTCCCACATGGGACAATAAAGAAATTTAGAAAATAATAAGTGACTGATAAATAAGTTGGATCCTTTCCATCCAAGAGTTGGGTATCGCAGCTTGGATTAGAGGTGCAATACTAAGATTTCATCTTCATGTGACCCATTTATTTGTCCATGAGGGACTTGTTGGGTCACTTGGGCATCCCTGAACCTGAAGTTGAGATGGATATGATGGATGATTTCTGGGGGGCTTTTAGGAGTGGTGCTTGGGAAGATCCTGTCATTTGTTTGAGAGTGATTGCAGGTTTTTGGTCCTTTTAGCTCCAGCAGGGCAGGGTAATTTTCAGGGGGGGAAAGAGCTCGGGTTGAAAATGTGACACAGGAGGTTGTGTCACTCTTTGAGTTTTTGTCTCAGCGCATATAATTGTTTTGTGTGCTTGCTTTCTGTAGTAGTAATGAAGAGGATGACTACTAAGTAATCATCCTTGTTCCCTATCCAGAAAAAAAAGCTGAAGTTAAAGAAGGCATCTGAGAAGGAACATGTCAAGAGAATAGTCTAAGGTTGAAGTTGTAAATGGTAGATAGTCTAAATAAAATGGCATAGTCCTTTCAAATCAATGCCAATTGGTTTTTTAGTTGCATTAATTGTCTCATCACAATTTCTGGATGCCAGACATGTCAAAGAGCCAAGAATAATTCCCCATGTCCTCCATTCAAGTGTCCACATCTTGGACCCAAGGCCACCTCTGAAATTTGTCATAAGTGGCCCAACAAGAAGTGATTAATAAATGCCTATATTATTTCATGTCTCCACCAAATGCAAAGATGTCTCAGTTGGAGGATGCTCATGCATCCTCAAAACTGAAAAACAATTACACAGGGCAACACCAGCAATGATGCCCCTAAGCACCTTTGCTTTTCATCATGGTTGCTGAGTTTTTGAATTTATGGCTTTTCATGCATGTAAGGCGGCTCTATTCTCTGGTTTTCATTTGGAGGGTGATAGGTCACCTTTGACTCCTATCATCCAAACTCCAATACACTAATGACTCGTTGTTCTTTGTAGCAAGGGCCGGATATAAGACACAAAACCTGGCTGCCATTAATCTATGATGTGTATTCTTGGTGATACCTCTGCCTTTTTCTTTCTGGCTTATGTGTAAACCATGCTAAGTCAGCTTTCATTCCTTTTGTTGGGAATAAAGCAAGCCACATCGCAATACCACGTGGCAGCATCTTAGGGCCCACAGGAGCCAACAGTTTAGTGGTCCAAAGGATCAATTTTAGTGTCTTTTCTTAATTGTTAAGTTTGCTATTTTTAGCAAATAGGTTTTAGGAAAATATATTGGGATTTGTTTTGATTAGAGATAAGATCTTTCTTAATGAGATAAGATCTTTTCTTATTAGGGATAAGATCTTTTGTTTCCAATTGTAGAGATATGTTCTCTCTATAAAAAGAGTCTTCCCTTATTTTCTATTTTGAGCAATACAAATATTTCCAACAATCAAAGGCTCCTTTCCTCTCTCTCTTGTCTCTCTCCAACACCAGCCACCTTAGCCAACCATCAGCCACCACCGACACTGACCACCAGCTTGCCGATGGTGCTCCTCCATGACTCCAAGCACCATGAGTGGATAGTCCCCCACGTTGACTATTTTCCCATGCACAAGGAGTCTCCACACTCTACGATTCTGTCAAATCTTGACATGGTATCAGAGCCTTCGATTTAGGCTCCCTGTGCATGTGGGTATCTTGACCACACGTTGGTGGTTCTCGCATCCAAGTCATCCTCGACAAATCTGGCACCTTACGCGAAAAAGGAAAACTAGAAGAAGATGACAGAATCAACCACTACGGTCGGAGATGCCACGCTTGGTCTCAGAGAAAGTAAGGTGGTTGTCTCCAGGACAACCATCAAGAAAGTAAATACGTCTTGTGGGCTCGTGCCTTCAAGATATTTGCTAGAAGCCAAGAGAAACTGAGTGTTATCCTTGAGGAGGTGTCAGAATTCAAAGATGATAAGGACAAGAAATTCGAGAAGGAGAACTACATTGTCATGAATTAGCTCATGAACTCGATGGATCCGTCCATAGCTTCAACTATGCTCTACAAAAAGAGCACATTTGAGATTTGAACGACCCTCAAGAAGAGGTATGCCCGAATCTCAAACAATGCCTGCATCACCGAACTCTACACTCTATCTGGATGGCCAGTCAAGGAGATCTTTTCTTGACAAAATACTACGAGAAGATGGAGAAGTTTTTGAGAAGTTGGAGATCTACGAGCCTCTTTGTTGCGACAAGCAAGGAGAGATATGGGTGGTTTGGCAATCCGCTAAGTTTTTATCGAGATTGAATTCTCGTTATCGAGCTGCCTGCGATCAGATTCTTGCTTCAAAAGAGAAGATGGATTTTAAGACCATCTTATGTCATCTCAAGATGGAGATCCCCGAGGAGGAAGACACGCCAAGAGGCGAGAGCTCTACACTTGCTATTCCAGAAGCAGGTGCGGGGCGAGGATGAGGGCATGGACCTGGCCGCGTCTACCCGAAATGCCAACACTGTGGACGCAGCAATCATCCACAAGATAAGTGTTGGGAGAAATTTGGGAGGCCAGCACGTGAGCCTACTAGCGGATCACACGTGGACTCCCTAACTCAAGAAGACCTTGAGAAACTGTGTGCTCTTGTGAGAGAAGACAAGTTCACAGTGACCGTCGCAACGAATACTCAGGTTGCCACAGAAGCAACTCCGGAGGTCGCAAGAGGATTCGCCATCAACTTGTTAAGAGAGAAGATCGAGAGCTTGGCACTCAAAAAAGATGAATAATAAAGCGTCTAGCCTCACAAGTGGAAGACCAAGTCGTTGACTTCGCAACCTTCAACTTGAGGGGAGTGTAGGAATAAAGCCAACCACGTAGCACTACCATGTGACAGCCAGCAGGTTACATGGCAAGTGCCACGTGGTAGCATCTCAAGGCCTATAGGGGTCGGCGGTTTAATGGTCCAAAGGACCAATCTTGGTGTATTTCCTTAATTGTTAAGTTTGTTATTTTTTAGGAAAATATGTTGAGATTTGTTTTGATTAGAGATAAGATATTTCCTAATAAGATAAGATCTTTTCTTATTAAGGATAAGATCTTTTATTTCCAATTATAGGGATATGTTCTCTCTAAGAAAAGAGTCTTCCCTTGTTTTTTATTTTGAGCAATACAAATATTTCCAACAATCAAAGGCTGCTCTCCTCTCTCTCTCTTTTCTCTCTCCAACGCCGGCCACCTTGGCCAACCGTCGGCCACCACCAACGTCGACCACCAGCCTTGCCATGGTGCTCCTCCATGCCTCCAAGCACCATGCGTGGATAGTCCCCCACATGGACTATTTTCCCATGCACAAGGAGTCTGCACTCCACGATTCTGTCAAATATTGACACCTTTTAACATAGATAATGAGGAGGTTCAATTAGCATCACACCTTCTTGCTAACCCTAGGGAATTTACCATTTATGTATCTAGGATTGCCTCTGAAGAACAAACAAACTTGTGTAAGAGATTGGATGCTATTGATTGACAAACTTGAGAACAAGTTGTCTAGGTGGCAAAGAAGATTTTGTCTCGAGGAGGACATTTGGTCCTCTTGAAATTGATTTTTTCAGTCATTCTCAATTTTTCATCTTTCGATTTTTCGACTGCCAAGCAAGGTGTTAGAAATGATTGATAATATAAAGATAAGATTCTTCTGGAAGGAGGCATAGCATGAAGGTCACTACTTGCACATGTGGGTTGGGATGAGATTTGCAAGCCATTAAGTCAAGAAGGTTTTTGTGTTCTTCACATTAATGACTTCAGTGACACCTTGGTTGTGGAACTTACGGAGGACAATATCTCCACTTGGCTGAAGATCTTGCAAAATTCCTATGGTTCATCACTAATATTAGACAAATAGGTTCAATGTTCCTAGTGGTTCCACAACTTTTTGGAAGAGTCTTTGTTCAATGAAACATCATGTGTCATGGTAGCCAGTGCTAGGGGATCCACAACCTTCATATTCTAGCTGGATAACTAGACTAAAACTGGGTGGCTTGCAAAGTTGGTTACGAGATATTTTAACTTGGCTAGCAAAAAGCCTAGTGAGGTGGAAGATGCATGGGAATGGCAAATGGAGAGGTACACTGGTGTTTGGTTCCCACAGGATGGAGCCTTTCTAGGGCTAGGTTGGAGGATCTGCTGAAAGGCTAAGTTGGAGGATCTACAGGTTCTTTTGGCTGAGGTGGATGGTTGTGGTGTAGGGGACCTCTCTGTTAAAAAGGCTTAATTTCTTCTTAGAAGTGTGGTGGTTACCAAAGATATTAACCTTGGCATGAACAGTTTCACCATTTAGAAGCTAAAGGTTCTGATGAAACTTAAGATTTTTGCTTGGCTCATCAAGAGGGAAAGTTAGTTACGAAGGTGGTAAAAAGGAGGAGGGCACTAGACAATTAGGCATCTTGCTTCCCTTGTTGATGGAGGTTTTGGAGCACTTGTTCTTCATGTGTGACTTTACAAAAGAGGTTTGCTTGCAGCTCTATTCATTGGCTATGAAGTTTGAGTCTTTGGAGGGCCTGTAAGTGAGTTTTAGAAAAGGTCTCTTTGGAGACATCCCATAACATTGGAACAATGCAGAGAAGATTAGCAGCATGGCCCCTGCACAAGGATAACATGCACAAATCGAGAAAGGAAGCTCCAGTTGATTATGTTCTATGGGTAAAGGCTCTAACTGGTTTCTGGTCACTCTAGCTGGAAAGGATAGGGCAGCTTTTAGGGGGCACTCAGGTGTGTGTGAAAAATGTTGTGAGAAAGGCTGTCTCTATGTAGCCTGAAGTCAAGTGATTGCAAAGTTTTTTTTGAAAAGGTGATTGTAATTAATTGTTTTTTGGAAGGCAATGGACCTCCAATAACTATTGTTTACCCTTTTTGAAAGGGGGAAAGTTTGGCTACTAGAGGTTAGTAGCCATCCCCTCTATTACTCCAATCAGAAAAATAAGCAGGGCATCACAAATGTTCGATCCAAAAAGCAATGGCGATAGAATTTCATAACTTAACTTTTTTCTTATTTTTCACTTTCCAAAGTATACTGGTTTTTTCTGGTTTTTTCTTGTTTTTCATTTCTGATGATTGGGTTGCTGTTTATTTAGAAAGCAAAAAGCTAGATATAACTGTCCATCTACAATTTATAGGTCAAAAGTACCGTGCAAAAATTAAAATGTGTACATTGGATAGCGAAATGTTTTGAAAAACAAATTCGAAAATATGCCATAATTCTTCTATCTAGGAAAATGTGTAGCAAGGTTACAGAAATTAGTAGTTGGTATTTGGTCGGTGAGGTCACTGACTAAGGAGTGTACGATATGCAGGTAATTAATCAGGGAATAATCGATTAAGAATCTTTAAGTATTTTAAAATTTGAATATATATATATATATATTGAAAATATGCATAAATATATTAGTATTATTTTTTTGACATGCATGGTCTCTCAAGGAGACCCGACATGCGACAAGGTGGGCGATGGTGATGGAGGATTGCGGAGAATCAGAGGGGTGCAGGTTTAGGGTTTCATTAGGATTCGAATATAGGAGGAGGGGGGTGAAGAAGCCAGGTGGGGATCTTTTTCTTTTTAGCGTGCCAATCAAGACGCAAAAAGATGAATTCCCAATGTTCGATTGGACGATTAATCAAGCAATTAATCGGATAATCCGCCAATTAATCTGTGTACCCGATTATAGGCCCGAATATTGATATATGATTCGGTTCTCGACCGCATACGATTAATCGGCTGCATAGACCGATTTTTGCAACCTTGTTGTGTGGCATCCTGTTGTATGAGGTAATATGATTTCTTTAGATTCTAAGTGCCTAAAGTTAGAATTCTCTGGTAGCATTTGTTAGATCATGATGTCACCAAAAATACATTGAGCTAATTTAGACTAAGAGGACATCGACATAAATAAAATTATTTGAATTGTTTCTACCATCTACATAGGCAACTTTCACCCAAAAAGAATTCACCGAGTCTGCCTAACGACTGTCCAGGAGAGTGATCAGTGAGAATTTACTCAGCATACACAGTTAGTATCATAGTGAACATGGAGGCTGCCACATCCTCTTTTAGTACAAGTTTCTTGTTGAGCATACCATCAAGGCAAATGGGAATTATGGCCTCTTGCACCGCCGTCATTGGAACACCTCCAGCAGAAGTAAGTGCCTTGACCGTCAAAGGGGATATACCGTACTCATCAAATCTGTAAACAACAAAAATTTCAGCCCATTCAGATCAGGTATTGAAAAGGGAAAGAACCCATATTACACTTTTTTCTACACATCATCAGACTTTCATGGCAGTATATCTAAAACATTGAAAAATGCAACAAACTTGGAAATGGTTCCATTGTCACTCGACTTATTGCTTATCAGGTATCTACAATTAAATTGTCTACTATGAATAATGCATCAATCTCAATAATGCAAAGCCAATACTGGACATCAAAATGGTGGAAAAAGAAAGGGGGGGAAAGCACTAGAATGCCAAGATCAAGTTGAGAATTGTCCTATCTATTTCGGCACTGGTGCATTTTTGGAAGACCAATTTGTAATATGTAGCCCTTTGTAATGATTTGCACTTTCTTGGCGCTCTTAATAAATGGGGGGTTATTGCAAGGATAACCACCCTTTTTTCCTTTCAAAAAAAAGTTGAGTTTTCAAAAAAATGCACAAATAGACAAATAAAATTTATAATCAACTTCTCATTTTTAGAAAGAAATTTATAATTGACTTATATTGTGATATCACACACAGATCATAAATTATTGATAGGTGTCAGCAATCTTGGTTCCTCATCACCGAGAATATGGTTGAAGAAATTTATTTACATTAATAAGGGACAAGTACATTCAAGTCAGCACAGATGCACAGCAGGGAGAAGTTCTACTTTCTTATAAATTCGTTCGCTATGTTTCTTTCACCAATATCTTATAGAAACAAAGACCATAATTGAAATATAGAAAAGAGAACCTACACTCAAGTGCAAGAAAAATTCCATACATATGTGCTTATAACTTTACCTACAAATAATAATTACAAATGAAATTCTGGTCATATAGAGCACCCCAAATGAGCATGCCATGTGTCAAATTTCCAGGCAACCCGACACCTTTAACCATTTTTTTAAAGTTGACACCTTTAACCTTACCTCAAACATGAGCAACTTTCAATAATTTTCAATGGTCTAAACATTGCCAAATTTTGACCCACTTATTTAGGAGTTAGCAATGTCCGTTTTGGATGAAATTTGAAATACATATTATTGTTAATGAATAATTTCATGCTGCAAACTTGCATTTCAAAATATTACTCATAGCAAAGATATAAACGTGGATATAGGATACTTTTTCTACACTTGAGTGCAGACTCCCAGACCTCATTGAAATTATGTTGGAGGGGTCAAAATAAAAAGTAGCCAGAGCTGATACCTTTGCTTTAGTAGGCGCTGCTGTCATAACTAAAAATGTCTTCAACTCATTAATTCATTATGTATCCAGAGGTCCTTCATTGGTTAAAAAAATATTTGGGTATGCAACTATGGGCTTTGCTCTAACAGCAGCCATTGCATTGTTTGACTTAATGATGATATTTTTAATCTACTATTTCCACCAAGAGAAGAGTTGGTATAACAATTGCAACTCTCGGTACCTTCGAACTTCCCCCTCATTGCAAGGTCTAACTTTTATCTCAAGCAAACCAGCTATATCTATCTTCATCATTTCGAGGAAGCTGAATATCTCCTTTTGCTTGTTGAAGTCATTCAGATCCCAACCTAATGTCACTAGGAGTAAGATGGAACACCCACCAATGCCAAGGTATTGTCATAAGGAGAGGGCTCACCCTCCTCCTTTAAGCCTTTCTTCTTTTGAAGAGGTCAATTTCAACACACGTTGAACAGCCTATCTCACGATCAGCATCAAATTATTGGTGAAGGGCCTCAAAGGCCGCAGTCGAGGCCACCAAGGACTATCAAAGAATTTGTAGATGCGAGAAATGTAACATAGCCATAAAAAATCCGGATCGCTACCGTAATACGATAGCTTTCCTTTCAGTTTCAAAAAAAACATAGCCATAAAAATATAGAAATTGACAATCAACCACATAAGCACAAGAGATTGTTTACCCAGTTTCACCCTTGATGAGTGTACGTCTAGGAAGGGGATCTAACCCTCAATATTCACAATAGGTGTGAATAATACAGAGTAGTAGGCTGAAGAGCCTTTGCCACATTCCGTGCGTCCCCTTCCATGTGGAAGTAAGAGCTAGTTTATAAAGTACAAATCGTGGGAGGTTACACATTTGGGTGTGTAACTGCCGAAGTAATGGGAAGTTATTGAGGGATAATGGGGAATAATGGTGAGTTATGGCATTAACTTGTAACCGCTCGATAGTTCTACGCCTCTTCGCATTCTCATGCGGACCAAGTCCAATCGGGTTCGACCGGTCTATTCACGAGCCGAATGAGCTTATTTTGAGAGAACAATTCCGTCCCTCGTCAATGGGAAAGGCCAATCATACTTCCATACGAGCACTTTTTCCATCACAATAGACTCAATGATGTTTGGCTAAAGTGTCAACCAATATTCAGTCTAAGTCACCAATTGTCGAAGTGGGCAAGCCTTCTCTCCTTTGAAGCCAACGTTTTCATTATCTTCATTCTTGCTTTTGCCATTTCAGTTCATTCCTGTATTTAGCAAACAACTAGGTCGAGGAACTTTGTGCAAATGTAGCCAGTGACGTGTGAGGCGCCAAAGATTGTTGGCCAAATAATTCTTAGCAGAAAAGCTAAAGCTACCAAGAAAGAGATATAATGTAATGTATTTTTTTCAAAAATTATGTTAAACAAATAGCATTTAAGTAGGCGAAAATGGGGCAAAACAGTAGATCCCTCCCACGAAAGGGAAGTCTCTCATCTCCCACATCAAGACCTTCTGTCTATGAGGTCTGGTGAGGCTCACCATCACCCTCTCACTAAAGCTCCCTCTTTGCCATGACAAGCTAGGATGAAGGTAATTAAGAGTGAATGAGATGTAAGAGCTCTCAACATCCTCACTGAATCCATCATGGAGTAAGGTGCTATCGCTGTCTTAACATAGGCATTCTGCCTACAAGTGCTATCATGAACTGATTTGTAGGAAATATCACCACATTAGTCACAGAGCTCAAGAGTGAGGCTCTCTCTTCCACTGTTCACAATGAGCTCAATCACGACGGTGGAAGGTTGGGCTCTCAAAGCCTCTCTAGTCAGTCAGCAAACTACCTTTGGGACAACTCTATATCTTCCTTACTCCATCTGCAAATGCAAAGGCATTAAGCTCTCGCACTTGGAAGAGTTGGCATCGGTAGTCGTTAGTGACATGGAGCTCTATTCCTGCCTCCTGGGGGCATCTTTAAGCTCACAAGTGGTGCCTTCATAAGCTTTGCACCTGAAAAGTTACTGATTATACTTTTCCAAAAAAAAAGTTGCTGACTGTTATTTTGAAAGGAAAAGCTGTTGATTGTCAGGTGTGACTTCTCTTCATCACCTTCTTCTTTTGGCTCCTCTTGATCCAATTGCCACAAAAACGTGGCAGCCATGATCCAATGATAAACTTTCTTAATGGAAGATAGAAGATTGTTACAAATCACTGACTTCTTTGGAAGACAAGCAATCATGCCAAGAACTCCTTCCACATCAAATCCATATTATGCAAACCCAACACAGCTTCACCTATTGTTTTAGCTTAAGGCTGGCTAATGGACATTTTAGGTCCCTTTTTACATTTTTGGAAGAGAATTCTGTGTGATTATTATGGTGACCCAGTTGATTGGAATGAGCAACGGGTTGCCATTGAAGGTCCATCCTTTTTCTAGAAGGGGTTGACAAAGTTGATGAGAAAAGTTCAAATCCACTGCTGAAGCTTTCTTGTAGATGCTCAAAGATTTCAGTTTTAGAACCACCACTGGAGCACCTTTGAGACTACAGCAGATGTTTACCTCCAATTGGCTAGTTTGGTTCTAGATCCTTCTCCTTCAATGGCAAGCTACTTCCAAAATAAGCTATGTATGCCTTCCTGCTTTTCACTATTTCAGAGGCAAGGGTAGCATACTTTGCAGGCACTGCAGGATATTTGTCTGTAGGGGAGGGGCAAATGGATTTGAAAGTATGGTCCTTTTACTACAAGGAAGGCCTATCTTTGCTATATAGAGGTTCATGGTTACCTTGATCCTATTGTGAGTGAAGACTGCAAAATATTTGGTTCATCCAAATCCCCCTTGAAGTTTATGATTCTTCCTTTGGCTCTTAAGAAGGAAGAGAATGTTAACTTAGGCTCTTAAGCAAAGTTGGTTACCTAATGTTAACAAGACTGATGTTTCTTGCACCTATGCTTCCGAAGGCACAGACCACCTCTTTTTCTCCTGTGCTTTTGCTAGGGAATGTTGGCTTCATTGTAGAGAATGGTCACTGGACTTCTCTTGCCAGTAGGCCTTCTGGGATGGTGTTCTTGGTGATGATGCACTACGCACCAGAGATTACCTGAAAAGAGCATCAATTCTGCTTTGGTGCCTATGATTGGAGCATAAGAAAGAATCTTTTCGACGGTGAGAGCCCATTTAGATGATTTGGTGTACCACTTTAACTCTCTCTATAACGTTTGGAATGCTTAGCTCTCCTCAATAAATTGGACCTTTTTTCTTTCCCCAAAAAATAAAATAAAATAAAATATATATATAAAGAAAAAAAAACTCAAGTCAGCACAGCCCTTTGCATCGAGTAGTGAACGGTATGGTTAAATATCATCAACTTCAACAACTAACATCTCTGGGGAAATGAACATGCAATGCCAATATCTTAAAATTCTGATGGAAATCCGGGGCCCTATGCAAGATGACACCTTTCGTAATTCTTACAGGCTATAGTCAAATGCTTAAACCAGATCTTCAGCTTCATGAGTCCAGTATCCATTCAAAAAGTGTCAGCATAGATCGAACAAGTGCATCCAAGTAGTGCAGGTAGTCTTAGCTACAATTAAAAGAAATGACTTCCAAAAATTTATAAATTATAAATAACAGGTTCATTAGTGTAGGGATATTCTGAAAATAATTATAGAAATTCTGCCGTTCATAAACAACTTTGTTGAAGTTTCAATTCTAAGTTACGACCCTTTCACAAAACTTCAGGCATTTCAAACCATCATTTGGTTGTTTCATTAGTAACTGGACTTCAGATTTTTGGTGGACAGAATTTTTGGCTGGCATCTAAATTGTCAAGCATGTTTACCACAAAAGAAGATCCATTTACCAGGCAACAATATTTTATTGAGAGGGGTTTGCCATACAACACTTTGGGCAATATTCAGCTTAAAAGTACAATTGCATAAAGTTACAAAGACCTCAAAATGACAGCAAAAAATAAACTTTTCCTCTCCTCTCTGACCTTTTATTTTCCTTTTGAAAAGCTGGTTTATCCGACTTTCATTGAATTGAAGAAATCATTTAACAGGAGGCAACAAGTGATGTTCGTCAAATCATATGATGTGCAAAGATACTGGAAGCGTGTGTAACAGTGGTAGCAGTGATATGCAGCAGTACAGAATCAATCCAAAACATGGCATTTCTTGTTACA
Source organism: Thalassia testudinum (assembly GCA_037157565.1). Lineage (NCBI taxonomy): Eukaryota > Viridiplantae > Streptophyta > Magnoliopsida > Alismatales > Hydrocharitaceae > Thalassia > Thalassia testudinum. The sequence continues at coordinate 17,042,192 of JAZHRO010000002.1, read as the reverse complement.
AATGGACTCTTGATCTATGTACTTCTGATTAGCTATAATAACAACTGGAATTAATTAGCATCACCATGACAACAGGTTTCATCAGCATAAAGAATTCTAACTGTTTCATTACCTCTTCTGTGAGAAGACCAACTCCTCCTTAACTTTGTTTGTCAGATCTTTTTCTCCACCTGCACGCCTCTTTTCCAGTTCCTCTCGAATGCACTGGACTTCTTCAAGTGTATTTATCTTTTCCAGCAAATGAAAGGGCACTCTCCCCATCTTCATACTGCCATAAACTCCCATTGGGACTTCAGCCCTCATCTTGCTCTTACTAGTCCTTCCACCTGCTAATTTGGATTCTCTGACCTCCTTTTCTGACATTCCACTACTAGGAAAAACCATATCAAGCCCCAAATTCCCCCCATGTCTTTCATCCATGCCATAACTACAGTCAGAATCTGATTCAGAATCCCAGTCTTTCCCAGATTGAAATCTGACACTAGATTTCTGTCCCCTTCCAGCTTGTACAGAATACTCCCTTCTCTGATGGAATGGGTCAACCTGCCTCCAGGAGCCCCTGCAACCACCATCTGCCAAACTTTGACGACCTGATCCCAACTTCATTAGATAGGGAGATTGGTCCACATGGCAGGGAGTAGTTGGAGATGCTAGCTGTGGTGGAATTAAATGGCATTGGCTATTCTGATCTTTGCACTGGTAAAATGACTCTACCTGATGCCACGCACTCCTGTAAAAGAGGGATAAAAAGAATAAAGACTAAGGATCTAAATGGCTATGGTCTGGATGTATACTTACATGAAGTTAGGTTAACAATTTTCAGACAGATATGGGTTACAGTTTAGATATAAAAAGGAACTGCCAAGTAAATGCAGGAATTCTTTCAGTGTACAATTTCAGAAATAAAGAATTTTTTTAAAGAGAAAAACATACAAAAGAACCAGTAAGAAAAAAACTATATTGGTTGTACACTATCACCAAGATAACAGTGATATACACTCTAGTTGAAGAAAATGAGCAAAAGTACTTAATATGAAACCCTACATCTCAATATATAGAGATGGTGAAAAAGTGCAGAGCAGCCCATATAAAATAAGGAAAAACAAAAAGAGAACACATAGGACATAATTCTCGCAAACAACATAACTCTCAATGTCCCCTCTCAAGCTGGAGTATATACAGTAATCAAGCTCAGCTTGGAACAACATCTGTCAAAGAATGCTCATGGAAGTGCCTTGATAAAGATATCCGCAATTTAATCCTTAAAAGCCACATAAGTCTTGCAAATAAGTCCTCGTTGAATCAAGTTGTGTGTAGAGTGACAATCAACATCTATGTGATTGGTCTTCTCACGAAACATAGGATTATTCGCTATATATGCAGCAACTCAGTTGTTGCACCTCATCTCCATCAAGGACTAAACTGTGATATGCAGGTCTAACAAAAGTGATTGTATCCGCATCATCTCAATAGCAATTTGAGCCATTGCACGATATTCAAACTCGACACTGAGCTTGGAGACAATGGCCTACTTTTTACTCTTTCATGTAACTAAGTTCCCCACCACATAAGTACAAAAACTGCATCTGTTAGTAATGCACCCTGCATAGTCCACATCTGTATATACCACAATATCAAGAGAGGTGTGTTTTGTAAAAAGGATTCCCTTCCTTGAAGACTTCTTTAGGTACCTTAGTACCAACATAACGGCATCCCAATGCTACTTGATGGGCATGTCCATAACTAACTCCCTTCCAGACTGCAAGAGAAATATCAAGTCGTGTGATCGTCAAATAAAAAAGCTTCCCAAACAATCCTCTATACTGACAGGTGTCCACACGTTCAAACTACTCATCATAAAGGTGTACCTTCAGATCCATAGGTATATTTGTTGACTTGGCCCCTAGCATGCCTATCTCCTGTAATAAATCAATGGCATACTTCCTCTAAAATAGAACAAGTCCTCGCATGCTGCGAGCAACCTCTATCTCGAAGAAATTGCGAAGCAATGCCAAGTCTTTGATAACAAAGTTTTCTACAAGGCATGTCAGCAGTGCCTTGTCTATCATCACCTGTAAGAATGATATCATGCACATATACAAGCATAACCACCAAACCACGTGCAACCTTCTGTATAAACAAGAAATGATCTGACATAGATCTCCTAAACCCCATTGTCTCAACTACCTCTGACAACTTCTAGAACCAAGCCCTGAGTTTTGTTTCAGGTCATAGATTGCCTTGTGTAGACGACAAACGTTGGAACACTCCCCTTGAATGGCACTCCACTCTGCTTAAACCAAATAGACCACAAAGCAGCCATAGTCTCAGCCCTTTCACTCATGGACAAGAAAATGGCCACACTATCCCCCTACCTTCTACCTTGTTGAAACAAATTCCAGAAAAAGCCAATAGTCGAAGAATCAATCCAATGAATCCCAATTTGCTCCCACAACAGCTACATAAAATCATATCCAAGGAACAAGTGTGAAATACGTCATGGATACATCCGCAAACTTACTATAGTCATGTAAAACATCCAAAATTGCAACAATGTAGTGGTTCTTAAAACTGCAGCATCTCAATGGTACTTGGTAATTTATGGGTGAACTGGGTGAGGAGGAAAAAAGGAACAATTTCTTGGTAACAGATGTGGTCAAATCTTGTTTTTAATTGCTGAAATAACCTAAATCAAGTCTGCAACTCTCAACAGGGACCCAACTAACACGAAAAAGCCATGTGAAAGTTGGCTATGAAAAACTTAATCCTAGGAAATTTACTCTCAAAATCATTAAAAGCTAATGGGAACTGTCATTTCCCACTTCATGCTAAAAACTTATAGAATTTGTTTAATGTACTTTTCTAATTTAACTTTATTCAGGGAGGCATCCATAAGATCAATTCTATTAGATGCACTCCAAAACTCTAAAGGCCAATATAGAACGAGGCATTAGGCACTCCCTCACAAAAGCAACATGGTTACATTTAAAAAAAACAACAGAAAAGAAAAGTAACAAAGAAAAAAAAAAGTTATGCCACAGGGGTCAAAAACAATACTAGTAATTAGATATCACCTCGTAAACATGCTTGATAGATCCAGATAACTCCACCAAATAACTGCCAAGCAAGATTCTCAATCCACATACATCCCACTGAAAGCAACATTTTTCCATGCTGTTTTGACAATAAAACCTGAGAGTCCTTTAAAATAAGAATAATAATAATTTCAGAGAATTACATTGATGTTCAAAGAAAACATGCACGAGCACGCTTGCAAATTCCCATGCATGAGAGTGCAGTATCAAAAACCTTCATCAGTTGGATGAGAGGTTGGTGTAAGTCTTTACATGAGATTTTTTTTTTTTTTTTGAAAGGGACTTACATGAGAAAAATTGGAAGAAGGTGTTACAAAACCTAGCCTTTCTTATGGCACCCAACGCCGAGGTGCAGGGAACTTGCCCACCCAGGCAATATCTTGGCCAAAATGCCTCAACCAAGTTTACTCCAGGTGTGCTACGCAAGCACCTAGCTCAAGCTTGGCATCACCGCAATGATAATTAGAATATTTCAAATGAACCAACCAAACTCCATGGCAAAACTACCTCCATCTTTCCCAAGTATAAGTTCCGCAAACCCAATTACCCCAAGCTACGACAGCACGTCTTTCCAAGTCAAGGTGCACCCACACTTACCTTCCTAGTAGTAATAGATCCATTTTCGAAATCCTTTCACTTCCCACCAGCAGAAGGTTAGCGTAAATTTGTCCACTTCCAGGTCTAATAAGTGATAATACAATCATAAGACGACTCCACAAGTCACTGATGAGTTGAGTGGACTCCTCCTGCCAAGAGGGCATCGTTTGCATCGACTGGTGCATTTTCCACACAACGGCCTAATCCTAGCCATCAAATTCCACTTAACCAAATTCTACACACGATGCAATTATGAGAGAAGAAACGGCCATTGTGGCAAGCAGAGTCATCCCTTCCACCACCATCCCAATCCTACGTGGAAAAACAACACTTCTATCCCCAAAACAACAGCAAATCAGCTGAAGATTAAAGAGAAATCAAACATTACAATTTACCTTCTGCTCTCGTCTTCCAAAAGGTCCCTCTCACTCACATGAACCTTCTTTCCCTCCCCCATGGCCTCGTCGGAGGAGGGCCCATCGTCCTCGTTCCAGAGGTCCTCAGCACCGTACTTGACGAAACGGTCGACGAGGGCCTTCACGTGGTGGGCGGGGCTCGCACAGCCGTGAGGGGGGGAGGCCTCGGGGCCGAGGACGAGGGCGCCGGCGCGGATCCCGGAGCGGACGCGGGCGTAGTAGAGTTGCTTCTCGTGGTCGAGGAGCCTCCGCTCCTTCTCCCTCGCGAGCTTCTCGTGCATGCGCCGGTACTTCCACTTGCTGAGGCCGCCCGGGAAGGTCCGAGGGCCGCCGCCCATGCGGCGGAGGAAGGTGAGGGCCCCGGTGGTGGAGACGGGACGGTGCCGGAGGTGGAAGGGGAGGAGGAGGGGGAAGGAGGTAGGCATTACGGTGGAGGGAGGGAGGGGAGGAGGGTTTTGGAAGGGAATAGGGATGAATAAAGTGAAATTGTTTGGCTAAATCGCTTGGGATTGGAAGGCTAAATTTCGGCTGTCCTATGCAATGTCTTAGGAATCGAATCAAATCGGTTGATTCAAACGTTTCAACCGTTAATCTATGTAAAATTGATTTAATTAAATAATTTCTGCAGTATAACTCAAATCCAACCTATATCTATTAAAATTTAGTTCGATCATTCAAATGGATCTTGTCAATTTGACTCAATCTTCTAAAGAAAAAGAAAATTAAAAAATAAAAAATACAAATATCAAATCTAATTTATGATACGGATCAGTTAACTTAGATTAATAAATTTTTAACGAGAATTAACCTTTAATTATATTTAATTGCAAATAAGGATTAATTCCTATTTGTATTTAATGAATGTGATTTGTGAATAAAAGTTATCCTATAATGTAACAGGAGGGTGTTTACTTTGAAATGTGGGTTAAAATGGATGTTAAAGTAGCAAAAGATATGTTTGTCTTTGGGATAGTAAGTAAATTAGTTGGGGTTATTTTTTGTTTAAATAAAAATAATTTAATAATATTAAATAAAAAAAGACAATGAACTTGTATTAGAAAAGATTTTCGTTCTATTTTCGTGTAAATCATCAAGTTTATTACAAATAACATTGATGCATAACATATTATATTAAAAAATAAAAAATATATAAATAATAATAAAATATTATTACTTTACAAAATTGATTTGAATTTTCCTTCAAAAATCTAAGTTATGAGTAGCTCTGATCTACATTTAAGGACTTTATCTTTGGTATAACAAATATGGCAAATTCTTTCAATGAGTCAAGTGTTGTAATCCACGATCTTAAATAAGAATAAATATATTATGAGACTTCCTCTCAAAATCCTTATCTCAAAAAAATATTATGAGAAATATATTAATAAATGGAAAGTTGAGTAATTGTAGCAGATGTTTTTTTTAACTTATCTGGGAAACCATGAGAAATTTTCCGTATCGTCTTGAAGAAATGATGATTACTTGTAATTAATAAAAAAGTCAAACCTGAACAAATAAGTTAAATGCATTATATATAAATCAACGGAGAGCTTCATTCATGAATGTATAAGAGTGATTGTAGATGTAAAATTACCAACCTGCAAATGGCACATCTGGGTAGGCAATAAAAATTGATTGTTAAATTTGCAGTAGGCTCAGATTTCTTTATTGTAGAAATTTTTAATGCTAGTCATTAGGTAAATTCTATCAATTATGGATGACCTAAAGAATTTAGCCCTCGAAATTTGTGTTGCGTGGGGTTACTGTGTTGCAGCCATCCATGCCATGCAAACATAATTAACCGTTACCTTCTGTGTTACATATGATTGCTACATTGCAGCCGTCCTACGTATGTAAACACATTCACTAGGGTTACCTGGTTTGATTTTCACCAGCCAACCAAACCAACACAATCCAATCGATTAATAGGTTTGCCCTCAAGTATTGAAAGGTTTCATCATTGCCTATATAACCCTCGTAAAGTTTTTTGCAAAACATCCTGCAAGCGTATTAGAAATATTCAGAAAGTAATATATTATTAATCTATATGAGAACATAAATAAAAATATATATAAAGAAACCACATAACTTACGAGATCTTCCTGTAGGGACACTTGTAATTCAGCATGTCTAAGAAATTATTTATACATGTTTCTTCCTCAAAGACAAGTTCTGACAAGTGTCTACAATTGCATTTCCTTTCAACTAGTTTTAATCCTTGTGACGTAGACATTCTTGTAAGATAAAAAGTTAAGATAACTAATTTAAAAATAGATAATGAAACATAATTGCAAAGAGATATTTTCCTTAATAGATCATGAGAATAAGTCCTCAAGAAGATGCTAGTCATGAAGAAAAGTAAGACATTCGAAATGCTTAATAAGTTTGATATAATACTATATTATGGAATAGGAGGATGCATTCACTAATCGCAGTTAATGCATTCTATGGAAGACACAAGATTATCGACCATGGTGTCCGTCTTCGTTCCCAATTCCTGTAACTCAGACCTCAGATGTTGCACCTCCACGTATGCACTCTACAGTTCCACATGTTGCCTAAAGTTAGTTCTTGCCTCTAGCTTCGTATACAAGCAAGCCATGAAGTTACGCTCGGCCTTGAGTGTATGGAAGTTGGGAAAGTTTGCTCGCGCAAGTTGTCTATAGTTGCAACCCTGGATTGAAATAAACAATAATCCATAAACTTAATTCAACCCGTATTATAAGGATAAAGAGATTAATCGATTCACTTACTCCGTCTCCTCAAGGACACATATAAAACAAACGGTCCAAGGGATCTGTACTTCGAACGTTTTCCAATTCGAAACTAGCTTGCATGGTTCATAACATAGGCATTGATGTTCGTGATACCAGTCTCCTCCATCGTAGTAAGGAGCAACCTCCATCCCTGAAATTATGTCCTCACACATCCAATATTGAAAGTTGACAAATTGCACGCAAATTCAAAAAAGTACCTAACCTTACATACAATAGATAGACTATTACATTAGCAATTAAAGCACTACAACACAATAGAATGACTAGAAAAATGCGAGAAATCCCACATTACATTATCCTCGTGCATTTCTCATTTGGAGGTCTCTGATGAGGTGTGGCTCATCATAGCTAAAATACCCAAGTTAAGCTAGAAACTAGGTTAAACACTACTGAATTAAAATATGAAATGGGTTAAGTGTGAGAAATAGTGAAAAAAATCTAAAATATCAAATCTGTATTAAAAATGTGAAATTAAGTCATTAAATGAGATATTCTAGTCATTAATAGAAAATGATGATCCAATTACAAATTAAACAAACATTTTTATCCAAAAGTTCAAATCAAAAGTAAAATTAACTTCCTTAATGTTCAATTAAACTTAAATAAAAACTTGATTACATTTGAACATTATTAGAACCTTGCATATATTAGATTACACAAAGGTCCTTAGGTCATACATTTTCTTCATTTAAAAACCTAGACCATTTTGTAAGCTGCAGGGACCACTTTGCAAATCCTTGGGACTCCTTTGAATTGCTTCTCGCCACTTATGGGCTTTCGTGCTAATGTTCCAACCCTTCACCCATAAGGGCCTTCGCGCAAAAACACCTTTAGAGCTACAACTGCGATCTGACGTAGCACACAAAGAACTTGCCCAATCTCAACTGTTCACCCTTTGCTTTCTTAATCTGATGGCCCTGCTCCAATCGAAGCTTCGCGCGCTTCGACACGTGTGATCACCCTTTGCCCCAAATCTTATCCAACGACCAACTTTTGATTTGGACTTCGCGTGCCTCCTTCTCTTCATCCCCACCGTCGGTGCCCTAGGTGACTGATCGCACCTCGCGGTGACCACAATCACGATTTCATCTACTTAAGGACCTCCCCTAAGCTGCACGCGTGCTATCGACCTCCCCTCCTACTTTCTTTAGGTAATCCCTTCATCCTCTCCAGCTCTCCGAACCTCTTCATTTGCCACACTTGTGACAGAGGTGTGGTTTTTCACCTCCCATTCCTCCTCGCCGCTAGGGATGACGTACGCTTGAGGATGACCCTAGAACTCCTCTTGTGAGCTCCTCATTCGCTGGAGATCTCCCCCATTCTTCCTCCTTAGCAGTCCGCTTTGGATCTAAGCAACCCCATTCCTCTTGTTAGATTAGGACTTCCCACCTTCTAGAGTAGTTTAGATTAATAATTAGTGTAAGTTAGATTAGTAAGAGTAGATTAGAAATCAACTTTGATGATGGATTAATGTAGATTAGGAGTATATTAGCTTAGATCCACTCCACCCTCTCTGATCAATTCAAATCAGAGAAGTATATTTTCACCTTCACTTCGATGCATACAACTTTCCCTACACATTACCATTCGTTTCTGATTTCCTTGCATTTTTTTATCCATTAATCACCCATCCATCAAGGTCAAATTCAGATCTATAACTTTGGCTTCTAGATCTGAATTTGCGCTTGAAATCCATTTAGGAGGTCTTCCATTCACTCCATCAATTTACAAAGACCCCCCGATCTGATTTTAATTGAATCGATTTACTCGATTCTTTCATATTTGGGTTTGCACCCAATCTCACGATTTGGGAGTTATATTGCTGAGAAATGATTTTTATCGAGTGAATTGGATTTTTTATGAGTTTCATTTATTGGAATGTGATGGGTTTGAGCTGTTTTAATTTGATTCTTATTACTGAATGTATTCATGCCCTATTTGAATTATGATCTCTGATTTTTGACACTTTTGTAGCTCAAGTCGAGGAAAATCAGTAAATCTGATTTGAGGCGTGAACAATGTGTTAATGGGTCAAATGAATCATCTACCATCCCTGTTCACCAGCCAATGGTGAATAGGAACTATAGCTAATGACAACACCCTAGTCACTCAAGACTGAAAATTCAAACTCTACAACAGGGCGTCAGGGTTTTGATTTTGAATGACATGGAATTTCAAATTTGATCAAAGGTCAGATTTTAGTTTTGAATGAGTTTCTTTACGTTGATTCTCAAATTTTCAGAGCTTTAAATGATTTATGAGAAAGGGATTTAATCAAATCTAAACACAACAAATCAAAAGGACTGATCTTAATGTATCAATCCAACATTGAGGTAAACATGAGCTCAGATCAGATTTGAGTTTTCTGATCAGAGCTACTGCTAGGTGCTTCCAGCTGCTAACCTTTTCGTTGAGTAGCTGCTGAAATAGCAGCAGTGGCCACACCTAGAATTTAAGACATCTGGATAGCAAGAGAAGCACCTGATTCTGGATGTAATGCAACAACTATTGCTGCTAAATTTCAGCAGTTGGTGCTGCCACTTGACAACAGCCACTGTTTTAGCTGGAAGGGGATCTGATCAGAGTGGAATTGAGCTGGGTTGTGAGTGTTTATGTGAGCTGACATGTATCTAGTGTTAGAACTTCACTTGTACCAGCATTCATGTACTTTAGGTTAATTGGATTTCAACTAGAATTACTTGCAAATTTTGTTTAAATTCATTGTCAGCCATTTAAATTGAATTAATTGCCCAAACCTTAATTTTAATGAAATGAGAGATGAAAATTTAGTTTAATTGCTCATTCATGTTTCATATTACTTGCTAAATATTTTGAGATGTTTAAACCACTTTCCCAGTGACTAGACCTCACTTCAAGGCCTTAGGTTTCACTCTTAAACACTCTACAAGGACTTACATGTGTCAACTTTGTATATAAAACAAACCTTAAAAAATTCCAAAAAAATAAAATAAATGTGTTTGGTCAAGATTAGGTATGTTTTTAGGTGTGTGCCAAGTTTCAAGGAATTCTGAACCCCCGACTTGGTAGAACATACCAACCAACGGTTCAGTATACCTTAGAATGTAATAAAAGAACTTAACTTCAAAAACACCAAAAACAACTCCCTTACTCTCTTATCTCACTCTTTCTCTCTCATCCCTTACCTCTACTATATATATATAATCCATAAAAATCAGAAAATACCCAAAAACTACTAAAAATACCATGTATACTATTTATATACTTGTATATATTAATTAAACCTAAACTATATATAAATATTACATAATATGTATAAACTGTGTATAAATAACATATAGAAGTATTCTATATATTAAAATAAGAATTTAGAATAACTTACTATATATACAGCTGCATTGTAAAATTATATATTAATTTATATAACTAAAATGTATAATAACTAAATAATTCTATAAACATAATTAAATGTACATATCTATATCACATACTCTAGATACATATTTATATATGTATTATGAATAATATTATACCTGTAATATAATTTAATTATATATTTATAGTAAGCAATTAAGTTATTAAGTTAATTAGGTAATTTATTAAGTTAAAATAAAATAAATTAGTAAATTAAGTTAATACTAAGGTAAATTACACTGTATACTTGAAATATATTATACTAAGTATTTTCAACTTATTTATACCGTATTTATACTATATTATAGTATTTATAGTTTATTTATATGATAAACCATCTTAAACCAATATTTAATTGTATATAAATTAAATAAAGCTTATAAAATGTAATAAAAATATGGAATAAATAATTTATCATGTATATTAATACTGTATTAAGTTAATTGTACTATTAATTAACTAATTTATATTGTAATTAGCAAATTAAACTCTAATTTAATGTATATAAACAGTAGATTTTAGCTAATTTAATTATATAATAAACTAACTTATTTTTGTAAAGTAATTATATAATTATGTAATCCTATGTAAGGGCTTTACAAACCTATAATTTAATTCTAATTTAGATTAAATTATAGCCCTCAAATCGAGGGCTAAAGATTGCAAATCAGACATGCACCAGGGCGCAGCTACGACGCCTGAAGGGCGTGAGTTTAATGCCACATCATGGCTTTAGGAGTTGTTGTCGTGCCTTATATCGCTTTTCTCATCTGTGCTCCTCAGTCGTCAGGTGCTGAGTGCCCTTATATCACATACCTATCTCCTCCCTTGATACTTCTAAGCTTAATATGGCATACGAGTGTGCGGTGCATGGGCCGAGGGCCATGCACTATGCGTGGGCCTGGTTGAGCCCATTAACGAGCATTAAATCGACATAATACACCTAACTAAGACTAGGGTGGCCCTAGTAGAGGTCTGGTCTCACCCAGAAATAGGTGCTGCATATCCTTCAAAAAGGCCACCCATCCACTAAACCAATTTTTGAGTTGAAGTTAAACTGAGCCAGTCTGAACCGACTAAGAAGAGAAGGAAGAGAAGAAATGCGACTAAGTGTTGAGCTCCGAAATGCCTAAGTGTTGAATCCCCTAAGTACCTTTGTGAGAGTTGTCTGTGTGTGTTGAGTGCGTGAGTTACGTGTGTCTGTGCATGTGTATACAAGTGTGTGTATTATGTATATGTAAAGTATATAGTATATAATGTATATGTAAATAATATAATATAACGTAAATAGATAATGTATACTATAGATAATATAGTATAGTATATATAAGCATATATAAAGTAGAATGCTTGAGATCATAAATGTATATAAATAACACTTAGAGTGTCAGTGACAGATTTATTCGTCATTGTATCTACATATATATGTTAGTATAGGTAATAGTTTTTACCTTAAGTTATATATATAGTTTGCTAAGATTTTAGTTGCACTTATATATGTTACTGTAGATATTATGTTATAATAACATAATATAGTAAGTATTATTAACCATTTTATACCTATACTTAACTATTAACTAATTAGTTGTAAATAATTACCATAGAGAAGTTATTTATAGTTTTTGATGCTTGTTTATGTACATTTGTTTTCAAACATTGTAATGTATTTTAATTCATTCTTTTGTATATAATTAACCAATTCATACAATTATTTGATTCTTTCATTCATTCTTGTACATAAAATCAACATTTTTAGAATAAAAGAATGTTTTTGAACTTAGAGAGTGATGTATATCAATAACTACCTCCTAGAATAAAGCAGTAAAAACTAAATATATAAATAAAATTGATGCAACATCGATTTGTATTTATGACAAATACTACAACAATGACATTGTAAAATAACTTTTTTGTGCAAACCAATCGTCGACGATCATATTTTTTGGCATCGTTACCGAGGATAAAAATCCATCAATAATACTTTATTGTGATTGTTTAATGAATGCCGCGAAAAGTTGATCAGTCCCCCCACATTATATCAACTATGGACTCCCTAATCTGGCCGCCCCTCCGAATATCTGCCTGACTCAATGTCACAGACGCCTCTGGCGTTATCACCCGGGTTATCGATCTGGGAGGTGGTCGTTGCTTGCCAAAGTGGTCACCCTGGGAAGCTTGATAGTTTTTGTTGTAAAATTCATCACGTCCACCATCTCCCAATAAGAAGTTGTGAATCATGCAACAAGCAACAATTACATCTCGATGGACTTCAATGAAGTAGGAGGGGTAATTCAAGTAAAGAAATCTCTTCTTTAAAATACCAAAACACCTTTCAACATAATTTCGAATCTTTGCGTGACGGTGGTTGAAAAGTTCCTTCTTATTGCGATACTTGTTACGTGTTGCCCTAGAGTTGTACTCCGTTATATAATAACTTACATTTCGGTAAGGGGCGAGAAATTAATGGATATTAGCATACCCACAATTCACAAGATAAACATGACCTAACGGTATTAGAATGTTTCCATTTTGCACTGCCCATCGAAATACCGTCATATCTACAACGGATCCTTCCAAGTCACTAGCAACATATTGAATTGATATATCTATCGATGCAACACATTACATTTAGTGAACACCAACCATGTCCATTTTGATACCTCCCGACCTTGGTAGGGTTTACGCACAACTCAATGTCTATTTCATCTATAGCCCCAATCACATCTAACAAAGATTCGCAGCAAGAAATGAAGTTTGTTCATAATAAAAAACCCTATCGAAGTTTATGTAAAGTACCTCACCTTGAAATATAGATATAGGTTATTGTTCCCTCTTATCTTGTTGGGAACTGGTGCCGAATCCTTTAGAAAGGTAATAAACTCATATTGAAGCTTCACTATTGCTCGTGCAACTTCCTCGTAGTAATTACTTACGGTTCGTGTTGATCTCTCAAATCGACCTTGCATGTTACGATTTGTAGCACCTTGGCCAACGCCATATAAGAAGATTGCAAGGGCCTCGTTTGGATGTATTTCCTTTGTGGGTTTTAGATATTTCCTCTGGACTAACATATCCCAAAACTGTTGGTGCTAGAGTACCACGATCATTTGTTTTGATGATAAAAAAACACGTGTTATTTAACATTTGCACTTGGAGTCTTAGATTTCAGGTCAATTGCAAATGTAGACGTGATTAAACGGAATTCGAGCTCGCATCCAGGACGGTTTGGAGGAGCTTGATGGAGAACAGAGGTGATTAGCGAGGAGCGATAGATTGAAGATAGAAGGACAAAAAGAATAGGATAGAATTCTATTTATTCCTTTCATGTACTTTTGTCTTTATTTTCTTGCTCTTTATTTCCTTAGAACATTATGTTAAAAAGCCTCAAAGTACCCTAACAGTAGTCCTAGGAACACCAACACAACCCTAGGATACTTAGGTTTTCTATAGAAAACCTAGAAAATCAATATAGGGTTCAAACAAAATTTCCAGACGTCTAATTCCAAAATCAGATGTCTGATAATGCGTTTTAAGACGTCTGACTGTTGATTCAGACATCTGATAACATTTAGGCTGAACCTAATTAGTTCTGTCTGATGAAATCAGACGTCCAGACCTTATACCAGACGTCTTAGGAGACGTCTGATGACTTTGCCAGACGTCCAATTAGTGGACCGTTAGGCTGGCTTAGCAAACACTGAAGATCTGACCATTAGAGCCTTATCAGACGTCCTTAAGCCCTTCCAGACGTTTGATAATTGACCGTTTTGCATCGACTGACCCAAAAGTCTCTTCTCAGAGATTTTCTAGCCGTTGCAAATCCATTCCCACGAAAAAGTAGGTTTCCAGACATCCAGACATAGTGCCAGACGTCCTATATGTCGTCTGATGGACTTCCACTAGAACCCTATTTGGATCTGATTCAAGTCAGGAAGAGACCCACCTAAAATCAGACGTCTAACCTTATTTTCAGACGTCTTAAAGTGGTCTTCCAAATGTCTGATGCCAGAATCAGACGTCTGATAACCCTGTCAGTGCAATGATTGTTCCCGATTTCGGGTTAATTCACTTAAGCTTTGCACCCAACAGCTATGGAGCCTTTCTTAAGCCATCCAAAGCCTTCCTAAGGCCTCCATAAATAGAGGGGAACCTCTTGCACACCAATACACACCTAAGAAACACAAGACACACCTTGCAATACACTTTCAAACCATTTTGTGTCTCTCTTGCTCTCCAAGCTCTAATTCTTCATCTAGAGAGCATCAAGCCTTCGCGCACCCGCTCTCCCGCCGTAGTTCACGAGAGCGACGTTGCACCGTCGCGTGGCTCACGCACCGCGTCATCGACTCGACACACTCCTTGCAAAGGGGAGTTTCTTAATTCCTATAGAAGCTTAGGTTTAAAATTACTTTGTTTGCTCTATAGGATTATTTGTTATTTTATCTTTGTTATTTGGTTTAGTATTCGCTTTGCGAATTCCCGTCTCCTTTGTGGGACAAAATCCTTCTCGTGAAGAGAAGGGGTTGAGGAACGCTACCCTCGCACTTGTAGCGTGGTTGTAATTGAGGTTGAATCACCCTCGTTGAAAGTGATTCGTTTAGTGGATTTGATCAACTTGGTTGATCGGAAAATCCTAACTCAAGAGGGTTAGGTGGTGGTTTTCACCCGGTTTGGGTTTCCACCTAAAAATTATTGTGTACTCGTGTGATTGATATTTTGTGAGATTGTTTATATTTTATTTCCTCAATTATTACGTCACCCCTCCTGGTAGGGACGAAATCTACAAAAACTAGATGAATTGGGAACTATCCATTAGAAACATATCCATTGATGACTCGTAATGTCCTTCCAACACTCTATTTACCCATACCAATCCCTTTAAATCTTCAATGTGCATCGGTACGCGCAGAACACAGGTGGTTTGTTGGATTTCATTGGCAACATACTGCATAGTTTCCTTAAACATGACTTCCACAATCGAATTCCCCAACTCATTACTGTCAACAAACCATTGTCGAGTTTCCATCTATTGGGAAGTACCAAAATGAGAGAAATGAGGTGAAGTTTTTTCATTGGATAAACATTTTGCACATTCAATGCTAAGCGAAAAAGATACTAAAAATATAAGATAGTGTTTCCATAATGCGAACAATGACCTACATTACATCAACCATAACAAAAAAAACCAAACTAACATAAGACAACCTAATAGGAGTAGTAGAATAGGAGAATTAATGAAACATAAGATGGAACGATCGAATGATGTCAGATATCACCGTTCATAATCATATTCACCAACTCACCCATATCATTTGCAGTACCATGAAGAAAGACCCTCATTATATCTCTAAAAGTTGGGTCTAATAAGCGAGCAGTCATCCTTGATCTAAGATCCACTAGCAAATCTAGTAACATCGTGGTTAATCCAAGAAGACAATCATCAATCCCTTCCTGCTCGAAGTCCCGCAATCGCTTGGTCTTGCTAAATGCAAGGAACTCATCCATCATAACTGTCACATTGTCCACGCCTTCCGAAGTTGAGCCCCCGTGGCGACGACGTTTCCCGCTGCTTGATAGTCGTTCATCAGGTTTTAAAAAGATATTCGTTGCAGTATACTGTGAAAGACAATTATCAAATTTATTTACTCGAAATTTTAAAACTTCCGAGATCGAACTCAGGAAGCAATTCGGTATTTCAGAAGCAAAAAATCACAACTCTCAAAATTTACTTGAAAAATAATGTTCAATATGCATTATATATAGAGAGTAAAAGAAATAGATCGTCTTTTTTTGTTCTTCTTCTCTCTTTCTTTTCTTCTTTCAAACGTCTGATTTTTTGAATCAGATACCTTAACTTCCATTTGCTACAGTATCGCGCCTTCTTCGTCCTTCCTTCTCTTTGCCTTCGGCTACTCTAACTTTGGCTGCTTCTTCTCCTTCTGCTTTCTTCTTCCTTTTCTTTCTTTGTGGCTGCCTCCTTGGCTTCTTCTTCTTCTCTTCTTGAGCTGCTGCGCCTCCTTCTTCTTCTCTTCTACAGCTCCTTCCTTGTCTTTCTACAACTAAGTCTTCAACTCCTTCTTCCTTTACCTCTGCAGACCTCTTCTTCTTTGGCTCCTTCCTCTACCACCTTCTTCTTTTCGCTGCTACACCTCCTTGGCTTCTTCAAGTCCTTCCTTCCCCTTTCTTCTCCCTTTCCTGCGCACACAGAGGCAAAACCTACCCCTACCCACACCGCATCTCTCTCTCTATTTCTCTCTTTGCTCTCTTAGAGCCAGCCGGGTAATCGGGTCGAGTTAGCATGCCCTGGACCAGGCCCACCGGCGTGCGGTGGTGGGAGAGGAGTGCGCAGGTAGTCGGGTTAGGTCAGGTTCGCATAGGAGTGGGTCGCGAACGAGACCGGGTCGCGTGAGTGAGACCTCACCCCGTGGATCTGAGGCAACGAGCCTATAGCAATTTTTCAATTGATGCTGCTGCGTCTGCCCACCCACTTCCGAGGTGGGACTAAACGTCCCACCTTCGTCTCGCACGCACCCGCAGCAAGTGTCGCGCTCGATTACAACAGCTACGAAGACTTGTAGCTGCAATTGGAGGTCCGGAGTCGTGCGCGAAGGGAATCCGCGCAACCTGGGAGTGTAGGCCTGGAACAGCAAGGCCTGGGCGAAGCTTGAGGCGAGCTTCGAGCTGCGCGTCAATGGCAGTGATGGCTCTAAACCTGAAAACACAAAATTGACCTCGCGGCCCTATCAAAACACTCAGCAGGCTTCGCCGTGACACGGCGAAGGTGGCCCGGTGGTCGACGTGGCGTGAGGGCGCCTATGCGTGCGTGCCTAGGGCACACTGTGTGCGTGCAGGTGGGTGTGTTCGAGGACAGTGTGTAGAGAGTGTGGTGGTCGATGGAGAGGGGGAAAATGATCAGGGAGTGATGGTGGAGCTTCTGAGGGGTTTGGTGAGGTGGATGGAGGCGTGGAGTGGTGGAGGCACCTCGCCGGTGGTCTGCCGAAGGTGGGGATGATGGTGGTGGTTGGCGACTGTCGAGGGGTTGAAAATAACAATTGATAAGGGGGAAATAAAGAGGGGAGAAAGAGGAAGAGTTTTTACCTAGCTAAGCGGACGAAGGGGGGCAGGAGGCAGACGGCTCGTTCCTGTCGTCGCTGGAGACGAAGATTTCCAAGGGAGAGGTGACGACGACAACGGGGCTAGAGGCACGCACGCGGGTGTTGTACGATGCGGAGGAAGGCGATGAAGGCGGCTCTGTCAATGTTATTGTGGCAGAGCGACGAAAAAGAAGAGGGCTCGCTGGACTCTTGACCGAAGGAGACGAAATTGGGGGGAATTCCTCAGCCAAATCGAGCTTGAAGGAAGCGACGGGTTTTGGGCTTCCTTAAAAAGGCGCAGGCAGAGGGAGAAACGCACAGAGGAGGCGGGAATGCCACGTCGGAGGTAAGGCCGGAGGGAGACCCATACCTCTCTAGCATTCGCACGAGAGGTATGGGGAGTTTCAGGGCATGGGGAGCTGCCCATGCGATAGGGGGCTTCGCAGCGAGCTCCCCTTTAAAATCTGGGGGCGGCTACCCATGCAAGCGAGGAGAAAACCTCCGCGCAAAGTCGTCGGAGGTATGGGTCCCTACTACGATGGCAGAGGGACCGAAATAAAGAAAGAGACAAAGAAGTTAGGAGGGGATTTGCAAGGGTTTCAAAAAGTTGAGGGTCTAAATGTAATTTGGTGGACCAATTTGCAAAGTGGGTCCTTCCCTTAGGTCCAAATTTTGGTATAAACCTAATTTGGACTTATGGAATCCCATGGTGAAGTTCGATTTTAGGTTTAAATTAAGTCAAATATTAGGCAAGGACCCCAATCTAGGTCAAAACATGTTCCAAAGGCAAATTGAAGGTTTTACACCCTAGATGATATTTTTCCATGATTTTTATCTTGCCTGGAACCTTGTGAATTTAAGTGGGTTTGTTTTAGGGTTACAGAATGTCATTTAATTCATGGAATTCACAATAACCCTTTTCTGACTGAATCATCCCACTTTTTCTCTTATTAAGTCCAATTGACCTATGTCTAGACCCTTAGAAATCCTGTTGATGCACTGCAATGGTAAAATTACACTTTTATCCCTTATTTTATGTTCTCTTCTCAGATTAGTAATTCCCTGAATTAAGTCTTTCTCTTGGTTGTGTAAGAGCTTTTGTTCAGTTTATTAGATCAAAGTAAGCCAGTTAGGGTTCATGATGAGGTTCTCATCATACCCTCATGCCTAGCTTATGCTAGTTCTTTAGCAAAATTTTAAGGTTTTAACTTCAGTTTTAGACCATAAATTTCTTTCAGCAGTTATGATAAGTGCTTTTTTCTTCTTTGATTAGGTTAGAATGCCGACAATGGGCCTCAAGGTACTCTAGTACCAACCAAGATCCAAACCTATCTAGTTTTAGCCTAGGTCCTTAGCGAAGGCTTTTAAGGCCCGCAAGAACTATCCTAAGGTTTATTGGACTTCGTGGTTAAAGCACCCATGCTTGAGACATTTTTAGCCTTGGTTCAATTTGCAATGCATTTTTGGAAGAGAGAGACAGAGGGTTTATTTGTTTGGAGAGTTTATCTCTCTTTTCTTTTTATTTCTAGCTTCAAATTGACTTCTCAACATGATCTGTATCGGATTCCTCGTCCCCATCATCAATCCCCAAAGGTCCCAGGCAATCGATGCTTCGTGATAGCACCGCCCATGGTAACCCCCAGAACCCTGATTTTCGAGATTTGAGATAATCCCGCCTATGGCGTTCCGTGGCCGAATCCAGACCCTAGCGATTGACATTTCATGATAATACCATCCATGGTATCTAAACCAGCAGAGTGCTTACATGCCCCCGGTAGGATATGTAAATATCCTAAGAGACAAGCACCGAGGATACAATATGTTGTTATGCATCTTCAAAGGGAATTTCATACCTCTCCGCACTGGGAACTCGTCCAAATCAACTTGTGTTGATCAGCCGCTCCAAATCTAGGTAACATTTTCAGAACATTAAAACGCTTCTGCGTGATTTTGATAGTTATGCGCACTGAACCAGACTGTGTGTGAATTTGGGTGTTTAGGTTACCGAGTCCTGCAAACCGAAGGTTAGTTAACGAAGCCAAATACTCCCTAAGCCTTAGACCTAATACTTAAGCTCTGCATTTTCCTCAACCTCTTGAGGAATATCCAGATCTTAATGGGTACTAAGAGTCTAACCAAAAAGGCCTAAGGCTAGCGTTCTTACTAATCTTTTTGTGTTTCTTTAGCACTTTCTCTTTACTTTTCTTAATGTGATCTAGAACTTCGGTTATTCCCTTAATCTCTTACTAAAGACTATCTCTTTCATTTTCATTTTGTGCTCCTTTTTAGCATTTTCCACTTTT
Organism: Thalassia testudinum; assembly: GCA_037157565.1. NCBI lineage: Eukaryota > Viridiplantae > Streptophyta > Magnoliopsida > Alismatales > Hydrocharitaceae > Thalassia > Thalassia testudinum. The sequence continues at coordinate 17,022,517 of JAZHRO010000002.1, read as the reverse complement.
TCTCCTCCTTTTGATTATGTAAAGCCCACAAAAATTTCTTCCCTCCTCAAATTTTTTTTATTCCTTTTCAAAAAAAAAAGTTATTTTTTGGTGTTGTTTCAAAAAATATTTTATTATTTTTTTCTTTTGGTGTTTTTGACATATGTGATTTTTTTTGTTGAAACATTTTCTTGTTATGAGTTTTTATTCATTTTACACTTTCATACCACCCCATGCCTAAGATTTACAATGTCCTCATTGTAAATTAGGTGGTTTTGTATTCAATTTGGTTCATTCATTAGGACAGGTGTTGGGTGAGTGGACAGGTCGAAGTGACTGTTGCGAACGATTTCTAATCTCGGGTATGGATACCTGAGGTGGAGTCGCTTTCCTAAAGGATGAACCCTAAAGTGTAAAGAAATGTCAAAAACGGTTTCGGGCTTTCGAAAGAATGACGGGTTGCCTCCTGTTAAGCGTTGAGTTTTACACCATTGGGTGGGCGCAATGAGCTCAGGGAGAATGGAGGATAAAGGATGACTCAGCCAAATCTGTATTGGTCATGTCAATGAACAGTTTGAGTCTCTGACCGTTCACGACAAAGGGTTCAAAATCGTGGCTGAGTGAACTGATCTCAACAGCTCCATTTCCAAAGATTTGTCAGACTAGATATGGTCTGATCCACTTGGATCGCAGCTTTCCTGGGAACAATTTTAGTCAAGCGTCGAAGAGTAGGACTTTTTAACCAGGATGAAAGATCTTTCTGGATATGTGTTTGTCATGAAAGGCATTAACCTACTCTTTGTTGATTCACGAGTTTTCATACGCATCGAGGCGTAATTCATCAATCTCGCTTATCTGAAGCTTTCTGTGGGTTCCAACCTTAGAAAGATCTACGTTGCAGTTTCATACTGCCCAATAAGCTTTATGCTTCAATTTGACGGGGAGGTGACACACCTTCCCGTACACCAGTCTGAAAGGAGACACGCCTAACTGGGTCTTGTGGGTGATCCTATAAGCCCACAAAGTTTCCAGAAGCCGGGATGACCTGTCCTTCCTATCAGGTCGAACAGTAACCTAGAGGATTTTCTTGATCACCCGATTTGATAGCTTAGCTAAACCATTAGTTTGGGGGTGATAAAGAGTAAAGATTCTGTGTGACACCCCGTATTTGATCATCAGTGACCTGAACTAAGCATTTATGAAATGGGTCCCTCCATCAGAAATGATCGCTCGAGGAATCCCGAACCGTAAGAAGATGTTTTAGTGAATGAATTTGAGAACTTTGTGATCATCGGTTCGGGTCGGAGTGGCTTCAATCCATTTAAACACGTAGTCAATAGCGAGTAAAATGTACTCGAAGTCGTCTGAGATAGGGAAGGGGCCCATAAAATCAATCCCCCAAATGTCAAAAATCTCGCATACAAGAATCACTGTAAAGGCATCATGTCGCGATGGCTCATGTTGCCCAAAGTTTGGCAACAGTTGCATGCCTTATAGTGATTGTATGCATCCTTAAAGATTATTGGCAAGTAAAAGCCACACTTGAGGACTTTTCATGCGATTTTGTGCCCAAAAAAATGGCCACCGCATGCCTGGTGTAACGACTCGATTCCCGAGTCCCTACGAGACACGAGAACCGGACCGACTCGACTAATCCCAAGACCTAGTCGTCCAATGAGGAAGTAACCAAAAGGGCAGCAAAATAAACCACATTCAGCATGAATATAACTAACAGTAAGGAAATACAGTAGTAAAGAAAGAAGCCACTACAGTATATACCACCACAACAGTAGAATAACATTCATAACATAATATGAACTGCAGGTAAAGAAAAATACAGCGGAAACAAGAACTACTCACTACAGTGGAACCAAAAAAAGTGGTACAAGAGAACAGTGGTAACTCTACTGGACCCTACTCAGCCCAGCGTCCTCTGCAGCCGCTGACCCTGGCTGCTCAACACCTGGTCCTGAAAAGTAACGAGTGTAACACGTCAGCAAAACGCTGAGTAGAGTGGCAGCTAAACTAAAGAAACAGTAAAGTGTACAGTAGCTATTTTAATTTTCTTTCTTCCTTTATTTACGTCTTTCTATTGTGTCAAAATTTATCTATTTCTCAGATCCTTCACTTGATCTCGAATGTTCCTCGTGAGAATGATCTTGATTGCAGTCTTTTCCAAACAGTAGAAGTAGCACGTGGTGCTCTCCTGGCCGAGAGAGTCCCCCATGGTGATCCTACTCTCAGTCAACCACCTCAAGGTCACGGACATCCGTAACGGTGACTACGGCACGCGCGATAAACGCACAGGTAGCTAACCCGCACTGGCACGCGGTCAGTCGTTTCCGTTAACGGGTGCGCCCAAAGCACAGCAAGAAACCAGTACAGGGCAGAGCCCTCTCAGTAACAGGGGTCCAACCCCTCCACAGTAACCAAACAGGAGCCTTACTCCTCCACAGTCCGCGCAGCCTCGCCTGACTACCCTGGTTTGCCCAGTGGGCCTAACAAGTCGGTGTAGGAGGCTAGCAGAACCCCGGGACCCGTGGGGTAGCTAATACCTCCCTACACTAGTAGCTCTCCTCGATACTACGTACACGAGGGCTAACAAGTCGGTACAAAGTGGCCAGTCCTAACCCCGGGTCCCTGGGGCGGCTGGCTCCGCTCTGCACACATAGGGGGACAGTCGCTCTCCTTGGTACTCCGTACTCAAGGGCCAGCTCACTTCCCCAAATCTATTCCATTCACCTTCCAGGAGTTCTATTCCTAATTCCCCGTACGGTTCCAGCTCTTTTAACTCAGCACATTCAGGTTTCACCTTTCCAGTTTCACATTCATACAATCCATGTTCTCAATCACGTTTATTTATTCATAGCAGGCAGCTGTTAATTCAATTCACAGGCAGCTATTAATTCCTTTCCACATTTTCCAAGACTGCGATATTCATACATTCCACTAGTTTTCCCGTCCTACGATTCATGCCATATCCTAGGATCTATCATACAATCTAGTTTTCCAGCCCTAGGATTCATACACCACCCTAGGATCTACCACTCAATCTACTTCTCATTCCTAGGATTCATGCAATGTCCTAGGTTCTATTTATGGTTCCATAATTTAACAGATTATATAGTAAACTTAAAAGCCACTCTACCGGTTACAACAGGAGTTCTGGGGGCGTGGTCGGGAATCCCACGTGCCTCCGCAACCCCCGAGACTGCAACGGAACGGGGTCCCATCACAAGGATCAAACACAAGGAGTTTCTCAAAACAGTATATAGCTACTGTAGACGGGTATAGGATTTAATTCCGAAAAGAACGCAACTCGAAACGCAGAAAACGGAACCCAAACAGGCCCTAAATGGGTCGAAAACGACGAAACAGTGCAAAATCAGACGTCTAGAACTTATTCCAGATGTCTTAAAAAGTGGATCAGGGGTTACCTTGCTCTGCGTGGTCTCTCAGACGTCCAGAAGCCTGTGGGGGCGTCTGGCCTAGTTCCCATACGTTTGATGGTCACCCAGGACGTCTGGAAGTCTCTCCAGTCGTCTGGCACTGCAGCCAGACGTCTGATTCGTGTTGGGTGGCGAATCAGAACCTGCGCGTACCCATTTCCTCTCTCTCTCAGTACGGTCAGTCGAAGAAAAGGAAGGAAGACGGAAATAACTCACCTTTCAGACGTCTGTACAGTCCTCCAGACGTCGTCCCCGTCGTCTGGCTGGAAGCCCAGACGTCTGATTTTGGAAAAATTTCCAGAATCAGTGCACAACTCGCCCTCTGCCCGCGACGCACGGCCGCGCCGCGCCTCGTCCGCCTGTTGCTCGAGCTGCAGCAGGCCTCCCGCGTCACCCCACGTCTGCTGCTTCCCCCGCCGGCCGACCCTAGCAGCCCCGGCGAGCTCGCCCTCACGGCCGAGCGCCTCTTCCCACGCGCAGCACCTCCTCCCACGCTCACCGCGGCTGTCGCTGCCGCCGCTCACTCGTGCTCGCTCTCGTGCACCGACTGGAAGGAGAAGAGGAAGGGGGCGGTGGTGACGGGAGTGAGGGGGAGGGCGTGGCCTTTTAACGCCGCGCGAGGAGGAGAGAGAGCGGGACAGAGGGCGCAGGAGGGAGAGGGAAAAAGAGAGAGAGAGAGACGCTCGCAGTTCTACACGCTCAGGCGCGTAGAAGAAACACGCATGCCGAAAATAACCGAATCCCAGACGTCTGGAAGGGGTTCCAGACGTCTGGGACACCTCCCAGACGTCTTAAAAAACGTCTGAAGCCGCGCGTTCGTAACACCTGGTCATGGCAGAAAGAGAGTATGTCTTTGATTTCGACCTCCGTAAGACATCGCCGGATGATTTGGTCAGCACCTATGAGGAATAGATACGAGTCATCCCAAATGTAATACTTGGCATCAGAGTGCAATTTGTCTTTCTTGGTCTTTAGCCAATCAGACGGGATCTGGTGTGATGCCAAACCATGGAAGCACTGTACCAATAGTCAAGAGGTGTTCATTAGGAAACTGCTCCGTGATAGGTCCGGAAGGGTCGATGATCACAGAAGGAAGGCAAAACAAGTGATCAGCTACCACGTTCTGTCTTCCCACTTTGTCGCGAATCTCGAGGTCGAATTCTTGCAACAGCAAGGTCCATCGAATTAGTCGAGGTTTTGCATCCTTCTTTGAAAGGAAATCAGTCCGCTCAGCCACGATTCCGAACCTTTCATCGTGAACGGTCAGAGAGTCAAGTCGTTCATTGATGTAACTTCTACTGATTTGGCTGAATCATCTTATATCCTCCATTCCCCTTAAGCTTATTACGCCCAGTCGATGGCGTAAAACTCAGCGCTTAACGTGAGGCAGCCCGTCATTTTCCTTGAAAACCTAAAACCTTTTTGACACCTTTGTGCACTTAAGGTTCGCCCTTATAGACAGCAAACCCCACCTCAGATGCTTGCATCTGGGATTAAAAATCATCCGCAACAGCCACCCCGACCCATTCACTCACCAAAACAACTGTCCTAAGGAATGAACTAAGTTGAATAAAAACCCCCTAAGTCACAATGAGAACATTGCAAATCTTAGGCATGGGGGGGTATGAAAGTGCAAAACCTGTAAGAAAAGGTTTTAAACAAAAAAATTCACATATGCCAAAAACCACCATAAAAATTAAAAATTTTCAAAAAAAGAATAATAGAATAAGAGGAGAAAGGAAATTTTGTGAGAGAAGGAAAAGAAACAAGGAGCGCAAAAATGAAAGAAAAGAGTGATAGTCATTAGTAAGAAACTAAGGAATTGACCAAAGTTCTAGACCTCATTCAAGAAAAGAGATGAAAAGTGCATGGTGAGATTAGTAAGAACGCAAACCCTAGGCATTCTTGGATAGACTCTTAGTACCCATTAAGATCTGGACACTCCTCAAGAGGTTGAGGAAAATGAAAAGCTTAAGTATTAGGTCCAAGGCTTAGGGAATATTGGGCCTCATTAACTAACTTTTGGTTTACAGGACTCAGTAACGTAAGCACCCTAACCTCACACACAGCCTGGTTCAGTAAGCGTAAAAATCAAAATCACGCAGAAGCGTCGCAAAATTCTGAAAAGTACATCTAGAGTAGGAGCGGTCAATTAACACAAGTTGATTTGGATGAGTTCCCAACACAGAGAGGTGGGAAATCCCCCTCGAAGATGCGTAACAAAATATCATCTCCTCAGTGCTTGTCTCTTAGGATATTTACATATCCTACTAGGGGCATGTAAGCACTCTGCTGGTTCAAATTCCATGGATGGCATTATCACGAAGTGTCAATTGCCAGGGTCTGGATTCAGCCACGAAACACCATGGATGGGATTATCTCGAAATCTCAATAGCCAGGGTTCCGAGGTTTGCCATGGGCGGTGCTATCTCGAAGCATCGATTGCCAGAAACCCTTGAGGATTGATGATGGGAGTAAGGAATCTGATACAGACCGTGTTGAAAAGCCAATCCTAAGCTAGAATTAAAACGAAAAAAAAGAGAGAGAAAACTCTACAAACAGAAAAATTTTCTATCTCTTTCTCTTACAAAACGCACTGCGAACTGAGCTAGAGCTAAAATCATTTCAAGCACGGGTGCTTTAACCACAAAGTCCAATAGACCTTAGGTTAGTTCTTGTTGGCCTTAAAAACCTTTGCTAAGGACTGAGGCTGAAGCTGGACAGATCTGGATCTTGGTTGGTACTAGAGTACCCTTTAAGCCTATGGTCAACATTCTAACCTAATCTAAGTTCAAATGAAAAAGCATTTATCTGAAGTTATTAAAAACATCATAGTCTAGAACAAAGGTTAAAACCTTAAGTTTTTGCTAAGGGACTAGCAAAAGCTATGCATGGGGGTATGATGAGAACCTCATCATGAACCCTAACTAGCACAATCTAACCTAAATATGCGAGAAACAGCTCATACAAATCTCAAAAAAAGGCTTGACTCAGAGAATTCTGAGCTTAACAAGAAAACAAGTCATAAGGGGTAAAAATGTAATTTCACCAACACAATCTGTAAACAGGGTAACTCAGGATCCAAACATAGGTCAAACTAACCTAATAAGAAGGAAAGTGGGATGATCTGATCCAACAAGGGCTACAGCAACTCCAAGGAATTAAATGACATTCTGTAACCCTAAAACAAATCCACTTCAATTCACGAGGTTCGAAGTAGGGTAAAAATCGAATAAACCTTATAAAATTCATAGAAAAATAATCTCTAGGGTTTAGAACCTTCAATTTGACCTTGGGAACCCATTTTGACCTACATTGAGAACCATGCCCAATTAATGATTTAATTTAGGTTTTTACGTAAATTGGCTGATCAAACAAGGTCTGACCTAGAAATAAAATTCACCATTAGAATCCTTAGGTCCCATTTAGTCATGCATAAAAACTTGAGCCGAAGAAGAGACCTTCTTGACCGACTTTGCAATTTGGTCCTCATCTATTACTTTTTGACCCTCAACTTTCGAAACCCTTCCATTTTGGCCCCTAAATTCTTCATCGTTCTTTGCATACAGGTCCCTCTGCAAGTCTCTACACAACGCCATGCTCCGGCGACTTTGCGTGGAGCATGGCGCCGCGCAGGGTGAAGGAGGCATCCTGTAGGTTGAACCCGGTGTTCCCTGCGACGTCTGCTGTCGCAGGGACACCACCATGCCTTCTGTCCTCGCCCACACCTTCCGTGCGAACGCGCGGAAGGTATGGGTCAAAATCCCGACCATTTTCCAGCGAGGGAGGCACGTCGCCTCCCTGCGCCCACCCCTCCGCCACCGCCTTTATAAGGATCGGCGTCGTCAGCCGATTCTGGGAGCTTGGTCCTGACGGAGAAAACCCCTACCATTCCTCTCTTCCCACTCCGGCAGAAACCCACCAGCTCCGGCAGCTCCTCCTCCGTCTCGTCGCTCTGCTGCAATACCAGCAGCAGAGCCACCTTCGCCTGCTAGTCCCACGTCGCGCCGTACCCAGCGCGCGCCCTCCAGCTCTCTTCCTCGCCACCGCCCTCCCCCTCTGGGTATTTCTTCTCCGGCGACAGTCGGCACGACTACCGCCCTGCTCCGGCCCCCTTCGTCCCTACAGCTAAGTTCTAGATACTCCATGTACTCCTCTCTCTCTTTCCCTCACATCTTTTTATTCAGATCACCCCTCGACAACGCCTGACCACCCTCGTCTTCCACGCCTCCAGCCAACCTCCGACGAGTCGCCCCCATCATTCCACCACTCCACACGACTCGCCGACCGACCCAAAACCTCCGCCTCATCACACTGAACCACTTCCACCCCTCCACTGCCACTCCACACCCCCACAACACTCCCCCAATCAGACCCATTTTTCCGGTCGCAGTCCGACCTAGCCCCTCCGCCAGACACCGCCCCACAACCTGCTACACCCCGCATCACCTTCGCCGTGCCACGGAGAAGGTCACCCGGTAGTCTGATTAAGCCAAGAGGCCGTGTTTCTATCTGACAGGGTCGGAGCCCCAGCCGCCATTGACGACGACTGAAGGAGCTTCCACGCGAGCTCCAGGCCCTGCAGCAGCAGGATCCCAGCTGAGGCAAGCTGCAGAGACTTGGGCGAAGGCAACAAGCAAGTCTGGAAAGAGAGGCGAGGACGCAACTGCTGAGGCTGGGTTGTGGCTCTCCTGCGGGTGCGCGTGAGCAAGGGACAGAGTTTAATCCCACATCGTGGGATTTTGAAACGCCGCACCAACTTAAATTGATTTTGTGTTTTCTCTTAAGTGCCTCGAGACACACGGGGTGAGGTCCCGCACCCCACTCACCCGCCTGGTCCGCGAGTTCACCACGCAGATCCGACGGACCCGACCCGACACCACCTGCGCACTCCTCGCGTACCATACACGCCGGTACGCCTGGTCCCGGGTACGCAACCCTACCTGATAACCCAGCTCTGGGAGAGCTTCCTATGAGCGGTTTGCAGAGAGAGAGAGATGTGCGGGTAGAGGGAAGGGTTAGGTTTTGCTGTGGTTTGTGCAGGGACAGGGTGCGAGGGAAGAAGGTTCACACTTGGCCGCAGGAAGAAGAACTGCAGAAGGCCAAGGAAGAAGAAGAGAAGGAGAAGCAGCAAAGGAAGAAAGGGGAAGCACTATAGCAGACCACCGTTTAAGCCGTCTGACTGAGATATCAGACGACGGATGAAGCTCTGAAGAGAAAGAAGAGAAGAAGAAAAAGATAAGAAAAGGTTCCGCAGCTGAAAGAAAAAAAAAAAAAGAGAAGGAAGAAAGAAAAAGAAAGAAAGAAGATAAACGAGAAGAAGAACTGAAGAAGACCCATAAAGAAAAGAAGAAAAAGAAGAGAAAAAGAAGACAAGCAAAGAGAGAAAGAAGAGAAAAAGAAAAAGCCAAGAAACAGAAATCTACTTCTCCCTCTCTCTCTCTCTTATTTTTGTAATAAAGAAATATTATACTTCTAGAATTCCAATAGCTCCCTGAGTTCGACCTCAGGAAAAATATTTCTGAGTAAAATTGTAATGGCAACGACAACCGTAGCTATTTTATCTATACAACAATGATATTTCTGTAATAAGCACTAAAACAAACAAAGACTAGCCACGGTTCGGTCGACCAATTGCCATTTTCATGGAGGAATTTAGTCTTCTGTAATCTATGTAGACTCTCCACGAGTTGGCTATACGGGTCGATATGACCTCTCCGATTTTAGTCGTGATCGTGGTGAGCCCTGCCTTCTTAGGCACAACCTTGACTGGGCTCACCCATCGACTGTCAAAGATCAGGTAAATGATCCTTGCATCTAACCACTTAATGATCTCCCTTTTCACGACCTCCTGCAGATTAGAATTCAGACGTCTCTGCATCTCACATGAAGATCGTGCGCCCTCTTCGGAATAGATGTGGTGTGTGAAATAAGAGGGACTTATCCCAGTCAAATCATCAAGAGTCCATCCAATGGCTCTACGATGTTGCTGGAGAACAGTAATCAAACGAGATTCCTGGTCAAGTGTGAGTCGGAAGTTTATAATCACAAGAAACGTCTGATTGGAACCCAAAAAGATGTATTTCAGATGATCGGGAATGGGCTTCAATTCCAAGACGGGATTATCAGCAGCAGGTGGTTCGAAGTGTGTGTGAGGAACAAGGATAAGAGTTATGGGTGTATCTAGATCAGGTTCAGACTCCTCTAATTGAGGGTTTTGTTCTTCTTATGGTTGATTGGGGATAATCAGGGTGTCCTCAATATGCGGTTCGTTAACCACGGCTCTAATATCACATATTTGCTCTACAACACCACAATTAATCCCTTATTGGGCCTTTAAGATGTTAATCTTAAGGGTTTAGTTCCCAAATTTCAACTCTATTTGGCCCTCCTCACAACTTATGTTAACCCTAGCAGTGGCCAGAAAAGGTCTCCCTAGTATAATTGGTGTATCCCTTGGGTTCTCAGGTGCATCCATATCTAGAACTATAAAGTCTACTAGGAAGTAGAAATCCCGCACCCTAACAATAACATCCTCGAGTATTCCCTTAGGTGACTTAATGGATCGATCAGCTAACTGCAATGTCACCTCAGTCGGTTTAAGCTCGGATTCTTCAAGGTAGTTAAGCAGGGATGTGGGTATTAGGTTTGTGGAGGCACCTAGGTCTAGTAATGCTCTGTCGAATTGGGTTTTACCAATTTTACATGAGATTAGGGTAGTGCCTGGACCTTTTGCCTTGGGTGGGAGTTTACTCAAGATTACAGAGCTGGCTTGCTCGGACAGTACGATCGGACTCCCACTCTTGGTTCGCGACATACGCTGGGGTGCACACACGTTTTTCAAGAATCATGCGTAAGCCGATACGTGGCAGATTGCATCCATCAATGGAATGTTTATTTGGACCTGTTCCAAAAGCTTGATCAGGTCCTCCTCAGGAGCCACGGGTTTGGTTGTCCATTTTCCCTTGGTCAAGGCCTCGAGAAATAGAACCTTGGTTGGTTCCTCTAGAATAGGTCCAGGTTTTTGATCTGGGACAGGAACATCCTAGATAACTATCCTGGGGCTTGGTTCACTACCAGGCTTGAAGTGGTCTGGATAAGGTGGGTCTTGGGTTGCTTTACCACTACGGGTTGTTACAGAGTTTAATCCTGCCTGGTTCAGGTTAAGGGTTGGTAAAATGGGTGGCTGCTGTTGATAACCCATGTAGGATGTTCAGGCTTCCATCCCGTCAAGTGATGGAACATAAAAGACCTAATAAATCATGTGTGCGTGGCCTGGGTTTGGATTCATAACGCACCTCTGGGTTGGCACGTTATTAGGGTTTGGCAAAGGTTGTGAAGGAAGTGTGCCCGGTTGGCAGGAATTCGCCATCTGTGATCTCGTCCTTGTACTGTTTTTGGATAGCCGCATTCGTTCCTTGAATGTCAGCCAGGGTTTGAAGGATAAGAGACATTTGGTCTTGGTTTGGCCCAGATTGATAGGTGGGGTTGGGTCGAGGCTGAGGCGGCTGATAAGGACAATGGGTTTGTGGACGACGTTGATAAGGTGGTCTTTGGGTCTGAGAATTTCCTGCCCACTGGAAGTTGGGATGATTTCGCCATCCAGGGTTATAGGTGTTGGAAAATGGGTCATCCTGGATGCCGTTAAAGTCCTTGCAAGTCTAAGGAGCCTTAGGAAAGTCAAAGTATGGGGGATCAGAGTTCCCCCGACAAGAATAGAGAGGATCGGAGGTCCCTCCGGTCTGGGAGTCAAATGGGGGAGGATACAGGTCCATCCCTGGAGAAGATCGGTGGAAGATGTTTTGCACAGTTTCCCTTGCGGGAGGTGGCTGTGCGAAGGAATTCTGCACAGAGGTGGCTCGCGGCAAATGTCGAGTCAGCTCGTCCACCTTCTTCTCGATGATAGAGACCTTGTCCAACCGACTGGCCATCAGTTCCAAATCGACGAATGCGGACAGGCCCTGCATCTCATGTGCTCCCCTAAGATTCGTCGATGCGCGGGTATTCGTTCGATCGAATAAACCCATGGAGTCATTGTTGATAGAGTTCTCGCACATATTCTTGAGAATGTCTCACACTGCGTCCTCATGGTGACCCATGATATTTCCTCCGCAAGTTGCATTGACGAATAATCTAATGTCCTTACGGAGTCCCTAGTAAAAAGACTGAACTTGTTCCCATTTAGGAACTCCGTGATGGGGGCACTTTCGCATGAGATTCAAAAATCGATCCCCTGCCTCATGAAGAGGTTCTCCCGTTTGCTGAGTGAAATGAGTAATCTAATGTCGCAAGGCGTTTATCCGACCAACGGGAAAGAACTTCAAAAACTCATATTGAAGTTCATCCCAGGTGTTGATCGGACGAGTCTGTGTCTGATACCAATGAGCAACCTTGTCCATGAGGGAGAAGGAAACCATCTTCATGAGTAAAATATCCCGATTTTGTGCATCTGACCTGAAAGTCTGGGCCAAATGCTTGAGCTATTTGATACGCTGGAATGGATCTTCGGAGTTAAGCCCATAGAATTTTGGTATGGCATAAATCATATTGGGCTTCAATTCAGAATCAGGTCCTCCAGCCGGGATTCGGACTCGAGGCTCGATTCCTACCACGGCGGAATCATGGGTCGCTGCGGTGGAAGAGGTCATTCAGACGTTGAAGCTAGTGCTCAAGATTATTTTCTTCTTCAACAGGCTGTGCCATGATGGAAGAAGGAGAACTAGGTTCAGAATCGGAGGAAAGGTCTATGTGGAGGGGTTGCAACACAAACAACGGCATCGAGCTTGTCCTCCGGGAGAGTGGATTTCTAAAGGAGGTTTCAAGGACCTCCTACCAAACATACACTGAAGGACTGGATGATATTAGAACATGCTGGACCCAATCAAGACACCCAAGAAATGTTAGGTGACTATAGAGGTTTGGGGCAGATGATACCCCTTAATCAAAAAGGTCGTCCATCTGAGAATTACCTGGGTAGCTAGAGAAGAAGAGTCCCGCGAAGAACCCTACACGGTAGAGCGTCCCCACGAGTTACAAGGTTTCCCCCACCCGACCTCTCTTGTCACTGAGATTCCAGGTAGACCAAAATGAGGACTGGTGGCGAGTTTCGTCGTTATGGTTATTTACAGTCGTTGTGGTATATAACAAAACAGTTACCAGTCTAATAAAAATTTTTTACTTGGAATAATAAGTTTCCCAAGGTCGAACTCAGGGAGCAACTATAATCCTAGAAGCATAAATTCACAATATAAGGTTTTACAAAAATTAAGAGATAGGGAGAGAGGGAGCAAAAGTTCTCTTTTATTGGCTTCTTCTTCTTCTCTCTTTCTCTTCTCTTTCTTTTCTTCTTCTCTTTCAGCTGATTTTTCTCTTCTCTTTGCTGCGTCTTCTTTCTTCTTCTGCTTTCTTTCTTTCTCTTCTTCTTTCTCTACTTTCTTCTTTCTGCAGTCTTCCTTCTTTTTTTTGTTTTCTTTCTTGCAGCTGCAGAGGCTTCTGCCTTCTTTCTTCTTTTTCTTCTTCTGCTCTGGCCGTTCCTCTTCTTTTTCTTTTCTTCTTCTTTCTTTCTACCTTATTCTTCTTTTTCTTTTCTTCTTCTTTGCGCTCTGGTCGCTGCCCTTCCGTCGTCTGACTCGGTGCTTAGACGACTTAACTATGGGTTTGCTACAGTGCAGCTCCTCTTCTTCTTCAGCTCCTCTCCTTCTCTTCTTCTTCAGCTGCTCAGTGCGGCTAAGGCTTCGGCCGCTCCTCCTCTCTTCTTTTTCCTTCTTCCCTACGCGCACACACAACGATCAGAGTGCAAAACCTACCCCTACCCCTTCCCCGCGTCTCTCTCTGAAACTCTCTTTGGAATGCTCTCCCAGAGTCGGGTAATCGGGTTCGGGTAGCGTGCCTGGGACCAGGCCCACCGACGTGCGATGGTGAATGAGGAGTGCTTGGTTAGGTAGTCGGATTCGGCCCAGACCTGCGGGGTGTGAGCGTGAGCGAGGGCGGGCGAGCGCGTGGCGCGCTGCGTGCGTGTGAGGGACCTGACCCCTGTGTATCGAAGGCAAACAGCCTGATACACTTTTTCAATTTAAGTGTGGGCGCGAGGCCACACACTTACGAGGTGGGACTAAAGTCCCACCTCCAGATTGCGCGCCCGCAGGCGAGGGAGTTGCTGCCAATTGGGGCAGCCGCGCGACTCACGACCTAAATTGCAAGCCTGGGCGCACTCGCGGAAGCAGTCCGCGTTGCCTGGGCTGCAGGCTTCCTGGAGCTGCTTGCGAAGGAGCTTCAGCAGCTCATCAATGGCGGCGAGGAGGCGGAGACCTGAAATCACAAGGACAGCCCTGCGACCGCATCAAATAACGTAGGAAGCTTCGCCGGAGTGTGGCGAAGCCAGTGCGAGGGTCAGCGAGGCGCGGATGTGCCCGTGGAGGTGCACCTAGGGCAGACTGTGAGTGCAGGAGTGGGTTTGTTCAGGGGGTGGTCGAGCAGTGAATGGCAGTGAATGGAGTGGGGGAAACGGTTGAGTGGAGTGAGGGGGAGCTTCTGGGCTTGTCGACGAGGGGTGAGGTAGTCTATGGAGGTGGAATGACCTCGACGGAGATGGTGATCGGAGATGGAGGTAGTCTGTCAGCGAGGGGCACACACTTCCTTCTCCTTTCTTCTTCCTTTCCTACGCACACAGAGGCAAAACCTACCCCTACCCTCCCCGCGTCTCTCTCTCTCTATTTCTCTCTTCGCTCTCTCAGAGCCAACCGGGTAATCGAGTCGGATTAGCGTGCCCGAGACCAGGCCCATCGACGTGTGGTGTTGGGCGAGGAGTGCACGAGTAGTCAGGTTAGGTCAGGTCCGTGTAGGAGTGGGTCGCGAACGAGATCGGGTCGGGTGAGTGGGACCTCACCCCGTGGATCTGAGGCAACGAGCCAATAGCAGTTTTTCAATTTATGCTGCTACGTCTGCTCACCCACTTCCGAGGTGGGACTAAACGTCCCACCTTCGTCTCGCGTGCACCCGCAGCAGGTGTCGCGCTCAATTGCAGCAGCTGCAAAGACTTGTAGCAGCAATTGGAGGTCTGGAGTCGTGCGCGAAGGGAATCCGCGGACCTGGGAGTGTAGGTGTTACGACCCGATTCCCAAATCCCTACGAGATACGAGAATCGAGCTGACTCGACTGATCCCAAGACCCAGTCGTCCAACAAGAAAGATAACCAAAAGAGTAGTAAAATAATCCACATTCACCATGTATATAACTAGCAGTAACAAAATACAGCAGTAAAGAAAATAAATGCTACAATATACACCACCACAACAGTAAAGAAATAAACATGTACATAAACATGAAGCTTACAATGAAAAGAGTATAGGGGTGATAGAAACTACTCACTACAACAACAAGAAAAGTATAGTGGGTACTACAAGTAACGCTACTGGGCTCTACTAGGCCCAACGCCCTCGGCAGCCGCCAGCTCTGGCTGCTCAACACCTGGTCCTAAAATGGTAACAAAGGTGACACGTCAACAAAACGCTGAGTAGAGTAGCAACTAAAAGCTAAGAAACAGTAAGGTGGATAGTAGCTATTATAGTTTTAATTTCTTTCTTTATATTTTCTGTTTACTCGTTATCGAATTATCCCTCAGATTCTTCTCTTGATCTTGAATGTTCCTCCTGGGAACGATCTCGATTGCAGTCTTTTCGGAAAAGTAGAAGTAACACGTGGTGCTCCCCTGGCCGGGAGAGTCCCCCATGGTGGTCCTACCCTCAGTCAACCACCCCAAGGTCGCTGACAAACGTAACGGTGACTACGGTACGCGCGATAAACGCACGGGTAGCTACACCGCACTAGCATGCGATCAGTCATTTCCGTTAACTAGTGCGCTAAAAGCACAGCACGGAACCAGTATAGGGCAGAGCCCTCTCAATAACAGGGGTCCAACCCCTCCACAGTAACCAAACAGGGGTCTTGCCCCTCCACAGTCCGCGCACCCTCGCCTGACTACCCTGGTTTGCCCAGTGGGCCTAACAAGTCGGTGTTGGAGGGCTAGCAGAACCCCGGGGCCTGTGGAGTAGCTAGTGCTCTCCCTACACTAGTAGCTCTCCTCGGTACTGTGTACACGAGGGCCAAAAGTCGGTACAAAGTGGCCAGAACTAACCCCGGGTCCCTGGGGTGGCTAGCTCTGCTCTGCATTAAACAGGGGGACAGTTGCTCTCCTTGGTACTCCATACTCAAGGGCCAGCTCACTTCCCCAATTCTATTCCATTCACTTTCCAGGAGTTATACTCCTAATTCCCCGTAGGGTTCATGTTCTTTTAACTCAGCCAATTTAGGTTTCACCGTTCCAGCTTATATCCATATAACCCATGTTCTCGACAGTAATTATTCATTCATAAACAGGCAGCTGCTAACCAATTTACAGGCAGTTATCGGTTCCTTTCTACTTTTCCAAGACTGCAACGTATAGATATTCATTCTAGTTTTCCAGTCCTAGGATTCATGTCATACCCTAGGATCTATCATTCAATCTAGTTTCCCAGTTCTAAGATTCATGCAATACCCTAGGATCTATCATTCAATCTAGTTTCGCAGTCCTAAGATTCATGCAATACCCTAGGATCTATCATTCAATCTAGTTTTCCAGTCATAGGATTCTTGCAATACCCTAGGATCTATTAATTATTTCATAAGTGTATAATTTTTGATAAATAATTTAAAGGGCCACTCTACCCGCAAAATCGGGAGTACTGGGGGCGTAATCGATAAGCCCGCACGCCTCCGCAACCCCTAGAGCCGCAACGGAACGGGGTCCTAACACAAGGATCAAAGACAAGGAGCTACTCAGAACAACATACGATTACTGTAAACAGGTAGAGGAACTAAATCTGAGAAGAACAAAACTTGAAACGCGGAAAACGGATTCCGAACGGACCCTAAACGGGTCAAAAACGACGAGTCTACCCAAAATCAGACATCTGGAACTTCTTTCAGACGTCTTAAATGATCACTCAGGTCATACCTCGATCTGCGCGGTCCTTCAGACGTCCAGTAGCCCGCTGAACCGTCTAGACTTAGTTTCCAGACGTCCGATTGTCACTCCGGACGTCTGGAGACCCTCTCTGTCGTTTGGTGCCGTGCCCGGACGTCTGATCTGTGTGGGATGGCGTGACCTTGTGCCTTCCCGAACAAGTTCTGCACACACACGCCCGCTCTCATCACGAAAGGATGCAGGAGACTTCGGCGGAACGACTGCATGGCCGTACACGCGAAAGAAGAAGATAAAAAAACGTACCTGTAAGACGTCTGGACCTTCCTCCATACGTCTCCTGCGTCGTCTAGACGTAAGTCCAGACGTCTGATTCTAGGAAATTTTCCCTAAATCAGAACCTTCTCGCTCTCCGCCTACAGTGCACAGCCGTGCCGCGCCGCGTCCGCCTGTTGCCTGAGTTGCAACAGCTCTTCCCCAGCACCACACGCTTGCTACGCACCTGCCGGTCGACTCCGACTGCTCCGGCGAGCTCGCACCTTTGCGATCAAGCTCCCTCTTCCTCTCGCAACAACCCCTCCTCCCCACACACTCGCAACAGCCGCTGCTGCCGCTCTCGCCCGCTCGCTCTCTCGCTGACAGGGAGAAGAAGAAGAAGGCGGTGGAGTGAGGGTGAGGGAGAGGGAGAGGCGTATTTGAAGGCAGCCGCGGGGAGAGAGAAAGAGAAAAACTGCGTCTGCAGGGAGGGAGAGAAAAGAGGAGGGCGGCGGGTTCAGTCTACGTGCGCATGCGCGCAAACGCGAACCCGTACACCAAAAAAATTTAATTCCAGACATCTAGGAAGGCTTACAGACGTCTGACAAGACGTCTGGACCACTTTCCAGACGTCTTAAACGACGCTTCATGCCCGGTTATAACAGTAGGCCTGGAACAGCAAGGCCTGGGCAAAGCTTCAATCGAGCTTCAAGCTACGGGTCAATGGTGACGATGGCTCTGAACCTGAAAACACAAAATTGGCCTCGCGGCCCTATCAAAATACTCAGCAGGCTTCGCCATGATACGGCGAAGGAGGCCCGGTGGTCGACGTGGCGTGAGAGCGCCTGTGAGTGCGTGCCTAGGGCACACTGTGTGCGTACAGGTGGGTGTGTTCGGGGACAGTGTGTGGAGAGTGTGGTGGTCGATGGAGAGGGGGAAAATGATCAAGGAGTGATGGTGGAGCTTCTGAGGGGTTTGGCGAGGTGGGTGGAGGCGTGGAGTGGCGGGGGCACCTTGTCGATGGTCTGCCGAAGGTGGGGATGATGGTGGTGGTTGGCGACTGTCGAGGGGTTGAAAATAACAATTGATAATGGGGAAATAAAGAGGGGAGAAAGAGGAAGAGTTTTTACCTAGCTAAGCGGACGAAGGGGGGCAGGAAGCGGACAGCTCGTTCCTGTCGTCACTGGAGACGAAGATGTCCAGGGGAGAGGTGACAGCAACGACAATGGGGCTAGAGGTGCGTGCGCGGGTGTTGTACGACACGGAGGAAGGCGGTGAAGGCGGCTCTGCCAATGGTATTGTGGCAGAGAGACGAAAAAGAAGAGGGCTCGCCGGAGCTAACTGGACTCTTGACCGGAGGAGGAGACGAAATTGGGGGGAATTCCTCAGCTAAGTCGAGCTTGAAGGAAGCGGCGGGGTTTGGGCTTCCTTAAAAAGGCGCGGGCAGAGGGACAAACGCACGAAGGAGGCGGGAATGCCACGCCGAAGGTAAGGCCAGAGGGAGACCCATACCTCTCGAACATTCGCACGAGAGGTATGGGGAGTTTCAGGGCATGGGGAGCTGGCCATGCAGTAGGGGGCTTCGCAGGAAGCTCCCCTTTCAAATTTGGGGGCGGCTCCCCATGCAAGCGAGGAGAAAACCTCCGCGTAAAGTCGCCGGAGGTATGGGTCCCTGCTGCGATGGCAAATGGATTGAAATGAAGAAAGAGACGAAGAAGTTAGGGGGGATTTGCAAGGGTTTCAAAAAGTTAAGCGTCTAAATGTAATTCGGTGGACCAATTTGTAAAGTGGGTTAAGACCTTAGGTCCAAATTTTGGTAAAAACCTAATTTGGACCTAAGGAATCCAATGGTGAAGTTGGATTTTAGGTTTGACCACGTTTGACTAGACATTTTACACAAAAATCTAAATTAGGTCAAATATTAGGCAAGGACCCCAATCTAGGTCAAAACAGGTTCCAAAGGCCAAATTGAAGGTTCTACACCCTAGAGGATATTTTTTCATGATTTTTAGGGGGTTTAGTTGATTTTTATCTTGCTTGGAACCTTGTGAATTTAAGTATGTTTGTTTTAAGGTTACAGAATGTCATTTAATTCATAGATTTCACAATAACCCTTTTCTAACTGAACCATCCCACTTTTTCTCTTATTAAGTCCAATTGACCTATGTCTAGACCCTTAGAAATCCCGTTGATGCACTGCAATGATAAAATTACAGTTTATCCCTTATTTTATGTTCTCTTCTCAGATTAGTAATTCCCTGAATTAGATCTTTCTCTTAGTTATGTAGAAGGTTTTGTTTAGTTTATTAGATCAAGGTAAACTAGGTAGGGTTCATGATGAGATTCTCATCACTGCTCCCCAATCTGTAGTCCGATTGTTTTGGTGTTGCTCTCGAAGGTCGTGATCTACACCTAACATTTACATCTCCTTCGACATCATGAGGCATCCTAGATTCTGTAGGTACTCCTTGTGTGGGAGTATAGTTCCTCGAGATGGGGGATTGTGACAACATAGTCATGTTCTCATTCGGAGAGTAATCCATCTGCGAGAGGTTCACATCAGGTTGGTTGTCGTATTAACCAAAATCCTCAACATCGATATGCCTAAGACTAGACGTCGCATTCACTCCCCTGGTAGTCTTTCTACCAGCAATAACTTCAAATTCCTTGTAATAAGAAAACATTTTCCCTCGTAATTTCTTCTAATGTTCTAGAAGCTATATGTATTTCTTTTATGTTACAAAGGGAATAAAGTCACAGTGATATGATAGGAATTTAATGGGAAGTTCACTAACCTCATCCCAAAGGTTGTCATCATATGGGATGGGACATTTTCTTCGATAATCTCAACCCCAACCACTTCTGTTCATCAATGCAACGAAGGCGTTGTGCTCCTTCAAATTTTTAAATCGATTCTACAATTGATCTTTGACATAACATAACCTAATCTCCGAGTTGAACTCTTGAACGATGTCAGTCCACCCAGTTCTAGTGAAAGATCCGTTAACGAAGTCGTTATCATAGCGGTCATTAAGAAGCCTTGTCAACAACCCATCATGATCACCCATGCAGTTTCCAATTCTTGGACCTACCTCTTTGAGAGGTTACCGGACACCCTTCCCACGGCTATAGCCTTCTACAGTCATCCTACACATCAAACCAAAAATAGGTCACCCTAAAGAGAGTAGAGAAAGAAGGGAAGATCACTGAAAGGAAGTTGCAGTAAGATTCTAACAACTGTTAACCATATACATTACTTGAGATAATTTTCTCCCCACATCATTGTTGTGACCTTGCATTTTTAGCATAATGATCATTACAGCAAATGCAATTATCTTTTCTAAAAGGGAATTTTCTTCATTTCCAAAATTCCTCTTCCTCTCAAGGTAGACAGTGGCTAACCCGACTAAATGCATCATCAATTTCCCATGTCAAAAACTCTTGTGGAAAATTCATGTACACACCACCTAAACATAATTTATAGTGGTTAAAATCATTGCCTTGTAACCATCATTTTCTTCCAAAGATGACGCTTAATTCCGAAGTCGACAATCCCTCTTCAACAACAAATCCTAAACCCCTATAAGAGTTATCATGTCAAATGCAAACGAAGCCTAGGGGAAGAACCTAAATTACGATCTAAATCATAAGGGAGGAGC
Source organism: Thalassia testudinum (assembly GCA_037157565.1). Taxonomy (NCBI): domain Eukaryota; kingdom Viridiplantae; phylum Streptophyta; class Magnoliopsida; order Alismatales; family Hydrocharitaceae; genus Thalassia; species Thalassia testudinum. Next base: position 17,002,214 of record JAZHRO010000002.1, on the reverse strand, counting down.
TCTGCGTACTAAATCATTGCAAAATTAATATTCATATAATTTTGCAGGTAAAGATATTACATAACCTAGCAAAATACAATTTCAAATACAGAGGTTATGTAAAGAAACGAGTAGAAGCAGAAAAGAACAAAATTGCAATAATCGTTATGGTAAATGGTTAAATTGCAAAGAAATAAAAATGAAGAGAAAGAAGAAATAGTCATACTTAAGAAAATTAACAAAACCATCAATGAGATCATACACATTCAGATCAATACAATCCGGGATCATACCTAAGTCACATAATTGACAAAGTTAAATTGGGGAGGGTAGCAACTCAACACATGGCAGGAAGAGAATTAAGAAAAAACAACCTCGAATATAAACATACGAAGAGTAAAAACAACCTCCAATATCAGCTTTCAACTCAACATATGGGGGCAAGAGACCCAAGGAAAAAGAAACTCAAATATGAGTATACAAAGAGTAAAAACAACCTCTAACATTTGATTTAAACTCAACGTATGGCAGCAAGAGAAGCAAGGAAAAACATCCTTTTATTTATGGTGATAACTATCATCTTTACCCAGTGCAAGAAAAAGAGACAACTGTAGAAGCTAAGCAAGCACAAAAAAAAAGACTAACAAAACATACACAGATCTATGTGATTCAAGAACAACCTGAATCAAACAAAGTCAAACATACCCAAGGCAGCAACTCAACGTATGGCAGCAAGTGAACCAAGGAAAAAGAACCTCGAATATGAGTATACGAAGAGGAAAAAAATCTCCAATATCAAATTTCAACTCAACGTATGGCAGCTAGAGAAGCACAGAAAAAGAAACTTGAATATGAGTATACAAAGAGTAAAAACAACCTCCAACATTAGATTTAAACTCAACGTATGGCAGCAAGAGAAGTAAGGAAAAATAACCTCCAATATGCGTATACGAAAAGGAAAAGCAATCTCCAATATCATATTTTAACTCAACGTATGGCAGCCGAGAAGCAAGGAAAAAGAAACTCGAATATGAGTATACGAAGAGTAAAAACAACCTCCAACATTAGATTTAAACTCAACGTATGGTAGCAAGAGAAGCAAGGAAAAACAACATCCAATATGCGTATACAAAGAGGATAAACAACCTCCAATATCAGATTTCAAGTCAACGTATGGCAACAAGAGAACTAAGAAAAAACAACCTCGAATATTAGTATACAAAAAGTAAAAACAACCTCCAACATAAGATTTCAACTCAACGTATGATAGTAAGAGAATCAAGAAAAAACAACCTCGAATATGAGTATACAAAGTGAAAAAATAACCACCAATATCATATTTCAACTCAACATATGCCAACAAGAGAAGCAACGAAAAACAACCTCCAATATGCATATACAAAGAGAAAAAATAACCTACAATATCATCTTTCATCTCAATGTATGGCAGCAAGAGAACCAAGGAAAAAAAACCTCAATTATAAATGTACGAAGAGGAAAAACAATCTCCAATATCAATTTTCAACTCAACGTATGACAACCAGAAAAGCAAGGAAAAACAAGACATAGTATGTCAGCAAGACATATCATATTTCAGACTTATGTAGTAAACCTCCTTCAATCATGACATAGCAGCAAAAAACAACACAACAATCGATGCAAATAAGGGAGAACAAATGAATACCATGGAACAACAAATGAATACCATGGAAATAACAACATATGATCATATTCTAAGTGAAAATAGATAGGACTTTCACATAAAGCACTAGAAAGCATTGAACCACATGTAAAGTCAGATTGGAAATCACCTCAAATTTAACTGATCTTATGTATACAAGAATGAGACAATCACAACAAATCTATCAATTAAATTAGGCTTTCAGCTTGAGTAATTTGTTATAATCCGGAGATACCATATGGATGCAGGCAAATCATGGCAAATTTACTTTCAAAATCTCCTCACTTTGTTGAAAAATGGGATAAAATTTTCTAAATTTAACCGGTCTGATTTCTACGAAAACATACATCTAGATGCTCCTACGATAATTACAGCAAATTTCTGCAACATTGTTAAGATTTTCCAAGATATAATATCTTTTTTTGTCTTTAGGAGTTTCAAAGATAAAGAAGAAAAAAATAGAGGGAATTTGAGAAGTTAACCTTTTCAGGCCTGTTATAGCTATACCTCTTGTCGACAAAAAATTATTGGGAAAACAAGTCAGTATGTTAACAAGATATATCAAATTTCAGGCTTATATAATAAACATCCTTAAATCATGACATTGCAGCAAAAAATAAGACAACAATCAGCGCAAATCAGGAAGAAGAACAAATGAATACCATCAAACAACAAATGAATACCAAGGAAATCACAACATATGATCAGATTTGAAGTGAAAATTGATAGAGCTTTCAGATAAAGCATCACAAACCATTGAACCACATGTAAAGTCAGATTGCAAATCACCTCAAATTTAACTAATCTTAGGTATACATGAACGAGACAATCACAACAAATTTGTCAATTAAATAAGATTATAGGTCAAAAAATCATCTTCAAAAAGATTGAAATCGAAAAGGGCAATATGCTCGAATGAAAATTTCAATAGGCCTTTTAGGTGAACTTCTTAAATGCATCATAGCATGAAAACGCATTCAAAGAAAGAACAAATGATTACCATGGAAATTAATACCATTGAAATCACAACATATGATCTTATTTTAAGTAAAAATAGATAGGGTTTTCAGAAAAATATTGGAAACGATTGAACCACATGTAAACTTAGATTGAAAATCACCTTAGAAATTTGTTGATGACCGAAACCCTTCTCCATCAGACCGAAGCCAAGATCACTTTTGCAAGACAACCTTCCGAATAGATAAAAATGAGAGTAAGAAATCGTGCAAAAGTAAGACCAAAATAGAAACGACACAAAAAAGCTTAAACCCACCAGATTAGGGTTACAACTGCACGTGGAAATGGGGCTTGCCTACAATGGCCCTTTCATAGACGTTTCATGCATTATATCAACCAATGCATACAACGACCAATATGGTAAGGAATCAATAAAGGCCATGTGTGTTCACAAGATACACGACAAGGATTCGCGGATGCACAGGCCAAGGTTGCCTCGAAAGCGGCCATCTCACATATGGAGGAACAGCATCGGCAACGACAAGGGAGTAATGGCAAGATACTAACCTTTCATTGCAAGGAGTCCATAGACACTGTAGCCCTACCCAATGATTCAACGAGACCACCTACAACCTAACATCGAATGGTGCCAAAACCGAACCAGGGCGTGGATGCCCTACCTCTGTAATCGCGACAACCATCGATTGAAATGAGGAGCAAAGGTTTCAGTTTCGCACCTTCGAGCAAGCAAGCGAGGGAAAGAGGCAGACAAGCGAAAAAGAAGAGGGGCATCTTCATCACATAGGGAAAGACATCGCTCACGAGCAGGAGAGAGAGAATGGGGGGTTAGATCGCAGGTTACCCTAACTCGCCTTGGAAGAAGGGTTAAGATAACATGGGATAAGTGACTGATCGTTCAATTCTTAACACAATTAATTAAGGCTATTAGTCTTAATTAATCGCACAAAGAATGGACTTAGGTTAACTTAAATCATTGAATTGTTGTCATTGATTGTAGAATATGGTCAAGCTAACCTGTCATTTTAGATTTTATTCTTTTTAACTAGTTGAATCCAAGTCGTTCACTAGGAGGTATAAACTAAATTAATTCATCATTTTATTTTAAAGCTTAATTAACTAATAAAGTTATTAATTAAGACTATAATTAAATAATATGTTAAGTGCATGAATAATTGCACAAGGAATTAAGACTTTAAAGCATGGCAATTATTCCATTAATGAAAGACATGTACTTCAAAGATTTACATTGAATAGCATGAAAAGAAACATTTATCACATCAAATGTTTACAAAATTAATGCATAAACAAAATGTTTACATAAATACAAATGCCTTTGTTACAATATTCTTAAACACTTAATCTCTCAATCAACCTTCAGCCTTCTCTCTTTACTTTTCTTTAGCTCATTCTCTCTTTTAACTCTCAACACTCTATTCACTTAGATCATTTTCTCTGTTCATGCATCTCTCTCTCTCTCAGCTTTTAATCTTTCCCTCTTCTCTTATCTCTTTAACCCTCATTATGCAAACCTCTCCACACTTAGATAATTTTCGATCCCTTAAATCCACATTTTTCTCACTTAAACCAAAAATTTGGTTAATGGGCAGACTAAACCTTTTTCGACGATACACAGTCCATGAGGACCGGATCAAACCCTACTCGAGGCCTAGTTCTAGTTCATTTAAGTGTGTATCTTAGCCATTTTAGTTTGCACAATAACGGGCCCAATCAGGCCCACACATGCTCACGCTCACCCGAGCCCACGCGCACACAGCATACATACACACATGCACTCAAGGATTAGATATGCTCATAAGTGCACCCTACGCTGACAACCGAAATGTCTCAGCGTAGGATTCCTTTTATACCCGTGCAAGCGCTCATTCTTCTCCGAGGTGGGACAAAAGATGATCCATCTTCTTCGCGTAGCATTCGCCGACGTTGACTTCAGATGATGATTCCGGCCGACTCAAAGCTCCGATCAAAGCGTGTAAAGGCTCGTTGGAAAGCCCTAGATCTAAGCTTCTCCATTTTATCACCAATTTGGTAATTGTATCTCTCTTGATCCAAGAAATCAACAAGTGAAAATGACATTGTTCACGTGCCCTTTTATGTGCTTCAGAGAGTATTTTCATGATGAAATGCCCTCAATTGAGTGTTCAGTAATGCTACAAAAGACATTTCACAGCAAAAGGGAGAAAGATTAGAGTCAAAGAAAGCTTCAGAAGCTCCATAAGCTTCAAAGATCTAAGAGAAGCTGCACAGAACACTTATTCAAAGATGAATCAGTCCAACAGACATATTAGGACCTCATCTAACAACCCAGATTAATTTAAAAGATCAAATGGAACAGATCTAGGTAAAATTTGAGTCGACATCAGAACGAAAAGGCTCTAAAAAGCTTTGGGTTCCAATTTAAACCCAAATAGGTCAGATCATGAAATTTGCATTAAAACACAATAAAACGCAATCAAACATATTCTTAATGATTCTAAATCAAATCAAAAACTCAAAAATCCCTTAATTTAGAGTTTCAGATTCTCATTCCTCAAGAGCAACTCTGCATTGACTTCTAAAGGTCAAGATTTGACTTCCTAAATTAGATAAATATAGATCAAATAGAAAGTGTAAATAAATCTAATTCAACCCTAGGAATTGATTTAGAACTCCAAAATCGAGTTTTGAGAGCTCCTACGGTGTGTTCAAGCTTCGTCGCCTAAGTTCTAAGGTGTGCCTATTCGATAGATCAATCCATAGTATATCAAACTTAATCGACACTTAGAATAGAATCTGAATGTCTTTCTCATGCTTCAAAATCAAAAACCAGGCTCTAATCCTCATCAAATACATCTCTCCAACTCCGTCGAAGTTGGAGAATACAACGATCAAAAGTGGATATTCAACATTAAAGCATAAATCCAACAAGTGGATTCCGTTCCTCTAATCAAATCATATAAATCTGGAGCTTCTCATCTTATTCTAAGGGCTGAAGCTCAAAATGAGTTTGCCAAAGCTCGCTGGAGCTCCGATGAACACCGATTTAGTAAACTAGAGAGTGAATCTCCATAAAACAGATTGGAAAATGTCTCAAAGGATTCCTAAGGTTGCGCAGAACCTCAAGAATACTTCAATTGAATCAATTGAAGAAGATTTGCATGATTAAGTCATGAAAAATAGTAATTTCATATCTTGAGCTCGATTGAACTCAAGATATGCTATCTCACTCAATTGAATAAGGGAAAACGGTTAGGGAGGTGTCGCGATGATGTGTGTGTGATAAATTAGATGAAATCACTCCTCTGAGTTCACCATGGAAAGTAACCTCAAAAGTACATACTATATATTGCAAAAGAAAAACAAAATAAGAAAAAGAGTAAAAAAAAGAGAAAAAAAAAACCAACATATGAGAGAGAAATTAAAAATTTTAAAAAAATAATAACCCAGATAAAACGAATACAAACGTACAACAAAAAAGTAAAAATAAATAAATAAATATATAATATAATATATAAACTAAAGTGTGCAGTGTCACATCACACCATTTTATATGTATAAAGATCCTATCAATATATTAATAAGTTTTCAATTAACATGGATGAAGATTTCACTTAGCTTATCTCACGCACATATTCTCCCATCAATCTTTGATTACGGGAGAATTTGAGTTGATCTTTATATTTGAGGCGATTTACATGTCCTTTTCACCGAAAAATTCCTATTCCTACATAGTTACGATCCTTAGATTTTCTTCCCTAACACATACTTAAGAAATATAAAGAAACTACAAAAGTAGTGAAATCCATCACCACTCAAAAAAAACTACCAATAATTTTTTAATTCTAAATCAAAATATTCAGAAATATTTTTTGATCCGATCAAAACACGTGTAATTTTTTGTTCTAATCAAAATACATAGGTAATTTTTAATTCTCAATCAAAATATATAAGTATTTTGTTTTGTCGTGAATCAAAGTACAAGTAATTTTTGAATTGCACTTATTTAATATAAAAAATATCATTATTAATTTCATGAATACGTTACATTCTTCGTTGCTATACACTTGCCCTACATTTTTCTACTGAATCACAACTAGCGGTCCTCTTTGTCTAACAAAGCCCTTGATGCCCCTCCCGTAATAATGTCATAAATTATGACGATACGGGCATCTTGATCAAGGTCGACAATTTGTTGTGTTTGCACCTTGACGTCTCCAGGGTGCAATCCTAAGTTCAGCCTTGAGAGGTTAGCCTTCATCTGTTTGACATTAATCCTTAAAAGAATACGTCCCAATAGAGCCTTTCTAACGTTAATTTTAAATAAATATCTAGATAAAATTAAAATTATTTGAACGTTCAAGAAAATAAACAATAAAAATATTTTTTTTAACTACAGTACCCCACGTCACTTCACTGTCGAATCTTAGTTAATCTACCCTTTTCATCTCTCTCCCATTTACCTATTAATAAAATTACTGTGTTATAATATTTTTCTATTTAACTTTTTTATAAATAGGTATATGATTTTTTTGGATATAAACTTATTTATCTTAAGTACTATTTTACAGTAACACATCTTTTATTTACGTTTTTCTTGGTGTTGACGAGGGTAAAATGTATCTCCTAATTTAAAATTTCACATAAAACCTAAAGGATCCGTCTCCCTCGAGTTTCTATGAATTTGGCCGTCCAAATATCAACAATTAGATGGGTTCATGCGAACCCAACCTACCTATGTTCAGACAGATCCGAGCAAGCTCAACCCATTGAAGAATCCGATTGACAGGAGTTGAAGGTGTAGCAATAACATCAACATCAATACTAATGGTGGCATTACAAATATTATTATAGCTAGGCAATGGACGAGCAAGGGAATCTACAAAGTACGTTGAAGGATTAAAAGTTGTTAGAGATTTTTTGTACCATAAATAGAGAAGAGAGACCCTCAGGAGCTCTCTTCACGTAACCCTAAAGAGAGAAGAGAACTTGTATCACTGACAACTATAGTAGAACTTTGGGAGTATTGCCCTCCCCGCAGACATACTCTTTCGGATGAAATTAGGTTACCAACCTCTTGTGCATCTTTTGTGTGTTTGATTGCAATTTTTGTTGATTCAGATCCCTTATCACTTAAGGTCTCGATCAAGTCTAAAAAAATCTTAACCACCATTATATGCTAGGATCCCTCTTGCTTTAAAAGAAACCACAAAGAAAAAATAAATAAAAACACTTTTTGCATCTCAGTTTGGGTGGATACAGGTATCATTCTCCGATTAAATCTCACCCATTTAACTATTCGCAGGAACCCCCACCCCTTAATTAAAAAAAATTCAAAAACAAAAAATACAAAAGTACATCTTCCTTCCATCTCAAAATCAAAAGTGCACCAATATCTTCCTTATAATACTCCCAATAATTCCCACTCCCCCCTCCCTTACACCTCTCCCACACCTCTCAACCCACCCCTCTCCCTCAACCCCTGCTCTCTACTCTTTCCCCCAACCCCACCCTTGCTCCCGTTCTCCTACTATCTATCTATCTATCTATCTATCTATCTCTCTCTCTCTCTCTCTCTCTCTCTCAACAAAAGTTGTTGTGCCTGTGATAAAAGATAAAAATGATATATTAATCAAAGACTTGGATCACAAAGGCAACAAGAAAGCTACAATGTTTCTCTTGCTCACACGCACACATGAAATGACCCAAAATATAGAAAGAACATATATATAAATTATTCATAATATTAAAAACAAATGAAAGCAATTTAAATCATTCGTGATAATAACTATGATTCACATTACTAACCCATTGAGTCGAAGTTATTTCTCATGAAAATCATCTTCCAAACCATTAAATTGACATAGAATTTAAATTTACTTTCTCAAAAGATAGGTTTTTTATAATCAAATGAACATGGAAAAAATAAACCAATGTGCCATAGATCTTAAAATGAAAATAATCACAAAAATTTTAATAAAGTATAGGAAGAAGTCTTTAAACTAATTGTACTTAAAGTTTCGAGAAAAATTAAAATAAAAAAATGATTGAAAAAATTACATCAAAAAATATTTGAATTAACATAAATTTAGTCAAGAGTAGTGATTCTCTCTCTAGATCATAAACCATTCTCATGTGAGAGGTCTCTCGATCGTTTTTCTTTTAAATTATTATGCAAAATAACGACATAAGGTTTGGTGTAAGATTAGCACGTCCTGCCTTTCTCCCCCTTTGCACCATATTCCACTTATAATTGCATTGCACTCACTTCACATTTTAACAATATCCAAGGGTTAAATTGCATAATCAACCATCTAAAGCGAGTGAATACAATTGCACCATCAAATAAATGTTATTTTCTAAAGCTACTCTTTCACTTTTTTGATGTATAATATCTATCATCATTCAACATTTCTTATCTTTCATGTAATAATTTATATTTTCAAAATAGTTTTTCTTTATGAGGTTGTCTTGAAATCAAATGCACCTATCTTACCTATATGCAATGTTCAAAGATGCAATATGATATATTTAATCTTTAAGTAAAAAAGGTAATTATTTTCTTTCCCGCAACAAAGCGTAGGCTAAACACACTAGTTTTATTCTAAAAGAAGGTTTAGGTGATGGCATATGTCATCTTCCTAAGAATTCCCGCTCCCACTTGGGTGTTTTTGTTTGGAAAAAACATGAGAACTTCGAGGAACATCCTCGAGCAAGCTGCTCCCCATCAACCCCTCCCCTTACAACCTCCTTCCCCACATGTTCCGTAACATCCTTGATTTTAGTTAGTAATAGTAATAATAATCAAGCAATTAAAACTCATGGATATACAACTATTAGTTGTCCTTGGACCTCCTTATAAAATCACCACCCAATAACCTCTAAGTTCTCTCCCTGTTTTAATTTGCTCTTATGACTTCTACTCATCTCCCATCGTAAACTCTTATAAAATGTCCCCATTGTAGGCTTAGCAAATCCCTCTTTCTCCAACCCTTGCTCTATATGTTCCTCTCATCGATTGAGCAAAGCAATCAAAGCAGGAGAGGGCACCATGAAGGGGGTCTTGGAACACATCATCCTTTCGATTTCTTAACAATACGAGGGATTATGCCTAGATGATTACGTTTATATTACATACATAACTTATATACTATAGTAATTGATAGTTTTTTTTAGCATTATAGATTTCATGTATTGTGTCAAAGTTTGCTCATGACTCATGATGATTAATTTTATATTTCTCGTTAATTATCAAAATGTTCAATTATTATGATCATAGTCATGTATTTTATGTGTATTGATATGTCTAGTCTTATAAGATCTTAGGCTCAGAAAATTATACATATTTACTAATTCTTTCAAATGACTATGATCTCCATATTATATTGACTATGATCTCCTTATCATCTTAATTAGAAATATGATTACTGTAGATTTTTCTTTTCTTATATATTACCTAAATGAATGCATTAAATACTTAACATGCTCATCAACATGAATCTCATTTTACCACATGCAACCAGCTGTAACGATTGTAGAAATTTTAAATGCTTTAAAAATTATCAAAATTTTTCTTATTAGCTTTTCTTATCTTTTCTTTATATACATATAGTTATGTCATATTGTATATTTAAAACGTCATAGGAAATTGTCAATTACTTGATGTATGCATATGATTTGTTTAATTCATAGTTAAATATGTAAGTATTGATACTATGCTATCAACATTGATGTTTAATCATTTGATTCTCAAAATATATGTAAATATATATGTTAGAATCCAAGATCGATGTTGTGTCAAATAAAGGAATTGATGTTAAACTCCACAAAAGTAATAGTAATTATGACTCGTGACACTCGTAACGTTTGTTTCCAATGCTATGGAATTGTCCATTTTCAATCCAAAAGGATCATCCATTTATGATTCGTAAAAATTGTCTGTTATGCTTAAAGGGCAACACCTTCCGGTGATATATTGGAATTTTAAGAAATTCAAGTAACAAAGCTACAAGGCTCAGCTGATGTCCATTTTGATTGTACCAATCCATATATGTAGCCCTCACATGATAAAAGTAATAAATAAATAAATTTGATTTTTCTTTTGCAATAACAAAGATAATTGTACTAAAATTAGGTGTGAGGATAGGACATATATCGACTGAAGGCCACCTGTGCCAACGGTCGGATTTTAAAGGATAACTCAATAAAATGAGATAATGTTAACTCTAAATAAATTATCTTTCTTGTTCCTACTAATGTTAATGATAATATTAATATTTTTATAATTTTTTTATGTTTTGTTGTCCTAATGATTACTGAGTTTACTAATTGATTTATTATAACATTTTGATCACAGGTAGCGGAGGAAAAGAAAATTGATCTTCGTCGTCAATAAAGACGTTGCTCGTTTTTTTTTTACTTATGTTAAGATAAGAATATGGTCTCATGCCAGTTTTAATCCACTGAACTTCTTAGTGCTTAGGTATGTTATTTGTTTCTGTTATCTTTCTTCATTTCAATGTTGGCAACTTATGACTAGCATGAATATGTTATGAATAAATTATTTTTTGGTTATCATAGTATTGTTTACACTTTTTATCTCTAAAGAATGCTCTTTAAAATATACCGTGGGCTTGGATCATTACATGTTCACTCACCTGTAGTTCTCCCCCATCAAACACCCCCCCCTTTCCCCCTTCCATCGAACCATCCCTTCCTGCTAACTTCAACCAATAGCTTCCTTCCTCATCTCCACCATCATGTGGAGGGCAATTCACACACCTAGAGGGTGTGGAAGCAAGTCAAGAGGAGAGACAAACACTAAGGTGGATCATCTTTATCCACTTGAGTGGGAAAGACACGCATCATTCCCGAATCGCCCAAATTCCCGCTTTTTTGATGAAGACATACTGCAGGGGGGTACCTGCCTACACCTCGATTGACTCAGTCCCTCGATTGAAGCTTCGACCTCGCACCTTCGATGAAGACCAACCACCCTAGCCCGGGGTAGTAAGGTAAGATACACCAAGCTTTAGGGGGAATCTCACTCAAACCCCTATTCACTTGACTCCTAAACTTCGGAAGAGTGAATTCATTTGAATTTTCATTAAGCTTCGAGCATCTTCAAATTTTCATTTTAACCAATAGAGAATCAAAAAGAGAATGGGGAAAATTTAGATTAATTATGTTAAATCACTCTCTTGGTTGAGGATTCCAAACTCATCTTTGAGATATAGATCTCACGATTCTCACCTAATATAGAATTTTTCTTGAGGTTTTACGGTTGACAGCTGTCAAACCCACATCCTTTTCTCACCGCTGCTATGTCTACCCCAATTTTCAAAATGACGTGCGTATCACCTCCTTTTTACCATGTGCCTTTCCACCTCTCCTCCTCCCCCTTGTCTTGACTTTTAATCCCATTGAAACCCACCAAACCAGATCGCTCGCACTTACATCTCTCGCATCCACCCATCTCCCTACCTCCACATGGCTTCAACTCAACATTATGCGTCCAACTCACCTCCTCTGCTTTGCCATTCTCTCATAGTTATTTTTCTAAGAAAGAAAAAGCATTCTCTTTCATCCACTTCCTGAAGATATTCTCCCACCCCCCATCTACATTATTTGTAAGTATCAAACGGTCACATGCATTTTCCTCCTCAAGATTAGTTTCTAAATTATTGGCATATGTGTACTTCATCCACAGATATGTATAATACTCAGCAATATCAAAATAGAGATGATTCGCTTAATATTTAAAATTAATTTGACTCTAAATCTTGATGAATATAACTCCTTGAATATCTTAATTATCAACTAATCAATCCAAAATCATACAAAGAACTTTGGACGTGGATTGGAAAACATAAAAATTAACATGCACTAGTGTAAATATAATCTCAATCCATATCCCTTCTTTTTATAAAAAAAATACATATGATAAGATTCAACATTGTTGAAATTAATAACAAATCACTTTGATACATATGTAAATCATTCAAATCACCTTTGGAATCACTTTATACTAATGCAAAATCACTTTACACGATTGTAATCTTATTTTACACTTGTGCAAAATCACTTTGAACCTTCAAAATAATTTTACACGAATGTAAAGTAATATTACACCGATGTAATCTTACTTTGAAGTATTTTACACCGATGCAGTCTTATTTTACACGGATATAAAATAAGATTGCACTGGTACAAAATTAAATTACAAGTGTTTCTTCACGTATAATAAGTGATTTCACTAGAAATGTGATTTTTCACCTTACGATTTAAGATTTAGTCTTTAGTGTTTAAGGTTTAGCTACATCCTAAAGTGAAAAATCACTTCTCATACGTGAAATCACTTTCTATAAACCTAAATCCTAAATCTAAAATCATAAACTCATAAATCAAAATCACTTTAGACAAATAAAATACCTTTGAAATAATTTATCACGGATGCAAAATGAGATTATACTCATGTAAAAATACTTTACAATAATTTATCACTGATGCAAAATAATTTATCATCGATGCAAAATTAATTATCATCTATACATTTTAGGTTAAAGTAATGTAATAATATTTTTAAATATAGCAAGAATTATTATATAACAAATCTTACGTTTTTTTATTTTTTTAAATTAAATATCAATTAGATTCATATTTTCAACACTGTATGAAATACAAAAATAACACCATAATCACTTTTTACATCATTATCTATATTTCTCTACTTTTTTGATAATTAATTTTAATATCTTGCAAGGCAATTTTTTTTTTCCTTTAGAAAGTTTGATAACACCTTGTTTCACCATGATTCTATTCCCTCTTCTCATCGTAGAAGTCTCATTCCACTCTTCCTATTATTTCCATGTCATACGCCATTCATACATGGATGATTGAGACTTTAATTTAATGATGATAAGAGAACAAAGCACATACCAAAAATTTACCTCCACTGCCGTCAAAGCTCGAGTTAAGTTTTATTTTAAGATTGAAGAAATTTGTTGATCTCAATGATTTTTTTGCCTTTGCAAAATCCCAGGTTTCTCAATAAGGGTAATGAAAAATTACCTTTTTGAGCTCCAATGAAGCCAAACGTACACATAACAATAAGACGAATGAATAGGTTCAAAATTTATTTTTTGCAAAATATTTTCTGGGTATCAAAATTTTTTCGTTGGGAAGAGCAGACTTGCTGCACTCATCTATCTTCTATACTAAAAGAGGGTTTTTGATGCATCTTATTCAGCCATGTCATCCCATCACTCCCCCACCACCTCCCTTCCCATTCTCTCTCAGGTGACAACCCAACACCTCCCCTCCTTCCCAGTGAATCATACGTCTTTCCCAAGGACTCTGCCCTCCCGATCCTCTAGTCCTCCATCTTGATCCTTGCTGCAAGCCTCGCCATCCTCACCTCCACCCACGACCTCCTCCCCTCACCCTCCCTCCACCACCTCCTCCTCCACCAGCCTTGCGACCAGCGACTCAATCCAGCTGGAGGAGATCACCACTCTAGATCATCACCACGAGGCCATCAATGGTCCTTGAACACCACATCAAGAACGCCATTGACCCCTCCATCCACGACCCGCTCCTCACCGCCCCTCTCCTCATTCCTCCCTCTCCCTTACACTATAACCCCCATCCTCCTAACACCCCTTCTTGCAACTCTCCTCCTACTCCTCTGCCCTACCCACCTCCTCCTTCCTTCCCTACGCACACAAGCCTGACTTCACCAACCACCCCCTAAAGCACTCTTCTCACAAGCTACTCTTCCACAAAAACACAGATTACGAACCTTTAAACCATTGGCATCAGTTGTGGCACATCTTTGTTACCCACTTCTCCAAAATAAAAATAAAAAAATTGTCAGATCGTAGGAAGCATGTTTTGGGCTACAAATGATTACGAAGAAAAGGTCAATGTAGAGCGATGGCGAGGTGAGAATAAGGAAGGTATTGCAATAGGGGTGTTTTGAGCAACATGCTGAGATACCCACATTTTTATGTGCATTATATCGTAGGTGTAAAACTTGGATGACTTTCTTATTTTACTCCTATTTTTCATTTGTTTATCGCTATTGCATTATAACCTTTATTTCTTCTAATTATTTTTCTTGCTCATCTTCTATGAAATGAATGTTGCCACTATTGCACTTATTACACTTTTTTTATATATGATATCTATCGTTAATCAACCTTTCATATTTTTTATAAAATAATTTATATTTTCTAATAAGTTTTTCTTCCTGAGGTTATCCAGCAATCAAATACACCTACGTTGCCTATATGCAATGTTCGCAATGATGTCTCAAAGATATAATATAATGTATTTAACCTTTGAGGAAAAGAAGGAAATTATTTTCTTTCTCATAGTAATGGGTGGGGCCAACACACTAGTCTATACTTCTACATTAAAGGAGGGTTCACCAACACCAGTTGTCGCTCCCTCATTTTTCCCCATCGTACCACCCCCCCTCTTCGTTCCCCCACCCCCTCTCCACTGCAATTGCCAAATTCCCTCACCCCCTCTTTGTCGCCCTTCCACATTACATCATCCCTCCTCCCTCTCCCTCCGCACGCTCTCTCCCCATCTCTCTCTCTCTCTCTCTCTCTCTCTCTCTCTCTCTCTCTCAAATGGAGTCCATAGCCTTCCTTGCCCTCCCCTCCTTCTAGTGTCAACAAGAGCAGCATCATGGATAGTGTCGACAGCTACATCCCCATCCCTACTTGCCATATAGACTTTCCATTCCTACTTGCTATTGAGGATGTGTTCTCGATCCCAGGGCGTGGCATTATCACTACTAGCAAGGTTGAGAGGGGCACCATCAAGGTTGGGGAAACCATAGACATCGTTGATCTAAGTGAAACTCGCAACACCACTATCACTGGCGTGGAGATGTTCTAGAAGAACCTTGATGAGGCCATGGCTGACGACAACGTTGGGTTGCTACTCAAGGGTATCCAAAAGGAGGATATACAAAGAGGGATGGTTATAACAAAGCCTGGGTCGATCACACAACACACCAAGTTCCTCACAGTGGTGTACATGCTGAAGGAGGGTCCCTGTGTCACGCCCTGATAATCTTCTCGACGGATCAAGAATGGATCATCGGGTGTACTGACGCAAGGGTCCCAACTACTAGGTAGTTTGGGTTATAATTTACAATCCTAATAACTAAGTCTTGAAAGCCAATCTCTTTTTAAATAGGTCGAAACCTACCGAAAATCTAGCAAAATTTTTCCCGTTTATTAGATATTTTTCCCAAAATATGTACCTGCAAGATGTTCCTATAAATGCATACCACAAAACATATAGGTGGGTACACCTCACAACAACACCATGAAATGAGTAAGAGCGGTAAAACACAAGCGGGCACACCTTGCCAACCAAAGCCGTAGAAATACAGAAAACAACTAAAAACAAAGCCAAAATGCAACATGTCACCACAAACTGCCACATAGCCATACTGTCCATCAACTAAAAGCTTACATGCACAAAGTCCATGGATAATATACAAGGCATCAACAATTGAAACCAACAAAGTGATTTACATTGGATACTAGTAATCTACTCAAGAAAAGAAAAAAGTTCCCGGATAATATACAAGGCATCAACAATTGAAACCAACAAAGTGATTTACATTAGATACCAATAGTCTACTCAAGAAAAGAAAAAAGTGAATACTCGTTCATCCACCCAAATCCTCTTGGGCCCAAATTCTGCATGAAGTGTCGCTTACACCACGGCAACGGATACCTGAAAATGGGTCACAAGAGTAGGGGTGAGCCAAGTGGCTCAATAGGGACAGGATACGTGTAATAACCAACTAAAGAAGGGAAGTGCACGAATTTCTATCCTATAGGCCAACCACAAGCCATTTCTCATAATACCTAAGCCTTGGTAACTTAACAAGCTAACCCCAGGTCTTTCCTCATCTCTCATGATTAACCCAAGTTACATCAACACTACAGGCTAGCTACAAGCCCCTTTTTTCCCTATTTACCAGGATTTACCCACATATGATTATTCAACTTATTATCACATGATTTATTCTCTCACTCGCCTCAAAAGTCAGATTCTGGAAAATCACCCCTCTCTACTAGAGGAGATCGTATACTTCCCTCAAATCCCAACCTGATAATCTCTCCCTGACAAGGGGAGGGGGTAGCAGAGTTGGTAACTCTTGCGAAAGGCATACCCATTCTCATCGTATCGAGAATGTTGCTGACCTCTATCAAAAGAATCGAGCTTCTTGAGAGCTACCCAGGCCAATGCCTTGCGAACGCAAAGAGCAAGCTCAATTCGTGCCATGCAAGATCCAGTTACAGATTATTCCATATCAGAATTTGTAAGGTTGGTAAGAATTGTCGGGTCACGCCAATGCTCCCACTAAGAGCATGATCTCTAAGTGTACCCTCTCAAATCGCCGTCGGATGAGATCTCAACCAAACCCCTCACCGTACCCCACCATCCTTCACTTATGCGAGCGCCTAACAAGCCTCTAGCTGTGAGTACCAAATACCCCAACGTTTTTCGCTATCCATACAGGTACTTGCTCAACCTAGAGCTACGAATACCTCTATATCGAGTCGGATTCGGATAATTCCAAGTACCTTAACTCGATGACAACTCGTAGCTCATTGCCATACCCGAGAACCATCCATGTTTCAGGGTAGATCTTAGGTAGCCTCTAGTTACCACACATCCTCGGGCTTCCAACTCGAATAGTGAACCTGTGGTTCACAAGTCAGTGGCATAGCTCTACGAGCTCAACCAGTAGACTTACTCGCCTTTTAATCTATTTTGAATTCAGTGTTACGAATGAAATCCTAAGGACCTACTAGATCATCTGGAGTCTGGTTTCAGACCTTAGGATCCAAGCTTCCTTTTTAGACTAATAACTGAGTCGCCAAGATTCAATATTCTATGTCTCACTTGAGATTTAGCTGATCATATTTCAATTTTTAATCCGTCTCCTTAAGGGTTCCCATACCCAAAACAAACTAGGCTATCGTCAACATGGGTAGCATTTAAGTCTCCTAGTTTTTAATAGTTATTAGTATATTAGCTTTTCCTCTTATTTCTCCATTTCTCTTCAATAAATTAGGGTAAGATTTAATCACTATACCATCAATTCCAAAGCACCAGAACCGATTCTAGGTGCCTACTACCTATTGGCCACCAAATAGTGCCGATACGGCACTAATTCTCAAAACCAGTATGGGGCACCCTCTGTCCTCAAATCCAACTCTAATCCAACCTGGGTTGATAACCGATAGCGATACTACTTCTTAGTATTGATACTGGGCATTCCCCATATCTCCATTATATACAGCTCAGGCCTTGGACAATGGCCAGTACCGATACTGATCAACCAACACCAGTACTGGGCACTCCCAACCCCATTTAATTTGTAAGCTCGTCCAACCAGGTTTAGGAGCCTATACCAGTATTGATCAATTAGTACTAGTACTGAGTGGCTCCAAATGTCAACTATAACGCAAATAACTTCATGCAACCCTTCCAAGACTCTTCCTTAATCAGAACAACTTGGTTTCCAATTTCGTACGATATTTAGCATTCGTAAAGGAATTCAATTTTAATTTACACACTAAGGGCATGCCGATCTTAATCAACCTGATTGCATTTATAATTGAGGTATACTTGACAAAAGTCCATGTGATGAGCATAGGTTGCATCCAATTTGTTCTTGCTCTTGGCACCTCATCTCCTATTAGTGTTCTTGCTTGCACCATCCTTCTAATTGTTTTGATAATGATGGAAGAAAGGAAAGAACAAATGGCTTGCCCTATTATGATCTTGTATGGCGACCTAGAAGTAGAGATCTAATGATAGATTTTATTTTATTTCACCACAAAATGTTTCAATTGCCATCTTAGGCAACGCAATTATTTCCATATCTATTATCCATTGTCTAATGAATTTCTTGTAAGTTCTTCAATTCTATATCTTATATTGTCAATTGGGATTCTTGCTCTTTTACATGGAGCACGTATGCCAGATGAATCAACATGAATGGTGATTGTGGACATCACATTTAAATAGACAACAAAGTGGTGTTGCAAGCATTGAGAAATAAATCCATGAAATATGCCATATGACATGGACCTTGAGAAAGCATTTAATCTCCATAAGAGCATAACAAATGGAACATTTAAAACTAAAAGCCCCTTAATTTTACAAGGACAATGTGACAAAACCCTTAAATTCCAAGATTGGCTGCTACAACACCAAGTTGAAATAACATGTGCATAAAACATCCAAAATCAATTTATCACATCAGATTACCATAATCTATATGGCACAATCTTTCAAAACTCAAAGGAGATCGTACAAGGGGCGAAGGATCCCTACCTGGCCCGAGCATCCCACTTTCTTGACGCTAAGTGATTGGCCTTCCGGACTACCTCGCATCAAAATCAATATAGCAGCAATGTCCATTAAATATTAATCGCTAAGGTCAGTCCTTGGAACACATCAAACACCCTGAAATCCCTAAGGTTTCACAACCTAAGGCTAGGGATTTTAGGCAAAAAGACGGGGAGGTGTGCACTTTCTCTATGCGAGTCCAAGACAAGGTCTTAATCCTTCATCGAGCCTCAATTACGGCCACACCAACCATAGCAGCAGCTGCTGCCATGAGCAGCAACAGCAGCATCCGTGCAGCCACAGCCCTCGCATGCACGAGGGCAGCAGCTGCCATGGCAGCATGGTTCGGCAGCGCTGGTGGTCGCAGGCAGCAAGGTTGCGACTGGTCGACGAGCGGGCATGGAGAGCAGTCAGCAAGGAGACGAGCGGGATGGGCAGATCGGAAAAAAAGGGGAGGGTGGATCTTCCATCTTTTCTCCTTCTCTTCCTCCCCTTACAACCAATGGCAGCAGCAGCAGTTGGACACATAGCAGCAGTAGCTGCTGACTGTCGGAGAGGGAGGAGGAGGGCCGGTGAATGAAGGAAAGGGAGGAGAGAGGGCAATAGAGATGGTGGCTGCTCTCCCTCTACACTCTTCTTTCAACAATGAAGGCAAAGAAGCAAGGGGTGGCTACCTTTGCAAGCCATTCCCCAAAATATAAGCAAGGTGTAAAAATTTCCCAAGGCCCCCTCCACTAAAAGTCTTGAGTTCCAAGAAGACCCTCTAATCAAAATTTCCCTTCAAGAGGTCCCCTCACAACATTTAGCTAAGGCAAAATGTAAGATCAATTGTAGTAGGGTTTTGGGTTCTTCAAAAAAAAAAAAAAAAATAACCCTTACACCCTGCTTGCAACTCAAACATCACATCCAGTTGGTGTGAAAGGGCACAACCATCTATCGCAAGGACTCTTCCCCTCTGCTCGCATCGCTTCCGCACTCCAATTCTTATCACATGGCCTCTGCTTCACCACTCCCAATCCCCTAAATCAAGCTTCTGATGATCCCTATAACATAAATAAAGCACTAAAATCAATTCATTGTTATGTTGAATAACCACCACCGTTAACAAAATATTGGCACTTGAAAAGCATGAGACTAGGATCACCATGAGGATGAGAAAGAGAGGGACTACGACCACGAAAAGGGGAGATCAGGTAAGGGAGATTAGGTGCAAGAAGTAGACTCAGAGAGAGTGCTAAAAGGGGATAAAGAGAACAATAGAACGAAGCAAAACCAGAAACAAAGCAAGAAAAAGAAACCTCTAACAATGAGTGGTGAAGGTAGAAGCTTGACAGTGGAGATGCTAATCGATGATGGTTAGGCGGTAAAGGGAGAAACAAAAGATCCTCGAGGATGGCCTTGCAACAGTTGAGGATTAACAATGAAGGAGCTCCAAAGGTGGACAAGGATGGTTAAGAGAAAGAGGTGCAATGGGGTTTTGAGTACACAAGTTTTAGGGTTTTGGGGGGCTTATTTCTTTTTAAATTAGATTTGGGGAAGGTTTGAAATCATGTTTGGGAGAAAGGTCTTCTAATCAAGTAAGCTTTTTTTTCCTCATTTGCTAAAGCGAGCACCTTAAAGCTCGGCACCTTACAGTAGGCGATGCACCTAGGCAAAATCGCCTTGTCTGTGAAATGCCAAGGCCTCACCTTGCCTTGCGAAAACCTTGACAACCCTGCTCAAAATTGCCTAAAATGAATTAAAATGTCACAAATTTTACGAAATTATAATTTTAATTACTATTACACACATGAACAAATGTGTTTGAAGGTCAAAATCATAAATTTTAAGTAAAACACAATATAAATATGCAATAATTGAAAAAATCTACCCGAAGACCAAAATCACAATGATTAAACTAAAGATCAATTCGTTATTTGACTAATCGGATAAGTAACCCAATAATTGAAGAAATCTCATTAATAAAATTTGAAATGAACAACAAACATGATTTTAAGGTGAAATTGAGAACTAGAAAATCAATGGTAAAACCAAAGATTACTTCATTATTTGACTAATATAATAGGTATAAAATGTTAATCTACCCAACAAATGAAGAGAAAAAACTTAGAATGAATAGTAAGGGTT
Organism: Thalassia testudinum; assembly: GCA_037157565.1. Lineage (NCBI taxonomy): Eukaryota > Viridiplantae > Streptophyta > Magnoliopsida > Alismatales > Hydrocharitaceae > Thalassia > Thalassia testudinum. The sequence continues at coordinate 16,981,060 of JAZHRO010000002.1, read as the reverse complement.
GGGATTAAGACTTAAATAGCACAAAAAAATCACAAGAGTTTAAATAGAAGTCTACAACTTTAGAAACTCAAATTACAAACAAAATGATGATTTCAATGAATGATTTAAGTTGAACGAATACTTGAGCTTCTACCCCAAGCAGAGAGAACAATGGGCCTAAAGAGCACTAACGATGTTAATGCAAAGGACTAGATCTGAGAATGACATTCCTATATGATATATTCTCATATCAATGATATATTCACTATTTGGCCACCAATATATCATAGATACCTTAAAATAATGATATTCCATTAGTTATCAATATGGGCCATACTACCGATATGGGTATCAACTATCATAATATCTGATTCCATGCTATTAAGAGAACAAGAGAATCATAGAATTAGTCATTTCACAATTTGATTCTTGAATTTTCCCGATGAAATTCCCAAATGACCTATAAATTTGGTTTGATTCTAGTTAGACTTAAGAGATGTGATGTCTAATTAAAGTTAGAGTAATTAGTTTGCTTTTAACATGGTTAAGGCATGAAAATCGAGAGCACAATTGCAAAGATCGTAGAAAAAGAAGAAAATAGATAAGTCACACCATAGTTACTAGGGTTTTTTTTTTCGAATATAGTTACTAGGTATTTATATAGTCAACTAAGACATTGTTGATGACTTGGAAATTGAAAGACAACATGCATGGTCAACAAAAGCTTCATGAAGTCCACTATAATAGCTAATGTCAACGAGACTCAATGTAATTTTGCGAAAATTTGTGTTGGTAATGCATAATTTATGGGCCAATGGCATGCAAGTAGGGTGGTAGTGCTTGGTCCTTAAATTTGGGTGCAGATGAGCTTGAAATAGACAGAATTCACAAACAAATTGGGCAAGAAGCTCTACTACAGATATGATCAACTAGCATGGTTGACTATGTCAAGCTCAAAATTCTTAAGATGGTGTACTGTAGAGATGATGGATGATGTAGAAGCATAGATGCATAAAAAAAAAATGAGAGCTTCAAGATAGAAGCAAGAGATAAGCAAACAGCATATCAAATAAGGAATTATAGCCTCCTAAAGTTCAATGGAAAGCACAGTAGAAAAGGAATTATAACCTAAGTGTGGTTTCTGAAGAACATATACGTGGAGTTTAGTTTCATTTTTTAGCAATTTGGATTGTCTACCAAAATGCTTGAGGGGGAAAGTGACTTCATGGAACTTGACCATCGATGTTATAACTTCAATTTAACTTTCACACTTCTTTTCGTATAAAACTAATTTCTTGTCAATTTTCCTCATTTCTAAGTTTCCCTACTTGGAATTGTATAGCTCAATGTATTTACTATGTTTATTGGTAATTTACACCCTTTGAGTGGAAGAGTACCTACCAGAGTAAATACAATTGGGACAAGCATTAGTTGTACAAGTGCAAGAACGGGCTACTTACCATCCTAGTAAAGTAATCGCAAGGAAGAACATAAAGTGAAAGTGTAGAAGAGAATTGTAGTCAACTAGCAAAGAAATGGAGTCAATTTATCAAGTATAAATTGGAAATTAACCACAAACCAATCTCTAGTCGATTAGAATGGTACGAAATAGACTTTAGTAGGCCCAAAACCTTAATTGTGGATTAAAAAAGGAATAAAGTATTAGAAATCAAGGGTTGAAAGTAAGAACCCTTGAAACCTAGAGAAATAAAATAGATTCGAGCCCAGGAAGGACCTGGGCTTCATCCCTAGTTAATTAAGTACTTTGCAAGTCTAGTGAAATTGTAAGACTTTGTAGAAATTGCATAATCCTAGGGTATACAACTTATTGTCTGCTATTGAATCACGGCAAGGATAGGGATGACTTTTAATTCTTGATAAGATGCAACTTCTAAGCACCAAAACATTTCATTTACAATGGAGTGGACTCCCTTTGCCTACCTAAGCCACGCCCTGAATATTAACACCGGGTTAGGTTCTGTAGAGATAACATGTTACTTAAAGTGATCATCTAGGAGAGGCAATGGTGTTTAATAGTTTATGGCCAGACAATATCTAGTGTGGTCCTAGTAGGAGGGGATGCTTCTTAAAGACTCCCAAGGGAGTTGCAGACACATTGGCTTTGATGAACTTCTTTTGGAGATCTTCCAAGCTAATACATGTTGTAAGATCCAATCAAGAGATTAAGATTTATGAGATTCATGACTAATAATTGTCTCGTGAAGCCATCGAAATAAAAGGGTAGTAGTATGAGCAAGCTTTGACCGAGAGGGGAACAAAATGTCTGGTCAATTGAATGGTTGGTAATGTGCTTGGAAATCAATAAGTTTTCCCTCTTGTCGTAAGGATTCCTTGGTGCTCTATTCTACCCTTAACTTTGGTAGTAACCCTAAGCATTAAGGCTAATTGAGTTGAAAACTCTTAACAGAGAGTCAAGAGCTTAGAGGGTGAGTTGAATAAAGGAGTCAGTAGAATCAAATTAGGTATAATGATACCTAATTAGAGGATTGGTAAATGTAAGGGTAATGTATTAGGTTTGATTAGAGATGAGATTAAGAAAGAGATTCGTAATTAATGGATCTAGTTAGTTTCATTGCTTTGCAAATGCTCATATCTTGTTTTACCCCTATTCTATTTGGGTTTGTGAATGGAAGTTTAGGAGCAACAACATGGTTACTAACATTACAGGCCCATTTGGACAACAGATAAAACATTGTAGGAATAGATTAATATGGAACAAGTGGAGATGGGTGTTTGTTTAGGTGGTGGAATAAGTGGAGGGTTAAGAGGTGGGATAAAATGATTAGTGTATTGATGTGATGTTAGTAGATAGTTATTTAATATTAAAAGTGAAAATAGAGGATGTAGTAGATATTTGTTTAAAATTAAAAGTGGAAGTAGAGGATGTAGTGGATATTTGTTTAATAGTATAGGTGGGAGTGAAAGTTATTAAGATTTGATTGAAATAATTGAAAATAATTGTATGGGAGTTTGTGTTGAAATGGAGGAAAATCCTAACAAAAACCCCATGGTAGGAAAAAAACTCTGCTAACCCGGAGTCCAAACAGAGATTAAGGGTTGCATCATTTTTGGTGAATTTTCTAAGTCCATTCTTTTATGAATTTATTTTTTTCCTAGATGGTAATGCAACATGGATCAAGCAAAGCAACATCTAGGTTAAAGTATTTTTTTCCAGCTAGCAGCAACATTTAACAATTAGACATTGGATAATGAGTAATCAAGATAATAATTTTCAGGCTACGTCAAGTGATAGGCTTCACAAGCTCACTTTACAACAAACAAGAGAGATCAAATGGGTATTGAATTGTAAAGGATTCAGTTTTGAACTAACAAATCAAACCTTTTGGAATTTCATAAAAAGCTCATCAAGAAATTGGATTGAACACGAGGCAAACTCGAGCTAGTCAAATTAAAACCCAAGAAAGATGCATCCCTTCACACTTTCCACTAAAATCAATGCTCGAGATCTCATTCGACCTCCTCTTCCTTGTGGAGAGCCTGGATAAGAAATTTTTCACTTAAGGAGAGTGCAACAACCTCTCCTCTCAACATTCCCTCGTCCCTTTCCAGACACCCAAAACTTAGCTCCCTTTGGCATGCCTCTACCCATCACATGCATCTCCTTTGTACAAGTGAAGCTCCACCCTTCCCACATCTAAAGAGAGGATTTGATAACCAAAATTGAGAGAATCAAAATCAAAAGATGAAGAAGAGATGAAGAACATGAAATCCAATGATTCCGCCAAAAATCCAACCAATTCGACTTGAAATCAACTCTAATGCTTAGGCATAATTTGTTGTTATCAAATGACTACATCTACCAAACATGGGTTGACCCACATTATGAGATGGTGGGGCACATACCACCCCTCAAAATATTGGGTTTAATGAATCTCCCTCCTTTTCTTTAAAGCAAAAAAAAAAAAAAGACAATAGGTATGGATCAAATAATCATATTGTACCCTCTCCTCTCCTAATTATTAGGTGATTAATGTGGACTACCGTGGTTTATGGGGCAAATTCAAATCCAGCATGATGTACCGAATCAAATCAGATCCAACCCAGTTCGATTGACACTGCTATCTGGACACCATTTCCTCCATCATATACCTTTAAACTCGTCAATTCTCATCCACTCCCCTCTACGCTGCAACACTAAGCACCAGGCAATGGACATACCATCAACACAATTCCACCAATTCCTGCTCCAGCTTCAGTGCTCTATTGACCCTGCCCTTTGTGTTTATGGTTCTTGCATATGTTATTATCTTAGTAGCTGCAGTTTCTACTTTCTTTCCCATGCCATTCTTAACCTTTTAAACATTAGCATCACAATATACCATCCAAATGAGATGGGTTGAGGATCTTTTATCAAAGTTTTAATCAACACCTCTTTATTTCAAGCATTGTATATTGGTGTTTATGATTTTGGATCTTCAGTGGTATCATTTTCTTATATTATTTGACAAATTTCATATTAATATTAATATGATATCATGAGATATTTCATTATAAGATTTTTCCTTAGAAGCAAATTAAAATGAAAATATAAAAAAATTCATGGACTTGGGTATCAATCAGTGCCCTCCTTGTTCTAAAATCCTGGGTCTGCCACTGCACTCTACAACCCCCATCCCCCCAAAAAAAACAAAAAAAAAATCTCGGTGATGAATGTATCTTTCTTCTAGGGCTTGTAACTATGATTAGGGTTATTACATATCATCACAATAACCATGCATCTATATTGATATTTTATTTCCAGGAACTCCACAAAAAATAGTTAAGTAGATATCATAGAGTCAACTTACATTCTTATCTACTCAAACAAGACAATAAATGTCCACATGAACAGGTATAAACTGTATCCTCGAGTACACAAGTATAAGCATTCTGGAGACTATATTTATCGATATATTAGATGTTTGGCAAGTTGATGGTCGTCATCCAACATCCAAGGAACAAAAAAACATGATAATAATCTAAACAAAACACCAATGTTTAGGAAGTCCAATCAATACCTTGTTTGAACTAATTGAAAGCCTCTACCCTCTTGTCCTTGTTTTGTGGCCCTACAAAAAGAAAGTTGTCCTAATTTCCAGATCAAATGATTTCTAGGGATTCCAAACTTCAAAAACATAAAGTAGAAGTATTCATAAATAGATAGAAATTTTTCTATGAACAAAAATTAGAAGCAAAATACTTTTTCAAAAAAAAAAAAAAAAGAAAAATAGTAATTGACGCATAACAAAGAACAAATCTAATCATTGCTTCACATTCAGCGTGTTGAGTTGTAGAAGTATTGGTAATTTTGCTTATCTTTAGGGGTTACCTATGTAATTAACCTGATCTTCTTTTATATAAAAGAGGGCTAGGATTTTCTTTTGCCAGAAATGCAATTCATTTGTTTCAACATGATTTCAGAGTAGTGATCCTAGGCTGGTGCTCCGATATCCCACCGAAAATCCACCAAAAGGTGATCAAATCACCCAAGTGGAGGTGATCCCATTGGAGATCATGAAAATCTCTTCCCCAACGTTGCCGCCAGTATGCAAAAGATCGACAAAGCCACCGCCAATCAGCCCTACGTTGATTCGATGGTGGTCTCCACGTCGCCACTGGTTCGACGACGACTCACCGACCCTGCTCTCACTGCAGGAGACTTCACAATGCTATGCAGCCCCAGAAGTTGCTGCAGCAGCCTGTGCAGACGCCTTCGCCACCCCTACTGAAGTTGTGGACAGGGGTTACCCTCCACCCAATGGGTGTGCTGCCACTGCTGGGTGGTGGTGCAGCCCATGGGGGCAAGATTAGTGTGGACAGATGTCATCTTACGTGTTTGAGCCTATCTCAAACATTGCATACGTGGTTATGAGTCTTCTCTCGCCACCAATGAAGAAGATATCCCTTTCAAGCATGATGAGTCTTCTCTCATGCCAAGAAGATAAGTTTGGTACGTTAGAAAAATCAAACTCAGATATAAAAGGACTTGCATTTGCAGTTCAAAAGGTTGAGAATAAGAGAAAGGGATATAGAAGCACGTGGGTGATAGATTCTGGAGTATCTGTGCATCTCACTGGAGAAGAGCTAAAAAGACATTTCATCCTTAAAAGTTCGTCACCTTACCATCAACCTAATAGTAACTTGTCCAACGTCCTGCACCTTATGCTGAGATTTTGTTCTCGTGTATTTCCAATTTGGCAGATTTTTGTACCTCTATTTTGTAACTCTTTGGCTGTTTAGCCTCTGATTAATGAAATCCCCAGGTGGTTATCTTTCGGATAAGCACCCTTCTCTCTTTCAAAAAAAAATGAAAAAAACTATAGTAACTTGATGAAACCTGCTGAGGTAAGTACATTCATAACATTAAAAACATTAGCAATGAAATTGGTGATGTTCAAACATTAGGTATGAGTCGTATGACACTGAAATTGCATGATACGCTTAGGGACTATTATGCAAATTACTGTAAAAGAATTGAGATTCCAGCCAAAACTCATTTAAAGAGCACCAATCTCCCACCTTTGGAAAAGAAGGGCCAAGCACTCCAACCTTGTGGTTGTTTTCTTTAATCTTTCTATGATAATATGGTCCTATCAGATGCTTCAAAAAAAATATGGTCCTATCAGAAAGAGGCAGACACAAAAATGATGAAGGATGTGAATATTTTCGTGCAGCATGTACTAAAGCACAAAGACCTATCTGAGGGACATTCATCTTAATTGGTACCAAAGAGAATTTTTCTCTGTTAATATGCATGCTCAAACAACTCAAGCAAAATAGACACCCAGCACACCTTCAAAAAAAAAGACACCCTGCAAGGGTAGGCAATGGAGAGTCCTTCAGATTTTGGCTGTATAATTGGATGGGGTACGGGCTGACTTCAGACCATTTCCCACAGTCATTTGCACTGACAGGAGATGCTAGCTGCAAAGTTTCAGCATGCTGGGATGGAGATGGTTGGACTCCACAACTTCCATTGGCTTTGTCGGAGCAGCAACTAGAAGATTTGCTGATTTTCAACCAGAACTGATGGCTGGGAGTGGGAGGAAGATGGCTTTACAGTCACAAAGGCATATAAAATTCTACGAGCAAGAAGGGGACAGCAAAATACTCACTTTCTTCGTAATTTACTCTTGAATCTGTTAGAGCTGAATACTCATGTAACTAAATCTGTATCATTCATACTATAAATATGATCAGATCTGAGAGTGTAGCAACTTTCTCAACCATTTCACTCCACCATAGATCTAAGATGCTATCAATGAATTAGATGATTACGAAGTTTAGTTTCTTGGTCTCCAAAGCAGCATTCATATTCTTCAATCTTGAAGCTTCTCAGATATCCCCAATGGTATCATCAAGCTCTTCTCCAACAATTTTTAGTCTCAGGCTCAGCACATCTAGTTCCTCAACCACCAGCCTCGATTTAAAAATTGTTCCATGTAAATGCCATTCCACAAGCTCTTCAACGTGCAAAGCTCAGTTTCTTCCTACGTTTGTGCTTTGATTCGATCGGCTTTATAGCTGGATTGAAGACACCTCCAAATATTATTCAACGTGACAAAAGGGATGGAATCTATTGGGATCTCAACGTTGAGTTCCTCTTAATTACAAGAAGGATCAATGGAGTTTGAATTGGTTAATTAGCTCTGTTAGCAAAGAGATCTGTGTCCAGATGTCAGATTTTACCACTTTTGCTGAGGATTAACCTTATCTGGAAATTTTTCAGTAATAAATCTCATAAGTTTTTTTCAATACAGTACGAGCATTTAATGAAAGCCAATCAATTAGTTCTACAATTTTTTAACAAAGCCAAGCAAATCTCTATGAATGTTGCTTCTTGTGGAAAAAGATAGATGAAGATGACTTAATTCTTTTATTTCAAATGGTTTTGCATCTGATTTTGATGATGTTATGTTGGTTATAACCTCCAGATCTAACCCTTCAACAAAAAAAAATGAAGACCCTAGATCTACATTGTCCTTGGACGAGGCTGTTAGCCTGATCCTCGATCATTCATGTGCAATCTCAGTTGCAAATATCCATTAATCAAGTTTTTCAAGGTGGCAGGTCTAGAATTACTCATTTCAAGGGAGGTAGCGAATCATTACTCCAATTCAGGGCATCTTCAACCAGCATCCTCTTCAAATTTCCAGTCCTATCAAAAATCTTCACTAGGGCATGTGCATATATAAGAGAGCCTACCACTCAAGTATAGAAAAAGTTCCCTACATCCATGCTCATATCTTCCTCTACAGGTGATATTTTGAAATGAAACTTTAGGGATTTAGATCACCTTACATGAACATGCCTTGTATGAAATTGCCAACGAATCTGACACTTCTAACCATTACATCAAAAGAAACTGATTTTCAACAATTTCTAAGGGTCTAAACATTGTTAAAATTTGATCCACTTTATGAAGAGTATCCGTTTTGAATGAATTCAAAATACATATTATTGTTGATTGTTGATGAATAATTTTATCCTGCAAAGTTTTATTTCAGAATATTAAACGCAAACAAATACGAGCAGGGACATAGGAAAACCTTGCCACACACACAGACACGCATTGCAAGTTTATATACAACGTGGAGGTGAGTAGGAAACTGTAGATCATCTCTTCTTTGGATGCCAGTTTGCTTCAGAAATTCGGAGATTATCTCCACCACATTGGGTGGCCACTGACTCTTGGGAGAGCTTTTTGGGAGTCCATGCATCAAGGCTCTTTCAGACCAAGGAACGAACAGGCAAAGCCTTTTGCAGTTCTGCGGGGAGTTTGGCTTCGCAGAAAGAAGGCGATCTTTGGAAAGGAAAGACCGTTTGTTCGAAACATCTGCAGGGAGATTTCCGGACCTTCGTCTCTCTAAAACACTCTGTAACGTATTTCCAAACTTGTGATATTTTTCTTTCTTTCAAATGAAGCCGATGATCACGGATCTTATGTGATCGTCTTTTTTTCCTTTAAAAAAAAATATTATAGCATTTTGAAATGAACTCAAATAAGTTATTTGAGCCTCCGGCTTACCGGATAATTTTCCTGTTTTTGTGTATATTTATTTCTCTTATCTAAAGAGCTTGAGACTAGAACCGTCCGGGCAACCCTTAGGATAAACGCGGCCGCGGCGATCGATACGCAGTAATGTACATGTGAAGTCATACTTAAACGTGAGTCAGCATCAATCGTACAGACACAGATTACGATCGTTGGAGTAGGAGGAGAAGGGACGGGGATCGTACTGGAAGATATGAGAGCCTTGGGCCTGCTCTTGAAGAGGATCCGGTGCCGCACGACCCCGATCACTTCGAGTTCGGCACTCGATGGATCACCGGCGTGTCCTCCTTTGGAACCCTTGCTCTTCCTGAGGACCAGAAGGGGCTTCTTGAGGGGTAGCTTGGTCCCGGAGAGCTCGTGGTAACCGACCGTGAAGGTGTAGCTCCCCTGATCGGTAACATCGAAGCCATTCCTTCTCAGAAATCGAGATCGATGGATCAATAGAGAGAGAAGGATTGAGAGAGATACCGGTGCGGAGCAGCAGAGGCGTCCGATCTGGAGATTGGGGAGGTGATCGGCGATGAAGGAGGATTGGGGCTCCACCACGCCCTGGAGATCGACGATGGCCCACTCGGGGCACTCTTCCGCGCCGCAACCACACTGCACTCTTAACTCCATCTCTCCCGCTCTCTCTCAGAAGTGACGGGCGAATGCGAAGTGAGAAGGACAAGGTGGAAGGCGGGAGGGCTTTAGCGGGTTGGCGCCCAAATAGAGGAGGGCCATGGCCCATGGGGAAGGGGGGAGGGGCTTTTTACGTTATTGTACACGTAACATTTGATATCTTTCTGATAATCCCGGTACTCATGGGGTGTGTTTGGGGGTTAAAAGAAATTAAAATGGAATAAGTGGAAATTATATTTGTTTGGATGATGGAATAATGATAAGATTAAGTATATAATTAAAATGATTAGTATTTTTATGTGATATTAGTTAATATTTATTTAATAATATAAGTGACAGTGAAAAATACTAATAATTATTTATTTATTATTAAAAGTAAGAATATATGATATGATAGGTATTTTTTAAATAATAAAAATAATAATGAAAAATGGTTGATCTATTGATATAATATTTATGTTTAAAATAATAAAAAATTTTAAAAAATTTTAAGATAAACCTGCGTTAACCCAACGAGAAACGGGACCTTGGTGTTACCCAGGTGCTCCTTGAACCACGGATATCGTTACGAATGTGACCTGCAGTCTCCAACTCCACGTGTTAGATTTCGATTTGCCTTGGGTTGTCACGTCAAAGGTCGTAGGTGGGCTGCGTTTTTTGTTTTGGCCAAAACGTACGTAAACGTAGAACGTGACAGCATTTTTTAATGTACGAATGTGATTTTTACTGTACAATTTAATGTATAAAAATCTTTAAAATAGTGTAAATCGACTCACTTAAAAAAAGTCACCATTGAATTGTGAGGGAGGATGGAGGTATTTTTTGATTTTGGATTAAAAGATATCGATGTAGAATCATTATAAATGTATCTAATGATTTTGTAATAATATAAAATAATCTTAAAGATGGTTTTGATAATTTTATATTAGTATAAAATAATTTTATCTCGATCTAAAGTACAAAATAATTTTAAAAATAATTTTTGATGATTTTATACTAATACAAAATTATTATATTTATAAATTTTGATTTTACATCAATATATTGTGTGTAAAATTATTTTATGCTTGTATAATTTTTATTTAGAAATGATCGTAACTCTTTATATAAAGGTGTATGCATTAGTTTTTTTTACATGAAAGAGAGATATGTGACGTCTTATGTTTAAATTTTCTTTTATTTTTGCCTTCAACTTGGATCACCTTTTGCATTTTTTATAGAAATGTTGTGTCCCTCTTGGTATAGCTAAACATAAAATCTCTCGTATACATACGATCAGAGGATCGCAATATTTTTGACATGAAATGTCAACCAATGTGGATGAGCATAGATGATTTTGCATTACGTCTCTTAATTAAGAGCCTAAGATTATCTATGCAAAGTTTAATGGAGACACCTAACTTTGCTGGGAGAGCTTTAAATGTTGGATCATAATTCATCCTAGGACTAGTATATGTATTGACATATAGATATAATTATTCAATGTAAAGATTATAGGACGTCATGTAAATACCCACCAATTAAAGTAATCCATTTAAGTTATATTAAGGGTATGGGTTAAATTGTAAAAGGAATTGTGTAGTTATGTTTTAAATGTGTAGAAACCTAGTTGTAAATTGTGACTTTTTGATGAACGAAGTTGTCATAGTCACATTAATTACTATTTTATTTGGGGGTTGTGGTCCAAAGGAGACCACCAATCAGACCTAGTCAGTCCCCATTGTGAGCTGTGGAGAAAGAAAGAGAATGGCTGTGAAGAAGAAAGTTGATTCTTTCTTCAAAGGGTTCTTAATCAGGCTTGTGGTGTGGGATCTGTTGGAAGTCCATCCCTACGATTTGTAGCCCCTTTCACTTTACCTACAAGATGAGCCCAAGTATTGTATTTCATCACAAATTACAAACAGGTATAGACAGTCATATACATATATACATGTGAAGTTTATTGGTGTAGATTATTCATGAGCTAAGATATCTTACACATTTTTATATAGATGTGATAGTTTTTTATTCGGATAGATCTTATTTGTCATATATCAGTTTTGCATATATCACTTTATTTAGATGAATGCTTCATATTCTTAGAAATATACAAAATCATCTTGTAACCGTCGTAAGTATTGGTACTCATGATGAGTACCGGTACAGTTACAATACTATTTTGCACCCTAATGTATATTACAGCTTGTTGGTACTGGTACTCTTCGTGAGTACCAGTACATGCAACCTACAGATCGGCTCTAGGTCATCTTAAGTCCAAAACTGGGACTTACATGTACCGGTACTCATCCGGTACACATGAGTCCCAAGTTAGGTTATGGACTTGAAGTCACCAGAACCTGTATCTTATAAGTATCGGTACTAATAGGCTAAAGATGGTGTATCCAGTACTCAACAAGTACTGATACTCTTCATGAGTATCGGTACTAGCTAAGATCGGTTCTTTCCTAGAGTGATATCAGTATTCATTGAATATCGATACTTAACATGAGTACTGATACATAGTGAGTGCTGAACGAGTACTCATCTGAACATGAGTTCTAAACTGTAGCTTATGAGTATCGATACTTGGCATCAGTACCAGTGCTTGTTTGGATATAGACATCATACCTGTGGTTTAAGGATACTAATACCGGTACTCAGCATATGTGACACCGGTACTAGTATACCAGTACCAGTACCCAATAAGTATTAAGTCCAGTTGAGACAAGTTATTGTACAGGTCCATCCTAAGTTAGAGGTGGATCAATTTCAATTAAGCCCCTAGGGTTTAAAAATCACAACAAGTGGTATCAAAGCTAGGTTCCTAGAGGAATGTGGTATCATTCCTCAGTACACCATGCCGAGCTCGCCCACTAAGAATGGTGTTGCTGAGAGATGAAACAGGACGCTTAAGGACATGGTAAGGAGTATGATTACTCATTCTTCTTTACCAGATTCACTCTAGGAAGAGGCCTTAAAGACTGCAGTATATATTCTGAATAGAGTACCAAGTAAAGCAACTAACATTATCCCATATGAGCTACAAACTGGACAGAAGCCCAATCTTAAGCGTTTTCATGTGTGGGGATGTCCAGTTGAGGCTAGGCCTTATAGGCCAAATGAAAAAAAATTGGACACAAGGATTGTTAGCTGTTATTTCGTTAGATATTCTGAAAGGTCAAGAGGATATAAATTTCATAATCCCACAACTAAGGTTATTTTTTAGTCTGGTAATGCCAAATTCTTTGAGAGTATTGAGTCTACCTAAGTTAATAGGATTAAGGACTTTGTCCTTGAAGAGGAAAACATAGCTATTCCTCCTGGAGTTACTTAGGTTAATGAAGAGCATATCTTTGACATACCTCAAAATAACTCCAATGAAGACAATAATACAGTTTTAACCCCTGTAAAGCAGCCGTAGACACATCTAGAAACCGTGCCATTAAGGAGATCCATTAAGGAGAGGAGGAGTGCCACTTCAGATGATTATATGATGTTCCTTCAAGACCATGAAACAGACATTGGGGTGATGGAAGATGATCCTACCAGCTTTCGTCAGGCAATGGAAAGTCCGAATCATGAAAAGTAAATTGAGGCAATGGAAGAAGAAATGAAGTCTATGAAAGACAATGACGTTTGAGATGTTGTTCCACTACTAGAAGGTACGAAACTCGTTGGTTGCAAATGAATTTTTAAAACCAAATGAGATTCGAAAGGAAAAGTGGAGCGATACAAAACACGTCTTGTCGCTAAGGATTTTATCCAAAAGGTGGGCATTGACTATAAGGAGAAACTCTCTCCTGTTTCTTCTAAGGATTTATTGAGGGTTATAATGACACTTTTGGTCCACTTTGATCTTGAGTTGCATCAGATGGATGTAAAGACTGCATTCCTTAATGGTGACATTGAGGAGACCATCTATATGGCTCAACCCGAACATTTTATTAGGGGTAATCCAAAAAGAACGGTATGCAAATTAAAAAAATCCATCTATGGGCTCAAGTAGGTATCCAAACAATGGTATTTTAAGTTTCATCAGGTGGTTCTCTCGTTTGGTTTTGAGGCGAGTCTCATTGATGAATGTATATACCGTAAATTTTGTGGGAGCAAGTATATCTTCTTGGTCCTGTATGTTGATATTTTGCTTGCTTCTAATGATATGAATATCATTTTAGACACTAAAAAATTTCTTGCCAAACACTTTGATATGAAAGATCTTGGAGATGCTTCATTTGTTTTAGGGATTGAAATATGTCGAGATCGTTCTCGCCATATTCTTGGTTTATCCCAAAGAAGCTATATAGATAAAGTACTTCAAAAGGGATTGAAACCGTACGTTCTTTTTGCTTTCGCGTTCTCAAAGCATATGAATTCACAATATATATTATTTTACAAAAATTAAGACAAAGGAGAGAGAAAGCAAAAATGGCTTCTTTTTTCTTTTTTTTTTTCTTTTCCTTCTCTTCTCCTTTCTTCTTTCTTCTACGTCTTCTTCTTCTTTGCTGCAGAGGCTCCCTCCTTCTCTTTTCTCTTTCTTTTTCTCTGGCCCGTCCTCCTCTCTTCTCTTCTGCTCCGCTCCTTTCTCTCTTTCTGACGTCTGATTCAGAAATCAGACGCCTTATCTGATCAGCCTCTCCTTCTTCTTTTCTTTCCTCTTGGCTTCTCTGGCTTCTTCTGCTCCTCTCCTTCCTTCCTTCTCCTTTCTTCTTCTCTGCGGCTAAGTCCCAGCCGCTGCACTTCCTCTTCTTCTTTCTTTCTTCCTTCCTTCTTCTCTTCAGCAGCTCCTTGCTTCTTCCTTCCTTACATGTTCCCTGCACACACACACAAGCTCAGCGCAAAACACCTACCCTACCCCTTTCCCGCGCCTCTCTCTCTCTAAATCTCTCTTTGGTACGCTCTCCCAGAGCTGGGTAATCAGGTCGAGTCGCGTGCCCGGGTCCAGGCGCACCGGCGTGGGTGGTGCACGAGGAGTGCACAGGAGTGGGGGTAGTCATGTCGGGTCAAGTCCGCGTGGGAAGAGCCGCGGATGAGACCCGGGTGAGAGGTGAGGAGGGACCTCACCCCAGTGATTCGAGGCGAAATGCCTCTGTGAATTTTTCAATTTATGTGTGGGCGTGCGCCCACACACTTCTGAGGTGGGACTAAAGTCCCACCTCCGCTCCGCGCACCTGCAGGCAGGAAAGCTCGACCAATTTGGGGCGGAGGCAGAGGCCTTCGACCCCAAATTGAGGTCCTGAGTGTGTGTGCGAATACCCTCCGTGCGCTCTTGGCTGCAAACCTAGAGCTGAAGAGGCCTGGAGCTGCTCGCTAAGCAGCTCTTGCTGTTCGTCAATGGCAGCGAGAGGGGCGAGACCTAGAAACACTAAAACAGCCTCACGGCCACGTCAGAAAGCTTCGCTAGAGTACGGCGAAGGCGGTGCGGGGGTCGGCGTGACGGGAAAGTGCCTGTGGCCGTGTGCCTAGGGCACACTGCAGAGGTGCAGGTGGGTGTGTTCGAGGGGTGGTCTGGAGGTGCGGGTGGTGAATGGAGGGCGGATTTGGTGTTAGCGAGGTGTCGTGGTGCTTTAGGGTTGATTGGCGAGGCGGATGGAGGCGTGGGGCGGCAGAAACGCCTCGTCGGAGGGCAGCCGGAGATGGAGAAGGTGGTGATGGACAGTGGTGGTCGGTGTGTGGAAATAGCAAATTGAGAAGGGGGAAATAACAGAGAGAGAAAGGGGAAGGTTTTTACCTACTTAATTGATGAAGAGGGAAAGAGGAGGCACCCAGCGCGTGCCTACCGGTGCTAGGGACGAAGGTGCCCAGAAGGGGGGTAACGGCGACAAGGAGGGGATCTGGAGGCACCAGCTGGTGCGGCTTGGCGTGGGAAGACGAGGACGAGTAGACTCTGCTGCGGGTGTGGCAGCAGAGCGACGAAGAGGAGGAAAGATGGCCGAAAGTGTTGCGCTGTCTGACCAGAGTGAGAGGAGACAAAGTATGGGGGTGTTCTTCGGCCAAAACGAGCTTATCCTGACCAGAGGACCCTGCTGCTCCTTTTATAGCAGCTGGTGGGAGGAGATTCTCGACGATTGATCGTGGAGAGCATGCCGGAGTTGGCCAGAGATGGAGACCCATTCCTCTCGTGCGTTCGCACGAGAGGCGTGGTCACTAGCAGGCCATGGTAGGGGGTTCCTACGAAAGAGGATGACGTAGGGAACCCCCCTTTCGCTCTTGAGAGCAGCCCCCATACCCTGCGCAGCTCCATCCTCCGTGCAGGGTCGCCGGAGGTATGGGCGCCTGCGCGGGGTGGCAGAGGGACCGTTCTGTAAAGAACGAAAGAGAAGCTGGGGGGCAAAAAGCAAGGGTTCAAAAAGATAAGGATCGAAAAGTAATTCAAGAGGACAAATTTATAAAGTAGGTCAAGATGGCCTTCCCTTAGGTTCAAATTTTTGTACCAATCTAATTTGGACCTAAGGAATTCAATGGTGTAATTTGATTTTAGGTTTGATCATGTTTAACCAGTCAATTTGCATAAAAATCCAAATTATGTCACAAATTGGGCAAGGTTTTCAATTGAGGTCAAGATAGGTTGCAAAGGCCAAATTGAAGGTTCTAAACTCTAGGGAGTATTTTTCCATGAATTTTAGAGGGTTTACTTAATTTTTATCCTGCCTAGAACCTCGTGAATTAAAGTAGGTTTATTTTCAGGGTTATAGAATGTTATTTCATTCCTAGAAGTTGCTATAACCCTTTTCGGCTCAGGCTATCCCACTTTCTTTCTTATTAAGCCCATTTGACCTATATTCAGACCCTTAAACACCCTGGTTGTGCACTGCATTGGTAAAATTACAGTTTTACCCCTTATGACTTATTTTAATATTCAATTTAGAATTCTCTGAGTTAGGCTTTTCTTTAGGTTTTGTAGGAGTTTTTTCACACTTATTTAGATCAAATTGTGTTAGTTAGGGTTCATGATGAGGCTCTCATCAACCAGCCACCACCACCTCCATCTTCTTCCCCCTACCAGTGACCACCTTCGTCATAGCCCCCCTGTCGCGAGCGAGCAAGGACGTAAAGGAGAGAGGAAGAGAGCGTGAACGAGTGCGTGAGAGGGAGAGAGTGTGAGCGAGGGTGTGAGAAAGAGGGAGAGACCTTGCGGGAGCTTGTGCATGACGGGTGCCCTGCTGTGGGAGCGGCGACGTAAGCTCGGTGGAGCTCGAGGAGGAGAGCTCGAGGGGAGGAGCTCGAGAGCACGAGCAGGAGGAGCTCGGAGGTGCAAGGAGAGGAGTCGTGTGAGGAAGAGGAGCTCGCGAAGGGGAGCTTCGCGACCTCCTGAGGCTGCTGGCGTAGCAACTGCAGGCGACACGGAGGAGTCCGTGCAGAGAAGAAGACTTGCGAGGGAGTTCTGCATACTGTATCTTTTCTAGTATCAAACGTCTGGAGCAGCAGCAGGACATTCGGAGTTGATGCTGCACGTCTGAAAGCACGTTTAGTGCAAAGTGATAACACCACGCAAGGGGGTAGTAATTAGGTTGAATATGGCCCATCTTTAGAATAAAAGGCACAACATAAAGTAGAATAGGAGCATTGCATGCATCAAGTACCAAGATTGGTTATAAACTGTATTAATGGCCATTTGTGTAAAGCATTTGTCAAAGCAGGCCTCAGATGAGCAATCGGACCGCACGGATGGATTCAGGACGACGAACGGAGTCTAACGGACTCAAGATCGGCCAAATCCGACATCCGGAGCTCCCACAATGGGCCCAAGAAATCCTGACCGTTGATCTGGAGATCAACGACCTAGAACGCGCCACGTCGCCCCGCCCCTGCCGCTCGCACGCCCCCAAGCCAGCCAAGGACGCATCTCGGCCGTTGATCTTCGATCGAACGGCCGAGATCCGCGCGCTTGCCCGCGGTCGCCGCGACAAAGCGCGGGCGTGGCGCAACGGTTAGCGCACACGCCCGCGTCGCGGCGACGCGCGTTCGAATCGCGCGGAGCGGAAATCACTTGCGGGCGAAGGGCGCGGCAAAATTGAGCCGCGCGATCCGAAGCGAGCGGCTAGGATTTTGCCACGCGACGCGACGACAGCGCCCCACCTCCCACGCGCGCGCGCACGCCGGGCGGAAACGCGCGTGCGCACGCACGCCCGAAGCGCGATCCTAGCGCAGGCGCGGGAGGATCTCAGCCGTCCGATCATCAATCGGACGGCTCTCGTTCGACATCCACGAATCGCGCCTGAAGAGAGAGAGGGGCGGGCGGCTGACCGGCGGCAGAAGGCCTTCACCGACGTATCTGGAAGCGGTTTTAGCGACGTTCTGGATGTCGCTAAAGCACATTCTTCTTTTAGGAAGCCCTTAACTCTATTTAAACCCCCTTCTACCACCATTCAAGGCATCCTCTCCCACTTGCAACTACTCCACTCCTCTCCTAGCTAGTCTTAGGCACTCTTGTAATCGCCGGAGACGACGAGCCGCCGACGGAGCCTCCTCCACCGCCGTGGCTGCCTCGTCGCTCTCCACTCTCTACCTACCTCTCTCTCTCTCTTTTAAGCTTTCATTTACTTTTGTTGAAGCATGTATTTAATATTGTAAACCATGAACTATGAATGCATGTTTAATGAAATTATTTTCCATTTAGTTGCCATTTTAATTTCTGTTTAAAGTGCATAATCAAAACCAAGAGCTTTCTAACCCTAAACTCTCTCTATCTCTCGCTTTTCAAAACCGTCTCTTTCGCAAGCAAAACTCCACCTTTTTTTCGTGACAACAAGTGGTAAACAAAATTCGATTTCCACGCCTCCCTGAGATCGACACTCGGACTCACCTCCGTTTACTTCTTTTAAAACCGACGTATCAAGTGCAACTATAACGACGCCTCTTAACACACACGCACGAAGGCACGTCAGTTTTTGGCGCCGCTGCCGGGGAGGCAACGGATTTGTTTTATCACCTCCATTCCACCTTCATTCTCATATCGTCTAATGCCCTATTTTCCTTTTTACTTGACGGTTGCAGGAATTCGGCGCATGGACGGCGAAGCGACGCATTCCACTATGGTAGCAAGGAAGTAGGCGCCTCGAGGACCGATAGTGAGTACTCTCTCTCTCTCTCTCATTGTTTGCTTGCGTGAAAAAGCTAAAAAAATCATAAAAACTGAAAAAAATTGGCGTGGCGAATGATTGCTTGACCCACATTCTTAACACACCACCCTACAAAAAAAATGTACACTCTAATATACTGGACAAATTCTTGGAGCGTTCTTTTCTTTCTCTCTTGAGTGGTGTTTGCGAAGCCACCGTGAGTTGACCTGGGCCGCACCACTCAACCCTAAAAACTAACTCATCTAATAGAAGCTGCACGATCTTTAGGATGAGTACACTAGGGTTTTTAGAGCCTCTACAGAAGAAAAAGGAAATCTACTTTCATCAAATTGTGTGCAGAACTTGACGTGCCCATTAAAACTTGTCTGAAAGCATTAAGACACGTCAACCCTAAAAAACACTAAAGTAAGGATGAAACATTAAAAGACACCACACCCTAAAAATTCTTGCTTGAAAACCCTGTTTTATAGAAGCACACACCTTGAAAAGTGGAAAATTAAGAGGCACCACCCCAATCAACGCCTCATCACATTACCCTAAGCACAAGCACTATCCTAACCCGTTAAAACTGAGTAGACGTGCCCTAGGCAGGACTGAGTTAAGTCTCAAAAGGTGAGGTTTTGTTCGCTAGGCACTTGGCTTTCATTCCCTTGGTAGAATCTGGTGGCTAGGCTGCGGGGCAGTGTCAAACGACCGCGGTTGTGGGGTCTATGGAACCGGAGGCGCAAGCCAAAGGAAGAACCTTCCCTGCAATCCCCTCGTAATCAACCTGGCCAGATTAGCCTTGGGAAGGGGAGTCCAGTGTTTACGGACTTAATCAACCTTTGTGAGATTTCTAGGTCTCCTAAGGAATACACCATAAGGATTAGGCTTGTTTGTTTGATTGAGTGCACAACTCTCTCTCATATGTTCTTCCCGCATCCCTCCATGGATTTCAATGCCTATCCATCTTACCCAAATTACCCCCAACAGGATTTGTATGCTAACCCAAGTAGACCATACCCACAGCCGACTTGGGCTAACCAACCACCAAGTTGGGGATGCAACCTGGAATATCCCTCTTGGCCCAACTATGACCAAACCGCACCAACCTCTTATTGGAATACACCTAACATAGCCACCCAAGGGTACGATTCAAATTGTGGGGCTCCATATCTCGATTGTCCTCACGATGCCTCCTCATTTAGGTCCGACCCGCTCTACTGTGATAGGACCTACACTTTAGGAGAACACCAAGAACCCTACCCATCTCAGGATAATAACCAAGAAAGGTCATCTGAATTCAACAACCTTGCCTACTTGACCTTTGGATTAGAAGGAGTTCTAGACAAATGGAAATCAGAAAATGCTCAGAAATCTAGGCAAGCCCAGGATCATCAACCTCTGATTTGGTCCCCTGATGAAGAATCTGACTGGGAGGAGGACTTAGAACCTCAACTATTCTGGAGTAGGACCAAACAGAGAATGGTTCCTCTTGAAGAACTAGACCCTGAACATGATAGAATGGAGGACCCACCCAAGAACTTAAACACCAATATGGATTCTGATCCACAACCTCAACCATACTCTCTTAACCTGGATTTCAAGGAGGAAATCCAAAGGACACCAAATGACACCATGTCAATTCTTGATAACCTCCAGTTAGAACTACACAGACAGAATCAAGAATTGGTTAAAGGGCAACATGCCATGTTGGAGTTGTTCCAACAATTGGGGGAAGAAGGCCAAAGAAAGCTGTTGCATACAACGCCATTCATGGAATTCATAAAGCAAGGACCTACCATGATCAATTGGACTACACCTAGTCATCCTGATTTGGTTCAGTCCACCATTGATACCCCTCAGGAGTTGGATAGCTCAGTGGATAAGGACAGTAAGGATTCCTTGGAACACAATTTGGGGAGCATTGAGAACAAACATCAGGAGGAAACTGAGAAGGTGAGGGGAGAGACCTTGGAATCTGAATCTAATCGGCTCAAGACAAGTAATCCGGTGGGAGTAGCAGCCAACGTCGGAGATGGAGAATGGAGTTACAATTTCAAAGAAATTGATTATGAATCGGTTAGAATCCCCATCACAAATTTGGAGGAGGGCCGAGAGAAAGAATATGATCTAGAGGATGAAATTGACCCTACCTCTAATGCAACCCCAAACAGTGAATCTGATACAAAGGAGGTTGAAGAAAATATTCTTGAGATCAAGGTCTTGGAGGGAATGAGCAATGAAACCATAGTTGCGGAAGAGATGGATTCGTCTTTGAAGAGAAGACTCATGCTTGGTTGTAGGGCTCAGTATGAAACTCTGGACTTTGTTACTTGCCCTACCAGAATAAAGATCCCGCAACCCGAATGCACTAGAATTGATACACTTTCGATGGATTACAATTTTATGGGGACACAAGCTGAATATAAGACCTTCATCTTTAGTGTTTGGCAAGTCATATTTGGGGTGCGTTCGTCTACAACAACTTGTTTGCATGCCCACAAACTAAGAGAGGATCTGACACGGGCATGCATGATATATCTGTTACAGAATTCCCGCCCCTTAGGAACGGGACTCCACCACAACCTTATTCGCATCTGTGGACTTCTGATTTTGGGTTTGGTTAATTTTGAACATATCTTCTTGACCCAAGTCATTCCTGTTTGTGCACCGCCCAGCTGGAGGCGTTAAACTTAGCGCTTCCTGGGAGGCAACCCAGCGGATTCAGACTGATCTGGTAGTCTACGTCACTCAGGTACTATCTTTTTAAACCCTTCTGCATCCATGAATCTGCCAATGAGGACATTGTCCAACTTAAGCATGGGGGGATGGTAAATTGCATAATCCTGAGCTTAATTAATCAGTCTGAATGAATAAAAAAAAAATTGAATTTAGGAAGAAAAACTTAGGTATTAGAAAGTTGTCAATAGTGGGAAATAATACAAAAAGAACTTAAACACTTAGACTTTTCAGGCCTTCAGGCTTAATCAGCCCTGGTGTCCGTTAAAATATAGATTTAGCGGTGAGTCCTGGCAACTTTAAGCTATTCTAATCCACCTACTAAATAAGGTGATAAGTATACGACTTATCAACTCATCCTCTAACTCAGGAAAACTTTGAGTCTAAGCATCTGTACACATTTCTGCACAGACTCACTTCTCGGAGATTTTGACAGAAATTGGGTAGCTAATGAACTCTCTAGGGTGGTATGGTTGGCAAGTTGTCGTGGGTAACAGCCCATTGGCAGGTTGTCCAAAACCCAGCCGCAGGCCATTTCTTTTTCGCTGCCTCTAGGTACATTTGAGATTAGGGAAGCCACCTACGTAAAAAAAATAATAATAATAATAATTAAAAAAAAAAAGAAAAAGAAGAAAATAAAATAAACCACACTTCACCGCACAAGTATGGCTGGCAAGTGATCGTGGGTAACAGCCCATTGGTCGGTTGTCCAGAGCCCAGCTCAATAATTGCACAAAAAAAGAAGACCAAAAACACCTAAGGAAGAAGCGGGGAAGTAGTACAAGTCGGGGAGATATACACTGGAAAATCCTTGTGTTGACCCCAAGTAAAATGAACGTAGGGAGAAAGCTACCAATCGAACAAATACACCTTCAGGCAAAAATTTATTTTCTTTTCCGGTCACCTAGAGGCGTAGAAACTCGAAGTCTGTCTCAATTACCGTTAAGTAAGTCTATCACAACATTCACACCAAGATGCTTAGCACTTAGGGTTTTGACCGAGTTTTGGGTGGGTTGGGTAGCCGTAAAAAGTTACCAACCCACACTGAATTCTAAAAATTCTAAAAAGACATATATAGATATATACGTATACAGAAGTATAGTTATATATACAAAGCAAGGATTCGGGCGATTCGTATTTTGGCAGACACCCGGGCGCTGCTTAGTCTTTGTAGATTAAGATCTTCGTATAGTTCCTCTTATTGACAAGTAACGAAGTGCCTAAGCAATTACTTCTTGAATTCGCCAAAGAAATAAAGGCTAGAATAAACCTTGCTAGGGACTAGCAAGGAGTAAGCATGGGGGTATGATAACACCACGCAAGGGGGTAGTAATTTGGTTGAATATGGCCCATCTTTAGAATAAAAGGCACAACATAAAGTAGAATAGGAGCATTGCATGCATCAAGTACCAAGATTGGTTATAAACTGTATTAATGGCCATTTGTGTAAAGCATTTGTCAAAGCAAGCCTCAGATGAGCAATCAGACCGCACGGATGGATTCAGGACGACGAACGGAGTCTAACGGACTCAAGATCGGCCAAATCCGACATCCGGAGCTCCCACAATGGGCCCAAGAAATCCTGACCGTTGATCTGAAGATCAACGTCCTAGAACGCGCCACGTCGCCCGCCCCCGCCGCTCGCACGCCCCCAAGCCAGCCAAGGACGCATCTCGGCCGTTGATCTTCGATCGAACGGCCAAGATCCGCGCGCTCGCCGCGCTCGCCGCGACAAAGCGCGGGCGTGGCGCAACGGTTAACGCGCACGCCCGCATCGCGGCGACGCGCGTTCGAATCGCGAAGGAGCGGAAATCACTTGCGGGCGAAGGGCGCGGCAAAATTGAGCCGCGCGATCAGAAGCGAGCGGCTAGGATTTTGCCACGCGGCGACGACGACAGCGCCCCACCTCCCACGCGCGCGCGCACGCCGGCCGGAAACGCGCGTGCGCACGCGTGCCCGAAGCGCGATCCTAGCGCAGGCGCGGGAGGATCTCAGCCGTCCGATCATCAATCGGACGGCTCTCGTTCGACATCCACAGATCGCGCCTGAAGAGAGAGAGGGGCGGGCGGCTGACCGGCGGTAGAAGGCCTTCACCGACGTATCTGGAAGCGGTTTTAGCGACGTTCTGGATGTCGCTAAAGCACATTCTTCTTTTAGGAAGCCCTTAACTCTATTTAAACCCCCTTCTACCACCATTCAAGGCATCCTCTCCCACTTGCAACTACTCCACTCCTCTCCTAGCTAGTCTTAGGCACTCTTGTAATCGCCGGAGACGACGAGCCGCCGACGGAGCCTCCTCCACCGCCGTGGCTGCCTCGTCGCTCTCCACTCTCTACCTACCTCTCTCTCTCTCTCTTTTAAGCTTTCATTTACTTTTGTTGAAGCATGTATTTAATATTGTAAACCATGAACTATGAATGCATGTTTAATGAAATTATTTTCCATTTAGTTGCCATTTTAATTTCTGTTTAAAGTGCATGATCAAAACCAAGAGCTTTCTAACCCTAAACTCTCTCTATCTCTCGCTTTTCAAAACCGTCTCTTTCGCAAGCAAAACTCCGCCTTTTTTTCGTGACAACAAGTGGTAAACAAAATCCGATTCCACGCCTCCCTGAGATCGACACTCGGACTCACCTCCGTTTACTTCTTTTAAAACCGACGTATCAAGTGCAACTATAACGACGCCTCTTAACACACACGCACGAAGGCACGTCACAAAGGTACGTGTTTCTGCACAAGTTCCGGCCATGCAGACGGGACACTTAGCCATTTTTGGGTCTGTACGGTTATACGTAGGCGCAGAGCATTGGAAAGGCGCACGGTGTGCCCTTTGAGGTACTTTTGGATGTCTGAGCACATCTCCAGATGTTTGATTGTACTCCCAGATGACCAGAAAGAGAGTCCGACATCTGGGACTTCCCTCAAACGATTGCAAAGGGGTTTGGACGTCTGAGGAAGCTGCAGGAAAGAAAGGTGAGGTTCTAAGCTCATTTAAGACGTCTGGGTCTAGTCCCAGATGTCTAATTTTAAATAGTATGCGTGTTTTTGAACCGTTTAGGGCTCAAACAGAATCGGATTTCCGCAAATGAAGTACCGTTGTTTTCCGCTTGGGTTTCTCTACGAGTTAGTGTCACTTGTATACATTTTTTGACTCGTTTGACGTGGTTTGTCAACTGTATAGGTCTCCAGCTAATTGAGTGCACGGAACCCGTGTAGGTGATAGGACCTATGGTTTTAGCCCCCATTCTTTCCGTGTTTCCTAGTAGAGTGGTTTGCTTTAATATCAAGTTTTAATCAAACAAAGTGCATGTTTAGAATAACTTAATTGAACCTTAGGATGTGAAATGAACCCTAGGACAGAAGCGAACGAATATTGCTTGAGTTACATTGTTTCATTGAGATGCATGTTAAACTAACTTGCTAGGAAATGTATTAGTTTATTGATGTAATGCTTTCTCAGTTAGTAAAACACAAGCTGCCTGTTATAAGAATGAAACCTGTAATGTGAACAATGAGATCGGAATGTTGGAAAATAGAACGAAAGGAATACAAGCATGAACCCTACGGGGAATTAGGAGAAGAACTCCTGTATATGAAAAGAACTTAGTAGACAGGAAGTGAGCTGGCCCTTGTGTACGCGGTACTAAGGAGAGCAACTGTCCCTTTAGTGTAGAGGGGAGCTAGCCGCCCCTTTGGGTTGAAACCCGGGGTTAGGTCTAGTCACTCTACACCGACTTCTATTTGGCCCTCGTGTACGTGATACCGATGTGAGCTACTTAGTGTAGGGAGGGAGCTAGCCACCCCACGAGGCCCGAGGTTAGGACTAGCTGCCTTACACCGACTCTTATTAGACCCACTAGGCAAATTGAGATAGTCGGACGAGGGTACGTGGACTGTGGAGGAGTGAGACCCATGTTCTATTCTGAGGGGCAAGACCCTTGTTTTGAGAGGGCAAGGACCTATGTTGTTCTGTACTGTACCTTTAGGCTTATCCGCTAGCGGAAACGACTGACCGCGTGGTAGTGCGGGATAGTTACCCATGCGCTTATCGCGCGTGCCATAGTCACCGCTACGTCATGACCGTGACCTCAGGGTGGTTGACTAGATGTAGGATTACCATGGGGGCACTCCTAGCCAGAAGAGCACCACGTGTACATCTTACATCATGAGAAAGACTGCAATCAAGATCCTTCCCTTGAGGAACAGACAAGATCAAGAGATGACCAGATAAATAAAAGAACAAACATATCAGATCTACTTGGTTGAGCTACATGAAAATGAATAATTAATTAGTTGCTTGTCTTAATTGCATGTAAATGGCTTCGTTACCACTCTACTCAACGTTAGCTGATTACAGAATTTTAGAACCTTATTCAGGTCAGGGAGTTAGGTAGCCAGCACCACCGCTGCAGAGGGAGCTGGGCCCAGTCGAGCCTAGCCTTTGCAGTTGTCGTTTCTGTTCGAGCACGTCTTTCGTTGTAGTAGTAAATATTTGTTATATGTAATACTATTTCTGTCACATTTCCGCTTTATTTTCCGCTGTTGTAGTTGTGATGGCCTGTACTACCATGATACATTTCGTTCTGTTTCTTTTATTGTCTCTGTATTATTTTCTACTTTGTTACATTATCCTTGTGGTTGTGGAATATTTTTTGCTTTTGGTTATTTCTCGTTGGATAACTAGATCTTGGGATTAGTCGAGGCGGGCCGGTCTCGGGTCCTGTAGGGATCTAGGATTGGGTCGTAACATATCAGTACTCTTCATGAGTACTGATACTTGTTGAGATCAGTTCTTTCCTAGAGTGATATCAGTACTCACTGAGTATCGATACTTAACATGAGTACTGGACGAGTATTCATCTGGACATGAGTTCTAAATTGTAACTTATGAGTATCGATACTTGACATAAGTACTGGTACTTGTTTGGATATAGAAATCATATCTGTGGCTTAAGGATACCGATACTGGTTCACCAGTATCGGTACCACTACAACAAAATATACTTTTAGCAACCACGTTGTAAGGATGGATTTTATTTTAGGGACTAAAAAAAAGGTGGGTGACGGATTAATGGTCCCCTAAAAAAAGCCTAATCTATGGGGACAAATAGGTCTCCAAAACTTTTTCACACACATATATAAATATATATTTTAATAAAATACTGATTTGGGCGAAGGCGGGCTCATTCCCGCCCGTGGAAGCTGCTCAACTTTTCCTCTCAGTGCCACTAGCTCCCTCCTTTTCCCGAGTGCCGCTCCCTCCTTTTCGTCAAGAAAGAGCGTCGCTCCTAATCACATCTCGACCTCGACCTTAGACCGTGGTTGAAGAGGACCCTTGCTCCGCTCCCTCTTTGGCGGCGGCGCCACTTCATTGCGTTCGCTCCCTCTTCAACGGTGGTTGATCAGTTGGGGGGTGGCGCCACCGAGAAGGAGCAGCGAATGACAAGGAATCATTGTTCCCTGCTCATCTATGCTTGGGCATCCCTTGCTTGCCATGACAACGACAAGGAGCACGATGAGGCCAACAAATCTTCGATATGTAGCAAGGAGAGGATGACACTTGTGACAAGGAATCCCCACCCTCTCGTCTTGCAACCCTCTTCCTGTGCAGTACGACCGAGGATGAGGTTAAGGAACAAGGTAAGGGCATTTGGAGTGAATATTAGTCTCAAATTTTTTTGTTGTTGGAGATTTTAGATATGCTTTACTTGATTGCAACATCCAGAAATCTGAAGCATTTAGGTCTACTTTGATTTTCAAAAAAAAAATTTAGGTCTATTTCCTCTATGTCAAATCATGTCTGAAACATTCAAAGTGTCTTGAGCATAGTGACCATCGTAGTACATCATCACCCCTTAGGGTTTCCTTGAGAGACAAAACAAAGCATAGGACTCCCTGATTTGTCCTTCATTGTGGGTAAATGGGAAACCCAACTCTATGAAACGAAGGGAAGTTTACATGCATAACTAATAGGGGTATAGAGGTTGGAGATTTTTGCAGTTCTGCAGATAATCATCTTGGATAGGAATTGAACTTAAATAGGCCAAAACCTGTTAAAGAAAACAATAAAGATATAAGGCATTCCATAAGAGACTACAGTAATTTTCACTATATACAGTCTCATTTTGGCAAGATCTATATGATACTTTTTTTTTTTGAAGGCAAATGATGCCATTTTAAAGGTTTTTTTTTTGAAAAGGCATTCAAAGGACATACATAACATCTATTGCTCAAACTTAAATTAAGGTACCTTTTATACCGAGGATTTTAGGTAGGAAAAGACTATCCATTTTTTTCCTGTAAAGGGGAACAACCTATCCTTTTTTTTTCTTGTAAAGGGAGAAGAGCATGTTCTTTGCATTTGGAATCGAAAGTAATTGTCTCAAATGCAATAGAATATTTTTACCCATAGTATATGTTTGGACTTGACAGAAGAAATTGAAATTTGCCCATTGCAAACTTCATGAAAATAAGAGAGCTAATGGAATGTGAACAAATATCGTGTATGTATTTATTATTATGATATCATTATTCTTATAATATCTAACTATCTGTATGCATGTATGCATGACTCTGTATTTGAAGTCAGATTCTAAGACTATAGCCTTTACTGTCAAATAAAGAAGGTATTTATCATAGATATTAATTCACAAAGCTGAATGCATCATTTACGTAGTTGCCAACAAAATTAAATACTTTTGCTACTCAATTTCTAGATGAATGAGATTTAATGATTTATTTTAAATGCATTTAGGAAGATGGATTATTTGAATGACAAATACTGGATGTACTCCATCATCAATAGATTCCATAGTGAAAGATTTCAATCTAGGGTTAGAAAGTTTATTGAATTCGTAAGGAATAATTTGAAAGATTGTCCAAAGGGGATAATTCCTTGTCCTTGCAAGAAGTGCGACAATAGACATAATCAAAATATGGATGAGGTGTTTGAGCATGTAATGCTTAGTGGTTTCACTCCTAATTATTTTACTTGGATACATCATGGAGAGATGAGACGTAAACAATATTCAAGCGATCCTCCCGTTGAAAACACAAATGATAACATTCATGTTTTGCTACAAGATGCTTTTGGGATGCATGAGAGTGAAAGCAACATCAACGATATAGAAGAAGTGGAAGAACCTATTAATATTGATGCAGAAAGATTTTTTGAGCTTATCAAAAAAGCAGATGAACCTCTTTACATTGGATGTGAGAAATATAGTAAACTTTCATTTATTGTTAAATCATTACATATGAAAGTTTTATATGGTTGGAGTAATAAGTCATTCTCTGAAATATTATCTCTATTGAGAGATGTGCTTCCTACTGGGTGTGAAAGTTTACCATCTTCTTATTACGAAGCAAAATACGTAGTTAGGGAAATTGGCTTTCATTACAACAAAATTGATGCATGTTGTAATGACTGCATGCTATTTTGGAAGGAGTCTAAAGATAAAGAGATATGTGATCATTGTCAAGCTCCTAGATGCGAAGATGAGGCTACATCTAGGGGAGAAAAGAAAAAGGTTCTTGCAAAAGTGTTGAGACATTTTCCCTTAATTCCAAGACTTCAAGGGATGTTCGTGAATGAGAAGCTTGCTAAAGAAATGACATGGTACATGGACGAGAGAGTAGATGATGGTTTGTTACGGCATCTAGTAGATTCGGAAGCATGGAAAGTAATGGATCGCAAATTTCCAAGTTTTGCAATTGATTCTCGAAATATTAGACTTGGCCTTACCAGTGATGGTTTTAATCCATTTGGCAATATGAATAACGCATATAGTATTTGGCCTATCATTGTCATATCTTATAATCTCCCTTTTTGGTTGTGTATGAAGCAACAAAATTTCATTATGACATTGCTTATTCTTGGAAAAAGATCTCCTGGAAATGACATAGATATATATTTGCAACCTCTTATGGATGAATTAAAATAATTATGGAATAAAGTGAGAACATATGATTCATATTCCAAAAGTAACTTTGTAATGCATGCTATGTTGTTGTGGATAATAAATGATTTTCCAGCATATGGTGATTTATCTTGTTGGAGGACTAAAGGAAAACTTGCATGTCCTACTTGTCACAAGAATACACATTCTAGGCGTCTAAGATATGGAAAAAATGAGTCTTATTATTTTCAATGCTACTTCCTTAAAAAAGGTCATGAATTTCATTGTGATACAAGAAATTTTGATGGTAGTAGAGAAGAAAGAACTGCACAAATAAGGTAATTAGATCAGAAGTGTTAGAATAATTAAAGGGCTATAACAATTATTTTGGTAAACAGTTCAGACACAAAAGAAAGTGTACTCAAGATTATATGGGGGTTGTTAATGTTAATCAACAAGAGCAATTTCCATACTCATGTAAAAAGGTAAGTATCTTCTTTCAATTTCCATATTGGAAGGATATAAAAGTTAGACATAATTTGGATGTGATGCATATTCAAAAAAATATTTGTGAAAATATATTGAGTATAATACTTCAAGTAAAAGGAAAGAGCAAAGATAACATTTAAGCACGTTTGGATCTAAAAGAAATGAGTATTCGAAGAGAGATTTGGTCGAAAGAAAAGGAAAATGGCATATTATCATTTTCATCTGCTTGTTGTCAATTGTTAACATATGAGAAGAAATGCTCTTTTAAAGTACTGAAATCGATAAAAGTTCCAGATGGATATTCTTCAAATTTTTCTAGAAAGATCAACTTGGACAACAAGAAGATGATAGGGTTGAAAAGTCATGACTATCACATCCTTATGTAACAATTGCTTTCATTTGCAATCAAGGGCTTACTATCAAGCAACATATGTCGGCCAATTATAAATCTTTGTTGTTATTTCAATAACCTATGCTCGAAAGTTATCGATAGAGAAGAATTTTTCAAAATGGAAAGTGATATTAAAGTGTATTTATGTGAATTGGAAAGGATATTCCCACCATCATTTTTCACAATCATGATGCATCTACCTATTCATTTGGCGTATGAGGCAAGTGTTGCAGGACCTGTACATTATCGATGGATGTACCCTGTAGAAAGATACTTGCTAACTCTTAAAAGATAATGTAAAGAACATGAGTCGTCGTGAAGGTTGTAAAGCAGAAGGGTACTTGCCAGAAGAATGTTTGACATTTTGTTCACGTTACTTGAAAGGTGAATCTAAGTTAAATCGTGAAGTAAGAAATCATGATGGAGTTGCAATAAGTGAAGCAGTTCGGTGGCTTCCTAGGGCAACATTGGAACAAGTACATCGCTATATTCTCTTTAACACTGATTCAATATAAGTGTATCGAAGGTAACTTCCACTCTAAACATGTTTGATTATAAAGATATCTATAAGGTTATTTCTTTAATGATATCTGTAAATTTTATTTGCAGAAAGCATGTGCGATTTCTTAAAGAGAAATTTCCACAACTTACATCTCGCACTCTTGATAGGAGGCACCATCTTGAATTTCCTAAATGGATGAACGAACATGTACGCTTGTAATTTATATCTTGCAATAAGGACTTGAAAATATTTCCACTCAAACACTCTAACATCTAAATTTCTTATAATTAGGTCTTGACTTTGCGTGAAAAGAATGTGAAAGTGTTAGAAGAAGTAAGATGGCTAGCACAAGATCCTTTATTAGAGGCTACTTTGTATGATGGGTATATTGCTAATGGTTGCCGATTTCACCGTAGGCGTGTGGAGGTTATACACCAAACTCAAAATAGTGGAGTGTATTTGCAAGCAGACACGGTTAGTTATTCCAATTCAAGTGAGCAAAATTTCATTTTGGAAAAGGTAACATACTATGGCCAATTAGTGGATATTCTTGAATTAAGGTATGGTGGAAGTATGAAGATGGTGTTATTCGAATGCATTTGGTTTGATGAGAAGTGTGATAGAGGGTTACTCATTGATGAGTATGGATTCACCTCTTTAGATTTTTTTAGATCTGCACATATGGATGATCGATTCATTATGGCTACTCAAGTACAACAGTGCTTTTACATTGAGGATCAACAAAAGAAAGGATGGAATATTGTGATAAAGGTGCCTCCTTAAGATTTTTACGATGTTCCGATTGATTGTGTATTTGGGAATGCAATAATACAGCTAGGTCAAATAAGGATTGAAGAAGAGTTAATCACTTGGGTTAGAAAAGATATACTAGAGCAATTGCAATACCATAATGAAGTTGAAGATGGTGATCATAATTGAAAAATCATAAACGGTATAGTAGTCTTCGCTTCACTTCCAAAATTTCTATGTGTACTCTATTTTCTTTTATATTTTCATTTTACTAGTAATATATTTGTGGTTTATATTGAAGATATATATATTTTTTAAATCTACATGGTAATGAGGACAAAGAGATCATTATTTCAATCAAAAAAGGAAGAAGCAAGGACCTCTAGACTCATTGAGGAACAAGATGCAAGAACTTAATGATGTCATAAGGGGGCAAGGAACAATGGGAAGAATAGTAAGGGAAGGTGAACACTTTCAACACGAGGATGAACATGAAGAGATGGAGGAAGAAGAGGAGTCAAGTGACGAAGGTGGTGGGAATTTGAAAAAGGGACGAGGAATTACTACAAGGAATGCATTTAAGGCCAAAGATGGAATTCCATAGGTCATTGAGTGGAACAAGCTTGGGCAGGCAATAGGAGGTTGTACTTTTTATGCTCATCAATCATGGCTTTGGCCACTCGATCAAAGATGGAACAAGATACGAGAGAAAGGCTTCAAAGACAAATGGAAAATTTTGATGGTAATGACTTTTTTTAGTACAAAAATCCCTTATTTAATGTAAATGCATATTTATCCAAACTATCTATTGGTCTAATTTTCTACTTGAATAACCTATTGTTTGTCTGTTATGCATTTGGAGTGCTTTTAAGATATGCAAGTTCACATTAAACATTGAATATAAATCCTTTTGATATTTACAAAAAGAATGAACATAATGATTTAGGAGTGATGAGAGCCTCATCATGAACCCTAACTAGCACAATTTGATCTAAATAAGTGTGAAAAAGCTCCTACAAAGCCTAAAGAAAAGCTTAACTCAGAGAATTCTAAATTGAAGAATAAAGCAAGTCATAAAGGATAAAATTGTAATTTTACCAATGTAGTGCACAATCAGGGTGTTTAAGGGTCTGAATACAGGTCAAATGGGCTTAATAAGAAAGAAAGTGGGTTAGCCTAAGCCGAAAAGGGTTATAGCAACTTCTAGGAATTAAATGACATTTTGTAACCCTAAAAATAAATCCGCTTTAATTCACGAGGTTCTAGTCAGGATAAAAATCAATTGAACCCTCTAAAATTCATGGAAAAATATTCCCTAGGGTTTAGAACCTTCAATTTGGCCTTTGCAACCTATCTTAACCTAAATTGAGAACCATGCCCAAATTTTAACCTAATTTAAGTTTTTGCACAATTGACTAGTCAAACGTGGTTAAACCTAAAATCAAATTATACCATTGAATTCCTTAGGTTCAAATTAGGTTGGTACAAAAATTTGGGCCTAAGAGAAGACCATCTTGACCAACTTTACAAATTGGTCCTCTTGAATTACTTTTTGACCCTTATCTTTTTAAACCCTTGCATTTAACCCCCTATCTTCTCCTTTGTTCTTTGCAGAACGGTCCTTCCTGCCACCCCACGCAGGCACCATACCTCTGGCGACCTTGCGCGGAGGATGGCACCGCGCAGGGTATGGGGACTTCTCTTAGGAACGAACGGAAGATTTCCTGCGTCGTCCTCTTTCACAGGGACCCTCCCCTTTGACCTGCAGCTGCCCATGCCTCTCGTGTGAACTTACGAAAGGCATGGGTCTCCATCTCCAACCATCTCTGGCGAGCTCCCCACGTCACTCCCTCGAGATCCTCTCCTCGCCAGCACCTTTATAAGGAGCGGCAAGGGCAGCCGTTTCCTTCAAGCTGGTTTTGGCCGAAGAACACCCCAAACTTCGTCTCCTCTCACTCCGGTCAGATAGCCCAAGCTTCCGACGATCTTTCTTCCTCCTCCTCGTCGCTCTGCTGCCATACCTATAGCAGAGCTCACTCCGCCTTGTCTTCCCACACCAGGCCGCACCAGCTGGCGCCTCCAGATCCCCTCCTCGTCGCCGTTACCCCCCATCTGGGCACCTTCGTCCCCAACTCTGGTAGGCACGCGCCAGGCACCCCTCTTTCCCTCTTCGTCAATTAAGTAGGTAGAAACCTTCCTCTTACTCTTCTCTGTTATTTTCCCCTCTTAAATTGGCACTTTTAACCCCTCGACTGCCACTACCATCTCCATCTGCTCCACCTCCGGCCACCAACTCCGGCGAGATCGCTCCACCTCCACAGGCCATTCCACCCCTCGTCGACAAGCCCATAAGCTCCCCCTCACTCCACTCAAGCATTTCCCCCACTCACACCACCACTTCACACACTCAGAGCACCCCCCTAACACACCCACCTGCACCTCTACAATGTGCCCTAAGCACACGACCACAGGCAGTTTCCTGCCACACCGACCCCTGCACCGCCTTCGCCGTCCTCTGGCGAAGCTTCCTGAGCTGTCTGACGTGGCCGTGAGGCCGCTTTTGTGCTTTCAGGTCTCGACCTCCTCGCCGCCATTGACGGACAGCAGGAGCTGCTTAGCGAGCAGCTCCAGGTCCCTTCAGCACCAGGCACAGGTCCCAGGCAACGCGGGACACTTCTGCGAGGGTGCCCAGGTTCTCAATTGGGGTCGCAAGCCTTCGCTGCTACCCCAATTGCTCGCAGCTTCTCGCCTGCAGGTGCGCGGAGCGGAGGTGGGACTTTAGTCCCACCTCGGAAGTGTGTGGGCGCACGCCCACACATAAATTGAAAAAGTTCTATAGGCATTTCGCCTCGAATCACTGGGATGAGGTCCCTCCTCACCTACCACCCGGGTCTCATTCGCGACTCTTCCCACGCGGACCTGACCCGACCCGACTATCCCTACTCCTGTGCACTCCTCGCACACCACCCACGCCGGTGCGCCCGGACCAGGCACGCAACCCGACCCAATTACCCGGCTCTGGGAGAGCATACCAAAGAGAGATTCAAAGAGAGAGAGGCACATGAAGAGGGTAGGGTTGGTTTTGCGCTAAACTTGTGTGTGTGTGCAAGGAATAGGTGAGGAAGGATGAAGCAAGGAGCTGCTGAAGAGAAGAAGGAAGGAAGGAGAGAAGCAGAAGAAAAGAAGATAGCAGGGCACTGTAGCAACAACACAGTTAAGGCGTCTGATTTCTGAATGGAAGGAGCGGAGAGAAGAGAAGAGCAGAGGATAGGCCAGAGAAAAAGAAAGAGAAAAGAGAAGGAGGGAGCCTCTGCAACAAAGAAGAAGAAGACGCAGAAGAAAGAAGAAAATCAGAGAAGAAGAGAAGAAGGAGGAAGAAGAAGAAGGATATAGCAGCTGAAGAAAGAAAGAAAGAGAAGGAGGCAGCTGCAGCAAAGAAAAAAAGAAGAAGAAAGAAGAAGACAGGCTGAAGAAGAGAATCGGCTGAAAGAAAAGAAAAAGAGAGAAGAAGAAAAAGCCAAGAAGAGAACTTTTTCTCTCTCTCTCCTTTGTCTTAATTTTTTGTAAAATAATATTGTGAATTCATATGCTTCTGAAATCACAGTTTGCTCCCTGAGTTCAACCTCGGGAAACTTTTAATTTCGAGTAATAAATTATAAACTGGTAATAGCTTTTCGTGATATACTACAACGCCTAGAACTTCAAAATACACGAAACCCTAGCTACGAGCTAACAAGGAGGATTTCAAATTTGATGGCCAATCAAGTGCAAAGAAGTGGGCACTTCAACATGTCCATTCAAGATGGAGGTCTTGGAGGGACACTCTAAAAAAGAGCTAGAAAACTTTTAAGGACCCTATGAGATTTAAGGCCTACATTGAGAAGGATCCACATATTAGTGCTAGTCAAGTTGATAATTTGGTTCGTGAGTGGGAGTCATACAAATCAAAAGGTATGGGAGATTATTTATCTTTATACCGTGGAAAATTAATGTGTCAAAGCTTATACGAAATTGATAAAATCATTTGTCTTTATTCTTTTCTATAGGAAAAGGCCGAAATAAATAGGTGGAGTCGTAACAACAAGAAGTTAAATCACAACTGCGGAACACTATCAATTGCAAACATACGCGAAGAAATGGTAATGTATAGTTTTGACTAATGTTCATTTTCCTTAAAAATGGATAATGACTTTATAAGCCCTTTTCATTTTTAGATAAAAGAATTGGGAAGGGAACCAACTAATATGGATTTAATGAAAAGGATCTATCGTAACCAAAGACTAATGGTAAATCTAGATTAGCGCTTTCTATATTAACAATGGTTGTAACGTATTGTTACGAACATGGGAATCAGACGTAGTTTAAGACGTCTGGGAAGTGGCCCAGACGTCTGGAACCCTTCCCAGACGTCTGGTATTAAATTTTTTCGACGTACGGGTTCGCGTCTGCATGCGTACGCGCGCAAACTGAACCCGCCGCCTTTGTTCTTCTCTTTTTTCTCTCCCTCCCTACAACGACGCCGCTTCTTTTCTCTCTCTCCCCGTGCTGCCTACAAATAGCACCTCCCTCTCCCTCACCCTCACTCCACCGCCTTCTTCTTCTCATTCTCCCTGCTAGCGAGAGCGCGAGCGAGTGCGGCAGCAGCGGCTGCTGCGAGCGTGTGGGAAGGAGGAGTTATTGCGAGAGGAAGAAGAAGCTCGACCGTGAGGGTGCGAGCTTGCCGGGGCAGCTAGAGTCGGCCGGCGGGGGAGCAGCGAGCGTGGGGTATCGCGGAGGGGCTGCTGCAGGTCGGGCAGCAGGCGGACGCGGCACCGTGCGGCCGTGCGTCGCGGGCGGAGAGCAAAAAGGGTCCTGATTCTGGGAAAATTTCCCAAAATCAGACGTCTGGACTTACGCCCAAACGACGCAGAAGACGTCTGGAGGAAGGTCCAGACGTCTGACAGGTACAATAATTTCTTGCCTTCTTTTTACGCGTGTACGGCCATGCAGCCGTCCGCCGCGTTCTTCTGCGCCTCTTCGTGATGACAGCGGGTGTGTGTGAGTGCAGGTTTTGTTCGGAAGGGCACGAGGGCTCTCCATCCCACACGGATCAGACGTCTGGGTACAGTACCAGACGACAGAGAGGACCTCCAGACGCCTGGGGTGACAATCGGACGTCTGGAAACTGAGTCCAGACGATCCAGCGGGCTTCTGGACGTCTGAAGGACTGCGCAGACCAAGGTATGGCATGATCGACCTTTTAAGATGTCTGGAAGAAGTTCCAGACGTCTGATTTTGGGCAGACTCGTCATTTTTGACCCGTTTAGGGTTCGTTCGGAGTCCGTTTTCCGCGTTTCAAGCTTTGTTCTTTACAGATTTATTTCCTCTACCTGTTTACCATAATTGTATACTGTTCTGAGTAGCTCCTTGTCTTTGATCTTTCTATTAGGACCCCGTTCCGTTGCGACTCTGGGGGTTGCGAAGGCGCGCGGGATTGCTGACCACGCCCTCAGTACTTCCGATTTTGCGGGTAGAGTGGCCCTTTAATTTAATTATCAAGAATTATACATTATGAAAAAATTAATAGAGTCTAGGGCATTGCAAGAACCCTAGGGCTGAAGAATTAAATTGAATGATAGATCCTAGGGTATTGCATGAATCCTAGGACTGGAAAAACTAGATTGAATGATAGATCCTAGGATATGGCATGAATCCTAGGACTGGAAAACTAGTTGAATATATAAATTACAGTCTTGGAAAAGTGGAAAGGAAACGATAACTGCCTGTAAATTGGTTAACAGCTGCCTGTTATGAATGGATAAATACGGTTGAGAACATGAATTGTATGGATATAAAGCTGGAACGGTGAAACCTAAATTGGCTGAGTTAAAAGAGCATGAACCATATGGGGAATTAGGAGTAGAACTCTTGGAAAGTGAATGGAATAGAATTGAGGAAGTGAGCTGGCCCTTGAGTACGGAGTACCAAGGAAAGCAACTATCCCCCTGTTTAGTGCAGAGCAGAGCTAGCCGCCCCAGGGACCCGGAATTAGGTCTGGCCACTTTGTACGGACTTTTGGCCCTCGTGTACACAGTACTGAGGAGAGCTACTAGTGTAGGGAGAGCACTAGCTACCCTACGGGCCCCGTGGTTTTGCTAGCTCTCCTACATCGACTTGTTAGGCCCACTGGGCAAACCAGGGTAGTCAGGTGAGGGTGTGCGGACTGTGGAGGGGCAAGACCCCTGTTTGGTTACTGTGGAGGGGCTGGACCCCTGTTACTGAGAGGGCTCTGCCCTATACTGGTTCCGTGCTGTGTTTTGGGCGCACCCGTTAACGGAAACGACTGACCGCGTGCCAGTGCGGGGTAGCTACCCGTGCGTTTATCGCGCGTGCCGTAGTCACCGTTACGTCTGTCAGCGACCTTGGGGTAGTTGACTGAGAGTAGGACCACCACGGGGGACTCTCCCGGCTAGGAGAGCACCACGTGTTACTTCTACTTTTTGGGAAAGACTGCAATCATGATCGTTCCTACGAGGAACATTCAAGATCAAGAGAATGATTTGAAAAATAATCAATAGTGAATAAATGGAAAAATATAAAGAAAGGAAGTAAAAATATAACAGCTACTGTACACTCTACTACTTCTTTTAGCTTTTAGTTGCCACTCTACTTAGCGTTTCGCTGTCGTGTCACCCTTGTTACCTTTTCAGGATCAGGTGTTGAGCAGCCAGAGTCAGCGGCTGCTGAGGGCGCTGGGCCTAGTAGAGCCCAGTAGTGTTACCTGTAGTACCCACTGTATTTTTCTTTCCACTGTAGTGAGTAGTTTTATGTTACTCCCTATACTCTCTTTATTATAAGCTTCATGTTATGTACATGTTTATTCTCTTCTGTTGTGGTGGTGTATACTATAGTATTTCCTTTCTTTACTGCTGTATTTTGTTACTGCTAGTTATATACATGGTGAATGTGGTTTATTTTACTGCTCTTTTGGTTACTTTCTCATTGGACGACTGGGTCTTGGGATTAGTCAAGTCGGTCCGATTCTCGTGTCTTGTAGGGATTCGGGAATCGGGTCGTTACACGTATACATCTAGTTTTTTTTTTTCTTATCCTTAAATTTAGTATGACATTGAGGATCGCATGGAGGATAGACAATTAGCTATGGAGAACTTACCCTATTCACATCTCAAGGAGGAGGCATATAACTATGTCCTAAAACCTAAAAGGAAGGATTACATTTGCAATCTTGAGATTGTGCATGATCATTTCAATCGTTTATCTATTGATATAGTATTCCAAGAATCTTATAAGATGCATTATGATGGCAAAGAGGTAATTTTTTTCAATAAAATTATATTTATTCAAGTGCAACTATATTTATATCCTTTTGTTCTTTAATATAGGAAAGATTGAAGAAGCTTGAAGACCATGTGTCATCCCAAAACACGGTAATTGAGCAATTGAAACAACAAATCCAAGAAATGAGACAAAAATCCTATCACTCAAGTTATCAGGTAATAGGTAGTAGACTTGAAAATAAAATTTATATGAGTGTATATATTAAATTGATTTCAATGTTTTAGTCGCCTAAGAATTGGAATGGAGGGTTCAGTAATGGTAGTGGCAGTAGTCACTTAGAAGATGGAGGTAGCAACGCAAATTTAAATAATATCATGGCCAACCAATATTCAAATTTCCCTTTCTATCCGGTTCCATACTTTCTCCCACCAGTGGTTTGCTTTCATTACTTTTTAAGCAACCTTCATTTATTGACTCCTAAATATTCTTTATTACATGTATTAGGTACAATGTCAATTTTACTTGCAGGTTGGTTACCATAATCAAGGAGGTGAATTCCGATGTGATACACTTATCACTCAACATTCCAATGTTGAGTTTGCTGAACTACCTATAAATTTGTGCTACTACCTCTAGCAGCAACAGCAACATCGCTGCAGTAGCAACAATAGCAACAACATAGTTGTATCAGCAGCACTGTAGCTAGTACGTCCATCTCAATGCTACTGCAGCATACCAGCAGCATAGTTGCAATATGCTACTGCAGCTAGCATACTGGTATGCTATGTTGCTGCTGGTATACTGCTATTGCTGCTGCAACGATATTGCTGTTGTTGATATGATAATGTTACTGCTGCTAGCATGCTGCTGCTGAACTCCATAGGATGGGACCCTATGAAGTGAAGATGACAATATTTAGTTGTTGGGTTTGATAATATTCAGTTGCTTGCGCCTACTGCAAGTCTTCAATTCAGTAGTCAATTAGTTTAATAGGGACTGCAATTCACTCGTATCAATGATGTGGATGTCTTTGTCGCCTTATCAGAGAGGAACGAGGGAACTGTCCAAGCCCTAGGGTAGAGTGTATTATCGACAATGCTATCAAAGTACAAGGTCTTCAAAAGAGGGCAGGGTGTGTATAGCTGAGCTGCACACACTTTAGGTGTAGGTCCTTGTTTTAGTCCTGTCTTTGAATCTATGCATGAAGTTATTTCTGTGGAGAGCTACGAAAATTTCTCTCCACATTTTGGTAATTTTTTATAGTAGAACTAGTGCTCCAACTTATGGCTAGCCATTTTGTGGCTATGCCAAGGAGTCATTGCATCATTTATTCTTCAATTATTCTTTTTCTTATGCAATGTGGTTCGTAGCAAGTTTAAAAATTCATTGGACAACAATTGATTAGTTGTAGGAAATTTATGAATTTTTTCCTAAATACAAAGAGCATCAACTGTTGAAACATATGCTTTTTTACATCCTTCATACCATTTGGTTGGTTAGATGTGCTATTATGTAATTTCCTACGAGAGGAGGTGAGATGTGCGTGACGTATAAAATCCGGAATTAAAATAAACAATCTCACAAAAATAAGCAACCACATAATGGCACAAGAGATTTTTAGGTGAAAACCCAAACCGGGTGACAACCACCACCTAACCCTCTCGAGTTAGGATTTTTGATCGACCTAGTCGATCAAATCCACCAAACAAGTCACTTAAAACGACGGTGACTTAACCTCTTACAACCACACTACTTTGAACGAGGGTAGTGTACCTAAAAACCCTTCTCTTCATAAGAATGATTTTGTCTCCCGAAGGAGACAGGAATTCGCAACGCGAATACCCAACCAATAACAAAGAAGAAATACAACAGACCTATAGAGCCAACAAAGTATATAAATGAACCTAGCTACTATAGGTGAAGAATCTTCCCTTAGGTAGGAGTGTGTTGGTGTGACGACATGGGTGCGTGAACCACGCTTTGTCACAACAACGCTCTCGTAACGTCGCCAGGAGAGCGGGTGCACAGCAGGACAAAGCTTTCATGTGTGGAACGAATGCTTGGAGAGGTAGAGCTTCTTCTATTTCTATTAGACACAAAAGATGTGGAAAATGTGTTTCTTGGTGTGTGTTCACAACGCAAGGGTCCTCCTCTATTTATAATAGAGGGCCTAAGAAGGCTTTGGAAGGTCTTAGAAGGCTTCCATAGCTGTTGGGGTTGAACTCAAGGAGAAACAAGCCGTAATCAGAATCATTTATGATTTTGACAGGGTCATTAGACATCTGGTCCAGGTATTAGACGTTTGGAAAGCTAGTTTAAGACGTCTGATTCTAAGCGAGTTTCCTTTCTGACTTTCATCAAACCCAAACAGAGTTCTAGTGTAAATCAATCAGATGATGTACATGACGTATGGCACTAGATCTGGATGTCTAGCAACCTATTGTACTGCGGAAATGGATTTCCCAAGGTCTAAACGGCTATATTAGTCTAGGAAAGCGATTTTGGGTCAGTTGAGGCTCAATGGTCACATATCAGACGTCTGGAGTCATCTACGGACATCTGATAGAAGCCTAATGGTTATTTTCCTCAACGTTTATTTCGTTAGCCAACGTTCTACTAATTGGATGTCTGGTACAACCATCAGATGTTTGGCTAAGGTCTAGATGTCTGATTTCAACTGACAGAACCTGCTAAGTCCAGCCTAAGTTATTGGACGTCTGAGTCAACAGTCAGACGTCTTAAAGTCAAGATTAGATGTCCGATTTCCATGTTGGACGTCTGATCAGGTGTCTGATGCCTATCTTGGATTTCTAGGTTCTCTATGGAAAACTTAAGTATCCTAGGGTTGTACAAGTATTCGTAGGACTACTTTGAGGTCACTTTGAGGCTCTTTAACATGCTACTAAGAGATAAAATAAAGAGCAACAAAAGAACAAAGTACAACGAATAAGAAAGGAGATCTATCCTATTCTTCATCTCCTTCCTTCTTCAAGCTTTCGCTCCTCGCGAAGCTCCTTCTCCACAGTCAAGCTCCTCCAATCCACCATGGATGCGAGCTCGAACTCCATCTCTACACTTGTCTCCATTTGCAATTTGACCTGAAAGCTAGGGCTCAAAAGCAAATGTTGAATAGTAAGTGTTTTGTTATCATCAAAATAAACAATCGTGGTACTTTTGCACCAACATATTATTCATGAAAGAAAACCTAAAGATCCAATTAGAATTTGAGGGCATATTTGATGCTGCACTTTTATTCACCAACACAAAACGTACACTCATTAGAAGATACTCAATATAGTGTCATTATTTCAAATGTTAATGAAAGATTAGACACTGTCCATGGAAGAACAGAGGTTGCATAAATAATGGCAGGTTGCGTGGAGATTGAACAATCACAAATTCGAAAGAGTAGTTGCTGCAAGGTATATTAGTCCATGAGTTTTAGTCCATGCACAGAGATTGTTTGTCTTGACTTTTTGCTTTTATCTGCAAAATGCATGTAGACAATCTTTTAATGCTTCTCTTTTTGCTGTGTGCAAGCCATGTTTTGAATGGCTTGCCTATTGCATTGAGATACCGAGCAAAATCATTATGTATACCTCTTGATATTAATCTCCCCATTCATACATGCCTTCCAAAATCATTTGCAGTTTTACTATCACAGTCAGCACAGACATTTTGTAATTAGCATAAGGGATTTCTGGGTGGGAGATGACAAATGTCCTGCTAGAGTTATTGGCCTGCAATAGTTTCCTTTGACATGGCACAAGGGAAAGGGAGAGGTGATGTGGCTTATGAATGTGGCATTGTACGAGGAGGAGGTGGGGGAAGGTGCATAGGGTAGGGGGCAGGAAGGGGATGAATGGCCTCATCCAACTATAGAAGCCTCTTGAGAGCAAATTCCCTCTCTCTATTCTTCACCTAAACAAGTTTCATAACATTCTCGTTAGCTTTTTTCTTCTCTATTGTAGCCATGTGAAGTGCATTCATTGCATTCTTGAGGTTTATA
The DNA here is from genome assembly GCA_037157565.1 of Thalassia testudinum. Taxonomy (NCBI): domain Eukaryota; kingdom Viridiplantae; phylum Streptophyta; class Magnoliopsida; order Alismatales; family Hydrocharitaceae; genus Thalassia; species Thalassia testudinum. The sequence continues at coordinate 16,938,287 of JAZHRO010000002.1, read as the reverse complement.
TCACCCATGGCTTTATCCATGGTTTTCCTTTTGATTTTACTTTGCTTTGCAATGTTAGCCAATTGCCTTTGCTTGCCTTCCAACTAAGATATTGCTATAGATGTGAGGCTTAATGATGAGGAAATTTTCTATCCTCTACAAGATAGAGGAGGTAATTTTTTCCTTAGTATCAGAATCTTACTTTTGATATGTCGCACTTTATATATTACCATCTAACTTGGAAGAAACCAATTTTAGGCAGAAAGATATGTGCTGAGCATAAAGGAATGAGGATCAAAACAAGAAAATTCATGTCCACTTCTCAAGCGATTCACTTCTCTGATGGGATCAACAGAAATGCATTGCAACTGGAAGGAATTGTAATAATCTAGAAAGTTTTACAATTTGTGGAGTTACTCTAGAAGATGGTTGTATTTGCATGGTGATTCCACCAAAAGATCGGAAGTGATATCAGATGCATGAAGGAAGAAAAATCATCAAAACCTAGCCCACATGAATATTTTCATTACGTAGCTCAGCTAGGTGTTTATCAAAACTACCGTCCAAGGTCTTTTTTTTCCCATTTTTCACTAATTCAGTTTCCATTTAATTGTGATGAGAATCTTATGTGCTCATGTTCTATTCCATTAATATTTGGAGACCTATAATTCCAGTTTTTGAACAACTGTATATCTGGAGATTTTCCTTTTTTTGGATAAGAGGATTTTAATTTTGCAAACATAGAACTGACTTATTTCTCTAACCATGCTTTTTGATGTTATGAAAGTCTTTTTTATCATGTATGTTTCCAATCTCATAGAACTAATCTATTTGTGCATTTAGTAAAAGCTATAGAAATACTAACTCTTTCTATTTTTAATATGTTGGAGATCCTAGTTTAGAGAATGACCCTTGGTATGGACTCCAAAAAAATAAGAACCAGATCAGAGGTCTTCTTGATCGCAGCAGATGGTTAGACCGGTGTAGAGATCAATGTTCTTCAAGGTGAGAATGAGTTTATAAGGGTACTAATTATGTCTTACTGTCTAAATCAGCATTTGATAAATAGGAAAAAAACTGCAAGCTAGATTTGGATTGAATATGTTTCACCTTTTTCAAGTTGGTCTTTACCCTTAGACTAGTTTGGATATCATAAACATACTCCATTATCTTAGCTGGTTCTTCGTTGCCAACCTATAATCCATAGGAGATTACCACTTTATACTTCCAAAATCTTGACCTCAGATTATGTGAACATCTTAGATTAGCAATGACGATGTTAGCTTGAAGCATTTTTCTATTTGGTATTTCTTCTATCTTGTTAATTTTTTCATTTTGATGTGTTCTGTTGAATGCCAGCCTCTTTTAAATGCTGCTTTATGTAATAGAATTCTGCAAGGGTCAAGGATCTAACAAAGCATTAGCACTGCAATAAACTAAACATTATCAAGCTATTTATATGTTTTGTTTCAGGGTGCTGTGAGAGTAATGGCTAAGGACCTTATTTGAACCAGGCATCAGACAACAAAACTTTACAACCTTAAATCTCAGCTTCAGGGCGTATCTCTTAGAATTCAAGTAAATTCTATGGGATATTTCTGCATATATTGTTGATTATTTTCTATAGCATGGCCATTTTAGGTTAAGATCATTGACTTCGAGTGGAGAGTAGAACATCTAGTTTCTATGACCAGTGCAATAGGGCAATTCATGGCAGAGTATTTCTTTTCTTGCTATTGCTATTAGTCATCTAGGTATACTAATTCAAAAAGAGTGGTTAATAATTGACTGTTAGAGCATAGATTGAGTGATCGGTTGCTTCATTTAGCTTCCTGACAGATAGTCTATTATAAGGAGAGTATGAAAAAGGATATGTTCCCAGCTCAGGTTATATAAGTTAGATATTGAAACGACCCGTCACCTTTTGGTCCTTTAAGACGTCTGAGATGTTCACCAGATGTCTGTCTAGACGTCTGGAGAGAGAGCCAGACGTCTGAAAATACTTTTCTTTTCGGCGCGCACCGTGCGCATGCCACTCCCTCACCCACACCTCGCACCACTCCTTGCGACAGCCATCCTCACACCCTGCACCACTCCCTGCGATGCCACACCTCTCCCCTCACCTCCCCTCCCTTTATAAACCCCTCCTCCTCCTCTCCGTCTCACACCACCACAGTCGAGAGAGAGAGAGAGAGAGAGAGAGAGAGAGAGAGAGAGAGAGAGAGAGCAGGGAGCTGGAGAGAGAGAGCAAGTAGAGAGTGAGCGGAGAGTTGATCGCGAGTCTGAGTGCGAGAGAGGAGGACGCTGTGCTGCTCTGCTGCAGCGTCTGTGGCAAGGAAAGCCAGAGCGGTTCCGTGGAAGTTATTTTTCCGTGGAATCAAACGTCCGGAGTGACATCCATACGTCTTACCAAACGTCCGAATGAGACATCTGTTAGATATCTATTTCTTCTCTGCCAAGGTCCTGACAGTGTATGTATATGTGTCAAAAGTTGGAAGGCGGACCAAGGTAGTTTCATACGTCCGGGAGCACCTTCAGACGTTTGACGAAACCCTTGGACGTCAGCACTACGTTCCAGATGTCCGATAGAGGCGCCTCGAGAGAGGTATGCCTGAGAGTTGATTTAAGATGTCTGGGATCTCTCCCAGACGTCTGATTTCTATCAGAACCCTTGTTTTTGGGCTCGTTCAAGGTTCAAACGATGTCGGTTTTTCGTAAACAAAACATCGTTGTTTTTTGTACAGATTTCTTCACGTAATGGTAGCTTGTCTATATCTTTTGGAATCCTTTTGACCTGTCCATCCACGTCTTAGGTCTCCAGTCTGTCGAGCGTACAGGACCTACAAAGACGTCGAGAGCTGCTGTACAAGTCCCCATTTCACTCGATCTGGTAGAGTGGTTCTAACTAATTCTCCAAGTTAAATAAAATGCATGCAATTAGTTAAAACCTAGGGTGTGAGATGAATCCTGGTAAAAAATAAATGCATGCTCTAGAATACAGCTATTCAAGTAAACCCTAGGTTATGACATGAACACTAGGGATAGAAAAGATGCATGTGTAGAAAGATGGATGATTCAATAAATCATAAGCTGCCTATAATGAACTACATTATTGATAGAAAGAAAAATTACTCGTACTGTGAAAACTGAGATGCCTGTTCTGTATGTAACAAACCAGATATGGAACAATGAAAGTTCATGTACGAACCCTACAAGGAATGTAGAACGAGATAAGAATGCTGTCGTACTAGAACCGGATGGTTTTGGAATTGTTGCCCACGGACGGCTGTTAAGAGAAGTGAGCTGACCTTCGTGTACATGGTACCGAAGAGAGCAACTATCCCTTGTAGTGTGGAGGGGAGCTTGCCGCCCTTGGGTTGAGACCCAGGGTAGGTTTGGCCACTTTACGTCGACTCTTGCTGGCCCTTGTGTACGTGGTACCGAGGTGAGCTACTTAGTGTAGAGGGGAGATAGCCGCCCGAGGGGCTCGGGATTAGGTATGGCCACCCTACACCGACTCTTGTTAGCCCGTTGGGCAAACCGAAATAGTCAGACGAGGGTACGCGGACTGAGGAGGGGCGAGACCCCTGTTCTGTTCTGTTCTGAGAGGGCAAGGCCCTATACTGTTCTACGCTATACGTTGAGGCGTACTTACTAGCGGAAACGACTGACTGCGTGCCAGTGTAGGGTAGCTACCCGCGCGCTTATCACGTGTGCCGTAGTCACCGCTACGTCACGACTATGACCTCGGGGTGGTAGACCAGGTGTAGGACTACCACGGAGGGACTCTCCTGGCCAAGAGAGTGCCATGTGTGCATCCTATATCACGGGAAACTGCAAGCAAAATTGTTCCTTTAGGGAACAAGAAGATTAAGTAATGAGATGAGTCCTGATTAGAGATCTCTACACAGAAAATCATTATAGGATAATTTGAATTGGAAAATAATATGTTAAACCACCTGTTAAATGCATTTTTATGTTAGCCACCACTCTACTCAACGTTAGCTGACTCCAGTTATATAATTTTGTACAGGTTAGGGATTTGAGCAGCCCGAGCTATCGGCTGCTGGGGACGCTGGGCCTAGTCGAGCCCAGCTGTAGTTCTACTGCTTGTTGTAATGAGTTCCTGTAGTTATATTTTTTAGCACTTTCCGTTATGTTCTCTATCTGTACTAGTTCTGTTGTGATGGCACTATTCCTATTCTTGAAGGTATGTAATATTCTAGAATTGCTGTTCTATTTCTCCTTTCGTTGCCATTTTCTTTTTGCTTAGTTACTGTACTTGTGCGGTTGTGGATTGATGCATGTTATTTGGTTATTTCTCATTGGACGACTGAATCTTGGGATTAGTCGAAGCAAACCATCTCGGATTCTGTAGGAATTTAGGTTTGGGTCGTGACAGATATTGATGTAGTTGGTTTCTCTCTGGTCAGAGTCTTCTTATGGCCTTTTTTTTTATCTTGATCCATTTTCATGCTTCATTGCCGGTCATACACATCACATTAATGCTCTGAGCTAGTAACAAGTTCTTGCTAATGATTGCTGGCATGTGGTGCTTCATGGAATATTTTTATGGCCCTTTATTTCTCCAAGGGGCCATGGTAGATGCTATTTGTGGTCTACGGATTTTTTGAGTTTGTACTTTTTATGTTAAGCTATATCTAAAATTTTGTCTGTAAAGGGGCTTTTTTCTTGAATTGAACTTTAGAGGCTCACGAGAATGTTATCTTCAGTCCATGGACATCACGTGTTCTTTCTTTTTTCTGTTTTACCTTATTTGAAGTCCATAGGCATCTGAAGTCATTGGTGATGCGGTTGATGATGCTCTGGAAGGGGATGAAAAAGAGGAGGAAGTAGAAGAGCCTGTGAACCAAGTTGATTGATCATTCACAATGTGAATCTGTCATTACAATTGGTGAATGGTTGTGGGCCTGTATTGTAGGTAGCACCATTTTGTGCTAACCAGCACAGCAACAGCAACACCAACAGCAGCAATGTAGCAGCAGCATGTATCAGCGGCGACATCAGCAGCAACGTAGTGGTAGCAGCGACGGCAACGTAGCAGTCGCAGCAGCAGCGGTGACGGCAACATAGCAGCAGCAGCACCGTAGCAGCAGCAGTAACAACCTCGAAGCAGCAGTAGCAGCAACATAGTAACTGCAACAGCAACATTTCTAAGAATAAGATAGGATTATGATTAGGAATAAGATTAGGATTTATGCCTATAGAAGTAGTATACAACCTATTTTCATACAAGAGCATATCTGCAAGTTTATTTAAATTGATAATTATGTCATGAAATGTTCTCTCCCTTTCTTTTTATTAGTTTTCTTCTTGCTATGTAGGTAAGCCAAGCCAGCTCATCATGCAGTGAGCTAAGATTGAGCTTGATAGGGATGGGGTTTTCATCCAATCTTGTTGACAAATCAATTGAGAAGCATGGTACTTTTATATTTGAAATCCTACTATTTATTTTTCAACACACATGTTGTTGACTTTGGTAAAATGAAGGTAGTACTCCAATGTCTTTTTTATCTAGGTATAGACAATATTGATGTGCTTCTGGAGACCCTTTGGTTCTTTTTCTTGAGATATTTCAGCAAAAAAAAAAAAAAAAATTCTTTTACAGTTGGGTTTTACCAAAGTTTTAAAAAAAAACACACTGTCCAAGAGGTGGTTATGTGTTATTAAGGCAAGGCATAAGCTTTAAGGGGACCAAGGCATGGCTTCTGTTTTTGGGAGAAAAATTTTAAATTGATTGCCATTCTTATGTGCTAGATCTTCTTTACAGGTTCTCATGGACCCAAAGAATATCTGGATGACCTATAAAGTACTCCTTATCATGTCATTCAACATAATTGAGCATTAGTTAGGAACCACTTGACTGCAACTTGTCTTATTATTTCCCTCTGTGGACCATATAAGCCACTTAAGGAATTATGAGTACCCCAACTAGTATGTTGAAAAGTTGCACGTTAGATTTCTAGATCTTTGAAAATTAAGTCAAAAAATGGCAGCAATTGCAAACTAAACCAAGTTTATTTTTTCTTTTTTTACAAGCTCGAAACATTGGACTTAGACTTGCAGCGGTAGCAGCAGCAACAGCAACATAGCATCAGCAGCGCCATCAACAGCAACAGGAACATAGCGGTAGCAGCAGCAACGTACGTAGCAGCAGCAGTGGACTGAAGAGTCCAGATTGAAAACAATATAAGAAATTGATGTAAATCCATACCACAGTAGTTGTTTCTTTCTTTTTCCTTTCTTATTTCTTCTTCTCTGAAAGGGTAAAGAAAGTTTAAATTTCTTTCACTCAAGATAGTTTCTAATGAAGGTTGCAAATGGCACCTCCCTACTTGGCTAACTTTTACTGTATTTTATTGATAGCAACTCTGACATGGATGAAGTTGAATTTGCAAAGTACCATTCTAGTGCGGCAGGCGTTCAAGTCATGACCACAAATCGAATTAATAGTAGAAACATCTGATGATCCGGTATTTTCTTTCACCAAAACATTCTCATTATATGCATGAATAAAAAAGCATATTTACAGATGTTAGACAGACTAAATATAAAACCTGTGTGTTCTCTTTGAAAATCAAGTATATCAAATTACAACAAAAATTAAAATACATTTAATAAAATACTTTATTTTCTGGAAAGTAAATCTCTTCCCAGCACCCATAACTTTAGCCACCCACATGGATTAGCTATATTATGAAGCCCCTTTCAAAAAAAAAGTTCTCCTTGACCCTCCAGCATCATTTTAATTTTCCTTGACATGAAAAATACTGACATAAAAATGCCATGGAGTGGACAAAGCTGCTATGTTGCAATTGTTTCTTGTTTCCCTTGGGTAATGCTGCAGTTTATGATTCAGTATATGGTAGGAAGAACACAGAATCCTGGAAGGGTAAGGGAACTATCGATCAAGTGGAATTGATGAAGTACTTAAACCATCAAGGTTAAAGAGCCAAAACTTCTCATTTGGTTACTTTAACATTTGTCTCTAGTTGGTTCTTTTTTGAATTTAGCTGGATTGAAATATTTTCAACTTTCTCTATTTGCATGATTTGCAGGAAACTCGATATCTGCATGAATTGCATGAACTTAGGTGAATTGAAGTATTTTCAGGATATCGATATGGTATGAGATCAAAATGGTGTTGGTGGCGTAGATGGTTCTCCCATAGTTCAGAGGGGTATGCTAGAGCACCACGATCATTTGTTTTGATGATAACAAAACACGTGTCATTTAACATTTGCACTTTGAATCCTAGATTTCAGGTCAATTGCAAATGGATACGTGATTAGACGGAGTTCGAACTCGCATCCAGGACGGATTGGAGGAGCTCGATGGAAAACAGACGAGATTCGCGAGGAGCGATAGATTGAAGAAGGAAGGAGATGAAGAATATGATAGATTTCCTTCTCTTGTACTCCTTGTATTTTTCGTTTCTTCTGTTGCTCTTTATTTTTGTTACTTAGATTCATGTTAAAGAGCCTCAAAGTACCATAACAGTAGTCCTAGGAACACCCGCACAACCCTAGGATACTTAGGTTTTCTATAGAAAACTTAGAAAATCAATATAGGGTTCAAACAGAGTTTCCAGACGTCTAATTCCCAAATCAGACGTCTGATAAAGTATTTTAAGACGTCTGACTGTTGTTTCAGACGTCTGATAACTGTTAGGCTGGACATAGTTAGTTCTATCTGATGAAATCAGACGTCTAGACCTTAAACCAGACGTCTTAGGAGACGTCTGATGACTTTGCCAGACGTCCAATTAGTGGACCGTTGGCTGGCTTAGCATACACTCAAGGATATGACCGTTAGAGCCTTATCAGACGTCCATAGGACTGTCCAGACGTCTGATAATTGATCGTTTTGCCTCGGCTGACCCAAAATCTCTTCTCAGAGATTTTCTAGCCGTTGCAACGTTTGGAAAATCCATTCCCACAGTAAAAGTAGGTTTCCAGACGTCCAGACATAGTGCCAGATGTCTTATATGTCGTCTGATGGACTTGCACAAAAACCCTGTTTAGATCTGATCCAAGTCAGGAAGAGACCCGCCCAAAATCAGATGTCTGACCTTGAAATCAGACGTCTTAAAGTAAACTTCCAGACGTCTGATGATATAATTAGACGTCTGATAAGCCTGTCAGAGTAATAATTGTTCCTGATTTCGAGCTGATTCTCTTGGGCTTTGTTCCCAACGGCTATAGAACATTTCCTAAGCCTTCCAAAGCCTTCCTAAGGCCTCTATAAATAGGGGGGAACCTTTGCAACACAAACACACACCTAGAGACACCAAGATACACAAGAAACAATTTGTATTACACTTTCCACTCTCTTGTGTCCTAGCTAGCTCTTGCTCTCCAAGCTCAAGTTCCTTTCTCTTGAGAGCATCAAGCTGTTGCGCACCCGCTCTCCCGCCGTTGTTCACGAGAGCGAAGTTGCGCCGTCGCGTGGCTCACGCACCGCGTCATCAACTCGACTCACTCCTTGCAAAGGGGAGTTTCCTAATTCCTATAGAAGCTAGGTTTATAATTACTTTGTTGGCTCGATAGGATTACTTGTTTATTTTATCTTTGTTATTTGGTTGGGTATTCACTTTGCGAATTCCCGTCTCCTTCGCGAGACAAAATCCTTCTCGTGAAGAGAAGGGGTTGAGATACGCTACCCTCGTTTAAGTAGCGTGGTTGTATTGAGGTTGAATCACCCTCGTTTAAAGTGATTCGATTTAGTGGATTTTGATCAACTTAGTTGATCGGAAAATCCTAACTCGAGAGGGTTAGGTGGTGGTTTTCACCCGGTTTGGGTTTCCACTTAAAAATACTTTGTGTACTTTGTGTGATTGTATCTTGTGAGATTGTTTATATTTTATTTCCGCAATTATTACGTCACCCCCTCCTGGTAGGGCCGGAACTTTCAGGAAGAACACAGAATCGTGGTAGGGTAAGGGAACTATCGGTCAACTGGAATTGATGAAGTACTTAAACCATCAAGGTTAAAGAGCCAAAACTTCTCATTTGGTTAGTTTAACATTTGTATCTAGTTGGTTCTTTTTTGAATTTAGTTGGATTGAAGTATTTTCAACTTTCTCTATTTGCATGATTTGCAGGAAACCCGATATCTGCATGAATTGCATGAACTTGGTGAATTGAAGTATTTTCAGGATATCGATATGGTATGAGATCAAAATGGTGTTGGTGGCGTAGATGGTTCTCCCATAGTTCAGAGGGGTATCCTTCGTATACTAGAGGTTCGTGAGGGAGCAGGCCTTCAAAGCACCAGCAGTAGCAACAACATAGGAGCAGCAGTAGCAACATATACAATAGTAGCAGCAGCAACATACCAACAATAGCAACAACATAGTAAAAGTAGCAACATAGCAGCTGCAATAACAACAACAACAACAAAGATTTTAAGTCATCTTTTGACGAGGTTGCTGCAATTATTCGATTTTTAATTGCATTTGCTTATATTTTTATTTTTCTTCTGTAAAAGAAAAATTTGTGACCCCAAGGAGGAAACACTTATAATTGACTTTGAGTTTGATAAATTGGGGTAACTTAAACCCCCAAGTTTATGTAACATGTACTTTATATTTGAAATTCAATAAAAGTGAAGTCTTATGTTAATTGTCAATTTTGTGAAATTGTTGTGTTTGGTTATTAAAAAATAGCAAAAATGATATTTGGATAAATATTTAAATCAAGTCATATCCAAAAAATAATTAGAGACAATTTTTTTCGTCCCCAAAAATTGTAAAGATGGGAAAATCCATCCCTAAAAAATTTAATGCAATGTCATCAATGTATTTTTATATTCAATCTATTGTGACCAATTTTCCATCCTTAAGTTGTGGCGACAGAAAATTCATCTCCAAAAGTTTTAGTAACCCTCATTTGGGGGATAGTATTTTGGAGACGGATTTTTCATCATTTACCCTAAAATCTATCTCCAAAAGTTGTAAATATGTCACTGTAAGTTATCACTAAAACCTTATTTTGTTGTAATATACTCAGCATATATGATATTGGTATTGGTATACCATTACCGATATCCAATAAATATTAAGTCCAATTGAGTCAAATTTTTATACAGATACATTCTAATCAAAGGTAAATCAATTTTAATTAAACCCCTGATGTTTAAAGAATCCCAACATCAATTTCAAGTCTACATGTCTACGTTATTAATGTATCAGAGATAACTAATTTTTAAGATTCTGGGTTGAAAAAGAAAATGTAAATGCTGCTTACCGAATGACAAGATTTAAATATTACGAAGGGCAGGCATTTTACCAGATAAGGCTTTTACGATAAAATTTTTTTTTGAGAGGGGACTCGTACATGGACCATCCACATCCCTACTCATGGACAGTATTACTTAAGCTACAACATTGATGCCGTATCTTTGCAGCAGCATAGGTGCTGTATTGTTCTATCGTTGAAAGTGTAGTGGCTGACAATTTTAAAAAGCAACAAAATAAATCCATCCAATGAAAGGGACTCCATCATCGCTAGGGAGCGATGGAGTGCATATATACCGCTGCGGTCTCATTCAGAGTAATAATGTGGTTTCACCTATGCATACCCGTCGCTAGGTAGTTTTTAAAGCTCATGGACTCACGCATCTAAAATTTTATAGATTTTACGTGGGGTAACTATTGCAGCTGTTTCTCTTGATTTATTTTTACCCCCCCCCCCTTTTTTTTTTTTTTTTTCATTTTTTCTCGTCTGCTACGGTGCATCTCACTGCCACTTCTTGTCATTCCGTTCACTATCTTTCACTCTCTCTCTCCTCTTTTTTTTTTTTATTTTTTGTTCTTACACATAATATTTAACGTGTTTCAAAATTTATTTTTATCATTATTCTCCTCATTATATATTTTTTCTATTAAATATATATTTTTACGAAAATATGAAATAATATAGATATCAAATTAAGTAGCATAACTTAATTTAAGATATTGTTTGAAAATCAAAATATATTGAATAATATATTTTATAATATATTATATATTTTGATTTCTATTTTTTTTTTTTTATCGATCGAAAATAAAGATATCTCAAATAATATATTTTGAACGTGTGTTATGTTAAATTTTCACTGATCGAAAATTAAAATATATTAATTATAAATTATATTAATTTTTTATATAATTTATTTTTGTACTCATGTAATAATAAATAAATTAAAAATTAATTATATTAATTTTAGCTCGCAAGGATACTCGAGTTGACCTTAATATCTTTATGCCCTCAAAAGTTACTTTTTCTTTAAATGAAGTATTTTGTTTCTTAGAAAATAAACAAAATAGAATCAAAGCCACGTGATGATAATTGTCATTCTCAATTGTTACCCGATGTGAGACCAAACGAACGTTAATGACAAATGAAGTATAAGTGCACTCATACGATTAATGAAGCCATCATGTGGGCATGACATAGATATTAAATGAATTGTATAAATATATATAGATCGTAACAGCTGTAAATATGACAAGTCACAATGAGTATGTATGAACATACGCATTAATGGTAATATTGAATTCAAATATTATCTGAGGCCCAACATGGAATAAAAGCATTTAAATCCCATGCATGCCTTCATTGCATACCGAGCGCGAGGTCAAAAATGTTTACGAATGAAATTGCACGTGGAGCCAAAGAGCGAAACTTGTGTGCAAGCATTAGTATATCGAAGAGGTGCTAGATTATCTACTTTGGTAGGATTGTTGGAGTTGCAATTATGGATACCTAAGCTCACTGGAATGCTGGAATAGCAGTTATGAATACCTATGCTCACCATGATAAATTGGACTCTTATAACATATTTCATCGTGAACTTTTATCTTTCCACGTGATTGTAGTCAGAGGACCCATTAATCTTTGAGTAACGGCAAGTTCTATTGAATTCGTTGTAGAATGATTTTGACATGTATGCTTGCTTAACGATGTTGACATGCACATATTTATACGCATGCTTCATGCTCGCTTAAAAGTCTTGACATGTGCATGTTTATATGTATGCTTCTGCAACTCATACGTTCAACGTCGTCACAGTAAGGCTATAGTTTTAGTGCTATAGCTTCATACTTTTGTACTGCAAGTGATGCAGCGCCAGAGTGCTTCAACACCCAAACGCTTTAGCACTCCACGTTCCTTTTCTCGATTTCCACGTGTGATTAAAGAACTCAACATCATTTCTAACTCCCCCTTTACACCTCTTCCTTTACCTGCTGTCTTTCGCGAAGTATTTTTCTTTCCTCTCAAGTAAACCCACCACTTTCCAAGAAAGTAAACTACTCTTGGTCCTTCGCCTACTCGAAGTTTTCAGCACCACCCAGTCCACCCCTCCGCGTAGGTGGGAGGAAGTGGATAAGTGTGTGCATGAATATACAAATTTCTCTACCACCACCCTTCGCATTACCAAGGACATGATCCATTCAAGTTCTCGCTGTATTCAGAACTTTCCGCATTCTCTCCAATATATATATATATAATCATTAACTGTAGTTCTAGAAATTTCTTATTTTTATATGGTTCCCATTTTCCTTGAGAACCGGTTTGGTTGGCAGGTTTCCCTTGTCTGGGTCGGGACAAATCCACAGGTTTAGGCTCTCTCTGTCTCTCTCAGACAATCTTCTTCCACCACCACCATCCTCTCCTCCATGGAAAAAGTTTATCCCCCAACTTAATCCATGTGGCAAACAGATGGAGACTAATTTACGATAAGAGTTAGCTAATCTGTGTTAACTTCTTTAACAATAAAAATAATTTTTATTTGTATTTACTTGAAAACGAAAGTTAACATTTTTTTATGTTCAATGAACAGAGGTTAACCTAAGAGGTGAAAAAAGAGTGTTTACTTGAATATGGGAAGTAGAATGGTGGATAAAGTTGGAATTAATTGATTTTTTTTTTTTATATTAGAATAGGGATGCATGTTGGGAAAAATTACATGCGAGAAGGCATGGGAGAGGATATAAAATGAAAGTTAACTTGCAAGTTACCACAAATCCTACCCCAACACTGATTAGTAAGGCAAGTAAGGAATAAATTATCCCTCACCATAAACATGGGATAACTCCCAAAAATAGAGGTTATTCCCCTCCCTAGAAGTCTGGCAGCTGGCTATTCATGTCTCCATTCGTTCTAACAAAGGTGCACGCCCAAGTTCGTTCCCAAAAAGTAGTGCACCTGATTAACATAAGTGGATAAATATAACTAAATTTCAGACTTACTTTTGGTTAGTAATGGCATAAACAGTAATTTAGTTACGGTCGAATCAAGTAAAATCGACTAGAATACATACATACTTTATTACACAATAATAAAGGGAAATTTCGGTTCTTCACAGTTTTTCAACTGACATAACTTCCATGCAAATAGGATATTTCACCCTAAATCCCCTGGATAACTGAGAGTAATCATCCCCTTCCTTGATTCCTGTTGTTCCCTAAGGAATTCAGGATATAAGTTAGATCCTCTCTTCTCCATAGTTCATTTCCCATCTATCACAGCGAGTCTCATACTTTGTAATTTGTTTCCAAAAATCCAACCTCATGAATTGAACTAAAAAGAATTAACTAAAATGTAGATTATAGTTGGCAGTAATTTGTTTCCAAAAATCCAACCTTATGAATTGAACTAAAAAAATTAACCGAAGTGTAGATTATAGTTAGCACCATGGAAACCTATCATATCTTTTTGACAAGGATACAAGAATATTTTTGTTTTTTCTTCCCAACATGATAGGCAAAGGGATTTCCACTCGCCATCTTATTCATCCCAGCTTCCCCTGCAACTACTGCACCACCATGATTGTTAGACATCGACAACATTGGAGTCCATCCAATCTCATCGAGGAATAAATTTCTGCAGTCACAGTGTTTACCTTGTTTGCCAATACTCACTTTTCAAATGTCTCTCATTACTTAGACCATGAGATTCTGACCAAGTTCATATGATGTGGTGTGAATTAAGTTCATATGATGTGTGAATTCACACAGGTGAGGTTCAGACTTGAAAAAAAATTCGGCTATTGATGTGAGGAGGGTTGAAATCTTCAATTGTTTAAGAAAACTATTGCCTTACATGGATATAGACAACCAAACAAGCAGTAAAGGGAAAATACCTTCAACATGAAATGTTCATTTCCTTACTTCTCCTGAAGACATGCACAGATGCTGTCTAGAAGGGACTTGTATTTCGCTTTGAAGTATCTCTCACATAAACAACATCTTCAAATGAATAATAGGCCCCTGATAAATTTCCTTTCTTAATCAAAGCAAAACTTTCCACCATGCCTAAAGTCTGAAGTATCACACAATTGCAAGGTTGATGGTAAATTGGTAAGCGTACAGGCGACCAAGCTGCTGATTGGTATGCAAGCCATGCTTTACTGAGTCACCTCCCCTTTGATAATATATAAATTGACAAATTATATCACAAATCTAACTTTGCATATTATCAAAAATGTTGTAAATTCACAATAGAGAAAACAGTACATTTCCAACATATACCTGAACCCCATTGCTCTCTTTTACGAACACATTCACATTAAAGATTACATTATCCAGTAAACCTACACATCTCTCATCTCCTGGGAACTGAAGAGACCAAACAAAATTGGGAAGAGAAAACATTTGATCAACAAACAGGAAAATGCTTTAGAAGCAGAAGCAACAGCCAGTAGAAGCAGTTATTCACATAATCAACTGAGATGAACTTACGTCGGTGGGAGAGAAGAGAGGGGGAAGCAGGTGTCCTCTGCTCCTGTCTTCCAAAGGAACCAGGCGTAGTTGCTGCTGTGGTAGAAGCTGTGTGGATCAACTTCTAGAGCCTCTAAAAATAGCTCCTCAGCACAGGCAACATCCCCTCTTGCTTCCCACATAAACAAGGCATAATGTCCTATTGCCTCTGCATCCCGTGGCTCAGCCATTGCCGCCCACTTGAAGTAATGCTCCGCTCTGCAACTCAGACCAACAATACCCATCAGACCATCACTTGAAAAAAGAAAGAATCTAAAATACGTCCTAGCCAATTGACTAGGATTCACTGAGCAATAAATCCAGCAATTTTATTCATAAACTTCTTTCCAGAAGTATTAGTTGAGATAAAAATACCAGCAAAGACCTGCACTCATTGTTGGATAAAAACCCTCAAAAGCAACTTCTAAGCGTAAGATGTAAAGCGGTCAGGTTGATATATTTATAAAATGAGCAATGCTGGCATCTTCAATGATTTGGCAATGCATGACTTTCCTTTCACAATTATTTCTCGTTAATTGACTATATTACTAAGAAATCTATCCATCTACTCGTTCCGCAGAAGCTTAAAGAAGAAGGGAAAGAGTGTGATCTCTCCTCTTTGCTTTTTTATTCAGAACAAGGCAAACCCTGACAAATAATTTTTATATATAAGAACGTATACATACAGGCACAATCTGGATTTGAATAGACAGTGAATTGATTAAATGTTTGAGCTCAGATGACATTAACTTCACTATATCCTTCACAAGGAACAGAAATCAAATATGCACAATAATTTTGATTTTTAATTTACAACTAAATTCACTACTGCAATGACAGTTATCTTACTGACTATCCATTCCTTTTTCAGAGAAGAAAGCTCCTGAATTTACCTGAAGTGTTACCTTCCGTCCTGGATATGCTACAGAAGCTCTGATATACAACACAATTCCTTCTTTTTTCCAGGGTGATAGTTTTATTTATTGGTACATCGGTATCTCATCGGAATTTAATAAATTGAAGACTTTACTGCAACATATTTAAGGTGGAAGAATTTCAAGCAAAGATCTTCACCCCTAGATGCATGCACACAGTAAAAAAAAACTGCAAACGGATGCACCAATCATAAGAAGATGGCCCGAATGACGTTTCTTCAACATAAATATTGTGCCCAGTACATAATTTTTGATAATCCATCTGGACACAACAAAGGTTTCCAACTAAAAGTGATCTAAACAAAATTACCAAAGTCATTGTGGAGAAAATTGAGTGGTTGATTTAGTGTCACATTGGAAGATGTGGATTTTGTGTGTGAGTGGTGACCTATAAATAAGTGTGTACTCCTCTCATATTCCTTTGAGAAGAAATAAACAGAAACATGCCCATAGGGACACTTCTCCTGTGGTTTTCTCCCCACTCTTCGTAAGTGGGGTTTCCACGTAAACCCAAGCGTTCTTGATTTTATGCTTTGTTTATTGCTTTCACATTTTTTAGATTATTCAACTTGTATGGTTAATCTTCGGTTTCATCATTAGAATTTTTTTTTTTCATATCATTTTGTTCGAGAGTTCCATTTGCCCCTCTTGGTGGAGAAGAGTAGTGCAACAATGTTGTTCCCGCCGCAAAGGCGGAGTGGTGGCGTACCAGAGGCCACAGAGGCGACACGGTGGCAATATGTTGGGCCGCATCAAGCGGTGCATTGACAAGGGGTTTGCAGTGTGCGTCCAGGGGTGGCGAGATCGAAGGAGAGGTCTTGGCGAGAGATCGCGCGAGATGAAGATTGTGGCGATCCGCCATGCAATGCGCGGAAGTGTATCTGGAGGCGACAAGGCAGATGTCGACGTCGAGGAGAGGCCTGAGATGCGTAGGGGCCATGAGGTTGGTGGAGGTGTTGGGGTCGCAACAGCCCATGGAATCCTAGTTGGTCCCCCTAAAGTAGAGGAGCTCCCCGTCGACAACCTCCTCCTTCTGCTTGGACTTCTTCTCGGGATCGGAGGTGGCCTTAAGTGGAGTGCTCGCAACCTCAGGCAACGGCGACACGCAACCTCAGGTGGAGGCGACGCATGACCTCAGGCGGTGACATGTGCGTGACCTCAGGTGGAGGCTAGCATCTCCTCAGTGAAGACTGCGAGAAGACTGTCATCAAGGTTCGAAATACAGATTTCGATGCCGTGCTGATAAAATTCTAAGTGTGTATTTCGTCGACATGTCGTGAAAATGTCAATTTTTCGATGGTCATACCAATGGGCCTGCCAAGGGCACGCCGTGAGAATGTTGAGGGCATGTCGACAAGAAATCACATAAATATTCAAAATGACGTTAAAATACTCAAATTTTGTGTGCGTGTGTAAAATTACATAAATACTCAAAATGATATCAAAATACACATTGTGTGTGTGTGCTCTCCCGACTAGCCCCTTCCGACTTTCAACACCCACAAACCTAGACTCTCCCGCTGTCCTTTTCAAACTGGCGCCTTCCGACTTTTAGCGCCCATTGGATTTTCAACCACGTGCTTCCAACAGCAGCAAGTTCGTCGGCACTAGCGGCATGCTGTTGAAATGATCGGCATACCATCTGCACCCATGTAAATCGATACCTTTGCTGTGTCGGCATGGCCTCTTTCCGAAAATAGCCTTGCCGTCAGCATTTAAAACGTTGATTGGCATTGATCAAGGTGTCGATCTCGCGCGAGACGAGGTCGAGTCGGTGGAGATCGCTGCAGAGATCTCGCACGAGATCGTGGCGTGGAGTAGCGCGAGATCAGCGACGAGGACTGGCGAGGATCACAGCGACATGTGAAACCTGAGGCGTGAAGACTGTGGGTGGTTTGCTTTTTAGGGCTTTTGAAGTTATCTTTCGATCTCCTTATGTTAAGCCTGTTTAAAAATAATAATAAAAAAAGAAAAGGAAAAAGAAAGAAAAAAAAGAGATAGATAGAAAAATAAAAAAAAGGGAAAAAAGAAAAAAAAAGGAGAAGAAAGAAGAAAATGATGAGGTTCATGTTTAAGAGAAGAGGTGGAGAAGTCTTCTTTAGTTTTTATTGTTTTATTTCCTCTTGTTATATTTTCTTCCATACGAGTGTGGGAGAAATGGAGAGTGTGGAAACCTGTTGTAGTCATCCCCTGTTTGGGAGTCTCTTTTGTTCTTGGACTACACATGAGAAACCATAACTCTGAGAGCTCTAAAGTTTCAAAGCCTTCAGAGGAAGGGCCCATTTCAGGTTTTTATGTAGGAGATCTAGCTTTGTGGACTCTAGAAAGGGAGATCCACTTTCGAGGTCTTCAGAGGAAGACCCTTTTTCAGGGATACTGAACAGTGAGCCTGTAGCACTAGTTAAGGTCTCCAGAAGAGAGGCTCTTGTTAGAACCAGCCCGTATGATGTGTCATCATCAACATACTTATCTACAGGTATGAACAATAGTGCAACTGTCATCTACAGAGGAGAGACAGTTGTACCTATTGAAAGTGTTTTTTGTTCTACTGTGTAGAGGGATGTTTTTCTGTTACAAGCTTAGCACTCCATGCTTGAACTTGATGGGGAGTGTCGAGAGAATTAAGTGATTGGTTTAATGCCACATTGAAAGATGTGGACTTTGTGTATGAGTGGTGACCTATAAATAGGCGTGTACTCCTCCCATATTCCTTTGAGAAGAAATAAACAGAAACACGACCATAGGGGCACTTCTGTGATTTTCTCCTTACTCTTTGTAAGTGGGGATTTCATGTAAACTCAAGCGTTCTTGATTGATTTTATGCTTTGATTATTTCTTATGCATTATTTAGATTATTCAACTGTCATACACCAAGCTTATTACCTCAGGAGGATTTTGGTTTAACAACATCCGAAACCAGAAATTTTTTTATACACGTTTATCAAACTGCGCCAAGCAGGCCCATCTCAACAAAACCTCGCTGAATACACTTAAGGAGTGTCAAGCTTCACCCCAGAGATTAACCAAGCCTGAACACCCGATGTCAAGCTGGTAACAAGCTTGATACACGCTCGTTACAACATGAGTGTATAGATCTGAAACGAGGAGAGGAAGAAACCAACGAGTCGACATTCTTGGGGTAATCGACAGTGGAAGCGGAGGGTGTACTAGACTATCGAGTGGGACGTGGCCCTTCTACCACATGGCTTGACTAAGTGGAGGATGGAAGATGAGATTTTAGTAGAGTGAAGAGGAATAACACTTGCTTGCTTCCCTCTCATTCATTGCACATGAGTATATATATAAAGCTTCCATACAACAAACATAATCCATATAAAACAATAAGCAAATCTCACAGCAATAGGCAAATCCCACAACACCCAACACAAACTTCCTCGCAATGAGCCCTGCAACGTGGCTCAACAATCCTACCAAAAGGGTTGATTTAGTTAACCACTCTTCCCTTAATGTTGTAGTATTCTTGATGGTGTTAGATCTGATTCATATCAACTCCCCTCGCCTCCGAAAGCATGATTAATGAGAAATTCTAGCCGAAGTAGGTGTCATCGATGAGGGGGACCCTGCCAAACTCACCACCATCACCTTGTCTAGTCGAAGTGGATGGTGCCATAGTGGAAGTAGATAGCAAGCGAGCAACATTATGGGTGGTGAACGAGAGTGGGATGGCATTGTGGATGTAGAGTGCCTGAAGTTGGCCCTCATAAGATTCGGGCAGAAATAGCCAAGTGACATGAGGACCTCACAGAGGTCCTCTCCTTTCAGCGATAACTCAATGGCCATGCTGAGGGGGCAGTTGTAGTCCTAGAGGGAGACTAGCATGCAGTAGTAAGCAAAGTAGAGGAGGTCGTCATGGCAAATCAGCATAGGTGAGATAGTAGAGGTGGCGGTCATGGGTAGTAGGTGCACAGGGGTAGCGGCAGTGATGGTGGTGGTATTAGTGGAATGGTCGTTGAGCTCGGTGAGTGAGGCATCAAGTTTGCAAACGTCCCACCTGTGTATGGTCTTGTCAACGGACGTGGTAGCAAGGTGGCACTCGTCGTACTTGTTCCAATCATAGAAGAAGACCTTGTGGCTGTGCACGTGGATAAGGAGGGTGGAGCGGTGGCAGCTCTGTGCACAGCGACGGCAGGGGCTTGATGAAGTGTGGTGGTGGGGTCTCTATGCATGGAGGTTGAGGTGGAGAGTGGCTTGGTGGTGAAGGACGTGGCTTTGAGGTTGGTGGGTTATAATGAATAGGTGGTGGTGGAAAGGAGATGGGTAGTGGTGGTGAACAGGTGACGGCAACGATGGTAACGACGAAGGTGGTGAAGGTGGTGGGTAGTGGTGAACGAGCGGTGGAGGTGGTGAAGAGGTAGAGAAGGTGGTGGGTAACGGTGAACAAGTGGTGGAGATGGTGATGATGGCTAAGAAGGTGATATGTAGTGGTGAGCAGACGGTGGCGACGAAGAAGGTAGGTGTCCAGGCGATGAGGATGTAGGTTGCAATGCTACCACAAATGGTGAAGGAGGGGGGTTCCGTGGAGGAATAGATGGGGAAGAAGACATGGCCGATTCGAAGGTACCAACCCTGTTGAACTCCTTGTTGGAGACCCTTTTTCTCTCAACAAATTGGAGTTTCTCCTCCATCAAGCTGTGGTTATGTCGTACTGTTGCCAGCATCTCCTGTTTCATATGCATGAGAAGGTCGAGCTTCTTGTTGGTCATCTCGATCAATGGCGTCAAGCTCCGAGGATCGTCAAGCTCTGATACAAAGTTGATACACACCCATTACAACATGAGCGTAGGATCCGAAACGTAGCGAGGAAGAAACCTATGAGCCGACGTTCTTGGGGTCATCAACGGTGGATATGGAGGGTGTACTAGACCATCGAGTGGGAGGTGGACCTTCTACCACACGGCTAGACTAGGTGGAGAATGGAAGATGAGATTTAAGTAGAGTAAAGAGGAATAATACTTTGCTTGCTTCCTTCTCATTCATTACACAGGAGTACATATATAGAGCTTACGACACCCAACACAATCTTCCCCTTTATGTGAAACATAGCTCCTAGAACCAAAATACGAAGCTTCCTAATGCCCAAAATAAGCCCTGCAACGCGGCTCAACAGTCCTAGCAAAAGTGCTGATCCAGTTGATCGTTCTTCCCCCGATGTTGCAGCAGTCTTGGTGGTGTCAGCTCTCATTCATATCAGAGCTCAAGTTGAAGACATGCACCTGATCATGAACAGAAGGCAGGAGACCACAGGGTGAACCAGAAAGGGCAAAATAGGAATAGTAGTTTCAAAAGATAGGAACCTGGGCCTTCAAAAATCCATGCAATAACAGTTAAATTCTTGGGCACATCAGTTACTTGGCTTTTTCAAGTGTGTGATCTATGAGTGATCTACTCAAGCAGCCCGCTTAGGGGAAAATTTCCAGTTAGAGCAATTGGACATCTGCCGCATTCCAAGGTCTACATCAAGATGATGAAGCATAGCAACTTGTCTGCTCTACATTTTATCAGCCCTCATAACGATCGATCAACCAAGGAACCACGTCATACAAAACCAAGCACATTTTTCCGAGCAATTAGGTAGCAGCCTAGATACTCCGGTCACTCTAGTTTGTTGCTGGTTTGAGACATTTTAGCCTCTCAGTCTGAAAATCCTCTTCTACTTACGCAAGGCTGCAATGGCTAGATAACCATGTTTACCATGGCGAAATCTCGCCCCGGCAAGCTAATCGACCAAACAACTAGCGGTGCCAGCAACTCCAAACACTCGAACAAACGGGAGCATGCAAACCTATATCGATCCAAGCTCAACATTCTTGTCCATAGAATATGCTGAATACCAGAGCCAGCAAATTCCAAGACACTCCCAGAAGAAGCAAAGCAAAGCAACACCGGATCAAACTAGTTAAAAATAAATAAAGCAAGAAGCTTCCACATAGAAATCGAACAACCCCATACCTATCGTGATCCTGCGCGATCCTGTAGAGCAACTGCGCATAGTTGCAGAGGAGGAGAGAGCTCACCTCCCCCTCCGCGATCGCCCTCTCGTACGCCCTCCTCCGCCTCTCCACCACCTTCGCCTCGTCCCCCAACTCCCCCTCCCTTATCCCTATATCCGCCCACCCCTTGTAGTTCCACTTCACCTTCCCCCTCTCCTTCCCATCCTCCTCCTCCTTTGCCTCCTTCTCCTTCACCTCCTCCTCCTCCTCCTCCTCCTCCACAGCCACAGCGGTGTCTCCCTCCCCCTCCTTCGCAGCGGCGCGCTCGGCGGAGAGAGCGATGAAGCGGGAGAGGAGGAGGAGGACGAGGGGGACGAGGTTGGGGGAGTTGGAGAAGACGCGGCGGAAGAGCCAGAGGAAGGAGTCGCGGCGGTCCCGGGAGACCCGATCGGGGGCCTCCTGCCCCGCGAAGGCCGGCCTCTGCACCTCCCCGATTGTGAACAGGAGGGCCGAGACGGCCCTCGCGGCGGGGGTGTCCAGCGGAGCAGCCGCGGAGGAGGAGGGGAGGCGGCTCCGAGTCTGGAGCATGAGGAAGGGGGAGGGGGAGCCGATCCATGGGTCGGCGAAGGCGAAGGGGTTCTCCGGCGGGGAAGGGGGGTGGAGGAGCCACGGCGGCACCGGGGCGCCGCGGCCAATGGCGCGGGCCGGGGCGTCGTCGGAGGCGGCGGCGGAGGCGCGGAGGGAGGGGAGCCGACGTGGGGAGGAGAAGTACAGGACGCTCCGGAGGGAGAGGCGGAATAAGTCGGAGGGGGGTGGTGGGGCGAAGAGCTCCGACGCGCTCATTAGCTTTGTCCTGTGTACGTGCGCGTCTCTTCTCTCGTTTGCGTGGAGAAGCGGTGTGTGTGCGTCCGCGAGAGAGAGAGAGAGAGAGAGAGAGAGAGTGGGAGAGGGTACGCACGTAAGAATGGGAAGAAAAAGAAAAATAAAAAAATTTCTTTCGCTACGTGTCTCGGCAAAAGACACGTAGTCACCCGTTATTTCCAAATTACGGATTTACTGGTCCTACGTCACCGCTCATTCACACGCATATAATTTTTGTAATTGAGTTAAATATTATCAATAATTTTAACTAAACATCATCGATTATTTTTAAAGTTATTAGCGATGATTTTTAATTTTAAATTTAATATTATCGTCAATTTTATATTTGAATCAAATATTACGATGATTTTTATATTAAAAATAAATATCATGATTACTTTTAAAATATTTTTCATTGTTAATCAAATATTATAAATAATTTTTACATTTAAATCAAATATAACTAATAATTCTTTTATTTGAAATAAATATCATTGATAATTTTTAATTCTACATCAAATATCATCGATGATATTTTAAATATTATAATTACTTTTCAGATATAACAAAAAAATTATTGGTAATTTTTTAAAATTTGATAGATAATAGATCCCACCACATGTATTATAAAAAGTACATAACTTTTTATATCATAATGATAAATATTATCAATAATATTTGAGTACTCCAATACCAACCTTTGGTAAGAAATTGGGGAGGGAGTTAGGAGATTTATGTAAATATCCTTGAATTTACATATTAAATAATGGCTGTCTATATACCCATGAAAATGTAACAAAATGATCCTTTCATTATCTCTCTTTTTTTCACTATGGAGGGAATGCCCTTTGTAAGTACATGATATATGTTGGGGAGCTAGCATGTCACGTAACATGACCAATGTAACATAGGATGTAACGTTAACATGACATTTATGTAGAAAGTTGTGTATGCTTTTATATATACTCTCATCACTGCCAGAAACTAGGTCTCATTGAACCCTCGGATGTTGAGGCCCAGAAGAGGATGTTCGGCTCCTCAATGAGAAAAGGAGAGAGACCCGCAATGCATGGGGCATTAGGGGTGTGGGCAACTTGTATTGCTAGCAATTGGGTAAGGACGATTCCATGTAATGCTTAAATCAAAGTCACTCCTCTTTTCAAGACATGGCAAATTTATAGGACTTGGGATAACTAGTTAGTCAAGTCAACTCAAACCCTTACATGATGGAACGTCCTCCTTTTTAATCTCCAACCGTGTTTGCTAGCCTATGTTTCACTAACCTTCCACACAAATACTAACAGGTGATATCCCTTTCTTATTTTTATTTTTCTAACCGTACTTAACTAACACTTTGTTCATGATACCTTCATTCCATCATTTTTGACAAAAGAAAACAAAACAAAATTAAGGGTAAGAGTAGAACCCTAGCCACTCGGTTGGAACCATGGAAGGCTAGCTATCGCGGGTTTGAAGGAAATTTACAAATACCAATTTGTTAAGACAAGAGAAATGCCCTAGCGTTTTTGATATGAAAGTGTCTAGCACCCCCCAAAGATCTGAACAAAAAATCCACCTATGAAGATCTGAGGCATCCTTGAGGGATAATAAGATAAAAACTCCCTTATATTTTTATCTTATTACCTCTCATGAATGACTCAGATTTTATGGATCGATTTTTTGTCTTTTTATTCGGCTCCATTGGAAAGGAAGAGAGGATTGATGATCATTTGAGTTAATTTTGAGAAGCCAACAAAAAAAAAAATACAGGGATCAACGCGGAGGACTAGTGCAGGGCCCTGACGTAATTACTCTTAGATGGTGGGGATCACTAGTTAGGAAAGCATATGATCTAAAACCTCGGGGGCTCTTTTGCTGATATTGGAAAAAAGCGTGGGGTTGCGAGAGGGAAGCGTTCGAAGTTGGTTGCTGTAAGAAAGTCAAGTAGGGGACGTGGAGTAGGGGAACCGTAACTATCGGCGAACTACTCGCTTGGCGTGGGTAGAGACGACACCGTGGTCGGTGGGACTCCGGTTATACTATACGTTCGATCGGCGGGTGTGATCTGGCGGTGCTCGAGTAGTCATGGGAACCGGTGGAGACTTCGGGAGGCATTGGGGAGATTTCTGCCGTTGGATTGGGGTTCGACGATTGGGATGTCGGCCTTCGGGATATTCTTTTTCCGGGGGATGTATTTAAAATCAAAAAGTTTTCAGGTACTCAAAACAGTACAACCCCCTTATTAAAAAAAAAAGAGGATCAACCGGATTAAAATGTGCGGTGTCCGATCCAATGTTCTATTAAACACCATTCATTTAAGATGTGCTGGAATAAAACTTGTCCGATCACACGGTGCATTGTTTAGAATTTAGAAGTGTGAAATATCTGAGTCAAACTTCCAGGAATGTGATCTGAAGGGATATCGATCTGTGAAAAGGGTCGAACAAAAAGACCTCCGCCCATGTATTTAGTGGATATTCAGCAAAAATTGAACCAATCCGTGATCATAGAATAGCAGAGACACCTCTGCCTTGGTGACACTATTGTCTTAGTTGGAGATGCTCACCGAATGTGTTATTTGGGGTTTAATCTAACTGTGGATACAAATTTTAGGTTACGTTCATCAGCGGCCTTAAATGTAACAATAAATAGTGACATAAAATGATTGATGTTGAGATGTTAATAGGTATTTATTTAATATTAAGATATAGATGTGAGTGAGTTGATATTATAAAGTAAATATAATTTAATGGATACATTACATTGAAGTGGATATATTTTAATATATATTAATATTAATGTGATAATTAACTGATACGTTGGTTGAAGATGGATATTAATTTATGAGATATAATAATTTTTAGGAAGTTTTTAATAGGAGTTGTTAGGATTCCCTCTTATATCTTGAGAGATATTTATAGGGATCGATCCTGATGCTAATATGGTGGAGATTGTTGGATTAATCTAACAATTGTGATAAATTTTTACTTAAATAATTATTTGGTACCATTCTATAATTTTAGCACCTAAATTATATTTAATTTTCATTTAAATTCCTTTGAATCAAGATCCAACTCTTTTATCTAATTAAGTGTTAAATAAAATATCATTCAACTTTTAAAATAATATTTGATATCTCTTTCGATTGGAAACTATAAAAAATATTATTGGTTTCATTGTATTAATAATGAAGCACTTATGATTAATGGATTATAGAATTATATCTTTCTTAAGTATTTCAAATATTTATGAATCTTTCACATTGGAAAATATTATTAACCTTGAGGTTTAATATCACTAGATGGTTACCATCTCTTTATGGATTATATTATTTCTGATATCTATTTGTAATATTCGGACAAGAATAAAAGTCGGCTACATTTTTAAAGGATTATCTTCTTTTCTTTTATGCTTGAAGCTAATCAGGATTACGCAACCACATCTGAAATTGATCTTTTCGAATATAATTAGAGTGAGCATATTTCTCTAATTTGCTACATACATTTATAAAGCAGACTTGTGCAATCCCTTTGATCTCACATGCACCAACTTTTTGCATCAACACTATGGTAGGTACATCTTCTATTGGTCTACCAAACATATGTGTTCATGACATAGAAATATATATATGTTTTAGGTCCATGGATATGCCATTACTATAACAGCATTAGAGATGGACTTGTACTTATCTTTTATTTCATTAGGTTAACTCCTTGACTTAACTAACATGACAATTCCGAATCCTCATTTAAAAAGATTAATTAGGTGATGGTAGTGTTATCTTAATTTAGATTGAAAACAAATAATTGAATATAATATAATAATTTCTTAATGTGCTATCGAATCTTCTAAATCGTTTAAAACTCTGAGTCAACACATATCGGATTTATTCGATTAGACTAAATATATTACTCTATTCGTACTAAAAGACTTAAATTCATATACTAAAAATAAATTTAATTCTTATTTAAATGAAATAATCAAATCGATGTAACACTTTACGTGCCGAGGTCACACAGTTCCAACATTACCAACTTTATCTTAGCAATCCATATCCAATCTTCAACCAACTTAGTCCAGCAGCGACAACTTGAAACTTTAAAAAAATCATATCTGGAAATAAAAGCCAAGGGCCGGCAGCTTCTCTCCAAAAAGGGATTATTCACAAACAAAAGGAATAGGAATAGAGTAATTAGCTTTTGGGCACACATCTCATCTGTATATGTGCCCTTCCAATTTGCAAACCCTTCTTAAAAAGCCTCCAATCATCGACTTGTCTTAAAACTTTACACCTTTCCAATCTTCCAACTGACAAAACAAAGCACCAGCAACAAGAATCCGGATCCAGAAAGATTTGCAAATGCAAAATTCCTAGATCTAAATCATAATTATAAGAAGATAATAGACTTCTCTTTTGGCAAATGGATATGTGCCCTCCACAACATCAAAGCCCTTTAAGCGGTTCACATGATTCATCATCTTTAACCCATTTGGGCACATATCCATTAACAAAATCAAAGCCTTCAAAACCATTCTGAAAAAATGCAATAATAGCAGCAACAACAAGATAGATCCAAGATTCCGATATACAATAATCCTTCATAGGATTAATTATTCTAGTTGTAACAAAAGAAGGAGACGCATCCCCATCTTCAAGCAAATCCCCACCGAATCTCAAGAATTGAAAGCCTCCTCCAATTGAAAATCAGTCCCAATAATCTGAAAATGAAATCAGCAGCGGCTTTGCAATTTTATTGTCTGCATTCTTTGCCCATTTATAATTTGATAGTGCACGTGCAACTTCGGATAGTGAGCAACTATAATGCTCGGTTGCTGCTTGCTTTTGCTTTCTCTGAAGATTCTCTCCGTAAGGATCAATGGCCTCAAGATAGAGCAGAAGCTGTCTCTTGAACGTCTTCGATACCGTCATCTTGTTGCATCTCCCAACTGAGAAATCCTTGGAAGACCTTGTCTCTCTGGCGAAGCCCATCTGGTTTGCAAAATTGACAAGGCTGAAGGATGATTTTGCGGTGTCAATGAAGGCTCCCTTGATCTTGTCAAGCCATTCCGTGCTTACAAGCCGAGGGGTCATGGAGCAGATTGAGCATGGCAGATGAGGTGGTGGAAATGCCGCTAACGGGGCCAGAGAGCTACTTGTAGTTGAGGGGTTTGAGAGCCCAATTCTAAGAAAAAGCAACAAAGCTTCTGATGATAACCTCTTCCCCTCCACCCTAACCCCAAACAAAAAAAATAAAAAAATCCTCCAATTTCCTAACTTGATGGTTAGCTATATTCATTCAGTTATAACGATTGCTAAGGAACCACCAATCAGAGTAACTCGGTCGAGGGAACCGGCACCATGGTTCTGCCACGAACAATAGGGGCAGGGGGATGATTTGCCGGGATCAGGAGTGACAGGACACTCACCATGGAGGCGAGGGTTGTTGTCGGAAATGGGTTGCTGAAGTAGAGCTCGCCGTCGGAGGTGGGTAACTGGAGGAGAGGCTCACCACCTATCACAGGTCATCAGAGAGTGAGGGTGGAAGAAGAAAGGTTTATGAGTCGAGAACTCTGGATTAGATGAGGGGTAGATTTGAGTGAGAACTTGTTTTTGGCTTGGGAGACTTGGAAATTAAACCAAACCTAAAAAGGAGACTTGAAAACGTAATGCCCACTCCAGGGGGCTGCAAACACTGACCAACCTCAGAAGGGACTTTAGGATAATTTTCCCTAGAATCATTTGAGTCCTGTTAACAGGTAAGGAGGGGTTGTACACTTTAGTGTACCGTGTACACCCGCATACCCAAACAATCTCATTAGTTTCCTGCAGTTGCTTTACATTTCACACGAAGTTAGAGGAGCTCCATAGACACAATATACACACCAATGAGCAGAAATTAGAATACATCAGCATCAAATTCCATTTGACATGGGCGTCAATACTTCACCATAAGTAATGACGACGTTCTGCAATGTAAAAAGTCGGTCATGTGACTAGTAATATGCTAGCTTGTTCCATCGATCATCAGTAGACATCTTTAAGATTGACGAGAGACTACCGATCCACCATTCTAACAGCAAAGCCAACAGACCTAACATTCAAAACCCTAGTTTCATTTTTTTTACCATAAAGGGGAAAGAAAAAGAGCAAAGCCCCAAGGAAATTTTATGGAGCCACTGAATTACACAAGCGCAAAAAATTATTTATCATCTCAGCAAACAGAATTTTGCATTGATTCACACATTGTGAAATCCAACAGAGCTAATTAGGTCTGTCAACTTTGCGATGGACCGGCAGGGTAGTATTGAGTTCCTCCTCCTGGAACTGGAGCCGGTACAGGTGGACGATACACAGGAGGATATTGATTCTGGTTAGGTGCTGGTGGTGGTGGTGGCGGCGGTCGCGGAGGTGGTGGCATGTAGCCATAAGTGGGATAGAGCTGTGGATATTGGCCTTGCTGATGTGGTGGTGGCGGAGGTCGTGGCATCATGTATTGTGCATAACCTGAACTCTGTGCTCCTTGTGCCTGCCCAGTTGGCTGTGGTTGGGGATTGTTCTCTGTGCTCGCTTTGGGTTCACTTGTGTCTTGATTAGGGACAAGAGCCCCCATCCTCTGAGGATCCATTGACGGGTATACGGCTCGGTTAGGAGGAGGTGGCACCGGGATGTTGAAGTACAAGGGCATTTGATTGTTGTCCCCCGTCCCTGGTGGCTGTGGTTGCAGGTTAGCTTGCTGATGAGAAAGAAGAGATCGTGGAAGCATCCCACTGTGGGCAGCAAGCCCTTGCTTCCCAGGTTCCGCGGCTTCACCTTCTCCTTCGGCTTTGGGGACTTGTGGCTTTCCCCACAGGAGCTTCATGCGCAGGCCCTTGATGACGAGCTTGTTGGAAAGCTCTTCTGCAGCTCTTTCAGAGCCTTCCCTTGTTGTATATGTCACAAAGGCACATGCACGCTGGGGAACCAGACGTATTGACTCGATCTCCCCATGAGCATAGAAATGATCCTTGAGGTCTTGTTCGGTGATCCGGGCATCGAGGCCTCCAACATAGAGAGTCTTTATGCTTTCATCTTCAGGTGGAGACAGGGACGACATCTCACCTGCCTTGCTCAAGAGTTTCAAGGCAACTGGATCATTCACCCTGCCAAAGTAATTGGTTACAGAGTGAGGATAGCTCAGAAAGTATAGAGACTACAGGGTTTAATGCAAGAAAGGGAAATCATGTTGTTAAGCATACATTTCAAGCTATTCATGCTATTTGCCTAATTCTTATTTGCATTGTTGCAGCATGATATCTTCATATTTACTCAAGGAGGGTGCCAGGCACCTCCTTCTCACACATACCCCGCCTCCACCCCATCCCCCTCTCTACTAAAACTAAAAGAAGTTCCATTGGATGATGTGTCATGACCTCCTCTCCTCATTGCAGCTTATCATACCCTACTCCTTGATCCTCTTTTGCTTTTCCCCTTTTGTCCCTGTCCGCCCTCCAAAAAGCTGCCCCCATAAAAGTTCCAAACATTCATTGCCTATCATGTTTTCAACCTTCGCCCTTACCATCTCTTTCTCTCACCCATCTCTATCTTTGCCCATCACTGCCTTTCCATTCAGGCTTTCCCATTTCTCAACAATCCATATACTATCACATGTCCACCATCCTCACACTCTTTCAATAAGTAGAATTGATTTTTGAAAAGTAGAATTCATGGTTTTTCCCTCAATCGATAATCTCATTCTCTAGAAAATGAAAAGTATTTTCTTGGTAGAATTGAAGGGAATGAAAGCTGCAACCATGTTTTGGTAGAATTGAAGGATGGTTATTGTTTTTTTTTATTATTCACAAGTATGTGAATTACTATTGATGGCTATTTAACCCATAACATATGTATCATCCATGATCATCAAATTTGAAATAATCCATTGATTTAGTTCTTTTCAGCCTTATAGTTTGGTTATGAAGATATGTATATTTAAGGAAAGTATCATATTTAGCATATATCAACATGTGAACTCCAATCTTGAACTTGGACCCGCATGTGCAAGTTAATACAGGTGCATCACGTATGTTAAGCTGGGGGGAAGTTTTAGTGATACATCCCTTAAATTCTTCTAGGTAACTGGCGTAAATAAAACTATACTCCATTATATGTAGAGTATATTAAGGGTTATGATAAATAATTATGGCAAAAATATGTTTCTTTTGTCAAAAGTATTTTTGACTACTCTACATAACAAGATCCTCAGACAGTAGCAAAAAGGGTTTCTCTTGCTAGTGATCCAACAAAAATTCATGGGCACAGTGCATTAACAAGACATGAAGAGGTTCCCTCAATACATTACACGGCCGATGTTGCTTGAATTTCTTTTGTTCTTTTCTCTGGAGGAAGAATAGGGATTATCACTCGAAAATCAACATTCCCTTCTTAAAAGGAATTCACTTCTGTAAATAATAGAGGGAAGCTTAAACCCCTACAAGCTTGCAATCTACAGGAATAGATAGCAAGCACTCTGGACCAAGCAATCGACAAGGAATCCAGTTTTACATGAACAAGAAAATTCTTCTACAATCAAAGCAACCACAGAACACCCATTGGAAAAAGAATGATAGTGCTTTGCACCTGTACGTAAGTACACCAAGTTGCAACAATCCAAGATGCTCCTCCAGAAAGCCACCTCAAATAAGCAAAGGTCTCCACCATAGATGGTACTTTAGCCGTGAAAGAGCAAGGGAAATAAAAGGTGGATGGTTCCCTCCACATCCAAGACAAAGAAGCAGAATGCTCGGTCACTATTAGTGCGAAGAGAAAATGCTGACCAATATCCACTTCGCTGCAGCAAACTTTGCAATTAGTTTGTAGATGCATTGCTTAACCTCATACGTTCAAAACTGTAACAGAGAGAAAGCCTAAGGCCCCATTCGGTTGCAAGATAGCCTGGGGTTATTATTTGTTTGTATGGCTGTGGATTTCCAGCTCCTTGGAGGCATCTCAATACTTTCACCTCTTCGGTCTCTCTATATAAGAGAGTCCTAGGGTTTCAATAAAGATTTAAGTCATTACAACTAACTTGATATCAGAACATCGATCTTAGACCGTGGCTCTAGGTATCCCATCTCCAAAGACTTCGAACCCTACCGCGAAATGCCTCTTCCTCTCTCTCTCTCTAATCGGCGGCGGTGGCACCTCATTGGCAGCGCACCAACGATCGTGCGCAGCTTTATCACATGTTCGAGGTAGCACAACAGCAGCGCTCGTGCGAGGCAACGCTCCAGTGGGCTCGCACAATGATTGTGAGCGCCTGAGGCGGTGACCTAGTGACGATCTACACATCTGAGGCAGCGCTTCAGTGGCGCTCTACACATCTGAGGCGGCATGACAACGACTCAACGCACCTGATGCGACACAGCAATGTTTAGAGTGGCATGACGGAGCTCTACGCACTTGAGGCGACGCCGGCAGCATTCAGAGTTGCAGACCGGCATACTGCTGCACGTGTGAGGGGACTGTAGCCCTTTTCTAGGGCTACTTTCCTTCCCTACAACAAGGAGAAAGAGACCTAGGTCTCCTTGGGGCCCTCTCGAGTGCTCTCCTCGCACCCGGGTTAGGCCAATGCTTGTCATGCTTGTCCGAGGGGGCCCTTCATTGAAGATGTGGATTTGAATATATTTGATTTCAGATCTATTGATGATTTCTTAGACATAGAAGACTGATTGAGGCTTCTAGATTGCGAAGATGGCTTCAGATGATCAGTCTGAGGTGACATTGGCCTCTCTTTCGGACACAGGGGTACTTAAGAATTCATTTTTTAAACCCATAGTCAAGTTGGATGAGATCAACTACCTGTGGTGGTTCTAGACTTTCCTCATGACTGTCAAGGGTCATGGGAAGAGCCACATCCTTACAGATCCGAGGCCTACAAACAAGACTGGTGTGAACACCAACTGGGACAGAGACAATGCTATGGTCCATGCATGGCTCATGCAGACTGTTATTCTCCAAATAGGGGATGAGGGGATGAGATCATGTATTACGCCACAACGAAGGAGACGTGGGAGTCCTTGCGTGAGACCTACTCTTATGCTAAGAACTCTGTATGAGTTTTCCAAGTTTTCTATGAACTTCTACTTGCGTCAGGAAGGACGCACACTGCCATAGCACTACTCCATCCTAAAGGAAATGCTGGAGAGGCATTACTCCTATATGTCGGGGTGTGCTTGTGAGTCCTGGAAGAAATTTAAGAGACAGCTGACAATCTCTCTTTTCTTGGCAGGCCTTGGACCTCAGTATACGGCAGCCAAAGATCAGATCATCACTGCTTCAGAGCTTCCTACCGTGGAGGAGGCCTATAGTAGACTCAACAGGGTTTCAGTGCGCACTCATGCTGTTGACTCTGGTACTCAGATGTCCGCACTAGCTCCGATCCTTGGACGTGGCAAGGGAGCTCCTCTACTTGCACGTGGTCATGGATGCGAACGCTTGTCTGGTACACGTGCTAGAACTATATGTACCTACTGTGGCAGACTTGACCACTCTGAGACTATGCTAGCAGAAGCATGGTAGGCCACTTATGGCCAAGCAGGCAGCTAAGATCCCAAATGGAATTCTCCCTAGTCCTGATGTCTTCTCCGAGCACAGAGATTGAGACCTTGCGACAGCAAATTGCACAGTTGACTCAAGCTCAAGCATCTTCTCAATCTCCAAATACAACATCTATTCCCACCTCTTCTGAGGCACCTGCGACAGGTATGTCGTCACTCTTTTCTTTTGGTGATTGATTGATCGATTCTAGTGCGTCCAAGCACCAATGTGGCGACTTGAATTCTTTCTCTCAATTAGCACCAGTTACATCAACCAGGATCGTGCAAATAGCAAATGGGAGACATTCGCCACTTGTTGGTGAGAGAAATATGTCTTTATCTCCTACCTTGAGAATGATAGATGTTTTTTATGTGCCTAATTTTCCTTTGAACTTATTGTTTGTTAGTAGCATTACTAAAGATTTGAACTGCCAAGCTATATTTGATGCGTCTCCTTGTGTCTTGCAAGACAAGTTCACTGGAAAGACGATTGGTGGAAGGCGTAAGGAATAGGGGGTGTGTCATTTGAGTTGTATTGTTATTGTTGCCTCTACTACCCAGGACCTCGCTTCTGCTGGATCTCCTCTCTAGTAACATCATCGCCTTAGCCA
The DNA here is from genome assembly GCA_037157565.1 of Thalassia testudinum. NCBI lineage: Eukaryota > Viridiplantae > Streptophyta > Magnoliopsida > Alismatales > Hydrocharitaceae > Thalassia > Thalassia testudinum. Next base: position 16,904,611 of record JAZHRO010000002.1, on the reverse strand, counting down.
CCGGCCTATTGATTGCCTCAGACGTGTCCTATCGCACATACCTTCTACTACTGCTCTCACCTGTGATGCTTATTAGCTGAGCAAGCACCACAGAGCTAGTTTTTTCCAGTTCTACTTCTACTTTCTCTGTTGCTACTTTTGATTTGGTCAATGTAGATGTTTGGCGTCCCAGTCGTACTCCTGATCGACTCGGAAACAGATATCTTATTTTAGTAGATGATTTTTCACGTGTTTCCTGGATGATGTCTCTTTTGAGAAATAAGTCCAATATGGGACAAATTATTGAGAATTTTGTTAAAAAAATAAACACTCAGCATTCTTATTTGGTGAAACATTTTTGATTTAATAATGCCTCAGAATTTTGTACAACTTGTTTACGCACTTTCTTTTCCAGTTGTGATATTATTCATGAGACCACGTGCCCCCATACCTCTCAGCAAAATGTAGTTGTTGAGCGAAACGCCGTCACATTCTTAATGTTACCCATACATTGCTGATTCACCATTCAATTCCCTCTCTTTACTGGGGTGACACGATTTTGACTACCTATTTTCTAATAAATAGGATGCTTAATGCATCTTTACATGAACGAATTCCATTACATGTTATAAATCATGATCGTCCCTTATTTCATGTCACCCCTCAAACTTTTGGTTGTGTTACCTTTGTCCACCTGTTGGGACCAGATCGGGATACTCTAGCATCGAGAGCAGTTAAGTGTGTTTTCCTTGGGTATACTCGAACGCAAAAAGGGTATCGATATTTTGATCCGATTTCTTCTCAGCATTTTGTTTTGGCAGATGTTACTTTTCATGAGGCGATACCCTTTTCCACTTATGCTACTGAGATGCCTTCTGAGGGTGATATGGCGCCTATGCCATTTACACCCATTTGCTTTGGGAGATTTCTCGATATTCCTGTACCTAGTACACCACCACTATCTCCTGCTACGCATTCCTTTTTGCATCTGACTGAGCCACTTCAGACATATGTCTGCCCTCATACTATCTATTAGGAACCCCCACCCTTGCATTCACCATCGGCTTCTCAGGTAAGTCCTTTAGACACTGACACATGTTTGTCATGTAACGATCACAGGGACAGGATAGATGATGTGGCCGATGATCTGGATCTTCCGATAACAATTCAGAAGTGACCACGGACCTGCACTACTTACCCTACAGTTGGAGCACTTGCTACTGACGGCTGAGACCTCGGGTTTACTAGATTCACTCAGGCGTCAGCAGCTACTCAGATTCCAACTACTCATCGTGAGACTATGCTTGATCCAAAATGAAGGGCAGCCATGGAGGATGAGATGGTCGCTCTTAGAGGCCTTGGGACCTAGGAGCTCACTCCATTTCCTGATGGTGCTACACATGTTGGCTATCGATGGGTATTCACTGTGAAGTTCAACTCAAATGACGATGTTGCTAGATACTAAGCACGCCTCATGGCAAAGGTGTACACCCAAACTTATAGGTGAACTTCTTTGACACCTTCTCACCAGTTGCCAAACTTCCTACGGTACAGGTGCTAGTCACAATGGCAGTTCAGCTAGATTGGCTTTTGCATTAGTTAGATGTAAAGAATACCTTCCTCTATGGTGATCTCCAAGAAGAAGTCTACATGCAACAGTCACCAAGCTTTAAGGCTAAAGGGAGTGTGTATGTCGACTATGGAAGGCCATCTATGGCCTTAAGTAGAGCCCCAAAGCTTCGTTCCAGAGATTGGGATAGGTTGTAGAGGTAGTTGGATTCAAGAGATCGACAGTCGACTTTTCTTTCTTTGTCAGGAGGACTGGACGAGGTATTATTGTACTTCTTATTTATATTGATGACTTAATTGTCACAAGAGATGATGAGCAGAATGTTGATGAGATTAAGTGCATCCTTGCAGAGCAGTTTGCCATGAAGGACTTGGGAGCTTTACGGTGCTTTCTTGGTATTGAGATTGTTCGCAGCAAAAAGGACGTAGTCTTGTCCTAGAGGAAGTATGCATTGAACATCTTGCAGGAGGTTGGTATGCTTGGGGCCAAGGAGGCAAATATTCCTATGGACCCCAACATGCCACTCTATGATGAGGACGCACAGTTGATGGACAACAGGCAGTACAGGCAGCTTGTGGGCAAACTACAATAACTCACTATCATGAGGTCGGATATCTCCTTTGTTGTTGGGAGATTGAGTCAGTTCATGGCCAAGCCAACACATCAGCACTAGGATGTAGCATTGATGATACTCAGATACATCAAGAAGGCTCTTGGGAAGGGTCTGCTCCTCTCCAAGGGGTCTTCTATGACCTTGGTTGGCTACTCTGACGTGGACTACACCGAATGTCATGTGGACCGCAAATCCACTACTGGGTTATGTACCTTTTTGGCAGAGAGTTTGATCACGTGGAGGAGCAAGAAGCAGGGAACAATTGCGAGATCCAATGCCGGTTTGAGTACAAAGCCATGGCTCAGATGACTGTTGAGATGATGTGGATTAGGTCTTTGCTTACTACCTTGCAGATACAGTTTTCTAATCCAATGAAGATGAGATGTTACAACACTTTCATTGCCAACAACCCAGCATTTCATGAGAGGAAGCACATTGAGGTTGATTGCCACTATACTATGGACATTATTTAAAAGGGATTGCTATATACCACACTAGTCACATCTAAGGAGTAGATTGTTGATATTTTCACCAAAGCCTTAACCAGATCTTTTTTTGATTCATGTGTATCCAAGCTAAGCATGATAAATATCTATGCTCCAGCTTGAGGGAGAGTGTTAACATATATTTTTATTTGTTTGTACGGCTATGGGTTTCTAGCTCTTCAAGGGCATCTATGTACTTTCACCCTTTTGATCTCTCTCTCTATATAAGAGAGCTCTAGGGTTTCAATAAAAAATTCAGTCATTACAACCAATTGATTATGTCAGGGAGGATAAAGTAAGATATGTGGTTTTCAATGTAATATTCTCTATCGCAATTTTTTCAAAATTTCAATACAAAAAAACATTATAATAACTTATGTGAAGATTGCAAGGGTGGTGTGGAGCCCTTCTTCAGTAGGCGACGGCTGTGGAGGAGAAAGGAGGGAGTTTTGGAAACTTATAAAATATTATTACAAACTCAATGAACAAATGAAGAGATTCGGTCTCTATAAATAGAGAACCAATCTCAATCAAACCAACTCATAATCAAAACACTAATCCTATTTCCTAAAATAACCAAATCTCTAAATAAGGACTCAATAAATTAGCGACAAGTTGTCGGAAAACATATTTGGAAAACAACCAATCCTAAATCAATTTTCCCAAAGCATACCTACACATATCATGTACCCACAAGTGGGCCAACTAGACTCTACCATGTGGCACCTAATTATTAAAAAATCTCCACACTCCACCCCAAGTCGAACTCCGAAGAGGGTGAAGACTTGCATGAAAAACTTCATGGTAGAAAGGTGCACGATTCCAAGCTTTATGATGGATGCCTATTCCCTGGGAAAATCTTTCCTTTTGGAGAATAAAAAATCAGATAAAAGGATCCCATCGATGAAATACATCAACCACAATAGATTGTTTGAAGAAGAATCGCTTTTCTTTTGAATATTTATCCTTTGCCTTCTCAGAAAGTATGTGGAGTTTATCTTAAGCCTTTGCATCTGCCATTGTTCCCCTACCTCACAGAGTCCGCGTTAGGCATTGGGTTTTCTTGAAGTGTGGGAGGGGTAGCTCTAATGTTGTCGTTGCTCCTACGCCCCAAGAGCTCGTAGAGATGCTTGGGATCTCTGGGTGCATAATAAGTCACTTTGTTGTAGTAGAGTTGGTGCGGCACTTCAACTTTAAGGCAACTCCATACATTCCACGCACATGAAGGTAACTTCACATGATCTTGTATGGATCTCTTTTTCTCCTCTCCTCCACATGTGGGATCAAGAGGCCCGAATGACTTGCTTTGATATCATGCGAAGGAAAGAGAAGAGAGAGGTTGGGCGAGAGAAAGAGAGATATGAGGGGCAGTAGAGAGAAGAGGAGAGGAGTCCATTGTAGTTTGAAAATATTATTGATTGACTCAAAGAAACAATGAAGAGAATACTCTTCTTTTAAAGAGGACAACTCTCCTACAAAATAGGAAAACAACTTAACAAACCTATTATCTAAAACAACAACGCAGAAATCACAATCCTAATTTACTAAATAAGGAAAACATAATATTTGACTCAATCAAATTGCCACAAGTTTGGCACAAAATCTTGGCAAATAAGCCAACAAAATATCTAATGGCCACATGACTTTATTGGGATTTCAAGTAGGTTGCCATGTTAACTATCCACATGGCGATGGGATCATGTGGCAGTCCACGTGGCACTTTATTCTCCATATGCTCTCTCAAGTCGAGGTCGACGAAGGTCGAAGACTTGCTCAGTATTGGTGAGGCTAGAGGCCCTATCATTTTTTTTGGCATCTTGCATGAATATTTAATAAATGAACTTCCTAGATCAACCGCTAGTCTTTTTGCAACCTGAAAACTAATTGCTCCGTTTGGCAACCTTTGAAATCGTTGCGATGACTATGGATGTTTCTTTTTTACTTTAAGGTAGTGTTTAATTATCTTGAAATGATAGATGTGTGATCCCATGCATGATATCTAAGAAAATCTCTTCTTGTGAAGGAGTAAAAAACTAGATATAAAGTGTCCAATGAAAAAGCATAAAAATCACCAACCACATCATAACTTGATAGATCTCCTCTTCCCTTTTCTACACTTTGACTTTGTCTCGCACATCCGTTGTGCCTTGCGACTTTGCTTCTGCCATCGTTGTCTTAAAAAACAAATTATATATATTTCTACATCCTGCATAAGTCGCAAGGTACACGAAAGATCCACTCGTAAGGGATCTTCTTCTTGAATGAATGCATCCTCGAAGCCCTACGTAAGTCGGTCAAGATCTCCGGAAGTACGTAAGAGTACTTGTCAGACAAGCCCTGTATGTGGCTTTGGCTTGGAGATGACCACCACGTGTCTTACGCACAAGAGAAGATCCTTGTGTGTGAACACGTGCTCCTTCCTCATGTGCATGTCAAGATTTGAAAGGGTAGCATGGAACCCTTCTTCAATAATGGCACATGTGGAGAGAGAGAGAGAGAGAGGGTAGTCACTGTTTATGGAGGAGAAAAGTGTTGGTTTTAGGAACTTCGAAGATATCATTGCAAACTCAAGGAACAAATGAAGACATTTGGTCTCTATAAATAAAGAACCAATCTCAATCAAATTAAATCATAATCCTAACAAATCACTAATTCTATATCCTACCAAATCTCTAAATAAGGGCTTAATAAATTAGCCACAAGTTGCCACAAAACAAATTTGGAAAATAACAAATCCTAACCAATTTTCCTAAAACACATACCTACACATATCATATGCCTACAAGTGGGCCAATTGTACTCTGTAACGTGGCACTGCCATTTGCCTGATGTGCCCGACGCCTAATTATTAATAAATCTCCACACCATGTTGGAGTTTGGAAGCGCGTAGGGACCTTCTACCTTGAGTTCACGCGTGTGGAAAGAAAAGAGAGAGGGAGTTGGCGATAGAGAAAGGAGAGAGGTGTTGGCGTGAGAAGAGAGAGAAAGGAGAGGAGTTTTTGGAATGAAAAATATTATTACAACTCAAGGAACAAATGAAGAGATTTGATCTCTATAAATAGAGAAACAATCAATCAAAACAAATCATAATCCTAACAAATCACTAATCCTATTTCGTAAAATAACCAAATCTCTAAATAAGGACTCAATAAATTAGCCACGAGTTGGCACATAACATATTTGGAAAATAACCAATCCTAAACCACTTCCTAACGCACACCTACACGTATCACGCACTCACAAGTGGGCCAACTGGACTGCCATTTGGCTGATGTGCAACATGGCACCTAATTATTTAAAAATCTCCACAATTTCCTTGTTACTTTTTTTGTTGGAAAGGTCCACAAAATAATGATTATATGCAACTCACCATATCTCCCACCATACAACCAAATACCTTAAACCCACTTAACCCATCCACCAACATTTTTGAAAAGTACAAGGATAATTATATGGTTATAACCACCCAACTCAATTTATCCCAAAAAGAAGATAAAGAAGAAATGCAAGATATAAAATTCTCTAAATACGAGCACTCTCCCCTAAAGATTGTCATATTTCTTCCAAGCCAAATGCAAGATAGAACGATCAAGACCTTTGCCTTCTCTTTCTTTGTTCTAAGGGTATTCAGGCCATGTTGATGCCATCCACACTTGAAGGAGCTCCAAAACTCATGTTTATTTGTCTGATCAATCCAATTGAAGATGAAATTGTAACAAACTTGTCAAGTTAAGCTGCAATAAAAAAATAGATGTTGATGTCCTCCTGTCTAGATTGTCAAAGGGCACAAGAAGTAATAGATTTCGAAACCCATCTTAATCTCCAACTTTGTGTCGTTAATCTTCCCCTCCGCATAAGCTAGGCAAAAATCTTGAATTTAAGGAGGTAAACAACCGACCATATCATTTTGCAATCTTATTGCGTCACTTGCAATCTTACATAAGCTTTCAAATAGAGAAATTTCCGCAGTCCCATAAGAATGCATCACTTCCACCCCCTCAGGATGGTGTGCTGAAAGTAGATCCATCAACTCAGCAAGCTCTTGCATTCTTTGATCTGAAAGACTCCCAACAAAGATAAGTCCCCGACCCTTATCCCAATAATCAATGACTTGTGCCTCTTTGTTTCCTGCCATTACATAAAGCTGTGGAAAGAGAGACTTCAAAGATTCGTGGCCCATCCAATCATTAGTCCCAAAAAAAAAAAAAAAAAAAAAACGATCCCACATGCCAAGATACGAGGTGAAATGTTGTAATCTGGGGAAGATACTTGTTACTCTTTTAAGGAAGGAATATGCCCCTCTTGGCGATGACGCCCTCCATTCCCAATTCAGAGATTGCCCATAACAACTAGAGAAAACAATACTGAACAGGTCGGCATTAGGTCCCATGATCTTTGACACCCATTTGACAAGGAGGATGTCATTCCTTGTCCAAAGATCCCTTACACCTAAACCCCCTTCCTTAAGTAGCCAGCAAACCTCCTCCCAAGCTATCAATCTTGCTCCCTTGCCAATAGGCCCATAATTCATCTAGAAGAACTCTCTCAACAGGTCGGTTAGGCACTTTCCTATTTTCTATGGCAACCGGAACACCAATAGAAAGTTGATATGGACAGCAAGACTGAATTCAACAATACCAAACATCCTCCTCTGTAACAATTTAAGATGCCCATCCAAATTCTTCTTTCCCATTCTCTCAACGGTGTCCATTCCTAGAGAGTAACTGGTTTGTCAGAAAGCAAAAGACCGAGCTATGTCAAAGGTAGTGAACCTTCTGAAGTCTTGAGAGAAACACTACAAGTCCAAGCTTCATTAATGGTCATCTAAAAAGGTACAAACTTTGATTTGAAAAAATTAAGCCCAAAACAACATCGTTATTTGGGGAGAAACCACAAAAAAGATTTACCGAGCAAGCTTTAGAAGTGGCTCTCGCTAAAGCGTCCGTTGTTAGAACAAAGGGCATTTGTGCTAATGGGCACCCTTGTCAGACCCCCTTCACAGCCACACCCATCCACCTATTAGATTTCCATTAACTAAGACAAAGAAAGATATCTTTGTTACATATTTCTTCATCCAGTCAATCCATGTGGGAGAAAAACCCCTTTTTGGCAATGAAGCCCAAATAAAAGATCACTAAACTAAGTCATAAGCCTTGCTGAAATCAACCTTCTAAAGAAAAGCATGTCTCCTTTCTACAGCAAAGAGCAAGGATTTTTCAAGCTACTGCAAATCCATCAAGGATATTTCTTCCGAGAATGAAAGCAATCTGAACTAGTGCGATGATGTCCTATAGCAACCCTCGCAGCCTATTTGCCAAGACTTTAGCCATAATAAGATAAATAGCATTTGAAAGGGTAACCAACCTAAAATCCTCAACACCCATCGTGCCCTCTTTTTTAGGAAGGAGGAACATGAAAAATCTAGTGAGGTTGTTGAAACCCAAATTTCTATAGTAAAATCATTCATTATAGCCAAAACATCTTTTAATAGTGACTAGAAGTCCTTATAAAAAAATACTGAAAATCCATCTGATCCAAGAGAGCCCTCAGCATTTAAGCCCTACACTGCTTTTCTGATCTCAACCTCCCAAAAACCAGCAATAAGGGTTGAATTCTATTCACTCGTAAAGGACTAAATATGTGTACCTATCCATCTCCATCTCCCCAGTTGTCTTCGAGATGTGAATTCCTTGAAATTTAAGCAAACAAGGCACAACCAATGCTATTCTAGAAGCAGAGTTGTTCACAACCACCCTGTCAATGTAATTCTTACTTCACTTACCAAAAGCAACCAAATGAAAGAGCCTCATGTTAGAGTCCCCTTCTCTAAGCCTTTTCTATTTCGATCTATGACTCCATTTGACCTCTTATTTTCTATCTTTGTGAACAATGGACAAAAGTTTAGACTTTTTCTTGTGCTCTTCTATTGTGATGTTTTTGTCGCCTTCAACTCAATCCAATCTTTCAATTTCAACCAATGCCTCATTTTTCTTTCTATTTCGTTGCTCACATAGCTGCTTCCCATAGTTTTTCAAAAAGGAACAAAGCTCAAAAAGCTTAGACTCCAGTCTTGCCACAATAGACCTTGTCGGAGTGAGTGATTTCCATTTCTCTTCAACTAGTTCCTCACTTCTTTGAACCCTTCTTCAAGGAGCCAAGATTTCTCGGACTTAAAATAAGTCCCAAAGCGCTTCTCCTCGTTGGGTCGCCATACATGGTGTATGATTAGAAAAGGCCTCTCCATAAGATTTATATCAACCAAATGGAAAGCTTCTGCAAATTCAATATTACACCACGTGCGGTGCTAAATAAATTTACAATAGTTGAGAGGTAAATTCAACAAATCATGAAGAGTAATAAAATCTGTAAAAGTCTCTGAATTCAGGTCCCTCCTCCTCCTACCCCCCTATCTGTCTTCAACTAAGAGAGTAATAATGAAATCTCCTACAATCAGCCATGAAATATTACGAAATCGATAAGGCAACTTCTTTCAAGTCTTCCCATAACTAATTTTGATCATCGTCATTTGTTGGGCTAGACTGTGGAGATGACCATCTGCAAATTATCTCTGCACCTTGACACTCTCACTATAAGGACAAAGAAGCCTCTCAACATTTCCTCAACCGAGAAAAGGTCCTCATTCCAACTAATATGGATTCCACCCAACCTTCCTTAAGCGTCAATCATGGTGACACCCTCTATTGAAGTTCCTACAAAGTCCAACCTACTTCCAGATATGTAAAGAGTAGCTTTCCAGCTGAAGAAGAACAATGTCAGCACCCCAGGAGCAAATGTAGTTCCCCAACAATGTCCTTGAGGGGTCAGACCCTTGGCATTCCATGATAAAACTAACGTCATGGAGAAATCGAATGTACCCCTCCTTGGCTCCAACGAAAGCCTGCGTCTCTCGACACCTTCAGTTTCTCCTTAGGCCATTATCAATCATGCCATATTGAGAATGGGAAAGTTCAAGCTACTACAATTCCAACTCAGATACATTGACAATCACTCAATCATCAAGTCCAGCATCTACCCTCTATCGAACCACGATCTCACCTAAGTCGCGACTTTAAAAGCTCTACCAAGGTGGTAGAGGAGGCGTCGCCTTTGACGATGGGATGACCTCCATTTCCTTATCTCAATTCCCCTTGCAATCGAGTCATCTCCAACTTCATCAATCTTGCCAAAACCTTCCACGTCCACCTAAGAAGCATCCACCTCCACCACCAAAGTCGAGGAAGATGCCACCTAAAGGTCAACCATGTTCCCTTTCTTAGAAACTAGTCCATCAATGGTCGTAGAGACATCTATTACAAACTAAAATCCCTAAGTTGCATAATCATTGCCTACCAACACCGATTTCATAGGTACAGAAGACTCAAGCATCGCATCAGATCGTTGCATGTCATCACTACTCAGCACTTGCATCCTTAGTGCCACCATGGGAAGGTCCTCCCAATGCTCTAGCATTACATTCGAAGAGAAAAAAGAAGGCCCATCCACATGAAAAGAAGGAAGACGAGGCCCACGAAAAGAGGAATGCCCAAATGGATTAGAACTAAACTTACCAACTCTGGGGCCCCCTGCATAAAGCCCAAACATGTGGCACTTTCGCCACCCCCATCTTCCTTATTTGCTAGCACCAAAAAGGGAAGGTGCCCTGGCGATTTGTTATATCCTAGATCTCCCGTCGCATCATCCGGCGAGGCCAAATTCTTCCCATGTCGTCATGATGTCGCCAACATAGGAGTTACCAAGCAACCACTTGAGCCCAGGTGTGCCTCCTGGTAGTAGATTTTACAACCCTTAAAGTAAGAACCCACAAAAATCCCCCATGTCAAAGGATCACCTTCTACAGAACAAGACACCCTACAATCACCTCCACCTCACCACTAAGGATAAATCCCCTTTGTGGATGCCAAGACTGACGCATGTCTTCAACCTCGCAAAGGGCAAGCAGAGACTTTGAAACCGCCATAGTTCTCACGTGGAGGGGGATGCCACCAATGGAATCTGAACCAACCTCATTCTCTGAAGGCCTCACCTCAAGCCCCATCATGCGGTACCGATAGCCTCCAACGAATCCATACGCTGCCAACGACCATCTCCTTGAAGCATAAGGTGTCACAATTCGACGACATGAGATCAAAGAGGAAATGTTGAGAAGCAAAAGTCGCAATCTTGAAGTCCCCCACCGTCGAGGTCCATTTGTAAAATGCTTCCCTCACTTTTGATAGCATTGTGTCTCCTTGGAAAACCACCCCTACCAATGCAGATCTCAAGATGGAGTGAGTGGGTCCAGCATTGACGACCATGAAGCCATCACCTCCACCCTTGGAGCACATGGAAGGGGTGGTGGCAAAGGACTCAACATCGGAACCCTCCTCAGACAAGTGGACTAACAATGGCCCACAGCTCGACACCGAAGACACCACACAGGATCGCGGTAATTCCTCGTAAAGTGGCCCCTACCATGACATTTGAAACAAACAGGAGTGCGCTCAACCCTCCGCAAGGTCTTCTCTTGCTCGAGACCTACACCCATCCCTTCTCATCACTGAAATCATTGCGAGCGTCCTCCAAGGTACGCCCTTTCGGACCCTCTCTCTCTTTTTCAATTTTGTAATAGACATCAGCCCATCCACCAACATATTCCTAGTCAAAACTTATGCTGTTGCCCAATGTAGCCTAAAAAAACCATTTATCTATCATGGAATTTTCAAACACCAATACAAATGGAGAACCATTAAATTTCAAAGACTACCTCCACCGTATCCAAGAGGCTCACTTCATTAAGGCCAGAGTTGCACAACAAGGCCATGCTGATAGCAACTCAATCCTCAACACCCAAGTCATTTTTATTACGTTTAGATAATGGTTGGAACTAAACAAGTTATCTATGCACCAGCAAGTTAAACCATAAATAATCTATACTCAAAATAAACAAAAACATAAATGTTGTAATTTAAACTGAGAAGAAAAGGATGGACAGTTTAATGTCACTTCCATGCCTCAGACCATCCTTTTGAGGATGCAGTACGGGTGCAGAAGCTTCAAATGATTGGATTGTGGACATGGGTGCTATTGATGTGAAATTGTCCGATTTCCCATTCACAGGAAGAAATACCATATTGGAATCAGCTTGTCCTGATCTGCTCTTTTGACTACATTGAGGCTTCTCTAGTTTCAATATGGGGGCACCAGACAAGCCTTTGTTGGACTAACTCCAGTATTGTGTAAATCTGATGGGGCTGCACTTTTAAACAGGCCATCTTAATATGTTTGTTTGCAGTTGTCTCTTCTGAAACATTTGATTTTATAAAGGCCAACGTCAGATTGCCTCTTCTAAGTTTCATTTAAGGATGAACAAGAGGCATCTGGGAACATGCTTAAATATGTCTAGTGCTTAAACAGTGGACTTCCATCCAACAGAACATGATATGACTCGTTCCCCATCCCCATCCTACTCCCAAAGAATTAAACGGAGGAGACAGCAATATCTAATGTGAGGGGTGAGAACTTCCTATAAAATATCTTGGATTGCCTCTTTCAAATTCTTGTAAGACCGAAGATTGAAATCCAGTGAATCAGTGAGCGAAAGAGTGGATAAGAGGCACCAGGGAACCCACTAAAGTAGTCTAGTGGTTGAGCAGTGGCTGTCCATCCAACAAACCATAATTAAAACATGTGCATTCCCCTGTCCCATCCCCAAAGAAAAAAAGGATAAGGGCAACAATACTGGAGCAGCACTCAAAAGGTCATTTGATCACGTCAACTAGTTCTTTCCACTATCTCTAATCATCAGTTTTAATGATGTCAGATGAAGTAAAGAGGAGATCAGACATCAGGAGATGGTCATTTGATCACGTCAACTAGTTCTCTCCACTCCCTCTAATCTTTTACACAAGTTTTTTTCGAAAGTACTTTTACATCTCAGTTTTTTTTTAAAAAAAAAGAGAAAGGGTCATTATCCTTCTACATGTCAGTTTTAATGATGCCAGATGAAGTAAAGAAGAGATTGGACATCATGAGATGGTTTCTACAGTGAGGCTCCTTCTTGAAATCCATGTCCAACTCTACAGATAACTTGGGATGGCCTTTGCTGGCCTCGGTCAAGGAATGGTCAATCGATACCACCACCCTCTTAGCAAAATAGGTTATCAATTTTATTGCAGCAGGAGTTGATTTTTCCAAGGTCAGGGGTTTGATGGGGAGAAGAGATGTCACGTACAAGGGCTTCTTCCTTTTTTACTCTGGAAGGATCTTTCTCTGGTGATACCATTTGACCCCCCCCCCCCCCGTCATCTTGGGAAGTGTGCCAATTTCCATTTTGGAGAGATGCCGGGACAGATATCAGAGTTCTGCATGACAAACCCAGTAGGCATTTCACTTTTGGTTACTGACCAGGTGTATTTGGTGGCTACTGTTGCACAGGATGTGTTGATTTGAGGTGAACATCAGGTCCCAGCTTCCTAGAGCCACTGTTAGGAAGTTGGCTCACCTACTACCCAACTTTGAGGATTTTGATAGCTGGTTTGAGCATCCGGTGTCCTCTCAGTCAAGAGGGTATTCAATTTGTTAAGTCAACCCTGCTTTACCTAGAGATATGCAAGTTCATTTAGAAGCACCTGCTTGTATCAGATTTTTTTAAAATCTGGTTGCTGCAAAGAAGAATGCTTAATCCAGAATTTCCCTTGCATGGATTTAAGTACTGGTCACAAGACAAATATTTTTCAGTGTTCTTTTGCAGAGGAAGCACAACAAAACTCTACAGTCCCTTGAATTGACCACACTTTAGAGGATAGCTTTTGAAGTTGTTTTCACCCTAGCAACTAGCAATACGGTTTGTCTTGACTGCCATGGCAGAGCAAGCTCATCCCATGGCAATAATGTGGTTATCATGATTGGCACAGAAGCTCAGCTTTACATTGAGATTTTACTCGAGTATCCTGAATTGTTTTAGGTCTTAGAATGAGGTCTTCTAAGCTTGTAATGACCATTGAAAGATACACATTTGATAACTGCTACTCCTCAGCTACTCATTCCTCTCTTTCATATTTGATAACTGCTACTCAAGCAGTCATTCCTCTCTGTTAGAGAGAACAGGGGAAATCGAAAATGTTAGCATGTATAACCGAATGGTGTTTGAGTGATGAGTAAATGAAGGGGAAAACTAAAATCGCCAAAATTTTCTTTGCTAGACTGACCAAAACACCTTGGATTTCAAATGTAGGCATATGCACAAGAGAGGTTTCCACTAAAAAGTTATAGCACATGGTAGTTATACAAAGAATTAAATATATTGAACTTACCCATAGTAACGGTCTTTGATGTTTTGCTGTGACAACTCTCCACTTTCAGGCATCTCATGCCTATATGGGCATTCTGCGCCTCGTGTGCATTCACCTCGCACATAGAAACTGCATACATGTGCCCGATTTCTTTTGTAATATGGAGTTGTCCTTTGAAGCTTAAGGATGGTATCATTGGGGCGTGCTTTGCCATAAGATGACTCATAATCTATGCCAGCTCGAGTCTGTTACAACAAAAGACAGAAAAGGGAATAAATAGGAAAGATAAGTGAAGAAAAGCGGCACACTTATAATTGAAAGGGAGAAAAGGCATATAAAAGAACTTCTTTAACCAACAATGCATGTATTAGAATAATCACTGGTTAAAAAGAGGGCAATTAACATCAACATATCATGCTAACATGATATATGTTGAATTGAATTAGTTGGTCAGGCAGACATCACATTAGCAAGATCCCCAAAGTTCCTAATATTGAAGGTGTAAAGTCATGTAAACCTTATTTGGAAACTTTGACAGTATGTTTAATTTACACAGTATACAAGCATATATGCAAGAGATATAGAGGTCCTTCAAACATACCCTGCGGTCATGCTCCTCTGCAAAGTATTCTCTATTCACATCACTCTTTGGGATGGCATCATTTGAGTTGATGGACAAAGCTGTGTCGCGAACTTGGACAGGTAATCCATACTCCAGATCTAATAGACAGACCTGGCAGACATTTTTCATCTTACTGCATGTCTGGCAAATCTCTGTTTTTTTATATCTGGCATCACGGCCAGGCCGCCATCTGAAAACTGTGAAAGGTCTGGTGCAGATCTTGCATTCTTTATCATAATCAGCTTTTGTCTGTATCAAGGAAGAAACAAAAAAGTTAAAATGAGTTGAAGACTTCTAATGCGGCATATTAAAAAAATGTATCATTATCTAGCAAATCATATTAAATGCATGGTGAATGACAGGGACAAGGCGTCAAAATTTCACACCACAAAAAATCTCCATATGATGCAGGCTGAAAAGTAAGATGCAAGTGTTCTAAAGCTGCAATTTGGCCAGCAATATTATACTAAAGGAGATCAGGCTATTATAAGCATGTACAAAGCATGTTTTTTGAAAAGCAAAAGGATGGCTATCGGAGATCAGTAGCCATCCAAAAAAAATGTGTTCATTCCTTCAAAAATAATCAGGAGATGTTACATGAATTCAATCTGGAGGTGATATAGAGAGAGAGATCCCTGACCACATTTTCAGCTCACACCCTTTCTACCCTCAAAATAGAGCCGTTTTCCTAAAAATTGGCATGTGCAAAGGACGTACGAGCCAAAAATGAAAATGTTGAGCTAAATGTATGAAGACACAGAAAAAATATTATATTTTTTTTGAAAAAAGAAAAAAGATTGTATATACAATGAGATTACTATGAAAATTTGTAAGTACTACTGTAAGATCAAATCAAAGATACATGTCTGAGGTGGTTTAAGCATCTAGAGAGCCAATATATGCTTTAGTACAGAGGTGACAGAAGTTGGCTGTCGAATCATGCAACAGGGGTTCGGTCATGTTGAATGAGTGATGAAAAGAAACCACTAAGCAAAATCTTCCTCATTTGAAGTTAAGACCCCATGATCAAGACAATCATAATAGTGTGAAAAATTTCATAGTATTGCTACCCCTTTACAGAAAAGTCTCCATCTGATTTTTCTAGTAAATGGACGTGAATAAATCTCTCTACAAGTCAAAAGATCTATGCCTTGGCAATTTAACAAAATTCAGATAACATAGACATCTTTCCAACCAAGAGACTCTGCCCGTCAAAGCAACTATACAAGAAGCCCTTAGATTCTGAGTCAAAATGTAAACTTCACATTGGATTTCACTGCTGCCTTTTTTTCTTCCCTTTCTCTTTGAGAAAATGTGAGGGGATGACTACGTTTCTCTTTTCCTTTGGAGGGAAGTTTTGGTCATGAAATTTCCTACTAATGGGTAGATGACATACGGAGATGAATTTGGAAGTCCCTTGCATGCATAACATGGGCCATCGTCTTTTTGGGGATTCAATGAGACATCAGGTTGTATGCTCCAGCAATTTTTTCTGGCATGCTACAGCAATAAAGATTAAGGGCATTGCTGCATCTCTGTTTGGGAGACGTTTGAATTTCCTATACAGAACCCAGACAACAAAATGGGAAGACCCAGGATATAGAAGATAATAACATGAGCGATTTGGTAGATTTGGTCCGCAGCAAAAAATTCATTTTTTTCTTAAATAAATAACCTACTTTTGACAGAGCTAAATTATGTATAATCAATCTTAACTGCACCTCAAATATCGAGCGAAAATGAGCTTACCAAAATCAGAGCTTCTCAAATCCAAATTCGTAGTTAACCCTAAAATAAAATTGCACAATGGGACATTCTACAACTCGAAAGCTCTCGAACCACACAAAGTTTAAATACTTCAATAAATCACTCAAAAAATTAAGGTTCAAGGTATCCTCTTTGCAAAGGAGAATCCAAACTCCTATGTACTTGCCATCCCTCACCAGAAAACATACTCAAACAATAGAACCACATTACACATAATTAACAGTCACTTCTCCGGACATGCCTCAAGAACCACGGGAAAAAATCTGCTCTCCAGGAGAACCACCTTCTCAATAGATAACCTAAGCTCCAATAAAACCGTGTCATAAATCACCAAAAAATCCCAACTTGACACTCAAATCAGCAAAACAAGCCAGACGAGGAGATTCTCTCGAACTCAAAATCCCCCAAAACCCACTTCAACCATAACATGACTGAAAAAAAGGCCACCTACTCCACTTCTCCAGAAGCTTATCCAAACTCCTCCAAGCACCAACACACCAAACACCACAAAAACCTCAACTTTACACTAATCCCCACCACCCCCGACCAAACCCAAGGGGAGAAACGAGAAAAGCCACAACTTTTCCCCGCATCAGTCCTGATTCTTCACGAGATCAGAAACCCTAGAGCGGAAGAAATGGGCGGAAAAAGATTCGAGATGCTCAAGACGAAACTCACCATGCGGACGTAGGGATTGTCACCGAGGCACGATTCGCAGATGATGGGAAAGTCCGACCTCTCCCACCCATCCACCCGCGCATCCCTCAGCAGACGATGCGCCATCTTCTAGGGCTCCGATCCCCCGTCACCACCAGGGATCGATCTTCTTCCGGTGCCTCTCCTTCTTCCCAGTGACGATGATAAACGGGATCGGAGCGAGGGAGGAAGAGGATTCAGAAAATGGACCAAGAGAGATGGAAATGGATCATCGAGAAAAAATGGACCCGAGTCTGCTTTTTTAAGTAATAGATAGCGTCGGCCAAATATGTAATAAAAAAATATTTTATTCACACCCGTCTCAAATCATATAAAATACTTGTGAACTTCAAAAAAAAAACGAAAAAAAAAAAACATTTAATTAAGAAATTTTCATCTTTTTTTCTTGTATTTATGTAATTTTTCTCATTTTTCTTAAATTATATCATTTTTTATTTTATCTACAAATCACATTCCTTAAAAAACAAAAAAAGTTAGAATTTTAAAAAAAAAGTGAGAAAAATTGATCTCCTTTTATTTCCTAAAATATGCATAAATGTAGGAAATTTGATCGAAGGGAATTTAAAAGAAAGAAAAGAAAATTTAATTTTATTTCCTTTATTTTTCCTTTGACATCAAAATCATTTTACTTGATTTTTCAGTATACAAACATTTAATTGATAGAGATGAACATCAAGGTGGGTCTGTACAAGCCAATCGTGGTCGAACTCAAGCCCATTTATTAAATGGGTCAAAGGTCAAGCCAAGACACATTTCAAAATTACAATTTCTTAACCCAAGCTCGACCTAGTCTAAAAGATATGAGCTCAAGTTAGATTCATTTATGCTTCATAAGATTAAACTCAAAGTGCAACCTATATTCATTTTAACACAAAGTGGTGTACTTACAAAAACCCACATTTAAGCTTGATATTTGCAACTTTTTATAATTTTTGTACCTTTTAATAAAGGATAGCATGCACATCCAAAGGTGTTCAAGACAGAATAGTCAGGTATTTTATAAAACAGTAGTTGACAATGAGATAAACCCGGAGATAACCCTTGCTTACAAGTGAAGGCACAGAATTAATAAACTGAGCTACAATATGGAAAGTTGAAGACCAATATTTTAAGGAAATTGAGGCATATGTAAGAATTAAAGTTCTTTCAATAAGATGCCTATTTTTGCACTTAGCAATATCATTTTGCTGAGGTGTATATAGGACACTAATTTTACGAAGAATTCCATGATCCTTACAGCATTTGTGAATCTTGTGATATTTTCCACCCCAGTCAACATGACCACACTAAATAAGCATATTAAACTAGGTGTGGACAAATGCGTAAAATTGAAGAAATACTTCATAAGCTTGAGATTTAGTAATAAGGGTAAACATTAACGTCAATCTAGTAAAATCATTAATAAACATGAGGCAATATTTACGGCTCTAGAAGGATAGCACAGGGAAGTCCATGCATCTAAATACACAATAATAAATGGTCTGTCACTTCTAGAATCAATAGAAGATAAATGTTGACGATAAGTCTTAGCTTGGACACAAATGCCACAAAGTTTATTCAATGTAAAAGAAACAATTGATAAATTGAAGTCAATAACAACTTTATTGATAACTTTGTGGTTAGGATAGCCTAATTGATTATGCCAGACATCAAGAGGAGCCTTCTCAAAAAGGTGAACCATTGGAGCCTTCTCAAAAAGATGAACCACTAGTGAAGAAGAAACTAAAGAGACACCAATGTAGCCTGTGCTAGGGGATGGAAGCTAAAATGGATAAAGTCCTTGAATAGCTTTCCCTTCAAGGAGTCGTCTCTTTGTGTGAAGATCCTTGACTACAATGTTGTGGGGATAAATCTTGAAGTAACAAGAATTTTTATTAGTGAAATTATGCATAAAAAGAAGGTCCTTTGAAGCCTCAGGTACATGGAACACATCCTTCGTATCTAAAGCACAAGCAGGTGTGGAAATATGATTAGAATCTATATGAGATATCAACCCACCTTGGCTATTGCTAAAATAAACAGCATATGAGCCTATATAATCTTGAGAAAGATCAAGATTAGCAAGTGATTTAGTGAGATGATGCATGGCGCCTGAATTAGCATGCCATAGTTGGGAATTTGAAGCATTAGCAATATTTGCTTGAGGCATAGAAGAAGAAGAATCACTAGAATCATATCGATAGTAACAAGACACTACAGTATGATTAGTCCTTCCACAAAATTAGCAAGTAACACCAAACTTTTGTCTTCCTCGACCTCGTGTTTTAATGACCCTCCTTAAGTCTATGAATCTAGAATTGTGTATAATTTAAGATATTGTAAACATTATGTTTTAAATGACTCAATGATAGTTGAATTGTTATAATGTCACCTAATGATAGTTAATAACAAATAAAGGGGTGTGCGAGCCACTTAACATATAATGTGTTACAATTAGTGATTGCTGTGGCAAGAGAATAACATGCCTCCCTGTGACTTAGGCTTATGACCAAGTTCGATATGACCTCAGGTTTTTTTTTAAGCAGCGAGCGTTAAGAGTTCCATTCGTAGGTGTTGTAGGGAGAATAACTATACAGGGCAAATGACACCTTACCCTTAAGATGGAGCCACCCTCGAATTTGTTTTGAGGTCGTATACCGTCACGGCAAGTAAGATACCATTGGCCCTGGTTGAGACAAATTTGGGGAATCTTGTGAGTAGACAAGAGTCAAGATCTACAACTTGGATCTTCAACAAACAAAGTAATGGATATTGAAATAATAAATAAATAATTAACCAATAAATTGAGTTATTATTAAGTGATAGCACTAAGTTCTAAATAATTGATTTGATATTAATTAAGCATTCTTGTCACCTTTTCCTTTATTATATTTTTGATGTCTTACCTTTAGTTGCCTACATTTTAGTTAACTTAGTTTTGATACGTTCTACTGAAAATTGTTCAGATTAGCCCAACTTCGAGTGTAGATAAACCATCGTAAGCTAGATCTTGAAGCAGAGTGTGGGCCAATGAGATGGGTCCTTATCAATTACCTACTCCTCCCTCGTAATAGTATATTATCCTTTCGTATTTTTCTTCATGATATAATAAACTAGTAGGGTCTTTTTTAAATTGCTTTTACTTTCCTACTTGGATATGGACATGATACTCTTCTATATTATTCTTCACTTTATACTCTAGTTAGTTATTTCATTTATTCATTGTTGTGTTCTCATGTTTACATGCTAGACAACAGGTAAATTCGGGTTTCAATTTGCAACTCGATATTGCCAAATATCGAGTTGCCACATATTAGAGCTTATTTTCGCACTAAATATGAGAACGAAAAAGCTGCAAATAACCTACAGTCACCAGAAGACTCATGCAGATGGAAAATGAAAGGATGTGTAGTTCAAGGTTGGGTATTTTGTTTTCCTCAAGGTATCTCCAATGAAAGACATTTAGAGATTTGGAGTTAAAAGGCAAGCTAACACCTCAATATGTCAACCCTTTCGAGATAATGAAGCATGTGGACCAGTTGCTTACAAGCTTACCTTACCCTCAAACCTAGCCGGAATCCACAATGTCTTTCATATATCCAACCTCCAAATGTATGTCTTACTTGGGAGTCATGCAATCAATTACAAGAATTTATTGTTGGAGGACTTAACCTTCCAAGAAGAACAACCCAAACTATGAGGAAATTAAATTAGAAATTGAGACACCGATGAGTGAGAAATACCCCTATAGCATCCCAAAATCCAGATTCCGAGTCATTTCAAGGTCATTCGGGTCAATGCGAACTCGGAAACCCAGTTGTAGTCTGGTGCTGGTGTCAGCACCTCCTTAAATTGTCAAAAAATGCGTATTTCGAGTCAACCCCCATCCAAACATTGTCAAAATGGTGTCATACATGGTACTGTTGGATTTCTCTCATTGCAAGCTTTCTGACGACATTTGTGTTGTTTCCCTGGTAGGAGGGGGGACGCAATAAAGTGCGAAAAAAAATATAAAACAATCTCACAAAATATCAATCACACAAATGGCACAAAAATTTTTAGGTGGAAACCTAAACCGGGTGAAAACCACCACTTAACCCTCTCGAGTTAGGATTTTCCGATCAACCAAGTTGATCAAATCCACTAACGTACTACTTAAACGAGGGTAGTACAACCTCAATTACAACCATGCTACTTTATACGAGGGTAGCGTACCTTAAACCCCTTCTCTTCACGAGAAGGATTTTGTCTCACATAGGAGACGGGAATTGGCAAAGTGAATACCCAACCAAAATAACAAAGTAAATTACGAAGTCCTATAGAGCCAACAAAGATAATCTTAACCTAAGCTTCTATAGGAATTATGATGCTTCCCTTTGCAGAAGTGCATCAACGACGTGGATACGTGAACCATGCGGTAGCGCTTCGTCACTCTCGTAAACTATGGCGGGAGAGCGGGTGCACAAATGATTAATGCTCTCTAGATGTAGAACTTGAGCTTGGAGAGTAAGAGCTTTTCTTGGACACAAAAGAGTGGAAATGTTTGTACTTGGTGTGTCTAGGTGTGTGTTTGAGTGGCAAAGGTTTCCCTCTATTTATAGAGGCCTTAAGAAGGCTTTGGAAGGCCTTGGAAGGCTTCCATAGTCGTTGGGTGCAAGCTCCAAGAAAATCAGGCCGAAATCAGGGTTAATCATTACATTGACAGGGTTATTAGACGTCTGATCCTGGCATCGGACGTCTGGAAAACCAGTTTAAGACATCTGGGAACAAAGTCAGACGTCTGATTTTAGGCAGATTTCCTTCCTGACTTGAATCAGATCAAAACAGGGTTCTAGTGCATTGTCATCAAATGACATACAGGACGTCTAGAACTAAGTCTAGACGTCTGGAAACCTACTTTTCTGCGGGAATGGATTTCCAAGAGAGTGCAACGGCTAGAAAATCTCTGAGAAGAGATTTTGGGTCAGCCGAGGCAAAACGGTCATGTATCAGACGTTTGGGGTCCTCTACGGACGTCTGATACGAGGCAACTGTCATATCCTTCATTGTTTGCTAAGCCAGCCAACGGTCCACTAATTGGACATCTAGCGAAATCATCAAACGTCTTCTAAGACGTCTGGACTAAAATTTGGACGTCTGATTTCATCAGACAGAGCTAACTAAGTCTAGCCTAAATATAATCGGACGTCTGAGTCAACATTCAGACGTCTTAAAAGTATTTATTAGATGTCTAATTTTCAGATTAGACGTCTGAAAAGGTTGTTTGAACCCTATTTTGGTTTTCTAAGTTCTCTACAGAAAACCTAAGTATCTTAGGGTTTTGTAAGTGTTCCTAGGACTACTGTTAGGGTTCTTTGATGCTCTTTAACATGAATCTAAGTAACAAAAATAAAGAGCAACAAAAGAAACAAAAATACAAAGATTGATATCCTATTCTTCATCTCCTTCCTTCTTCAAGCCATTGCTCCTCACGAAGCTCCTCTATTCTTCATTAAGCTCCTCCAATTCGCCGTGGATGCGAGCTCGAACTCCGTCTAACTACGTCTCCATTTGCAATTGACCTGAAATCTAAGACTCCAAGTGCAAATGTTAAATGACACGTGTTTTGTTATCATCAAAATAAACGATCGCGGTGCTCTAGCACCAACAATTTGTCTTGCACAAATCCGAGGTGTATAGCTCTAGTTATGACCAAAAGAAGTCGAAAGGGACCTAAATATAAGGTGGACCCAACCCTAAGGGTATTTTGCGTATTTCACTGTTGACAAGGCTAGATTGAGGTTTTAGAAAGATGTGTTCATTGTAGTAATAAATTCTCAAAAATAGCTCGAATAACAAATAAAATTTATAACTCGAATGAAAGTCTGAGGTCGTTCGCTGGGAGCAAATAGGAATTCAATCGCTAATTGCAAATAAAATGTAATTGAGCATAAGATTCAAGCCAAATAATACCAAAAAATGAATAATAATTACTTAGAAATGATAATCAATGTAAAGCACGAGTTTAACAATAGTTATGCATGGCAAAAAGAATCTCAAAGCAAAAACAATGGTGATTTAGATCTCCAATTATTTAATTGAAGTATATATGCATTGAGTTCAAATAATGTAATGGTGCCATCAACCATTCAAACTTAGGTACTCAAATGTATCAATAGTATCAACTGCTTTACCCAAGTCAGACGTTGCCTTAAGCCATCAGACGACTTAAACATGTGTTTCTATAGTACTTTCCCTTTTATTCTTGTCTGCTGTTATTCTTCTCCTTCTCTGTGTGCCTTGGCTTCTCTTCTTCTTTCTCCTTCCTAAGCCTCTTCTTCAGCTGCTCTCCTCCTCTTCTTGCGACTAAGTGTTGCATAGGTACCAGTGAGAGCAAAACCCCCTGCCCCCACTCTCTCTTTCTCTCTCTGGGTTCTGCTCTTTTTCTTCTTGCCTCTTTTGCCTATGCCTTCTTCCTTTTCTTCTTTTTGCCTTGGCTTCTCTGCAAGGGGGCACCTTTGATTTTTGGCTAAGTGTTAGCCAATAGACAGGGAAGCAAAACCCCCCCATCCCCGCACTCTCTGTCCTCTTTCTCTCTCTAGGTTTTCCTCCTTCCCGTTTTCCCAAGGCCACAGTACTGGGTAATCAGATATTCGGGTAGAGTGCACCCAGGACCAGGGCTGCCGGCCATGAATGGCAGCCGAGGTGTGAGAGTTGGCTTAGGCGAGTAATCGGATCAGACCAGGCCTGCGTGGAGAATGTCATGGGTGAGGCGTGTGAGGGTGTGGGGACCTCACCCCCTGTGTGTTAGTTGAGGCGATAAGCCATATGTGCAAAATCAACTTATGCGTTGCTGGTGGTCTGCCACTTACGATGTGGGACTATGTTCCCACATCTCTTCCTCGCACAACGCAGCAGCAGTTACTCTGTCTAATTCTGGTCAAAGGGCCAAATTGGTCCCTGGGTTGTGTTCCTGGAGGGATTCCGCTGTTCCTAGAGTAGGTACCTGGGTGTATCTTGCACGAACAAGGCCTAGAGCTTTGAAGAAGCTTCAACAATGGCACGGGGGTCCTGAGTACCTGAAATCAAACAAACAACCTTATGGCCACATAAACCAGCTCAAGAGAGTCGTGAGGTGACGGCGATTGTGCTAGTGGTGGTTTTGTGGAGTTTGGTGCATGGAGGAGGTCGGTCAGTGACAGAGGAGGTTGCAGGAAGGTGGGTTAGTCGACGAGCGTTTTGGGTGGATGATGGAGTGTGATAGGTCAGGGCTTTAGATGAGGGAAGTATGGCGGAGCTTGTGGGCTTGTCGGTGAGGGGGATGATAATGTGTAGCAGACGGAAACCCTCGCCGGAGTGGTCGCCGAAGATGGAAGGGATGAGGGTGATTCACGACGTTGGAGGTCGAAACTAGGATAGGAATAGGGGAATCTAACCTAATGGTGGAGAGGAACTAATCTGACCTAATCTAATCAGACAAAAGGGGGGAATCTCTTCACTGGTGGTACGTCGGCTCTGGAGAAGGTGAAGTGCTCCGGTGAGGGTAAGACAACAAGGATGAAAGAGACAGAGGCGCTCGCTGGTATGGCACGACGCGGGGGAAGGCAGGGAAGGAGGATCTGCCGCCGATATTGCGGTCAGATGAAGGAAGGAGTTGGAGGAGCTCGCCGGACGTCGAGGAGCTTCGGCCGGATGAGGAGAGAAGAATTTAGGGGTAGCTCCGGTTGAATTCGAGCGTGAGGAACTCGGTCTGATCTAGGGAGTCTTTTATAGGCCTTTGGAGGATGTTTTGAGCTTGGGAAGTAAGCTTCCTAAGCTTGGAATGTTCACCGGAGATGGAAGCTTGAAGGATACTCAAATCTCTCATGCGTTCGCATGAGAGATTGGGAAGGTTTTAGGACTTAGGATTTGACTCAAAAGGAAGTGAATTCCTTAACGAACTTTCCTTTCAAATCTAAGAGGGATTCATCAAGGAATCAAAGAGAACATGCCAAATCAATCTTGCCGGAGTTGTATGATTAGGATTTCATGGCGGTAGGGACCTATTTGCGAATAAGAAGATAAAATTGGGGGGCTATTTGTAAGAAATTCAAAAGCTAAGGGGTCATGTGAAATAAAGAAAATCAAACTTGGACCAAAGTGTAAATTAGGTCAAAACAATCTTAGATTGGGCCCAAATTTTGCTACAAACCTAATTTGGACCTAAGGAATTCAATGGGGAAGTTGGATTTTGGTTTTGACCTAGTTTGACTCGGTAATTTGCATAATTATCAAAATTAGGGCAAATGTCTATCTAAGACTGTTTTAGGTCAAGATGGGTTCCAATGGTCAAATTGAAGGCACTAAATCCTAGAGAATATTTTTCGATGATTTTTATAGGGTTTAGGTGAATTTTATCCTGACCAGAACCTCAGTTAATTAAGTGGGTCTGTTTTTAGTGTTTCGGAAGTCATTTAATTCCCATAACGCACGAAAACCCATTTATGTCTGTACTAACTCACTTGTTAGACTCTTAAGATCATTTGACCCTTAATTAGCCCTTGAAGAAACTCACGGTTGTACTGCAATTGAGATATGATGTTAAAACTACAGTTTTACCCTTATTTTTGTGTCTTTCTCTCATAATGATTATGTAATGAATTAGGGCTCTCTGGCGATTATATAGGAGCATTTAATGATGAAATATGACTACATACAGTTAAATATGGTTGATGATGACGTTATCATCATTCCCCCATGCCTAACTTTTGCTAGTCCCTTAGCAAAATCTTACTTAGAGGGAGGTGGAGAATTCACCCCTAGATTTAATCCGAACCCACCCAACCCTAAACTGAACATTCGGTTCAAGTGAACCAGACCATTCTGTTCAGGTGAACCAGGTCCAAGATAGGGTGTTGGCTAACTTGATGAACACCATACAATCTTTAGAAGCTCAACCAACACCATGCACTAAAGCATTTGAGCCTATGATCAAAATGATTGATGAGCTGAATAGCTCTTTATTGGATTTGCTCCAAGATGTTAGGGATAAGGGCTCGTGTGAGTTTCTACTTGGGAAATTGTAGAGATTGAGGATGAAATTTGTGGTTGCCCTCGTCCAGTCTTGGGATGATTCTCAAGATGAACCCCCTTCTGGAGAGCCAATGTCTGAACCTGCTCAAGTGACTGTTGGGGGGGATACAGTTTCTGAGACCTGAGATGACCAAGTCGATTTAGAGCAACCCATTGAGGATGAATTGATTGCTTCACCCAAGATCTCCGAGTTAGGGAGCGCGGAAAAATATGTCTCAATGGACCAGGAAATGACACACGATTTTGAGACATGTAAATCAGGATAAAAAATTCTTTGACTCTGAGGATGAAGAATCTTTATGTGAAGTCTCACTTGAGCTTAAGGAAGAGGATTTTAGTGAGACGAACAGGCTCGAGGATCATGACGAACCTTTTGATAGCCTGATTATTAGAGATTATGATCATGTTGGGGCTAACTTGGACGATCCGAATATTGATGATTCAATCAGTAGCCCCACTGCTTAACCACACCCTGAAGAGCTGAATTAGTATATTCTTGAGATCATCAGACCCAAGTCAATCTTGATTGAGTCACAATTGTTGGACTTGGGTATTTTAGAAGGGGTGTGCACCAATTTGGAGGTCTCAGAAACATTGATTTTGGAGGATAGAAATGTGGAAATGAAAATTTGGGAGGCTAATTCTGAGGGAAACACAAATTTGGATCTAAGGGTTCCTATTAACCTAAAACCACCAACTTTTAACAAGAACCCTGACAATATCTTTGACGTGCGACCCAAGCTTGGAATAACTAACCATCTTTTTGAGCTAAACTTTAAGTGGACATCTGAACCTGAATCAAATCTACCTTTTGTCTGACACTTTGGTCTTGGGTTGCACACCACAAAACCGCAGGACCGACCCCTCAAGCTCAATAATCTTTGGTTTTAGGTGATTTTCATCCAGAACCTTAGAACCACTCGACCCTGGGGCATGGGTCTGCACCACAACTTGTTCACATCTGTGGACATCTTTTGCTGATGGGTTTGAGGATTAATCATTTGATTTTGATTCTGACCTGCACTTGTGAATTCTTCACCTCTTCTTTGTTTGTATTTTATGCTTAGCTAAAGGCATTAAAACTTAGCGTGTGTGTATACTCTCTTCTCTCTGCGGAGTTGACCGGATTGTCACGAAACTCAGGTGATACTCTGTTATTCCGCTCATTTCATGACTTTATTTCTACAATGAAGACATTGCATCATTTAGGCATGGGGGGTGGAAACTTAATCCTGAAATTATTTCTTTAGCTCTGTAGAATTTCTTTTATTTAAAAAAAATTGAAAATTCAAAGAGACAAAAAAATAAAGAAAAAAATAGAATTAGGAGAAGAGAACTTGAGCATTAGGTGTTATTAACTTTAGGAAATGATACTTTAGGACTTGAACACTTAGACTCTTTAGGTCTTCGGACTTAATTAACCTGGGTGTTTACTCGAATGTAAACTTAGTCTCGAGTCCTCGCCAAGTTAATTTTATTTTAATTTGGTAAATAAATTAGGGTGATAAGTACACGACTTATCAACCTACCCTCTGATTTGAGGAGACTTTAAGCCTAAGCATCTACACACTATTTGCACTAACTCACTTTTCGACGGTTTTTACGAAAATTATGTAGCTAATGAACTTTCTAGGGTAGTACAGCTGACAAGTTGTCATGGGTAACAACCCATTGGCCCGTTGTCCAAAGCCCAACTACATGACTATACTCATTCTACTGCTTTTAGGTAAATCTTATATTAGGGAAGCCATTGACTCTGAAAAAGAAAAAAGATGATACTCAAAAATAAAAAGAAAAAAAGAAAAAAATAGAAAAAGGAGAAAATAAAAATTAAATAAAACCACACTTCACCTCACGAGTATGGCTGGCAAGTTACCGTAGGTAACAGCCCATTGGCCGGTTGTCTAGAGCCCAGCTCACAAAAATGCACAAATAATTCCCAAAACACTTAAGGAAGAAGCGATGAAGTAGAATAACTAGGGAGATTCACTGAGTTCGCCTTTGTGTTGACCCCATAAAAAAATAAAAAAAGTAGGGAGAAAGCTACTGATTTGAAAGATAAACCTTTAGGTAGAATTTTTTAGGTCACCTAGGGTCGTAGAAACATGAAGTCTGTTTTAATGATCGCTTAGTGAGTCTATCACCCTTTCACAAGATGCTTAGCACTTAGAGTCCTTTTCGAGTTTTGAGCGGGTTGAGTAGTCGTAAAAGGTTAACCCGAAACTCTCAAACTCCAAAAGTTCAAAAAAAATTAGAAAAGAAGAAAAAACAAAAAAATGTATCTTCCCTTTTGAAATAAGGCGACAACTTGGGCGGTCAGAATTCTGGTAGACACTCGGGTACAGTTGGGTTTTCGTAGTTTAGGAACTTAGTTGAAAATTTCCTTTTGTTAATAAACAACAATTTTCTTAAGCGATTGAGCCTTAATTCCATTTTTATACATAGCCTATAGTTTAATTTTGCTAGGGACTAGCAAAAGATAGGCATGGGGGTATGATGTAGACACATCCATTTAGGTTAAAATGCGGATTTGTGCATGTCTCTAGGCTTAGATATGCATTCCATACTATAAATATTGCATAGCATGTATCATTCTGCATTTAGAGTAGTTTGTGTATATTTTAGGTTAATTGCGTCCTTTTATGGCCAGGAGAGAAGGAGATTTAATTTGAAGCCTCGGATTGACGATTCAACCGTACGAATCTGATTAGGACGACGATCGGAGTCCAACGCCTTCGAAATCGCCTTCGTCGGAGTCCCGTAGCACCATATGCAGTCCGAGGAAAATTAACGGTCGAGGGATTAGGTGATGTAATTCAGAGCTTTAAATGACAAATGCAACCGCACAGATGGATTTGGGTCAACGATTGCAGCCTAATAATGCGAAAATTGACTCAATCCAACCTTTGTAGCAACCCCTACAACGGAAAGAAGATGAATGGGCCAGATCGCATCACGTGGCTCAACCCAGGCCACCCATGTGCACGCACGTGCCACCGCACACGCACAGCATCGCGGGCGCGAGCGCGGGCGGAGGCAGCAGCACAGCAGTGCAGCGGGCCAGTGCGAAGGTAGCGGCAGCAGCAGCGCGTGTGGGCGCATAGCGTGAGCGGGTGCGCGACATGGGTGCACGAAGTGCATGCCAGTGTGGGCCCAAGGCTGTCTTCAACAATGTTTATGACCGTCACTAAATGTCCTATATATGAAATTGATCATTTTCTCCACTATAAAAGGACCCCTACCCCTCTAATTCTTCTTCATCTCTTCCTTTCTTCTCCTCACCACCTCCAAGGCTTTAGAGAGAGCTTGTCCCAAGCCCGGGATGCTCCTCTAGAGTAGAAGACAAACATTTGTTCTCGCCTCCCATACCCCTTCGTAGAGCATCCCGCGACCATCCTCTCACCTCCCTTTGGGAAGAAGATCCTTGCCGCGTCGGCGTCCTGCCCCGTCCTCCTTCCTCCGCCGCTGTTCTCCCTCGTCCCACTCCTCACCACCTTCTTCAGGGTGCCGTTAGAGCGAGCCGTCCTCTAAGCGACAGTCGAGGGGGATTCTTCTCACCGATCTCTATCTTTTTGCTTTCGTAGTGTAATTTTCCTGCTTTTATATTTGTAATAAACATTTGATCAGAAATCCATGATTGTTTCTCTCTCTTTCTCTCTCATCCCTCCAATATCTTTGCAAGTAGATAAGTTTTCATCGACTTAATCTCTTGATAAAAATACCAAAAAAATAAGCAAAGACAAAAATGACAAAAACAAATAAAAGCGAAATGTGGATTTTCAAACCAAACGTTCGTCTCCCCGTGTTTGACCCGAGACTCCCTTTAGAGTTTCGATTATAAATTTTATCTGTTCGACGGATTTGCTCACGAATCGAACTACGACGACGGGTTTTCCAAACCCAAACCCTTTACGTGACAAGATTCGATGCATCATCTGTCACTTCCTTATTTTGTCTACTCTTCATGTAGTCCGACTAACCACTCTAACTTAGGTCAAATTTGAAATCATCCCCACAGAGATCTTTGATCTCTTCTATACGACTTCTTCCGTCACCCTATACTAAGTGTAGAGTCTTTTTCACCCTTCTTGTAATGAGGACATTGTAACATTTTAGCTTAGGGGGTGTGAAGTGAAATTTTAATACTCAAATTGTAGTGGTGGATAAAAGAGAAAATTTAAAAATAGAAAAATTAAAATAATGACAATACTTAAAACATAAAAATAAAAAAATATAAATTTAAAATTAAAAAAACATAAAATGATAAAAATAATAATAGGGAGATTACATATATTTTCTAAGAAGAATAAAAGAACATAAAAATGTATTTAAATATTTATAGTAGTAATTTAAGAGCTTAATTTTCTTTTTAGGTCAAAAATAAAAAATATATTTAATTGTAAATAGTATATAATTAGTAAGAGTATTAAATCATTACTTTTAACTTTATCTTGAATACCTTTTCAAAACAAGTATTTGTTTGCAAATTTTGAACGAGATTTTTCTCGAGTTAGAGTCTAAAACCCTATAGGATTTGTTTTTCCCGCTCTTTATTCTGAAACAAAGTAATTAAGATGTATTAAGTTATACAAAAGTTAAATTTGGAATTAAATTGTAACTTTCTTGGTCAATATGACTAGGTTAGATCCTTTTGATTTTTGAATATTTGTTTTTACCACCAAGTTGAGTAAAAAGATAAGATACCTAGAGTTGATTAAATAAAGAGTTGGTAAAATCTTAGCCATAAGGTTTAACAGGCTATAATTAGCTTAATCAATTGAGGACATTCAGCTAGACTTGGTGAGTTACGTCTTGACAGATCCTGTGGGATGATACTAATTGTTACGACCTGGCTCCCAGATCCCTACAGGACCCAAGATCGGCTTGCCTCGACTAATCCCAAGACCTAGTCATCCAACGAGAAATAATCAAAAGCAGGAAATAAATCACATTCACACATGCAATGTAACTAAGCATAAGGATAAACGAGACGTAAAGGAACAACAACAGGAAACTAAAGGGCTGGAAAGAAACAACTATGGTTGGGCTCGACTAAGCCCAGCACCCTCTGCGGCCGGAAACTCGGGCTGCTCAACTCCTGGTCCTGAATAGGGTTACGAAAAGATAGAGTCAGCGAATGCTGAGTAGAGTGGTGTTTACATTATTTATGTGCAAGTAAAGTAAAACAAACAAGCATGTTTTATTTTCATTTCTATTTATCTCATCTATGTATTTCTGGTTCATTTATTCACAAAGGATCCAAGTATTTCTTGATCTTGCTTGTTCCTCGTGGGAACGATCTTGATTGCAATCTTTTCCGTGGAGTAGAAGGTACACGTGGTGCTCTTCTGGCTGGGAGAGTCTCCTGCGGTAGTCCTACACCCAGTCAACCACCTTGAGGTCACTGTCGTGACGTAGCGGTGACTACAGCACGCGTGATAAGCTGGTACACCTAAAGTACAGCACAAAACAGTATAGGGCCTTGCCCTCTCAGAATAGCAGTCTCGCCCTTCAGAACCAAACAGGGGTCTCGCCCCTTCACAGTTCGCGTACCCTCGTCCGACTATCTCGATTTGCCCTATGGGCCTAACAAGAGTCAGTGTAGGGTGGCTAGTCTTAACCTCGGGCCCCGTGGGGCGGTTAGCTCCCTCTCTACACTAAGTAGCTCACCTTTGCACCACGTACACGAGGCCAAGCAGGAGTCGCCATAGAGTGGCCAAACCCACCCCGGGTCTCAACCCAAGGGCGGCAAGCTCCCCTCTACCCTAAATGGGATAGTGGCTCTCCTTGGTACCGCGTACACAAGGGCCAGCTCACTTCCTGTCTATAGGAGTTCTTCTACTAATTCCCCGTAGGGTTCATGCTGATATTCATCTCATTTATCAATATCCAGATCTCATTATTCGATTCCCCATTTTTCATTTTATAACAGGCAGCTCGTGTTTCCATGTCTGACGAAGCAACTCATAAATCAACTAATACACAATGCTAGCAATTTATTTAAACATGCATATCAAGTAAACATTATAGCTCAAAACATGCTCATGCATTTCTACCCTAGGCATCGCAAGTAAACAGTATAGCTCAAAATAGGCTCATATATTTCTACCCTAGGCATCTCAAGTAAACAGTATTGCTCAAACAGGCTCATGCATTTCTACCCTAGGGTTCATTCCATATCCTATAGTTCAATCCAATTATTCTAAGCAACCATATTCTTTATTTAAAGCTCAACAATTGATTTAAACCACTCTACCAGGTATAACGGGAGGAATGGGGGCCTGCACTACAGATTGCATCATCTCCATGGGCCTCGAACATGCTACCAGCTGGTGACCTGTACCAGCGATTGATTCACATCTGTCTAGTAAAAAACAGTAGGTACTCAACACTAACACGTAGAGAAACTTGAGTGGAAAATAACGGTACTTCGTTTGCAGAAATTTGATTCCGTTTGGGCTCTGAATGGGCCAAAAACATGGTTACTGTCCAAAATTA
Organism: Thalassia testudinum; assembly: GCA_037157565.1. Taxonomy (NCBI): domain Eukaryota; kingdom Viridiplantae; phylum Streptophyta; class Magnoliopsida; order Alismatales; family Hydrocharitaceae; genus Thalassia; species Thalassia testudinum. The sequence continues at coordinate 16,872,039 of JAZHRO010000002.1, read as the reverse complement.
GACGTCTTAAAAGACGTCAGATCTTACCTCTCGCTTTCTGTGGCTGCCTCAGACGTCCGAACTCCTCTACAATCGTCTGAGGGAAGTCCCAGACGTCGAACCTTCCTTCTAGTCGTCTGGAAGTGCCGTCAGATGTCTGACGAAGTGGTCAGACGTCCAAAAGTGCCTGGAAAGGAGCATCGTGCACCTTTCCAATGCCCTGAAGCTGCGTACGAAGACGCAAACCCATTTTCAGCCAAAAAGTCCTATGCTACAGTTTGCATGGCGGAAAGTGGTGCAGGAAACACGTACCTCCGCGCGAAAATGCTTTTTCAGACATCCGGCTTCGGCTCTGGATGTCCTAATGCATCTCCACACATCTGGTCGATGTCCCAAACGTTTGATATTGGAAAACAGTATCTAGTATCTACTCGCATGGCCTATCCTCCTCGCACCTTCGCCTACAGGCGCCGTAGTAGTGTCTCCCACGACTGCAAGAGGCCGAGGACTCTGCCCGCGTGCCCCTCCTCCTCGCACGCGTCCTCAGTTCCTTCCACGAGCTCTCAACCGCGCACTCGCGAGCTTCCTCCCGAGTGCCACCAAGCTCGTGCCGCCGCACCCGCAGCAAGACACTCCTCGCGGATGAGCTCCCACGAGGCCTCTCCCTCTTTCTCATGCTTGCTCGCTCCCTCTCACTCTCCTACATGCACTTGTTCAAGCTCTCCCTCCCTCTCTCCTTCGCACACTCGTCCGTGCTAAGGGGAAAAGGCAATGGTGACGAAGGTGGTCGTCGGCAGGGGAAGGAGAGGGAGGGGCAGTGGCTGGTGGTGACGAGGAGAAGAAAGGAGGTGTGGGGTGGTTTAAAAAGGAGAGGATTAGGGTTTCGAGTGAGAGGGTCGCGAGGAGAGAGAACGGTCCGCGTGCCGTGTGCATGCGGAGGAAAAGTAGGTTTCGATTTTTCCCACTTTCGGACATTCGGACCTATGTCAGACGGACGTCTGACTGACACTCCAGACGTCTTATCAGACTAAAAGGGCGGTGAGTCATTTCAACATAACAAACTTAAAGGAAGTTTCGTCTCTGAAACTTGGACTACGTAGGGTGTGGAACTAACGTAAAAACACATAACAAACTTAAAGAGGACTAAAGTAGGTCCAAAGAGACGTACCATCAAAAAGCTACAGGTATCGCTCCCGCATTGCCGCCTCAGGCTCTTAAGTTGCCTCCTCGTACCGCTGGCTTCTCCATAGAACCCTCACCAGTGGTACCTGCTTTCGTCTCAGACTCCGGACCGCTCTATCTAGTATCTGCATTGGCCTCTCGGGATAGGTCAGGCCGTCTCCCACCTCGACGCTCTCATGGTTCAAAACGTGACTGGGATCGGCGACGTACTTCCTGAGGTTGGACACATGGAACACATGGTGCACTTCAAAAAGCTGGGGGGAAGGGCAAGCTGTTAAGCAACAGATCCTACCTGTTCCAAGACCTCAAAGGGTCCCACAAACCTTGACGCTAGCTTCCCTTTCACCCCAAAACGTTGCAAGCCCTTAATGGGCGAAACACGAAGGAAGACATGATCCCCAATCTCGAACTGCACCTCTCTGCCCTTTTTGTCGACCTAGCTCTTCTGCTTGCTCCTGACAGTGCAGAGTCATCTATGAATCTACTCTATTACCTCCTGACTCTACTGGATCATCCTGGGACCAACCTCCCACTTGGTCCCCACTTCGACCCAACTCAAGGGTGCAGTACACCTCCGTCCGTATAGGGCCTTGTAAGGTGCAACGCCGATGCTTGAATGATAGCTGTTGTTGTATGCAAACTCTGCCAGGGGTAAATGCTCCTCCTAGGAGCCTCTTCAATCTAGTACACAAATGCGTAGGAGGTCCCCAAGTGTCTGTATGGTGCGCTTTGACTGCCCGTTGGTCTGGGGGTGGTATTCGGTATTGAACCTCAGACGCGTCCCCAGGGCCTGCTGGAACTTTGCCCAGATTCTGGGAAGTGAAGCGAGTACCTCTGTTAGATACAATCTCGCGAGGGACTTCATGCAAATGCACCACATCCCAGATGTACCGCTCTGCTAGCTATGCTGTCCCGAAAGTGACTCGGATCGGCAGGAACTGTGCCATCTTCGACAATCGGTCTACTATCACTCAAACTGTGTCGTGTCCTCATTGGGTAATCGGGTAGACCCACTACCAAGTCCATGGTGATGCCCTCCCACCTCCACTCTAGCAAAGGAAGTGGCTGCAACGGCGTTGTAGGCCTCTGGTGCTCGGCCTTCACTTGCTGGCATACCAAACACTGCTGGACAAACTCACCAACATCCCGATCCATCCCTTTCCACTAGAAGTCGTGTTGCAAATCATGATACATCTTTGTGTTCCCGGGATGTATGGTGAACCTGGACCCGTGCGCCTCGGTCAGGAGCTCTCTCAACAACTCCTCGTCTCTAGGAATGCATAGGCGTCCCCTCATGTGCAGTATCTCGTTTGAGAAGGAAAAGTCTCCTTGGTCCCTCGTCAGCACCCTATCTCGCAGTGTCTGTAAGTACGGATCGGCCATCTATCCTGCGATGATGAGGTCTATCAGCTCTGGTCGTGTCTACCGCATCACTGTCACTGCCCCATCGTACCCCCATGACTCCTGGGGTCGCCAACTGCCCACCTCCTCCACGAGTCTCCAACTTTGTGGCTATAAGCTGGCCAAGTGGGCAGGTGCCTTCTGGCTCAAGGCGTCGACCACCACATTGGCTTTCCCTGGGTGGTAGGAGATGCTGCAGTCATAGTCCTTCAGGAGCTCTAACCAATGTCTCTGTCTCACGTTAAGCTCCTTCTGGTCAAACAAGTACCTGAGGTTCTTATGATTTGTGAAGATCTCGAAAGTCTCACCGTAAAGCTAGTGCCTCCATGTCTTCAACGCGAAGACAACCACTGTCAGCTCTAAGTCATGGGTGGGGTAGCTATTCTCATAGGGCTTCAGTTGCAGTGAAACGTAAGTGACAACGTGACCCTGCTGCATGAGCACACCCTGTCTCCTGAAATCATGTGGCCTACGAAAGTAACCTATGGATTATGGGCCCACCATGCTTCTGCTGCACCACTCTGATCCCAAGAGTAGACCCATATGCCCCCGAAGGTCACCACCACAAATGGGTCTAAGTATGGCCTGAAACATGATTCAACATATCCAAGAAAGGGCAGGGCATTGGTTAGTCTGTTGGCATGACCAAGGACTCATAGTGCCCGTACCGAGTACGGAAATTGTCTATAGTCGACACCAAGCTAAAAGGTGCCATCCTCCTTCCTTACGAACTATACAAAGGTTCCCCACGGGGATGCACTGAGTCTCACAAAGCTCTCCCCCAACTGGTCCTGTAACTAAGACTTGAGCTCTCGCACTCAAGTGGGGTCATCCTTTACAGTACAGTAGGATGGGGTTGGTCCCCGGTACTAGTGAGATCTCAAACTCGATCTCACGCTCAGGCAGTAGTCCTGGCAGCTCCATTGGAAAAACGTCGGGGTACTCGCAGACCACCGGAATACTCTGAAAGTTAGCTACGGGGCTAGGCTCTGTCACCACATAGGCCAAGAAGCCCTCACACCCCTAGCTCAAAAGCCTCGTTGCCCGGAGCGCGGAGATGCACCTGAAGCCTCCGTCCACCATCTGACCGTGAAACTCAAAGGGAGGCAACTTCGGTAAGGAGAAGAAGATCTTCCTCCCAAAATAATCTACCAAGGCGTGATAGGCGGACAGCCAGTCCATCCCTAATATCACATCAAAATCCTCCATTCGGATCACACTTAGGTCAGCGGGAAGGCTGTGTCCCCCTATGTTGACCTCGCAATCCGTGTTGATCTCCTCGGCTACAACCAATTGGCCACCTGGGCCTCTGATCACAAACGGATCCTCTAACAGTACACTGCCCTACCTCAAACTGACGGCAAAACTCGTAGAGACGAAATTGTGGGTGGTGCCGGAATCAAAAAGTACGTGTACTAATCCGCCAGAAATGGTAACCATACCTGCCACCGCAGAACCCGAAGCCCGGGCGTATCTATGTGTTAGGGCATTGATACGCCCCTCTGCTCTCAGTGTAGACGAAGCAACTACACTCTGGGTAGGGCGAGCAGCAGCTGGCCAGTACCCACCTCGCGACTGTTGTTCTCCCCCACGTGCTTGGTGATCACGGACGCCAGTGTTTGGCCTCCAGTGCTTGGTGTGGGGAGCATCTGCTATGCTCCGACCCTAGATGGGCAGTCCCTCCTGATGTGGCTCGGCTGGCCACACTGATAATAGAGAGGTACACGACCTCCTCCCGCAGTGGATCCCTACTGGTGGCTGGGAAGGGGTCCGATGCTGGCAGTTGGCCCCTACCTGGGGCCCCCAAAGGCCACTAGTGGTCCCACAAAATGAGACGGCTCTCCTGCAGGAGCTGTGTGCCTCCTCTCCCAACGACCCTGTGAGCACCCAACTGGTAGGCCCCCCCTGATCTCCTTTGATTCGCCAAATACTATGGTGACTCCGCCATGCTGCAGGAGCACCCCTTCCACACCCTCGGAGGAGGCAGGGGCGGTGGAGTCGGCGGAAGGTGAAATTCCTCTCATACTACCTCTCGGATCAACTGGACGAGGTCATGGGCCTGGACACTCAAGAGGAGAGGCGAGGCAGCACTGGTCCCAAGCTCGACACATCTGCCCCTGTGCCTACAATGAGGCATCTCCTACAAGGAGATGAAAGTGAAAGAATAATGACTGTCAATAACACCCGATCACATGAAGAAATATGACTCGAAAGTGGAGATCAAAGTTAAACGTTGTGATGGCTATCTTAGTTACATGCATATGAGTGGTCACTTCCAGACCATTCGATTCATTTCCCGGGATGACCTTGCTCTGATACCATCTTGTTACGACCCGATTCCTAGATCCCTACGGACCCAAGATCGACTCACCTCGACTAATCCCATGACCTAGTCGTCCAACGAGAAATAACCAAAAGCAGGAAATAAACCACATTCACATATGCAATGTAACAAAGCATAAGGATAAACGAGACGTAAAGGAACAACAGAGCTAAAAGTCTCAACAAAGTAATACATGCCATCACAGCAACAGCAGTGGAAAAGAAGATAGAAAGTAACAGGAACAGTAAAATAAATGTCTATTATTCACTACAACAGCAGGAAACTAAAGGGCTGGAAAGAAACAACTACGGCTGGGCTCGGCTGGGCCCAGCACCCTCTGCAGCCGGAAACTCAGGTTGCTCAACTCCTGGTCCTGAATAGAGTTATGAAAAGATAGAGTCAGCGAACGCTGAGTATAGTGGTGTTTACATTATTTATGTACAAGTAAAGTAAAACAAACAACCATGTTTTATTCTCATTTCTAATTACCTCATCTATGTATTTCTGGTTCATTTATTTCACAAAGGATCTAAGTATTTCTTGATCTTGCTTGTTCATCGTGGGAACAATCTTGATTGCAGTCTTTTTCGTGGAGTAGAAGGTACACGTGGTGCTCTCCTGTCTAGGAGAGCCCCCTGCGGTAGCCCTACACCCAGTCAACCACCCCGAGGTCACTATCGCGACGTAGTGGTGATTACAGCACGCGTGATAAGCGCATGGGTAGCTACCCCGCACTGGCACGCGGTCAGTCATTTTCGCTAGCGGGTATGCCTAAAGTACAGCACAGAACAATATAGGGCCTTGCCCTCTCAGAATAGGGGTCTCGCCCCTCAGAACCAAACAGGGGTCTCGCCCCTCCACGGTTCGCATACCCTCGTCCGACTATCCTGGTTTACCATGTGGGCCTAACAAGAGTCAGTGTAGGGTGGTTAGTCCTAACTCTAGGCCCCGTGGTGTAGCTAGCTCCCTCCCTACACTAAGTAGCTCACCTCGACACCACATACGTGAGGCTAAGCAGGAGTCGTCGTAGAGTGGCCAAACCCACCTCGGGTCTCAACCTAAGGGTGGCAAGCTCCCCTCTACTCTAAAAGGGACAGTGGCTCTCCCCAGTACCGTGTACACAAGGTCCAGCTCACTTCCCGTCTACAAGAGTTCTTCTGCTAATTCCCCGTAGGGTTCTTGCTGGTATTCGTCTCATTTATCAATATCCAGATCTCATTATTCGATTCCCTATTTTTCATTTTGTAACTGGCAGCTCGTGTTTCCATGTCTGATGAAGCAACTCATAAATCAACTAATACACATTGCTTGCAATTTAGTTAAACATGCATATCAAGTAAACATTATAGCTCAAAATAGGCTCATGCATTTCTACCCTAGGCATCTCAAGTAAATAGTATAGCTCAAACATGGTCATACATTTCTACCCTAGGGTTCATTCCACATCCTATAGTTTAATCCAATTATTCTAAGCAACCATATTCTTTATTTAAAGCTCAACAATTGAATTAAACCACCCTACCGAGTATAATGGGAGGAATGGGGCCTTGCACCACAGATTGCGTAGTCTCCGCGGGCCCTGAACACGCCACTGACTGGTAACCTATACCAACGACTGATTCACATCAGACGGGTCAAAAATAGTAGGTACTCAACACTAACACGTAGAGAAACTCAAATGAAAAACAACGGGACTTCGTTTGCGGAAATCTGATTCCGTTTGGGCCCTGAATGTGCCAAAAACACGGTTACTATCCAAAATTAGATGTCTAGGACTATTCCCAGACATCATATCTTACCTCTCGCTTCCTGCGGCTGCCTCAGACGTCTAGGCTCCTCTGCAACCGTCTGAGGGAAGTCCCAGACGTCGGACCTTCCTTCCAGTAGTCTGGAAGTGTCGTCGGACGTCTGGCGAAGTGGTCAGACATCCAAAAGTGCCTGGAAAGGTGCACCGCGTGCATTTCCAACGCCTTGCAGATGCGTATGAAGACGCAAACCCATTTTTAGCCAAAAAGTCCTGCGCCACGGTCTACATGGCGAAAAGTGGTGCAGGAAACATGTACTTCCGCACGAAATGTGTTTTCAGTCGTTCGGCTTTGGCTCCGGATGTCCTGATGCTTGTCTAGACGTCTGATACTGGAAAACCAGTATCCAGTATCTGCTCGCATAGGATGTCCTCCTCGCGCCTTTGCGTGCAGGCGCCACAACAGCATATCTCGCGACTGCAAGAGGCCGAGGACTTTTGCCCGTGAGCCCCTCCTCCTCGCACGAGTCCTTGGCTGCTTCCACGAGCTCTCGATCGCGCACTCGCGAGCTTCCTCCCAAGCGCCACTGAGCTCGTGCCGCCGCTTCTGCCGCAAGATGCTCCTCGCGGACGAGCTCCTGCGAGGCCTCTCCCTCTTTCTCACGCTCGCTCACTCCCTCTCACTCTCCCTCACGCACTTGTTCACACTCTCCCTCCCTCTCTCCTTCGTGCACTCGCCTATGGCAGGGAAAAAGGCAACGGCAGGAGAAGGAGAGGGAGGGGGATGTGGTTAGTGGTGTCGGGGAGAAGAAAGGAGGTGTGGGGGGGTTTAAAAAGGAGTGGATTAGGGTTTCGGGTGAGAGGGTCGCGAGGAGAGAGAACAGTCCGAGCTGCGCGCGTGTGGAGGAAAAGTAGGTTTCGATTTTTCCTACTTTCGGACGTCCGGACCTATGTCCAGACCTATGGATAGACGTCTAACTGACACTCCAGATTTCTTATCTGACTAAAAGGGCGGTGGGTCATTTCACTAATGGTTTAAGGGACCTGAGAGTGAAAGGCTTTGCCGTCCACACTCTAGCTTGAGAGCTAAGTAACCTGAGTGTCCAAAATTCACACACATTAGAATTGTCTTGTTCGCATCTAAAATCGTGAAAACACAGAAGTTAAGAGATCTACTCTAAATCCTCTTTAGCCCAAGGATTTCTGTGGTGCGGCTCTTGAAAAGGTAAAGGATGTGCCACTCACCTAGAAAAAGGAATTGGAGTATTTTATTTAGTAAGAAAAATGAGGAGAAAAATAAATTATTGACAAAAAAGGAAAAAATAATAAATTATATTACCCTGTAGTTAAGCATCTCGGTACAAATGGATGCTTATGTAGTTTTTATCCACCAAATAAAGCATCTCGCTACATATGGATGTTACCCTTTCCTCCATCAATAAAAACACCTCGCTACATATGGGTGTTTTAACCCATAGAAAATGGATTGAAAAAAATATGGAGAAAAAATATAGGAATAAGAGACCCAGTGGTCAACTGGGGAGATATACATAAAAAGTGTTGACCTCGGGATAAAAAAATGGTGAGGAGAGAGCAACCAAATCTGAGTAAGGCCAAGCCAAAGGCTTTATAAAGACCCATCACACTTTTAGCCTTTTAAGACATCTGGAGCCTCAGTCAGACATCTGTCCAGACATCTGGACCCTTTCCCAGACGTCTGAAAATGAAATTTTTGTGCATGCTCTGCGCTCTGCGCACTGGCGGTGCGTTGAACGTTCTGCTCCTTTCTTTCCCTTCCTGCCCGAACCCTAACCCCACACCATCTATAAAAGCCCCCCTCCCCTCCCCTCCCCTTCTCTCCTCTCCACTCCACACACCACCACCTCCACCTTCAGAGCTTACGGGAGGACGAGAGGGCGAGCAAGGGAGAGTGAGAGGGCGAGAAGGAGGAGAGTGTGGGAGGAGGAGGAGATCGAGGTCCGAGAGCTTCGGTGGGATCTCTGCGGAGCTCGCACGGCCACCGCAGGGATGTGCGGGAGGAGTTGAGATCCCGGGGAGGCGGCCTCGACCACCTGCAGCGACTGGAGCTGTGGTGGCGCGAGGAGGTGCGCGGCGGAGAGCATTGGGAGCAGGTTCTGGTACTGGAAATTTTAAAGTATCAGACGTCTGGAGTGGAGTCCAGATAGCTAACGGAGCACCTGGACGTCTGGAGTTAAGGCCAGATGTCTGAAAGCTCATTTATCGCGAAGGTACGTTCTTTTTCGCGGTTACGGCCATGAAGACCTCACCGCAGAGTGGATGTCGGGTCTGATTTGGGGGCTGTGACTGTCGTACGTAGGAGCAGCCTTGGGAAGGAGCGCGGAAGGATCTCCCACACACTTTTGGATGTCTGATCAGATCACCAGACGTCTGGAGGTGCTTCCAAGCAACCGAAGGTGTGGTCCGACATCTGGAACTGCCTTCGGACGATCGCAGAGGAGGCCTGGACGTCTGAGGACACTGCAGGGACTTAAGGTAAGGTTCTTGTACCTTTTAAGACGTCTGACTTATTCCCAGATGTCTGATTTTGGACAGTAGACACATTTTTGACCTGTTTGGGGTCCGATCGAGATCCGTTTTACGCAAACGAAGTATCTATAGCTTCCTTACGAGTTTCTCTACGTACTAGAGACCTTTGTACACTATTTTGAATCCTCCTTTTGTGATGTATTCCCCGGTATAGGATTTCAGCCTACTGCGTGTTTGGAGCTCGCAGAGACACCTGGGTCTGCAGTTCGAGCCCCCATTACTCCCGAATTGTCTAGTAGAGTGGTTTACTTCAGTTAATATTATTTAATAAGAATGTGCTTGTGGAAATAGCCGAATGGAACCCTAGGATGTGGCATGAACCCTAGGATAGAGGAATGAATGAATCTTTTGTGCTGTATGCACTTACATGCATGATTTAGCTAAACTGTTAGCAATTGCCTGTATTATAATTATGAGCTGCTTGTAATTATGAACAATTACCTGTGAAATCACCAGTTGCATGTATTGAATTATGGAAACACGAGCTGCCTGTATATAAATAAGAACTGAATTGTAAATGGTGAGATCTGGATCGGAATAAATGAGGCGGACATAAGCATGAACCCTACGGGGAATTAGGAGTAGAGCTCCTGTGGTTAGATGGAAAATCTGGAATGTAGACGGGAAATGTGCTGGCCCTTGAGTACATGGTACCAAGGAGAGCAACTGTCCCCTTTTTGTGTAGAGCGGAGCTAGCCGCCCTTGGGTTGAGACCCGGGGTTAGGATTGACCACTCTACACCGACTCCTGTTGGTCCTCGTGTAGGCGGTACCGAGGCGAGCTGCTAGTGTAGGGAGAGAGCTAGCAACCCCACAGGGTCCGGAGTTCAGCTAGCCACCTTACACCAACTTGTTAGGTCCTCTGGGCAAATCGGGGTAGTCAGACGAGGGTGCGCGGACTGTGGAAGGGCGAGACCCCTGTTTGGTTCCAAGGGGGCGAGACCCCTGTTCTGAGAGGGTAAGGCCTTATACTGTTTCGTGCTGTACTTTGGATGTACCCGTTAGCGGAAACGATTAACCACGTGTCAGTGGAGGGTAGCTGCCCGTACGCTTATCACGTGTGCCGTAGTCACTGCTACGTCTTGACAGTGACCTCGGGGTGGTTGACTGGGTGTGGGAGTACCACGGGGGACTCTCTCGACCAGGAGAGCACCACGTGTACTTTCTACTCTTCGGAAAAGACTGCAATCAAGATCGTTCCCACGAGGAACATGTTAGATCAAGAATATCTGAATATTTGAGAAAAATGGGTGAAAGAGAAATACACATAAAACAAAATAAATGGAAAAGAGAATTAAACATGTTGCTTTTACTGTTTTAGATGGTATAGATACCACTATACTCAACGTTCATTGACTCTATCTTTTCATAACACTGTTTAGGACCAGGAGTTGAGCAACCCGAGCTTCCGGCTACGGAGGGTGTTGGGCCCAGTCGAGCCCAGCTGTAGTTTTCAGCACTTCCTTTTTGTTCCTTACTATTGTAGTAAGTTTCAGACTTTTAGTTACTGTTGTCTCTACTGTTTACTTTCATTTCCGTTGTTCTGTTGTTGTGGTGGTATGTAATGGAACAACAATTTTACTTTCCTTTACTGCTTTGTACGTTTTTACTGCTTAGTTATATTGCATATGTGAATACGGTTTACTTTCCTACTTTTTGGGTTATTTCTTGTTGGATGACTGGGTCTTGGGATTAGTCGAGGCGAGCCGATCTTGGGTCTTGTAGGGATCTGGGAACCGGGTCGTAACAGGCTTGAATTAGAATAACCTGGATTGTAAATTGTAATTTCTCAACACAGTTAATTAAGGTTAAAAGCCTTAATTAATCGTATAAGAAATAACTTAGGCTAACTCGAATCATTGTCATTTAGGTAGTATAGGATCAAGTTAACCTAACATTTTAGTTTTTAATTTTTTTTAGCTGGTTAAGTCCAGGTTGTTCACTGGGAGGTGTAATTGTATTTTTTATTTCACCATTCTTATTAGTTAAATTAATGACTAACTAATTACTATGATAATTATGATATATGTTAAGCATATGAATATTTGCGCAAAAGAGTAGATAATTAAAGCATGCAGCTATTCCATTATAGAGAATAAATGTACACGAATGATTTGCAATAAAAACTAAGTAGAAGAATGTTAATTACAAGTTATTATAAAAATGTAAGGCATAAGAAAACAAATCACAATGAATAAAGATGCTTTCTTTATCAATAAGCTCAAGCTCTCTCTTCTATCCGCCTTCTCTTTTCTCCATGAGACCTCTTTTAATAAAAATCAGCCAACTTAAAGTTCAAAATTAGACTTCTAATTAAAGCAACAGACGTCTCTCTCTTTATATATTTTTTCTTCCTTAGCTTCTTCTTTACCTCCGTTCCTTTTCTCGCCTCTTTATCTTTTCCTTTGTTTTTCTCTCTTTTTTTACTTAGTTAAATTACTTAGCCTTTTCTTTTCATTGTGCATGAATCTACACTTAGCCAAATTTTGCACAACTCAAGCCCATCTCTCTCAATTTTAACAAAAAATTGTTAATGGGCGGCTCGGGCTTTTTGGGGATACACACGCCTGCAAAGGGGTGGGACCAGACCCTAATAAGCCCAAGCCTAGTTCATATTAGGTGGATTTTAATCATTTTTGGCCCAATGCACAATCTTGGCTCATCACAGGCCCACATACACGCTTGCCCACCCAGGTCCAGGCACACAGGCACACGGCTGCGCACACACACTTACGCACATGCACAGCACGTGCACTCACAAGATCAGAAGCATAAAAGGGATATGTGCACTCGATGCTGACGACTGAAGCACTAGGTGCACATTTTCCTAATATACTAAGGCGGACACTCATGTTCTACCAATGTGGGACTATCTCGCCTGCTCCCTCCTTCACCGCAGCTTCGTTAGACCAGATCTTCAGATGAGGATTCCAGATAGCATAATGCTCTAAATCGAGCGCATAAGAGCTCGATGGAAAGCTCTTAGGATCAGCTATTCAATTTGATCATCAAATTGATGATTGGACCATGATTGGTCCAAGGATTTGAGGAAAGAATATGCCTGTTTTGCTATGTTCAAAATGTGTATTCAGAGGGTGAACTCAGGTCTTTTGACCTGCAGAGAGGCAATACCTCTCAAATGAGGGATCTAGAATGCTTAAAGGATCATTCCGCATGGTTTAGAAAAGAAGAGAGGTCTAGGAAGGTTTCAGAAGGCCAGAATCTTGAAAGCTTTGGATCTCAGGTTCAAAGCTTCTGATTCAGAGTTGAATCAGACTAGGAGATAGATTAGGTCATCAGGAATTGATCTAGATTGATTCAGCAAATCAAAGGAGACTGATCTGGGTGAAGATTAACTTCAAACATCGACAGAAATCTCAAGAACATCTTTGGGTTCCAATTTGAACCCAAACTGTACAGAAGATGCAATTCACCTTAAATCTCAATAAAACTCCCTCAAATCAGTCTTAAACAATTTTAAATCGAATAAGGAACTTAACTAACCTATTCAATCAGAGATTCAAGCTTAATTTCCTCAAATTGAATTCAAGTTTGACCAAAATTAAGTGAAGAGTTGACTTTTAAATTCTGAGCTTTATAGATCAAATTAAGGACCTAAATGGGTTTATTTCAACCTCAGAAAATTGTTCCATACCTCAAAATCGAGTTTTGATAGCTCTGGAGATGTTCCCAGGCTCGTTGCCTGAGTTCTGAAGGTAGCCTGTTTGGTGGAAAAGATCAGAGGCTCCAAGTCATAATTGAGAGCTTTAATAGGTTCTTAAGGGTCTACTGAAGGTTAAGGATCGGTTCCTATACTCTAAACCTCAGTGGTTGATCTTCTCCAACTCTGCCGAAGTCAAAGAAGAAAAACATCAATAGAGAACATTTAGCATCAAATCTCAAGTCCAATTGGTGTATCCTGATTTTGAGAACACAAAGAAGTGATCAGGAACTTTAGGGCTAGTTTGAAAGGCTGAAGCTCAATTTTAATTCACTAGAGCTCGCCGGAGCTCCGGTAAGGACCATTTGAGTATGTTGGAGATGAAATCTCCATGAAACACATCGAGAATGGTCTTGATCAATTCCTAAGGTTGCACAGAACCTCAAAAACATCTCAATTAATGCCATTGATAAATAGACATGAGGATTAATCATAAATTCAGTAAAAACAAACTTTGAGTTTGCCTGAACTCAAGAACTTCTTTCCCTCTCAATTAAGTGAGGGAAACTACTTAATAAGGTGAGGTGATGATGATTTGAATGTCGATTAGGTGAATAAACTCTTTTGAGCTCACCATTGACAGTGTGCTCAGAAGTTGAGTGGAAATTAGGCATTTTAGCTATGGTGAAGTATGAAGCTAATTGATGAGTGGATTGGGGCCCTGATGTGGTGGAGAAGTGATGGAGGGCCTTAATGCGTGTGATCTATGCCTGAAGTCTCCACCATGGACAGTGGAGAGCTTCAGATGTAGGTGAAGTGGTTTGGTCGTATAGGTGATAAATTTAAGAGGGAGGAAAGTGGAATGATGTCGTGGCAAGTTGAGAAAGATGCTCAAATGATTAGGAACATGGATTGAAATCCAACAAGGTCAGAATTGATCTTGTCAGAGTCAGAGGATAAAGACTTATTTCTAAGCTAAAGCTAAACTAGACTAACTAAATCTAATCTAAACTAAGATCTAAGCTAATCTACAAGTTACTTGGATGAAGGGGATGAGGATCTCCGTTAAAGGGTGAGTAACAAAGGACGAAATTGGATTATCAGATCAGACTCCGGCTAGAAAGGAAGCGGAGTAGAAGGGAAGATGGCGTGCTCCCATGCTCTATCACAGTTGCAGGAGAGTTAGAGGAGTTGAGAGAGGTGAACGCATCTGCCAGAGGTGCTCCGAGAGGGGGATGAGAGGTCGCCGAAGGGGAGGGAATAGCCTATCGTCGGTCTACAGTTGGGGAAGAGGGAAGGGAGTCGACCCCTCAAATCGGAGGTGGCCATGGCTATTTATCGGTGGTGGTGGAGAGGTAAAGGGAGGAACCTGGATGGAAAAGCGTCTAGATGCAGCCTAACTCACCGGTGTTGTCTTCGACGCAGATGAGCTTCTTCGCTAATCCTAAATAGGATTAGGAGGAAATCCGAGCCGTTGGATGAAGATGAGGAGGTGAGCGGACGGTTGGCTACCATGGCGAGGTCAGAATGAAGTCAGATGGGTAGTGATCGAATGATGTGGTGACTGGACTTCCTCGGCCGTCCGTAGCTAAAGAAGAAGAAGAAGAAGAAGAAGAAGAAGAAGACGAAGGTAGTGTTCACAGGGACCTCTATGCAATAAAAGCTAAGGACCTAGTTGAAGCAAAAGGACTCAACTGACATAAAAGTTAAGGACTAAAGCGCAAATAGTTAGTTCTTATGCTTATTTTAATTTATTTCTTTTTCAACTTTTTATGTATAGTTATAAATTCTGTAAATATTATATTTATGCCTTGAATTTACGTTTTTGCCCTTTTTAGTAATATTTAATCAAGTGATTAATTTACTTAAGTTAATTAAGTACTTAGGTAATAAGATTAATTAAGTTAGTTTAGATATTAAATAAATAGCTAAATGTTTAATATTTGAGTCCAAATTATTAATTAAATTATTATTAATATTAATTGATATTTAATTTACTATTTTCAACTTATTTTGAAGGTCCTTCTTATTTAATCCCCTATAGTATAATTAACCATGTATTAAGTATATTCTTAGCTAATTAACTAGGGAAACTAATTAATCAGGGGTAATTAAGAGTCATGATGAGTCTCTCATCGATCATCTCGTGCCCCGAGACATCAATTTACAGATTGTGAACTATAAGAACATGGGGAAGGTATATGAACGGAATTAGTTAAGAAATAAGTTATAAATGGATGAACTATTGATATAGTGTCATTTTCTGTACTCATTTTATTGCTACCACTTGTTTCGTTGTCTACTGTACTCAAATTTCACTAACATATAGTTTTGGGTTTTGTACTCAGGTGTTGCTGAGCAGTCAGGTGTAACGGTTGTCGTCGGTTAGACTTCTATTAAACCGGGTCCTACCTAAGGAGACAATCCGTATCGAGCCAGTGGCTCATAGTAGTAGGTTCTTTCCGCTGTTAGATTTTATTTTCTTGTCTTTTTGGTGTTTGTAGGAGACTCTCCTTTTTGTTTTATGGTGAATTTTAATTATATTGTCAGCACTTTAGTTTTCTTTCATTTAATGCATCATGAATGAATGTTGGCTATTAACATTTTATAGCTATGTGTTGGGTGACTGCGATCTTGTGGGTGTTCATGCTAGTTGGTAGCACATGGCGACCTGGGTTCTATCACTTGGTGGGACTCGGGTGGTCACAACACCCATTTTTTCCCAAACTTAGGTATCAATTTTAAGGGTGAAATTCCTTTTTTATTTGTTATGATTTAATGCTCCACTTTTGCTGCCATTCACTTATTATGCTTTTATTTTCCTAAGTTTCAAGATCAATCATCTCTTTGTGGGTTATGACGAAGGTGATTAGACTTTCAATTAATTCACCTACTTTACTGAAGTTTCGAGGATAAAATTTTCTTTCAGTAGGTTATAATTTAATGGCCCTCCTTAAATCTATAAATCTAGAATTGTATATAATTTAAAATATTATGAACATTATGTTTTAAATGACTAGATAAGAATTACATGAATTGTTATAATGTCGCTTAACGATAGTTGATAATGAATAAAGGGTTCCCTAGGTCACTGAATATAAATGTGTTATAATTAGTAATCACTATGCTTAGGAAGTAGCAAGCTTCCCTGCAGTGGAGGCTTATAGCTAAGTCAGATATGACCTCAGGGTTTTCTTTTACTACCAAACATTGAGAGTTCTTTTCGTAGCTGTCACGGGGAGAAGAGCTATCTAAGGTATACAATGCCTTATCCCTAAGATGGAGCTACCCTTCAAGTTTGTTTTGAGGTTGTATATTGATTGTGTCATATGTCGTATGTCCTCAAGGTGAGCAAGATACTGTTGGCCTTGGTTGAGTCCAATTTGAGGGCCTTTGCGAGTAAAGATGAGTCCAAATCTATAACTCAGATCTTCAACAAACAAAACAATGGATATTAGAATAATAAATAAATAATTAACTAATGAACTAAGTTATTATTAACTAATGCCGTTGAGTTCTAAATAATCTATTTGATATTAGTTATGCATTCTTGTCATCTTTTGCTTTACTATATTCTTGAAGTCTTGCCTTTAGTTGACTATATTTTAGTTTACCTAGTTTTTATACGTTCTATTATAAATTTTTCTCATTAGCCCAGCTTCAAATGTATGTGAACTGTCTTACACTCAGGCAACAATTGGTGAGCTGATCCGAGGGCATATTAATTACCTACCACTCCCTGTAATAGTAGTTTATTACCCCTTCTCGTTCTCTTTGCGATGTAACAAACTAGCATACACTTTCTTCAATCGTTGTTACTTTCTTGCTTCGATACAGACCTAATACTTTTCTACGTTACTCTGCACTTTATATTTTGGATAGTTATTTCATTTGTTTGTGGTTGTGTTCTCATGTTTACATGTTGGGCAATGGGTAAATTCAGGTTTCGATTTGCAACCTAATATCGCTATATATTGAGTCGCTACATGTGTAGTAGAGAATTGTCCTCAAGCTGAAGAAGTAGAGTTTGGAGCAAAACCTTTGAAACCTCCATGACCAAATCTTCCTCTGGAGTCACCACAATTGTAACCACCTCTATAATGACCACCACGCACAACCTAATTGATCCCAATAGGTTGTTGGTTGGCAAGAATTCAATGTTCATGGCTCAACAAAAGCCCAACCACCTCATCATAGGAGCAAGGTGTGGGTTTTCCCGAAATAACATCCACTTTAGGCTCATATTCTAAGCCAAGACCACTAATAATAGTTGTGATCAAATCATCCTCATCCGAGGTTTTACTATAGAAAGCAAGATTTGTTGCAATTTCACATGTCATATTAGCATGTTCAACTATTGTTAAATCATCTTTCTTCAAGGTATTTAAAGGAACACGATCTTGACAAAAGTAAATGAAGATACCTATAGGAGCTTATACTCTCTGTAACTGAGAAAATAATCTAAGAATTAATTGATCATGCTTCCTCCATTTCAGATATTCATTAGTAACACCAATCACTTGACCACTAAAATCCTTTGTAAACTGAAGTGCTACTCAATTTGTCCCATCTACAAGCCTAATTAGATCATATGTAATTAAAATTGAAACTAATTAGGCTTTCCATAGATGATAATTTGTTGTTGTAAGCTTGAAAGGCACGCAAGTATGGATTGTAATCAATGGAAGATATGTTGATCCAATCAAAGACAAAGAAGGCAGAGATTCTGAAGACATTGCACCCAATTAGATAACAAAATCAAACTTGATCCAAGTGTTGCTGACTTAGACAATGAGAGAAAACCAAAAGTTGACAAATGATAGTGGTAATTTGTTGAAATATAACCACTATCTCCTACATTTGAGATAAAATTTATTGTAGAAGTACTCAAACCATTAGATCAATCAGTGAGCACGCACTTAAGATAATCTAATCAGAATCAAGATCCTAGAGATTGCTCTGATACTTTTTTATTTTACACTACTAGAAAAAGATGAACTGCCGTTGGTTATTTACCGTCGGTTTAGAAATGGCAAAAGTATTTTTGGTGTCGCTTCTTAATATTATCGACGGTGAATACCACACTAAATTGAGCGCCTAAATCTCATTCAAAAAGTAATATGTAATTAATCTTTGCCGTTGGTTATTATAAAAAGCGACAGCAAATGTTCGGTTAAAATTTCACCCCAAATTTAAGGTGCAAGATTTGGGGTTAAATTAGACATTTGACGTTGGTTATTATACAAAGTGATGGCAAATGTCTCGTTAAAATTTACCCCAAATTTTGGACGTGAGATTTAGGATTAAATTAGACATTTGCCGTTGCTTAGTAATTAAATAGACAACAAAGATCGGACCATCTATACTCGTGCAGAGCCCTCTCCTCCCCTACACTGTGCATAACTCCCCTGTAGAGCTCCTCCTCCTCGGCAGCGGAACTTGTCGTCTCCGCCCCTCCTCCTCTTCATCAGGTAAGTCCTCGTTGTCCTCATCGTCTTCCTCATCATCCTCCTCCTCGTCTCACTCCTCCTCGACCCTCTCCTCTTCCTACTCCTTTTCCTCGCCACCCCACCCCCTCCTCCTGTTGCGGCAACTCCTCCTCGCCACCAACTCCTCTTCGTCTCTTACTGCCCTCCTGCCGTTCCTTAAGCTAAATGTATTATCACACTTTGTATTGTTTTGAATTTGATATCTGAAGCTTTACTTCATTATTTGGATTCAATGTGTATGGCTTGGTCTTTATTGAATAATTATTCATCTCTGAAAGATGCAATCAAGCTAATATAATATGCACTAGTGGTGACATAGGCTCATTGCTATTGTACCTTTTTTGTTGTGATATGAGGGAGTGTTTTGGGGGGGTGGGTTTGCCGGGGGGGGGGGGAAGATTGTGGGTGCGGTGTGTGGGTTGGGGATGGATGAGCAATTCATTCTTTATGTTGCACACTTACAGGAAACAGATGGAGACTGGTGCAAGTATTGTTACTGGTACCCGCTATTTAGGGGTGGTGGTGTACATGGCTAGAATCTTATGAGGAAGTTAAGTAGGGGAGCAAATGTACTTGCCCAGACATTTTATGGCTTGGAGTATCTGATTTGACTTCTTTTAGGTATTTAGTATTTCTAATTATTTTGTAGCTGCTCATACATTTTGATGGCCTGGAGTATCGAATCTGACTGGTTCTTTTAGTTATGTCAATTTTCTAATTGTTATTATAAATCTCCTTTTCTTTCCTGAAAGAATGTAGGATGCAATAGATCTCGTATAGCATGTTTATGAGCGAATTTGTCTCTCTTAGGCTCTATCAGAAATCAGCTCCAGAAGATATTATCAACTCCTATGTTAGTAAAGGCTATGTCTTTCATATGGAAATGATTGTTAGGACATCTAGGAAGGGTTACCACACTGTTCTACATTAGAAAATGAATATTTAAATGCATGTGAGAGATCTTATACTATGGCGCACCATCTCCTATACTTTTAATTAGTTGGGGAAAATGAAGTCTAATATACTATACTTTTAAAGTGTTAGAGCATCGTAATGATGCTATACAATGGTGATAGGTACGAAGTACCTTGATATGAATGTTGACATTGTGGTGCTAGTATGAAAGTGGAGGTATGTGTGCCTGTGTTATTGATGAGAACCTCGTCATAAACCCTAAACTAGCACCATCTAACCCAGATTTGCAAGAAAAAGCTCTTACATAACTCTAGAAAGGCTTGGCTCAGAGAAATTCTGAGTTTGTAAAGAAAACAGAAACTAAGGGGTAAAAATGCAATTTCACCAATTCAATCTGAAAACAGGGTAACTCAGGGTCCAAACATAGGTCAAAATAACCTAATAGGAAGAAAAGTGGGATGAGATGATCCAATAAGGGCTACAACAACTACAAGGAATTAAATGACATCCTGTAACCCTAAAAATAAATCCACTTCAATTCACGAGGTTCGAGGCAAATAAAAAATTGAATAAACCCTCTAAAATTCATATAAAAATAATCTCTAGGGTTTAGAACCTCCAATTTATCCTTAGGAACCCATTTTGACCTACATTGAGAACCATGCCCAATTAATAACTTAATTTGGGTTTTTGCGTAAATTGACCGGTCAAACAAGGTTTGACCTAGAAATAAAATTCACCATCAGAATCCTTAGGTCCTAATTAGTCATGTATAAAAACTTGAGGCTAAGGAGAGACCTTCTTGACCAACTTTACATTTTAGTCCTCATCTATTACTTTTTGGCCCTCAACTTTTGAAACCCTCGCATTTTGGCCCCTAACTCTTCTTCGTTCTTTGCATTTGGGTCCTCCCTGCAAAACCCTGAGCAGCGCCATGCTCCGGCGACTTTGCGCGGAGCATGGCATCGCGTAGGGTGAGGGAGACCCTCTACCAAGACAACCGGGGGTGCCCTGCGACGCCTGCCGTCGCAGGGACACCTCCCTGGTCACTGCAACCGCCCATACCGCCCGTACGAACGCACAGAAGGTATGGGTCTCCATCTCCGACATTCTCCGGCGAGGGAGGCACGTCGTCTCCCTCCACCCTCCTCTCTGATTTCGCCTTTATAAAAGCCCTCGTCGCTCTGCCACACTCTCCAGCTCGATTCTGGCGGAGAGCCACCCACAACTTTCTTCTCTTCCCACTCCGGCAGACACCCAGCGAGCTCCGGGGAGCTCCCTTTCCTTTCCTCTTCGCTCTGCCACAAAACCAATGGCAGAGACTTCTTCCTGCTTCTCCTCCGCGTCGCGCAATACCCGCGCGCGCTGCTTCAGCCCCGTCGTCGCCGCCGTCCGCCCCCACTGGGTACCTTCTTCTCCGGCGACAGTCGACACGACTGCCGCCCTGCTCCTCCCCCTTCGTCCCTGCAAGTAGGTAACAGTTACTTCTCTTCCTCCCCTCTTTCTTTACCCTATTTTAATTTGCTCAATCAAACCCTCGACCGACCCGACCACCATCATCTTCCACGCCTCCGACCCACCTCCGGCGAATCGCTCCCATCATTCCGCCACTCCATACGACTCGCCGACCGACCCAAAACCTCCGCCTCGTCCCACTGAACCGTTTCCGCCCCTTCACTGCCACTCCTCACCTCCACCATACTCCACTGAACAAACCCATTCTCGTGGCTACAGTCTGACCTAGCCCCGCCACCAGACGCCGACCCACGACTTGCCACACCCCGCACCACCTTCGCCTTGCCACGGCGAAGGTCCCCCGCATGTTTGATTAGGCTGAAGGGTCGTATTCCTGTCTAACAGGTTCGCTGCTCCAGCCGCCATTAGCGACGACTGAAGCAGCTTCGAGGCAAGCTCCAGGCCCTACAGCCCCAGATTCCCAGGTGTTGCAGGTTGGGGCGAAGTCCGCAAAGGCTTCTGCCTCTTCAGTTGGCCCAGACATCGGCTGCATCTGATCAGAGGGCAAGGTGGAGTCGTCCTGCGGGCGCTCGCGAAGACAGTAGAAGATAGTCCCACATCGTGGGATTTGGAGGCCGCGCGCCCGCATAAAGGCAAAAAGTGCCTTAGTCTCTTCGCCTCCTGACCACGGGGTGAGGTCCCTCTCACCCGCTCGACCCGGCCTCGTTCGCGACCACCCCCCCGTGGACCTGGCTCGACCCGTTTACCCGACCTGCACTCCTCGCCCACCACCGCACGCCGGTGGGCCTGGACCCGGGCACGACCTGTACCCGAATACCTGGTAGCTCTGGGAGAGCTATCCTACGAGTGAATTCTGAGAGAGAGAGACGCGGGGGAGGGTAGAGTAGGTTTTTGCCCTCTGACCAAACTGCGAGTGTGCAGGCATAGGAGAAGAAGAAGAGAAGGCAGACCGCAGAGGAAGAAGAAGAAGGACTGCGAGAAGAAGAAGAAGAGAACCACAGAGAGAAGAAGGAAAGAAGACGCACTGTAGCAAAAGCTACTTAAGTCGTCTGATTGAAAAATCAGACGACGGCCTGCAGGAAGAAAAGAAGAAGCTTGGAAGAAGAAACGAAAGAAAGAAGGCATAACCTCAAGCAAGGAAAGAAAAGAAAGAAAGAAAAAAGAAGAGGAGGATCACCACTGCCGCAGAGAAGAAAAAGAGAAAGAGAAGAAGAAGCTCTGAAGAAGAAAGAAAGAAGAAGAACAGAAGAGGAATAAGAAGAACAGAAGGAAGAAGACTGAAGAACCCAAAAGAAGAGAAGAGAAGAAGACAACGACGAGAAAGAAGAGAGAAGAAGAAAAAGCCAACAAAATAAATCTCTCTCTCTCTTTTCACTTTTGTAATAGAAACTTTGTATCTCTAGAATACAGTTTGCTCTCTGAGTTCGACCTCGGGAGGTCTTTTATTTCTGAGTAAAAATTGTAATAGTGGCAATGACTATCTGTACTACAACGCCATTTCTATAACAAAACAACAAAACCTAGTCATACCGCCATTAGTTATGCAATGGGTCTATATATAGAGGTTCAAATTTGCACATTTCAAAAAGTTTAGAATCATATTTAGATTTTGCACAAAATCCTAAAGGTTGTTCCTCGTGAAAGAACATACTTCTTTTCAGCCACCATGATAAGGTTGAGAAGCTTCCTTTTTAGTTTCTTTGTTTGCTTTTGCTTTTAAACTTCCAAGTCATATGTAGACTTTGATTTGTGCTTGTCTTTATACTGACTTTTGTATCTCCTTCTACACGCTTAAACAATAGAGAAACTAATTATTATGTCGTTATTTTGTTGCAGAGTTACCTGTTTTAATTTTACTATGATTTTCTTTGGAACTTCAGGTATGTGCCTAGATTGATGCATGGGCCTCATGCATACCTAAAAAAGGCACCACTACCTTGGTGAATCACTTAAGAGCATTGGATAATAATTGAAAATCGATACCAAGCTGAATATGTCCAATTGCAATACCATAGGACTTCCCGATTCCAGCAAATCAATTTTTCTGGAATTTTCTGTGAGCTGGAATAGGCCATTGTGGGTTGTAGAATAAATTACTTGAAACAATGATTTCACTTGTTCCCTTAAATGGAGACTTAACATAAGAATGTGAATGAACCTCTCCCTAGCTTCTCAATGCCCATATGGCCTTGGCACTTCTCATGCTGAAGCTTGTGCATGGGATATATCCCATGTGTGGTTGGGTTTTTTGGTAGACCTACATGTAGTGAATGCTGGTTGTTATCTTTGTTGATGATGTGGGATTTGTTGCATTGATTTTTAATTCTATGTTTGCTAGTTTGCTGTAATGATTGTGGTGGTTTCCTTTGGCATTTTGGTTTAGAAAACCTCCTCCTTTTGCATGACTATAGTGACACCATAAAAGTTATTTGTGACATGCATTTCTCTTGTAAATTGTTTTAATTCTTGAACTCAAACTCTTTGTTTAATAGGTGGGGAAGCTAAAGCGTAAGATTTTCTTTGACTCATGGATAATGCTTGCATTGATTCCATGATTTTTATCTTGAATATGTGTTGACTAAGATGCAACGAAAAACATCAATGGTATTCACTTGTACTTGTGATGCTACAAGATTGCTGGTCTTGATTCTTTGGAATCTTGGATTTCAAGCCATTCCCCTTCATGGACAAATGACTGAGGTTTTTATCTATTTTCTTCCTCTTGTTGGCCTTAGTACTACAGAACTTTGTTCTTTGTGAATTTATTATTCATATACTTTTCATGATTTTATGCACTATTGTTTTGTATTAATGTTATTTTTGTTTTTTCTATTTAATGCGCGTCAATCGAAGAGATTGGGAGCCTTAAACAAGTTCAAAGCTGGAGAATGCTGTATTCTTGTTTGTACTAATGTCAGGAGCAGAGGTCTTGATTTGCAAGTTGATGTGGTCATTAATTATGACATTCCCTTAAATTCTAAGGTGTGCATGCTTCCAATCACCTTTCTAGCATGATATTCTTTGTACAAAACTGGCACATTTGAATGATGGGTTATTTTGATGTTTTAACATTATCACTGTAGTCACAAACACACGCAAATACAGAAACACAAGGCACAGATGCAGAAGAGAATGAAGAATGGTTGCACTGACCCATGGCATTGACAAAGTAGTTAATGTTAAGCCTTCAAGTTTTTAGTGTCAGAATCTCCTTTCACTTTGTAGCATATAACACATGTTATAAACTTTCAGAAAACTCACTTTGAAATTTGTGAAGGGCACCTTGATTTTATATCTGAAGCAATTAAACATCTCCACTTTCATTTAGATTGACCAGGCATTTCTAGTTGCATGTTCTCCTTCCTTGATGGATATCTTTTTCTTGTCAGGATGAGATATTTTTGCCATATGAGAATATACTTAACTATAGAAGTTTTGGCATCTGGATATCTGAAGATGGGATTCCTAAGATGATAAATATTCTACGGGTAAGCATGCTCTGATCGTTTTATGGTAGTTTCTAGTGACCTGATGTAGCTAAAAATGGAATTTTGTTTTGATCTTATTATACCTTGTAGAGCATCAATGAGACTCAAATTGATTCCATGTTAGAGAGTGTACGATCCATATGGCAGAGATTTGGGCACAGTTGTCATCCAAGAGTGGAGCAATACTTGGTGATACAGGATGCTGTTAGGAAAGCATGATCTTTGTATGTCTTCTTTTCTCCTCTTTTCTTTTTTTCTTTACTGCTTTTGTTTCTTGATGGTCGTAAGTTTTATTGTTCCCACCATCGGCAATTGGGTTCCCCCTTGAGTGCTATTAATTTGGGCAATAAAGATACTACTTACGAGAGGCGGGGCAATGAATAGATTTAAAAACAAATACTTATCTTTGTCATCGGTTATACAAAAAGTGGACGGCAAAGATAAGGATTTCTTTTAGCAAATGAAATATCTTTACCGTCGCTTATATAAGTGACAGTATTTTTATTTAAATGACGACAAAATTCAAAAAATGATACGTTAACGTAGGGAAAAGCAACGAAATAACATGTTGCTTAATTTACAAGCGACGTTAAAAATAATTGATGTCGGTTAATAATCGATGATAAAAGACCTAATCCTTCTGCGGGGTGAATGCTATTTTGACATCGGATATTTCTTATAATCGACGGCAAAAAGAAACGTCGCTATTTACATGGTCACTTTTTGACATCGATTTAAATACTTTTACCGTCAACTTTCAATCGATAGTAAAAATAAAAATTGTTGTAGTATTAAAATTTAAAAAAACTAGGAAAAGAGAGAAGGCGAGAAAGGAACACGGCTCGGCAAAAGAACAGCTAAGTTCAATGATCTCTCTCAACCACACCATTCTTGTATTTATAAATAGTTCTTAAGGGTTGTTAAAAAATAGCAATTTACAACACCCAATCATAAGATGACACAACACTCAAGTATAACAACCAGTTACACGTCATCTCTAACAATGACACGGTCAAGATTAATGGAAATTATTAAAAAATAACTTAATCAAGGAAATGACCTTTGTGCCATTACATTTTCTTTCAAGGTATTTAGTCGTAAACTAGAAAGAGCAAAAACTCTAAAAAAAGAGGCACAGTGGAGTTCAAAAAGGACATATCTGTTTCCACGTATATTTCCTACTTAATATATGCTACGTATATATAAAATAAGCAATATGCTATAAGAACAAATGCATATATATGTATACAAAATTCAGGCCTATATATATATATATATATATATATATATATATATTTGTGTGTACTTAGACTTATGGATTGGGCCTCATCGTGGGTTGGATTTGGATTACCCTGACTCAAATTTAGTCCATTTAATAGATGGGTCTCACTTTTAATCTAAATTTAGCCCACGTTAATATTAGGTTTGGACTTGACAAGTCAAACTGACCCAGCCTAACATCTATCCTTACACCCTAACCTTTCAAAAGATTGTTTAGTATTAATCCAACAGCATGCTTACGTAATAAAGCATGGCAGTAGAGAGCTACCAAGGGTTTCGCTCAAAGGTAAAGCACTCCACCATCATTGAAAAGATCATGAGATAAAATCTCATACCCACCATATTTATCTTTGTTTTAGGAAAAAAAAAAGAAGATGGGAGGGAAAATATCTATATAATAAAGTTTGTTGGGTACGCAGTAACCAATGGATGGTGGGGTGAAGAGGTTTTGGGCTACGATGTTAAGGAGATTACGAAGAAATTAATCAGTATCTCATGTAATAAGATATAAACATAACTTGGCAGGTGTTTGCCCCAAGGGACTCCACTCCTTGTAAGTGGGTTTTAGATGAAATTTTTTATGGATACATGGGATCTATATATCCAAGAAGGTAAATACTAATCAAAAGTTAAGATTGTAAGTGTATTATGTGAGTATAGAGAAATTGAGATAGGTTTATTAAAAGAGACTTGAAAGAAAAAAATTGAAGAACCTCATTTCTAGGAGGTTAGGTTGTACATAACTCTTATTGCACAAACAAAAAGAACCTCCTAACTATACAAGATTTTGTTAAAATCCATTAGTGATGTTATAAAATATATGTACATGTTTAACTAGCTAGAAGGAGATTTGGATTGGAGAATACAGATAACATTTGTATGCTAGGAAGGGATCCATTCATGAGGGCAAGTTTTGTGAAATTCACTTGAACTTTTGTATATTGCACCCTAGCATCTAACAAATAGCCTAAATTTAACCTTAAACCCTTGTAATTTTTGACTTATACTAAAGCTTTAGAAATTATCACTTGCTCTCCTACATAGTCCAAATTTTCCCTTGGGGATAATTTAAATAAGAGACATATACTTGTAGGTCGAATCCTTAAATAAGGGATGTGATCATAAAAACTTCAATAAAAATTACAAAGTACTCAATAGCATATACTTCTACTTATGTTGCATCAGATAACTTAAATAATGGGTGTATTGATGAAATCACCAATTTAAATGTAAATCACTTAACATTTGGTGCATTAAATGGAACATGCCTTCTTTATAAGTGTGAAGTAGATGGTGTTTAGAAGTAGATTAGCTCAAAAACACAGATACATCGACTCATGTTCAATTTTAGCAATCTCTATGTCAACTTCACTATGTCAACTTCACATTCATTATGCCACAAGATCATTTATGTTAATACTCTTTGTCTTTGGAGATGTTGTGCTCTCCATGATCATTCTAACACTAGCAATCACGATATGCATGGACATTGACTTTTGAACAATATGTAGATGTAGGTCTTTCTATTCGTCATTGAAAGATTTTCATTGCTAATTAATTAGTTTAGCGAAATAAATACCTCACTCATATCATATATGTTTATCTCATAGGAGGAACCCTTGCTTTATTTAAAACTTCATTAATTTTGAGCATTTTGAATTTGCATTGGTTAAATGTTTAATACAATAATTCATGGGCTAAAAATTTTGTTTGATTTTTTTTATTATTTTCATGGACCGCGTGTTTAGAGTTCCTTTTTGAACTTCGTTTTTCTTCCTCTCATATTAAGAATAATGACAATTCATAGATTGAGGCAACTGGTGCAATTGAGGATTTGTTTAGGTTGGTCATATGTCAATCCCTTGTAACACGTCAGCATAATAACATCAAAATATAGGTAACCTTCAAGTTCCACTAGATAAAGTAGGGTGGAGTTTTCATTATGCACATATATGTATCTTGACATAACTATCCATAATGATTTATGGTTCTTGACCTTCCTAAGACAATAGCGAAGATATCGTGAAAAGTTGCTTTGAGGGCAACATCACATAGCCCCCATGGTATCCATGTGAGAAGATTCTATATCTTCAAGTGAAGAAACAAAATTTTCCACTCGAGTGTCCATACAATGCTTAGATGAGGAAAATAGCTCAAATGACATCTAAAGCTTAGGCTAGAAAATCAAATCATTCCAATCTAGAGTGAGATCTACTTAGTCCAAGCTAGTTCAAGTTTGTTATAAGTTGATTTTTAGAATCATTTGAGGATTGACCAAACTACTCAATTGAGATTTGGAATTCTTTACCACTTTCACTATAGTTGATTATTAATACTATCTTGACCACAAAGTAATCATTGCACTTAAGAATTGAAGAAGGCAATCAAGGAGACTACGATGCAATCTTAAGTTTACATAGATAATCGTAATCTTCTAAAATAATTTTGGAAGTATTATATAATTTAAGTGAAGTTAACTTCACTCAAAAGGAGACAAAATGAAATATGTGCGCATTATTTCACTCATCTAAAGTAAATTAAGTAATACAATGCCCCTTAATTAGCGAAACTTTATAAGATGGCCATCTTGTTCTTCCATTGGTAACAACTTCATGACCAACACAATTGATTGAAAATTGGGATATAGAGCAATTTAGGATTAATGATGGTGAGTTTTTAAGTAACCTTAATGGAAGTGTTTATGGTCAAAGTGTGAGCTTTCATTCATGTATAACTAAGAAAGTGCGGGGTGGAGAGAGAAAGAGGAGGAGGAGGTTGAGGAAAGTGTCGTGAGTTTGATTAGATATGTGTCTTACTAACTTGAGGTTGATTAACTAGATCTCTTGAGTGGATGTATAGTCTAATTATCTTGTATGATCTTTGAGACTCCGAGATCATCTTATCATTTGCTTGAAATATAAAGAAAGAGATTACAATTATGAGATGTGATTGAAATGCATTGCCATCGATCCAAAATTGAGAGCTATACATTGATATGCCGATGTAATCTCTATTCCTTTTGGACTAGGATGACATTTTGTCATTATTTTATGGTAGATTGATCTTGACACCTCTATTAAAGTCTAATGTACGAACTTTATTTTTCCTAAACAAGAAATGGTGTGAGAAAAAGTTGCACCATCTTCAAAGAAACTACAAATGATTGGAATTGATTCCTCCAACATCCCAATATTTAAAGTTGTGTGTGTTGGGGTAAGGGCATAACGATCGTTAATTTTGATGATAACAAAACACTTGTGATTGAATATTTACATTTGAGTTTACAAGTTTCAAGATAAATATAAATGGGTACAAGTGTGAAAGAGTTCAAGCTTGCATCCATAGCGGATTGGAGGAACTTGATGGAGGAGAAGGAGCATCTCTCGGAGCGAGAGCTTGAAGAAGGAAGGAGATGAAGAATAGAATAGAAATATTCTTTCTTGTATTTTGTATTTATTTGTCTTGTACTTTGCTCTTTTATTTCTTTAGATTCTTGTAAAGAGCCCAAAGTACCCTACCTTAGTCCTAGGAAACCTTACACCTTACTTGGACACTTAGACAAACTCTTAGATAAATCAGAAAACCAAAATAGGCTTCAGACAACTCTATCAGATGTCCAATCTTGACCTCAGATGTCTGATCTTGATCTTTAAGACGTCTGATGGTAATGTCATCATGAGTCATAACTAGCTTTAATTAGTCATAATTAAGTAACAAATGCTCCTACATAATCACTTGAGAGCCATAATTCTATGCAAATCTATTCTGAGAAGAAAACATTAAAACATGGTTAATTCTACAGTTTTAATATCACATCATGAAAGCAGAGTAACCACGGGATTTGCTAGGGGTTAATCTAAGGTCTAATGAGCATTAAAGTTCAAAGGGTGGGTCTACATAGACAGAAATGGGGTTTCATGCGTTTCTAAAATCGAATCAGAACACAAAATCCTAATTTCAGACTCGCTTGAATTGAAGAGGTTCTGGTCAGAGAAAAATTCATATAAAACTCCAAAAATTCATAGAAAAATATTCCAAGAGGTTTGGTATCCTTGGTTTGACTATCTGAAGCTATTTTGACCTTGAGCAGGTCTCAGATGGATTTCTACCATGATTTGGGTTTCTGTGAAAATTGACTAGTCAAAATTGGTCAAAACTCAAATCCAACTTCACCACTAAATTCCTTGGGGCCAAATTAGGTTTCTACTAAAATTTGGGTCCAATCAGAGTCCATCTTGACCTAGTTTGCATTTCAGTCTATTTAAACTCTATTCTTCTCAATAAAGCCCCTAACTTTCGAAAATCCTTGCAAATTGGTCCCTAACTTCCTTATCTTCTTCACAAATGGGTCCTTTCCACCATTGGAGGTCAACCGACCTCTAGGAAACTGTTGACCGGACCAAAGAGGCATCGGATCATCACTAAATCCCACTAAATTTGGTGGGATTGGTGTTCACATGATAATGATTCGTTTGGACTTATTTTGGGACTTAAAACTTGTGCAAAAGGATCGCACAAATCCATGAAATTCGTGGGTTCCTTATGCCCTGATTCCCAAGCCATTAGAGTTCTTTCCTCATCTAGATCTCGACTAGGAGCTCTATAAAAGCTCCTGAACCTCATGCCAATCTTCTTAGCTCGGTTTAGGCCTTATTTCTTCACATTTCCCTCTCTCCGGTTGCCTCCGCCCCAGCTTCGGCGAAACCTCCTTCTTCGGCTTCCTCGCCCACTGCACATACCATAGGCAGCAGGAATCTCCTTCGCTCATTCTTCCGCTCCTCACACTACTAGCAAGAGTTCTCCAACGCCTTCGTCCTCGTTGATCTCCCTCAATAGAGGATTCTTCGTCTCCAGTTCCAGACAATCAAAGCTGGAGCCTTTCCCTCCCTTTCGACCGTTAGCTAGGATCCCAAACTCTCTCTCTCTCTCTTACTCTCTAGATTAGGCTCAGCTCCTTACTATCCGATTTTGACCCACGACCACCTCGCTCTCCCATCATCTTCCCCACGTCTGGCGTACCTCTGGCATGGTCACCCCAGCACTTCAAACCACCAAACACCCTTGTATCACCTCCACAACCTTCACCTCTCCTTCGCCATCAAAACCCCTCTATTTATTCTACGTTTCATCCACCATACACCTCCACCGAGCAACCCATCATCCACCTACCATCACTGACTTCGCACGCCCTCCATACACACGTATTCACCAAAATATCACCACCACCACACTCCTCGACCGCTGGCGACACTATTGAGCTATTTGATTGGGGCTTTTGAGCCCGTGTTCATCTTTTCAAGTCTCGCTAGTTCTCGTCTGTTGCCACCATCACCTCTAGCTCCGACCGCCGTGCTCCGAGTTGCTTTGACCTAGTTGCGACTCCCAGGTGCTGTGGTTCCCAACCAAGAAGAGCCCCATGCTCTCAATCGAAGCATCAGGCTACATCCGCTGCCTCAATTTGACGAAGCTCACATCTACGTTGCACGAAGAAGAGGAAGGGACCAATTAGTGCTACATTGTAAGCTGACAAAGGATTCACCACACATATCTTGTTTTCGTGCACCAAGCTTCCCGCCCAAGACACGAGGGGTCAGGTCCCCCACGCACAGCCATGCACCCTCGCTCATCTGCACCCCTGGTGAGTCTGGACCTATGCTCATGACCTGATTACCCGTGAATGGATTCGAGTAAGCCCTGTTCTGAGAGAATAAAGAAGAATTTGTGAGGAGGAGAGGGAATGGTTTTGCTGTGGCTTTCATGACCTCAGGGTGCGTGTTGAGGAGAGGCTAACACGTAGTCTCTGAGGTGCTTGTGCGAGCCTTGTGCTGTGCTTGAGAAGAAGCTCTTGTGTTTGAGAGGCACCCTTGTGTGCCTTATTGTCGTGCTATGCTTTGATAGTTAAGGCGTCTGGCTTTCATATTTGACGTCTGATTTGGTTCAAAGACACTGTGGCGTTATTCATCTGGTATTGTGTGTTGGTGCTAGAGCACCACGATCATTTATTTTGATGATAACAAAACACGTGTTATTTAACATTTGCACTTGAAGTCTTAGATTTTAGGTTAATTGCAAATGGAGACGTGTTTAAATAGAGTTCGAGCTTTCATCCATGGCGGATTGGAGGAGATTGACGGAGGAGGAGCTTCGCGAGGAGCGAAAGCTTGAAGAAGGGGATGAAGAATATGATAGATTTCCCTTCTTATTCATTGTAATTTGTCTTTATTTCTCTTGTTGCTCTTTATCTTTCTTAGATTACTTGTTAAAGAGCCTCAAAGAATCCTTAAAGTAGTCCTAGGAACACTTGTACAACTCTAGGATACTTAGGTTTTCTGTAGAAAACTTAGAAAATCAAAATAGGGTTCTGACAGCCTAATTAGACATCTAATCTCAAAATCAGACGTCTGATAGTGACTTTTAAGACATCTGACTGTTAACTCAAACGTCCAATAACTTAAGCTGGACTTAGTAGGTTCTGTCTGTTGAAATTAGACATCCAGACCTTAGTCCAGATGTCTTAGAAGGCGTCTGATAGTTGTGCCAAACGTCCAATTAGTGGAACGTTGGCTAACAAAATTACCGTTGAGGAAAATAACTGTTAGACTTCTATCAGACGTTCGTAGAGGACCCTAGACGTCTGATTTGTGACCATTGAGTCTCGACTGACCCAAAATTACTTTGTGAGATATTCTAGTCGTTAACCTATATTGAGAATCCATTCTTGCAGTACAATAGGTTTCCAGACATCCAAACTTAGTGCCAGACGTCCTGTACGTCGTTTGATGGCCTTACACTAGAACCATGTTTAGGTCTGAACCAAGTCAGGAAGGAAACTCGCCTAAAATCAGACGTCTGACCTAGTTCCCAAACGTCTTAAACTAGTTTTCCAGACGTCTGATAATTGAACCAGACAACTAATGACCATGTCAGAATCATAAATGATTCTAATTACGGCCTGTTTTACCTTGGGTTCAACCCCAATGGCTATGGAAGCCTTCTAAGGCCTTCCAAAGCCTTCCTAGGCCCTCTATACATAGAGGCGGACTCTTGTCTTGCAAAGACACACCCAAGAAACACATTTCCACATCTCTTGTGTCAAAAGAAGAAGATCATCTAGAAGTGCTGCTCTCCAAACCCTTGTCCACACTCTTAAGATCTTTAGCTTCACTGCACTCCTGCTCTCCCTCTACGATTATGAGAGCGACGAGGTGCTATCGCGTGGTTCACGCACCCGCGTCGTCACGCCGACGCACTTCCACCAAAGGGAAGTTTCTAAATTCCTATAGTAGCTAGGTTTAAGTTTTGTGGCTCTATAGGACTGTTGTACCTTATTGTCTTTAGTTGAGTATTCGCTTTGGGAATTCCCGTCTCCATCAAGAGACTAAATACTCTTCGTGAAGAGGAGGGGTTTGAGGAACACTACCCTCGTTCAAAGTAGTGTTGTTGTATTGATGTTTAGTCACCCTCGTTTAAGTGACTGGGTTAGTGGATTTGATCTACTAGGTCGATTGGAAAATCCTAAGTCGAGAGATTTAAGTGGTAGTTTTCACCCAATTTGGGTTTCCACTTAAAAATTCTTGTGCCTATTGTGTGATTGTCTTCTTTGTGAGATTGTTGTATTTTTAATTCCGCACTTTATTACATCACTCAAATCTCACCCCCCCATCCTATAGGGAATTACACTCTGAACTTAGCTAACGTGGGTTAATGGTTGAAACTACTGTTGGATTTTTTGAATGATTTGATACTTAGGATATATGCTTAGTTAAGAGAATAATTGGTGATTTAAATTACCATTATTTTGTTTCTCTCTTTCTTTTTATCCCATGAATCCTTGAGATACATTGATTTATATTTGAATATTATTTCTAAGCAGTTTATTCATTAAATATCTTTTATCTGGTGTTTGATTAATTTTGCTCATTAATTCTAAATTGAGATTAGTGTGTGGATTTCATTTGTTCCCTGCGAATGACCTCGAACTCCAATTACATTTCAAGTTTATAAATTTAAATGTTGTCGCATTTTCGTTGACTATACTACGACTCATACATTTCCTAAACAACGACTATTTCGCCTAAACAACGTCTGACATTTTGTCCAAACATCCAAACACTTAGGCTAGACTTAGTGAGTTCTATCCATTGATTTCAGACAACCAACCCATAGTCCAGACGTCTTCGAAGACGTCTGATGCCATTGACAGACGTCCGATGCCATTGACAGACGTCCAACAATAGGACTGTTAGACTGTTAGTAGATAATCCTCGAAAATTACCTTATAATTAATTCTATAACACTTTTAGACGTTCGTAGAGCATCCTAGACATCTGATAAGTCGACGTTAGGCTAAGATCTGATCCAAATCACTTTTGTCAGAGGTTTTAGCCATTAAGCCTCTCAGGAAATCCATTCCCACAGAGGATTGCCTTTCCAAACGACCAGACATCTTGACAGACGTCCGACTTGTCTATGTAGCAACACACTTGATCCTTGTTTCGATCTAGTGAAAATAGGAAGCAACCCATCTTGAATTAGACGTCTAATTTTTTTCCTAGACATCTTAAAAAGTATTCTTAGATGTCCGTTTTGATTCAACCTAGTTCAGATCATCAACCCTTCTAAATCAGACGATTGACCATTAGATCAGACGATGACCCAAACATCTGACCATGAGATCAGACGTCTGATAACCCTATCAGAATCATAAATGACCCTGATTTTGGTGAGATTTTGGACCATTCTCTTGAGCCTTGTTCCCAACGGCTACAATAGGCTTCGGGAGGCCTTCCAAAGCCTTCTTATGACCTCTATAAAAAGAGGAACACCCTTCCTAAGCCCCATACACCAAGTAATAGTACTTCACCACTATTGTGTCAAAGAAGAGATTATAATCAAAGAAGAAAGTGTTGTTGCTCTCCAAGCCCTCTAGCATCCATCTGAGAGCACCGTTACGCTGCCGATTTCACATCACACCACTTCCATCTAAGGGAAGTTCTTTTGCCTGTAGGAGCTAGTTTGATTTACACCTATTTTGGGCTTTATAGGATATTGTGTATTTGTTGGGTATTTGCCTTGGGAATTTCCATCTCTCTTGTGCGACAAAATATTCCTCGTGAAGAGGAGAGATTTGAGGTACACTATCCTCGTACAAAATAGTGTCAGTTGTATAATTGTATTGAGGTTAAACTACCCTCGTTTAAAGTAATTTGGTTAATGAATTTGATCGACTAGGTCGATCGAAAAATCCTAAGTCAAGAGGCTTAGGTGGTGATTTTCACCTGGGTTTGGATTTCCACTTAAAAATCCTTGTGTGGTTGTGAGATTGCATATAATTATGATTTTTATATTTCATTTCACTTTTATCACATAAATCTCACCTCCTTCGTCAGAATTTACAGTGCGGGATTACACTTCTTGCCATACTTGTCAATGTAGATTTATTCTCTTGCAAACTAATGATAGAAACTCTACATGGTAAAATGGCTTGATAGCTTTACTTATGCTAATTTGATATCACAAAGATAGTATGCGCACAAAGCAAGAAAAGTATGGTGGCGGAAAGGTAGATTATGAGATTTAAGTGGATAGTGCACAAAAGTATAGATACACCATGAAGAAATTACAAGCATAAAAGTCACATTATTCTTCAATGAATCTCCATCAATCCTTGACTTTTATGACATCATTCGACTAAGATAATTGGATAGCAATAAGATGCATCATCTTTTGTTACATCACTTTATCTTGAAATCTAGTCTCACTAAAATAAATGACTTCCACACAAATGGAAGTATACATTATGACTTTCAATTTATGAAGAAAATTTCCAGTGAAAACTTGATATTTGGAGTTCTTTAGGCACCAAAATATGGAACAAAAGACCAGCATCCATTAAGTATGGTTCAACATGAACCTTTTGGATCCTTAACTCGATTTTATAAGGCTTTTGGATATCAATGGAATATATCTACAAGAACAAACAAATAGATAAATTAAAAAATCAATGAGTGAGCCTTGAGAATCTTATAAATAAATTAGATAAGTTGGTGGTGATATGGCATCCAAGAGGTTATGAAATCAAATCTCATATCTACCACATTTATCTTCTTAAACAAAAAATAAGGATGTGAGTATGGAAATGCACTTTGCAACATGCGTCGCCTGCTCAACAAAACACATCAGTGTATTTGATTTTTAATCAGTATTTTTTGGTTTTCCATTGGTTAAAAATCAAAATACATTAATGTGTTTTCATTTTTAATTGCTATATTTTGATTTTTAATCGGTTTTCACCTATGTAAAGTAATTTTTCACCTATGAAGAGTAATTTTTCACTTGGAAAGTGATTTTCTCCTTTGGGTTTAGGGTTTAGTCTTAATCCCTAAACTCTAAATTCTAAATCCTAAACCCAAAGGTGAACAATCACTTTTCATAGGTAAAACAACTATTCATAAACATTAAACTCTAAATCCTAAACCCAAAACCAATATAGGTGAAAATTATTTTTCACTTTCCAAGTAAAACCCATTTTTTACTGGTTGAAAGCTAAAATACATAGGTGTGTTTTCATTTGTAACTGGTGTATACATTGATTGAAAATCAAAATATACCGATATCTTTTGTTCAGTAGGAGACGTGCATTGTAAAGTGCATTTCTTTACTTTTTAGTAAAAAAAAAAACTACATTTAAAATACGATATATCCTAATACTATTTTTATGAATCTTGAAATTGCAAGTAAATTTCTTTTTTTTGTCAAACCTTCGTAAAATTTTGTGAAGTTATAGAGTAGATACCAAACAAATTTATCTCTTCTATTACCATATGGTGCAAACATATGGAAAGCTTACATGTACATTTCGTGGAAAAGCTTAGAGGTCTAAACATAAAAAAATCTTTAATTTTTCAAAATATCATAAATGCTTAATTAGGTCAATATTAGAGATAACACTTTTTCTCATATCCTAATTTTTTCTTGTAGTTTGTTTTTCTTATTACATTAGAAATATTCTTATGTAAATGGAATATCCTTAATTATGTCTTCAAATGCGCACAATGCATTACATGCCTCTTGTTGATTTAATCACAATGGCATGCCACTATGATTTTAATTTGTTAAATTTATATTGATGCATGAAGGTAAAGGATATTTTGCATGTATTATATCTACAAAATGCCAAAGACTTTATGAAGGAAGGCACATGCTTCTACAATTGCAAGAAAAAAAAACTAGACACAAATCCAAAATATACTAATTAATTGTGGAACTCTTCTCACAATAATTGTGCAAATGTACTCTTCAAGATGTAATTCATCTCCTATAGTTACAAAATCAAAAGTGAAAATGTAATTCAAAATTCAAGTGAGGAATCTAGGTTTCTAGAGCTCATCGTCATCATCGTAGGATGACGACTCTCCAGAAGATGAGGATCCACCAGATCTTTGGTAGACAACGCTGATAATGGGGTTACAACTTGCCTCGACCTCTTTAAGCTTCTCCTCATACTCCTCCTTGCTCGCGTCTTGATTGTCATCTAACCACTCGAGGGCCTCCTTGAGCACAACATCGATCTTCTCCTTCTCTTTCTTCTCCATCTTATTGGCAAGCTTGTCACTGTCCTCCACCACGTTCCTCATGTTGTACACATACGTCTCAAGATTGTTTCGCGCATCAATCCTCTCTTTCAACTTCTTGTCCTCCTCCGCAAACTCCTCAGCTTCTTGAACCATGCGCTCGATCTCCTCCTGACTCAATCGCCCCTTGTCATTCGTGATGGTGATCTTTTCCGACTTGCCACTAGCCTTGTCCTCCGCCTTCACATTTAAGATGCCATTGGCATCCACCTCAAATGTGACTTCAATTTGAGGCACACCTCTACAGCAACATATATGGTAGATTAATGATCATTGCACCAATTATATGATCAATTTTCACCTCTTCTATTAATTGGAAAGAATTTGATAGATAATCATGCTCTTTCTTGACAAAATGCCCCCAAAGAACTTAAATTTTACGTAAAGAATCACAGAAGAAGTACGGTGAAAATTATTGTCTGGCAAATTGAGGTGGTTTTCCTTTCAGATCATTATGCATAAACCTGATGTTCCAAAATCGGACTATTCATCTTCCAACTAAATAAAAAGTGGGTCTATCTTTGAACAAAAACCATGAAAGATTAGATTTAGGGGGGAAAAAATCACAATTATAGGACAATAAGAATCAAACCTCGGCGCTGGGGCGATTCCTGTCAAATCAAACTTCCCGAGCAGCCTGCAGTCCTTTGTGAGACTCCTTTCTCCTTCGAAGACCTGCAAATTATTTACTTCTCAACACACGTTCAGACTCTGAAAAATTTAAATTCCAGACACTTCAGAATCATTAACTTCATGCTACTAAAACGCCGCTTAACAATAATCTCCAAAATAAAAAAATAAAAAAACCCTCGATTAACAAAATTGGACTTCCGACCTCAGGAGGTTTTGATTGATATGCATGATTAAAAGAACAACAAATTCAAACTTGTATGAATTTTAGAAAAAAATCTGTAACATTGGAGCCTGCTGAGTGATGAACTCGCGGAACGATCGATCACGAATCAACGACAAGTACTTTAATTTCACAGATGAATCTGCGAGCAGATCTTGTAAACCATGGCCTCACCTGGATGGACACCATGGTCTGCTGGTCCTGATAGGTGGTGAAGACCTGGGACTTCTTGGTGGGGATAACAGTGTTCCTGGGAATCAACTTGGTCATCACCCCCCCAACGGTCTCAATCCCAAGAGTAAGTGGCGCCACATCCAAGAGCAGCAATTCTACAACAAATAAAGCAACAATTAATCAGTACATGCACATGCAATTTAATGCTCTAATTTCTTGGGTTGCAATTATTTAAATGCAAAACGTTAATTAAACTAAACGTCGGTACGTAATTCGGAAGATATATAGATGCATGCATATACGTACGTACGTACATACCCTTAGTCTCTTCGCCACCCTCCCCGCTAAGGATGCTTCCCTGCACGGCAGCACCATAGGCGACGGCCTCGTCTGGGTTCACCCCCTTGTTGGGCTCCTTGCCGTTGAAGTAGTCCTTGAGGAGCTGCTGGACCTTGGGGATCCTCGTGCTGCCGCCCACGAGGACGATCTCGTCGATCCGGTGCTTCTCCAGGCCGGCGTCCTCCAGGGCCTTCCTCGCGGGCCCCATGGTCTTCCTGAAGAGATCGCTGTTCAGCTCCTCGAACCGGGCACGTGTCAGGGGCTCCGAGAAGTCGACGCCCTCGAACAGTGACTCGACCTCGACGCGGACCTGGTGCTGGCTGCTCAGCGCCCTCTTCGCTCGCTCGCTCTCCCTCCTCAGCTTCCCAAGGGCCCTCTTGTCCTTGCTTATGTCCTTCCCGTGCTTCTTCTTGATCAATCTCATGAAGTACTCCATCACTCTCTGATCAAAGTCCTCGCCTGTAATAAATTAATTAGCTTTAATTGATAACTAACTTGTTAGGTACGTGCCTGTTGGGTCCAAATTGAGTGACCACAGAAAATGTTCATCATGCCTTGAACGGCCACGACCTGATTATATTCCGACACGCAGATGGCTTTTTAGATCCGACTGAAGATCCGTTTAATGTAACTCAGGGTTTTGTGTGTGTGTGTGTGTGTGTGTGATGGTGTCTCCATTTTTCTTACTTTCCATAGAGTGCTGTATGTGAGGTCGCTCTTAGGATTTTCCGATGGTGTGGGTTTTGTACTCCATCTTTCACCATATATAGTGGAATCTCTCTCTCTTTATGCAGGAGGGGTCTCCACGTAAATACTTCTGTGTCTTGCGTTTGTTGCTCAACATAATTTCCCGACAAAAAATGCTTACATCCAAGTTAATTATCAAATAATAATTCTCGATCCTTTGCAATCTAACTCATGAATTGCTAGTGTGGGACTGTTTTTAGGATGTTGGATTAATGGATCATCGATCGAAGGTTTCCCGAGGAGGTCCCCGTGTGGTTCTAATCAAGAAGGGGAAATGAGATTTCTATCCCATTTCAAGCTAGCTACTTTATCTGAAATTTATCGTTGACGATTGGATGGTTTTCTTTTGCTTGGTAGACGTAGATTTTCCCGAGAAATTCCCTGGATTATTAATGAAGAGATCGTTTACCTCCCAAGTGGGTATCTCCATTGGTGGCCAAAACCTCAAAGACCCCATCATCGATGGTCAAGATGCTGACATCAAATGTGCCACCACCAAGGTCGAAAACAAGAATGTTCTTCTCTCCACCTTTCTTGTCCAGACCATAGGCAATGGCGGCAGCAGTTGGCTCGTTGATGATCCTAGCCACATTCAGCCCAGCTATCACGCCCGCATCCTTCGTCGCCTGCCTCTGCGCGTCGTTGAAGTACGCTGCACAACGAAAAGAGAACGAAAATTCCATGGATCACGATTACGATTATTGCTTAATTCATGATGTTATATATTCAAGGTCCTGGATACAGAGACGTGAAAGTTGACGCGTTTGCAACGTAATTAAGCATGCGTCAACCATTTTGCATCAGTATAAAATCACCCAAACCATTTTGCATTGATGCAAAACTATGTTACGATGCTGCATCACGTCTACGCGTTGCAAAACACGTCACATGATGCGTTCTTGTACATTTCCTCTGTATTCGAACGGGTGAAGTTTTTTTTTCTTTCTCATGTCACACCAGGAACTGTCACAACTGCATCCTTGATCTTCTTCCCGAGATACGACTCCGCCGTCTCCTTCATCTTGGTCAACACCATCGCACTGATCTCCTCCGGGCTGAAGACCTTGGTCTCCCCATCTTTGATCTTGACTTGGATGTACGGCTTCCCGTTCTTGTTCACAATCTTGTATGGTACAAGCTTCATGTCCCTCTGGACCTCCTTGTCCTCAAACCTGTCAAGCAAATTAAGGCAAACCAATTAATTACAACCGGGTGCCCGGTGTCGAAATCCATTTATATATGTTGGAAGATTATCCATTTAGACATCAGATCAATATCCAGAACATATCCATGTGGCTTATTGCATTGATACATATGGTCGGATTCTTTAAATCAGATGCATCTGAAGCAGATACTAATTAAGTCAGATGTTATATATTTGGTATATCTGAATTTAAACAAATGGATCTGGATGATTTCTAAATTGAACATATCCATCTTGAAATAAGAAACGTACACATCATTGTAACCGATTGGGATATATGAATTAATTTGATATCTGATCAATCTGAATGTCAGAGCATCACTTACTTCCTGCCTATAAGCCTCTTGACATCGAATATTGTTCTTTCAGGGTTCGTAGCCGCTTGGTTCTTTGCTGCCTCTCCAATCAATCGTTCGCCGTCGGTGAAGGCGACCCATGAGGGGGTGATGCGGTTTCCCTGGTCGTTCGCTATGATCTCAACTCGACCATTCCTGTATACACCCACGCAGGAGTAGGTCGTTCCAAGATCAATTCCGATGACTGTCCCCAACTGTGAGGTTTCTAGTTTGGTATTTGCTGGTGCAAACAAACACCCTGAAATCGCATATCGAACCAAATTAGTTATTAGTTAAGCTGTCGGCAATGACTACATATGTATAGAGATGCCACG
This sequence comes from Thalassia testudinum, assembly GCA_037157565.1. Classification (NCBI taxonomy): domain Eukaryota; kingdom Viridiplantae; phylum Streptophyta; class Magnoliopsida; order Alismatales; family Hydrocharitaceae; genus Thalassia; species Thalassia testudinum. Next base: position 16,830,913 of record JAZHRO010000002.1, on the reverse strand, counting down.
AGATGAATCCGAGCACCAAATATATATATTAATACTATTCAACCCATGGTAGTCAATAAAGATGTCACATATACGTGTGGTAGCTACCTTTAGAATTGAGGTGGGATATATATGCTGAGCATTCATGAAAATAATTAAGACGTAAAAGATCAAATATAATTGAAGCAATGGCAATCCAAGGTTTTACAACTAAAACTTGGGGTTGGAGCCCCACCAAATGGTACTAAAATATGAAAATTTCTAAATTGGAGTATAGTTATCGCTAATTAATTAAAGGCATGCAAGTCCTGGAACTGATTGTTAGAGAAACAAAACCCAGTCATATGTTTGAAGCTTTGCTATTTAGAATAGGTTGCACCTAAAACCCCATCAAGTAAGAAAGTATTTTGAATGTTCAAATCCGATCCAATGGTGTCACCTCTCTACCTACTGACCCATTTAGATGAATATGGAATCCATCTTTTTAGATGAATATGGCCACCAATGCGAGATTGAAGAGATCTTTCCAACATAAGAAATTAAGAACGAAGCGTACATAAATTAGAAAAACAACAGTAGCAGCATCTGGAACAAAAGCATTTGCATGTTAGCATTAATTACCGACGACCAGAAGGATCCCAAGCAAGCAGGTTTTCCGCCGTTGATCCATGGTCTCCCGCCACTCGATCGAGATCCAACGGTCCTTACGGATGTCTTTTTTTCTTCTTCCGTTCTCTCTCTTTCTCTCTCTCTGGTGTGCGAATCCAAATGTGGGTTGGGTCGTGGGGGCGAATCGTTGGATTCGTTAGGTACAATATATACAAGTGAAGGTGGCGGTTGCCGGTAGGACAGACGTGTCACTTTTGCGGACGTGGACCAATGGGGTTCGGCGGAACAAGGCGTTCTTCTCGCACGGCGAGGAAAAGCTGCTGGAGCCCTGTGGGCCGTTCGATCTCGAGAGACGTGGATGGACTATGGAGGATGGTTGGATCTCGATCGGGCGGTGGTGGATGAGGGGATGGGCGTGCTTAGGAGGTATTGGAGGGAGAAACAAGACGCCACGTTTCCAAAGAATATAATATACGTTGCCATGCAAGTGTGAGTGATACATGTATTTGGTATTTGGTCCTCGTAGAATATTTCTGGATTTTCATATGGGTGCCCTTCTAAATGTCTGATATTACTCTAAACATGTTAATTGATTTATCATATTTATAGATATGTCCTTACAAATTAGTGGCAAGATTTCTAGATTTTCTTAGCTATATTCCTCTATGTATAAGTTAAGCTTAGAGAATAACCATCTAGAAGACTTGCTCTAAGATTGAGAATGAAGGATGCAGGTTGGAAAATGTAAAATATGATGTAAAAGTTGATATGCAGCAATGTAAACGTGGTCCCAACTCGCGTTGCTTCTTTTTATACAAAAAAAATGCTACACATGGTGGGATCCACCCACTACTAGGAAAGTGAGAATTGGTAACAGGTATTTGGTGACAATTTTAGGAACTGTGACAAAAAATAACTTATGATGACGGTTCCACTCAAAACCGTGACCATTGTGGGAAAGTGAGATTTGTTTTGTATTACAACCTTTTGTCACGGGTTTGAGAACCATGATAAAAGGCTTTGGTGACGGTTCCAAGTGAGATCGTGAGCATAGCCTTCCCTTCGGTGACGGTTTCAAATGGAACCATGTCCATAGCCTTCCCTCCAAAAATTTCCTCCTCACTCCTGTGCGTCCTCTCCCGAATTTCCTCGCCCCAACTTTCCCCAAAACCCACTCCCGCACCCATCACCTTCCCCCTCCCCCGACTCCCCAACCTCCTCCCCAACAGCGTCAACTTCCCCGACCATCGCCTGCCCCCTTCCCTCTCCTGACAACGATGGTGCCTCCCCTGACTCCCCCTCAAGATCGCCAGCAGCACCTCTCCTACCCCTCAAGATCACCATCGCAAATCAACTCCCGCTGCCATTACCTTCCCCTTCCCTCGACTCTTCGACTGCCTCCTCGACGACGTCACCTCCCTTGACCATCCCCAACCCCCTTGCCTCTCCTGACGAAGGCACCTTCCCTGACCATCCCCTCCCCAGCATGTCTCCTACCCCTCAAGACCGCTACCTCCCTCCCTCCCTCATCTTCCCTAGCAGCACCTCCATTACCACTGCCGCTGCTACAACTAGGGTTAATCCACCACTCTTCCTTCTTTTTATTTATTCGTTCATTTCATTCCTCCTCCTCCAACTCTACTTCTCTTGATCTCCTGTTATTATTATTGTTGTAGTACTTGGTGGATCTATTGGCTGCAAAGTGGCTCAAGGAGATCTACTAACCTCGGATTGGCTTAAGGGTTAACATGGACACCAGGTGTTTGATGGTATGCCAACAAATTTTGAAACTAGGAATCCTTTTTTGGTCATAGACAACATGCATCTAGGAAGCTTCTTAGATAATCTTATCTACATCATGGTAGTTTTGCCACAGACCAGGTCATTATTAGATGGTTAAACCAAAGACCATTATTACAACAATAGAAGAATCACAATATAGAATCTAATAAGTATGAGGCATAGGTTTCATTTTATATGGGTTTGTGTTTCCTTCTCAAGTTAATTAGAGAATCCTTTCATCAATCCATTTCCTCCTAGGAAGTCGGTGGGATAGAATGTAAGGAAATGAGTTAAAATAAAGTGTTATTTAAAAATGTATGGCAGGAAAACAAATAAAATTAGTAGACTACCACCTTTTATGCTACCTATCTAACCACTAAAAATAAATGACACAATTTCTGTACATGTATCAAAAATATTCATACTTCGTGGTGGTACGATTGATCTTTCAACGGTTTCAATCATGATGAAAAGCACAAAAATGAGAAGGGAATTGACTTCAAATAGTCAGACCTTGTATTTTTACTCTTTAAGCTATTTGATTTACAGAGTCTAAACAATGGCATTTATATTATGTTTATTGGGTTCTTTTCTCCGTGAAGATCAATCACTTCATTTTACTTCATGGGAAAGGAGAAAGAACATTGGTCTAAGGCTAAGAGGGATAGAGGGTAGCTATCTTGCAATCATGTATTGGATGCAAATGAAAAATTGGTCTGCCTATAAGGGCTTCATGTAACGAACGCGTGCCCCAGACGTCGGACCAGACGTCTGGGATCACATCCAGACGTCTGACCAGACGTCTGGGATCACATCCAGACGTCTGGAGAACAGTTATTTTCGCACGGGAGATTCGTCTGCGCGCCTGTGCGAGCAGACCCGCGATTCCCCTCTCTCTCTCTCTTTTTCCCTCTTTCTCTGCGGCTGCAGACCTGCCGTGCTCTCTCTCCCTCCTCCTCGCGCGGCCTTAAAAGGCCACGCCTCCCCTCCCGTCTCCACCGTCTCCTCCTTCAGCCAGTGAGCGTGAGCGCGAGTGCGAGGGCGGCAGCGGCGGCCGCAGTGAGCGCGGAGGAGGTGCGGCGTGCGAGGGCGTAGCTCTGCCGTGAGGGCGAGCTCGCCAGAGCGGCTTGGCCGGCCGACGGAGGGCGCGGGGGGCGCGGAACGACGTGGAGAGGGACCTGCTGCAGTCTGAGCAGCAGGCGCGCGAGGTGCGACGCGGGCGGCGTCACGAGCGGAAGCCGGGTGGCGCCCTGTTCTGGAAAAATTTCCAGAATCGGACGTCTGGGTTGATAGGCAGACGGCGAGGAAGACGTCTGGTAGATCCTACAGACGTCTGAAAGGTGAGTATTCCGCTTTCTTCTTCCTTCCTGTAGACTGACCGTACTAAGGGAGGGAGTTGGCTGTGCGCAGGCTCGCTGATTCGCCATCCTTTGCGAATCAGACGTCTGGAAGTTGTACTAGACGGCGGGAGTGACCTCCAGACGTCCGGGGTGACCATCGGACGTCTTGGAGATAGGCCAGACGTTCCCGCAGACTTCTGGACGTCTGGGAAACCATGCTGAACAGGTAATTCTCTGATCCACTTTTTAAGACGTCTGGAAGAAGTTCCAGACGTCTGATTTTGCACAGTATCGTCTTTTTCGACCCGTTTAGGGCCCGTTTGGGCTCCGTTTTTCGCAATTCGAGTTGCGTTATTTTCAGAATTAATTCCTCTACCCATCTACAGTAGCTATACACTGTTTTGAGACACTCCTTGTGTTTGATCCTTGTGATAGGACCTCGTTCAGTTGCAGTCTTGGGAGTCGCGGAGGCACGCGGGATTCCCGGCCCCCATTACTCCCGTTATACCTGGTAAAGTGGCTTAAGTTTATTATTAAAATCTGTTAAAGTATGGAACCATAACTAGAATCTAGGACATTGCATGAATCCTAGGAATGAGAAATGCATGGAATGATAGCTCCTAGGTGATGCATGAATCCTAGGGCTGGAAAATTAGTTGTATGCTAGATCCTAGGATGTGGCATGAATCCTAGGATGGAAAAACTAGTGGAATGTATAATACTGCAGTCTTGGAAAAATGGAAAGGAATATAAAGCTACCTGTAAATTGAATTAACAGCTGCCTGTCGTGAATAGATAACGTGGTTGAGAACATGGATTGTAAGAATGTGAAACTGGAAAGTGAAACCTGGATGTTTGAGTAAAAAGGATGGAACCCTACGGGGAAGTAGGAGTAGAACTCCTGGAAGGTGAATGGAATAGTTTTGGGGAAGTGAGCTGGCCCTTGAGTACGGAGTACCAAGGAGAGCGACTGTCCCCCTGTTTAGTGCAGAGCGGAGCTAGCCACCCCAGGGACCCGGGGTTAGGACTGGCCACTCTGTACCGACTTGTTGGCCCTCGTGTACGTAGTACCAAGGAGAGCTATAGTGTTAGGAGAGTACTAGCTACCCCACGGGCCCCGGGGTTCTGCTAGCCTCCTTCACCGACTTGTTAGGCCCACTAGGGCAAACCAGGGTAGTCAGGCGAGGGTGCGCGGACTGTGGAGGGGCAAGGCCCCGGTTTGGTTACTGTGGAGGGGTTGGACCCCTGTTACTGAGAGGGCTCTGCCCTGGTTCCGTGCTGTGCTTTGGGTGCACCCGTTAACGGAAACGACTGACCGCGTGCCAGTGCGAGCTAGCTACCTGTGCGTTTATCGCGCGTGCCGTAGTCACCGTTACGTCTGTCAGTGACCTTGGGGTGGTTGACTGAGGGTAGGATCACCACGGGGGACTCTCCCGACCAGGAGAGCACCACGTGCTACTTCTACTTTTGGAAAAGACTGCAATCAAGATCGTTCCCACGAGGACATTCGAGATCAAGTAAAGGATCTGAGAAATAAATGAAATAGTGAGAAAATTGAAAGATGTGACTAAAGGAAGTAATAGAACATAACAGCTACTATACACTCTACTGTTGTCTTTAGTTAGTTTGCCACTCTACTCAGCGTTTTGCTGATGTGTTACACTCGTTACCTTTTTCAGGACCAGGTGTTGAGCAGCTAGGGTCAGCGGCTGCAGAGGACGCTGGGCCGAGTAGGGTCCAGTAGAGTTTACCACAGTCTTTTGTACCTCTTTTGTTTCTGTCATAGTGAGTAGTTCTTGTTTCCGCTGTACTTTCTTTACCTGCAGTTCTTGTTATATGATAAATGTTGTTCTACTGTTGTGGTGGTATTTACTGTAGTAGTTTCTTTCCTTACTGCTGTACTTCCTTACTGTTAGTTATATTCATGCTGAATGTGGTTTATTTTACTGCTCTTTTGGTTACTTTCTCGTTGGACGACTAGTTCTTGGGATTAGTCGAGTCGGTCCGGTTCTCGTGTCTCGTAGGGACTCGGGAACCGGGTCGTTACACTTTATGTAATATGATCCAAGTGTCCAATATTCTTAAAAACTTATCCTATCATTTGATACAATTCACATACTTCTTGATTTCATTGGATTTTTTTGGTCAATTAAAACAAAATAACTGGTTTCCTTTGTTTTCTTTCCCTAATGTACATTATGAACTTTTGAAAGTTTATGAATGTTATTGCTACATTTATATTATCCCTATAAAATTGTAATTACTGGGAAGAGAGAGTGGAAGAGAGGAGCAGCATTATCTAGGTTGAGTAGGATAGGTTGAGTTAAGCAAACTGATGGCTCAACTTGGATGGGTAGACTGGCATGGGAGGTGTTACGTATCAAAGGGTTAAGCAATCTTTGATGTTTTAATTTAGGTCCAATTGCCATATTATTCTAAATAGGAATCTGTATAAATCATGCTTTTAACAAGCAGATCTTGAACGAATCTACTTCAAATTGACTAACAAGATATTCCTAATTGCCCTTGACGTTAAAGGTCAACTAGTGGGAATTCCTAACTTCGGTAAAAGGAACTTGGGTTTCCATCAGTGCATTCAAGAGACAAGATGGTAATTTTTTCCCTTACTTTGCTCTCACCATCACGAAGCAGTAGTGGGCCCAAGGTTCTAAGTTATAAACAAGGGCTTATTTATGAGTGAGTTCATTTGACAATATAATTCAATTCTTACCAATAATTCAAATCCCACAAGATAGCCTTAAATAGGATGGGGTCATAGACTCAAAGATCTTTCTTGATTCATGTACATCCTTGGCAATGAAAATAGTGATGAGTGATATCTATCTAGGAGTCATTTAGTCATTATTAATGGCAAAGAGAACTAAAATATTTACTAATTTTAATATATGAAAGTTGTAATGATGCTAGACTTGGTTATAGTGATCTTTAAAATTGACTAAAAAATGACCACCTAACTTTTATATTGTAATATATCATTTCATCCACCAAGTTTTCTGTCTAAATGCTACTATCTTCATCAAAGATAATTACATATATGCCTATGAGGACATTACAAAAGACATATATACCTTCAAATGTATATGCCTATCAAAAGACACATTACAGTAATCATATTCTTCAGAGAAATGTATTAGAGATGATATATCATTTGTTACATTTACAAGTCCTTTAACCCCATGAGTGACAAAACTCAACTTGAATGTATCAAGATTGATAGGTTGTTGCGGTTAGTTTGTTCAATATCTTTACAAGTTTGTAAACCAGCAGTACATTTCTCTATAAGGGTGTGGGATTCATACATGTTTGTGTACTAATGAGTTTTTATTCCATTCTTGGTAGTAGCTAGCCAATAATTGTTGCTATTCTTCGCAAAAATTTCTAGAGATGGTCAACATTATTCCATGATTAGTGAAGCATTAGGAACTATAACTATCTTGTTTGTTGTTAAACACCTAGTACCTAGCAACTTGAAAATTGATATGATTCTAAGTTAACACTTTTATGGGGATTTCTGAAAAACTCTTTTTTTTTGTGAGAGAAAGATTTTGTGGATTGCGGTTGTTATGATTGTGGATTTTGTGAAATTTTATAACACAATATCTGACTTATGTTATTATTGTTCTTTTCTTTGTTAGTATTTATTTATGCAATTTGTAGATATCCACACTTGCACAACCTTAGATGCACTCGATGATAAACAATAAAAAATATAACATTTAGGGTACAAGTTGAAACGGTAGGTAAAATTATATTAATATACTTGCTCATTCAAGACTTATGATCATGTCATACGGACAATGCGTTAATGTATGTATATCTCACATACATGCATGATGTGTTGTCTTTATAATATGCCATAAGTCTTGATCGTCATAGTTCGGTAAAGTTTCGAACTAAAGAGGGTTCTTGAAGATTTGATCACAACTTAGGTGTTACTTGTTATATGTAATCCGTGTTTAGAGAAATCTCGGTGACATCTTTTTGCTCTTCTCTGGTATACTAACTAAACTTACCTAGGTTTCTTAAGCACCTTAAATTTGGTGTTAAAGGAATCTAGTTGAGGTTAGTCTTGGGGGTATACTGGAGAAGTGTAGGGAGATGTTGCCGAAATTTCTCCAGGTGTGGGTTGCATGTAACAAGTAATGTTGTAATTAAATCTTCACGGATGAACTATCAAGTGAAAATAATAACTAAAATATACAAATATCTGATGTTTCTTCATGTAACTTACTTTCATTGTTCGTGGGTTTATTTAATTCTAGGTTTCCATGGATAAGTCTTGGATTGGTTTGAGGATTTCTGATTATTTTCTATATAAGAGTGGAGTGATTTCATTCTTAGACTTGGCATTCTATGAAGATAGGAAGCAATATAGACGAAGAGACTTCTATGAGAGAATTTATTTTCCATGCAAAAGTTGTTTGAATGGATTTATGCATTATCGTAACACAGTATTTGAGCATCTAATTTGTATCGGTTGGTGGCCTCACTACATAGTTTAGACCTCACATGGAGAAGAAATCACTTATTCTTCTATTGATAATGATGTTGGAGGTGCTAATGTTGCAGAGATGTTAGAAGAGATGAGGGTTGCAAATGCTGATAATATAGATAATGATAATATGTTTGGAGATTGTAATTATTTTTATGTTACACTGAAGGCAGCAGAGGAACCCATTGCTCCCAGAATTAATTCCATGTCAAGATTCTCATTTCTTTTGTGAATGTTTCAAATTAAAGTGATGAATAAGGTAACATCTAAGGTAATGCCTGACGTCCTTAAGTTCATAGAAGAGTTGTTAAATAATCCCAAAGATTTCCTCAGTCATGGTATGATGCGAAGAAACAATTTCGCGTACTTGGCTTGAAGTGTGAAAAGATTGATGCTTGTAAGAATGACTGTATACTGTACACTAAAGAAAATGCATGCTTGAATAGCTGCCTGCAATGTGGAGAAGGAAGATATGAAGAAAATACCTGTTCAAATACATGAAGGAAGAAACGATCACGGAAGATACTGCGTTACTTTCCTTTAATTCCTAGGCTACAACGTCTTCTTATGTTGAGTAAAACTGCAAAGTAGATGACATGGCATCATAATAACAAATCATGAGATGGACTTATACATCATCCAACAGATTCTGACGAGTGGGCTGCATTTGATAACAAACATGCTCTATTTGTAGAGGAAACACGTAATGTTAGGCTTGGTCTTGCAAATGATGGATTCAATCATTTCAAAAATATGCATCTGTCATATTCAATATGGTCAGTGGTGATCTTTATAAATAATTTGCCACCATGGATGTGTATGAGATCTTCGTTTATGATGCTGACGCTTCTCATCCCTGGGAAAAAGGCACCAGGAAATGCAATCGATGTTGACATGCAACAATTCATCGACGAGTTGAAATTGCTATGGTATAATAGGATTGAAACATATGATGCAGCTGGAAAATAATTTTTTAAGATGCATGCAGCACTGTTGTGGACTATTAATGATTTCTTAGCTTATATAAATTTATCTAGTTGGAGCACTAAAGGCAAGTTGGCATATCCTATATATATGGATGATACTCATTACTTGCGTTTATCTGAAAGCAATAAATAGTATTATTTAGGATATCGTAGATTCCTACAAATTGAACATAGATGGCGGCAATCTAAGTTTAAAGATAAATTTGATAGTAAACCATGCCGCTATTCATCCAAGAATCAAAAAAAATTTCTAAGAACAGATACAATCAGGTTGTCAGGATACAAAATAATGGAGAAGTTACAACAGATTGGTAATATCCAATTGGGTCGTCTGTTTCAGAAAGATTTTCAAGATTTACGTAATTTTGGATTTAAAAAGTAGAGCATATTCTTCGTGAAGCTCCCTTATTGGCAATGGTTATGTCTTGTCAATTTGGGTTACATAGATACTATCATGCATGTTCTTTTATACTATTGTCATAAAGAAATCATAAGTTTTTTATTTTTTATTTTTTATTTTTTATTTTTGGGTTCTCAAGATGTTCTCTTGGTTCATGCGTGCCCTCTTTTTTCAGGCAAGAGAAGCTCAGAGTTCCGTTCGAGAGGTTTGGTCTTGCGAGAGATGTTTACTTGCCGAAGGATTACTACACTGGGCAAGTATAAATATACATATGAAATCATGTTTCTATTATATGTTGTCTGGTTATAGTTGGTGCATGACCAGTAGGATTGGTGGTTCCACCTGAGTTGGAAATGAGTAGGCCAGTTTTTTTTCTGATCAAGTCATTTAACTTTTTCTTTTTCTTTTTTCAATTAGGATTTCTATCTAAAGACTTTTCAAGTCTTATATGACTACATCATCCACTTTTTCTTTGCATCCAATGTCTACACATCCTTATTGTTGATGTGGTTTTTGTTCTCTTCCAAAAAATGGTTTTACACAGGAATAATTCTTGTGTTCTATGTTGCATTATATCTACTTTGTTATAGTAAGCAATGTTTCGACTTATTCTAAGGCTTGTTTTGCTTTCAACTAAGTTGAAGCCGATTTGGTGGAGGCATCAAGTAGTGTTACCATTTGATTAGTGGGCTGTGTCTTTTCAAGGGCATTTATCATGAACAAAATGGAGGGTTCCTGTGTGAAGATATTTGATTCAATATATGATAAATTGCGTGAAGAATATTGAAGACTGATCGGTGGAAGTTGTTTTCCATGTCACGAAATACCTGATTTGAAGCTCTGCTTGTAATAACACGTGAAGCTTGTGATGACCAAGGGATGTGATAGATTCATGCTTTTCTGTGAACTTTTCCAAGGTAGCAGCTATAAGCAGAAAGCACACTTCTTGGTGCCTTGTGAAGTGCCTATAAGGAGTACATGGATTTTTAGGATTTTGAATTTCGTTACAAGTTGGCCACTACGCATGGTTGATGGAATTGGTTATCTAGTTAAGAAAGAACTCTTCAATTTCAATTTTGATGAAACTACTATTATTTACTGAATTTCGCTTTGTCAAGAGTCAAGGAGACAAGTTCATTCAAGTGAAATGCGTCAAAGTGCCTTTTTCACCTTAGGTTTTTGCTGCATGTACTTAAATTGAAGACAAGCTTTACACAATGTTCACTTCGAATGCTTCTTTTGACCACAATCAAGTGAAGAACTTGGAGCTGCATGGCATGAATTTCAATTTGGTATCACATGAATATATGACCAAGTTTTTGGTGGATGGGAGTTAACCCTGGTTGTTGCTGCTGAATCTAGGAAAAGGCTGGGAAATGCGAAATGGGGATAGGCTACAGTGTGTAAAATATACTTTCAATGGTATATGGTTTTGAATGGGGTAAGAATATTATGGTAAATAACTTAAATGCCTTATTTGTATTGCATATACCTTATACCTTGATCAGAGGACCTCCTGGTAACCGGCGTTTCTCTTATAATGGTGGTTATTATGATATGTCCATTGCTTCTTTTAATGCCTTATGCCTTTATAGGTGATGCATTTGATTCCCTAATCAGCTGCTTGGGTTAAATAGTCTCATTCATTTTAGTTTTGGACTTGTTATTCAAGTCTTTTTTGGTGATCAATAAATGGTAGTTAAGTGTCCATTTTTTTTTTGAAAGCAGCAACGTCTGAAATCACAACATACATAAATTTTCATTGGTGCTTGTGATGTAGGTCTTACTTGATAAACCATCTATATATGTAACCGGCAAAAGTAGCATTAGTGTTCAATGTGTTAATCTCCTTTTATGTGAAAAAGTTTGTGAAGCACACTTATAATGGAGAAATGCGAAATAGGGATAGGTTCCTACTCCCTTCTCAGATTTACACCTTCAGATAGCAGTTACTGAGTTACCAATTCTTGTTTGGTTGCTTGATTCAACTTTAGTTTGAGTGGACCCTTTCTCTACGAACAATCCCTGCAGGGCATAAAAAGGGGGGCTCCGATCACTATTGCAAAGATCTACTTTGTTGCTTTTGCTCAGTATTGAAGCACCTAGAAGAAAATCTCAATGCAGTTCCTTTTCCTTGAAAACTATATATGAAACATTTTGTTATCCTCATCATTTCTGTTCTATCATGCAGTATGTCAAGCGTTATTCTCGGAAATCTCTGAGAGTTTTGGGCAGGGTGGGAGAGCCTATAAATCCAAGTGCTTGGAGGTCAGTCCTTTACCCCTCAGTCATATGACTCGCACCACAAGTTAAATAAGTATGTACTAACATCTTCTTGTGATTTAGGTGGTTCTTCAACATTGTTGGTGATTGTCGATGCCCTATATCAGACACATGGTGGCAAACAGAGACTGGTGGTTTCATGGTAAACTCATCTGAGCTCCTCCCAACCACAGCATTACCAATTAAAGTGTGCTTTTTCAAAAAGCCAAATGCACAAATTGCCAAAGCTCATTGTCTATTTTCCTTAATACATGTTAACTTGTACAAAATCAAGTCTTTTTTTGTGTATGTCTGATGTGATGTCTATGATGTTTGCAGATTACTCCTTTGCCTGGAGCATGGCCACAGAAGCCCGGTTCTGCCACATTTCCTTTCTTCGGAATCCAGGTATTTGCCTTGCTACTCTTGTGGAAACTGCACTTGGTAGCATTTACAGGTTGTTTGCCTTTTTTTTTTCTTTTTAATGCAGCCGGTGATAGTTGATGAAAAGGGAAAGGCAATAGATGGTGAATGCACTAGATATCTCTGTATAAAAAATTCTTGGCCTGGTGCTTTCAGAACCTTATATGGTGATCATGAGAGATATGAAACTGCATATTTTAAGCCCTTCCCTGGTTACTACTTCAGTGGTGATGGATGCAGCAGGTACGACTTGGGGGAATGGGATTTCCCTTCTTATCGTTCTACTCAGTGAAAGAGTGTGAAATCATTTAGGGGCAACTGTGGAATTCAATATCCTAATGTCCGTCCCAGTTTATGATGGAAATCTCCTAAAACTCGTGATTTTACATTACAAAAAAAGGGGAAGAAAGAAAAAAAAAAAAAAAAAGAAAGGAAAAATTGAATTTTGGAAGCGATATTCAGTTGTAATTGATAAATTTGCAAGCTAAATATATTGCATTTATTTGTAATTTCATTATTCTTTGAATATTCTGGTAACTAATCCACCAATAGAAAAACATGAATAAAATGTGAATTGCATTGAGCAGTTAGTGGCTCTGCTTGTAGATATGCAAAATGATAATTGTGATGCTTCATTATCAGCTGTCAAAATGACATCCTTAATTTTTGTTCGCCGACGCTTGGCCAGAAGTTGATATGTTTGGTATAAGCATCTGAACTCTGCAAATTTAGTACAACATTCCAGACTAATTTATTCGGCTATGCAGTGCACATGCTGTTCAATTCAACCATTAACTTGATGTAGGTCCCAAGCCTGATCAACTGGGTCCTTGTATTCATATGATCCAGCACACATCATACTGCCATTAGTTGTCCACATCCAATCTTCTTCCTAAGGACGTTGCTGCCATGGGATCATGTGAACTATATATTTTCAAATTCTATCTTGGGCCTTTGTTCTATAGGGCCAACAATGAAGCATTAAATCTCCTCTCTTGGAACAACTGTACGGAGACTTTTCCACATCTTCTCTTCTCCCCTTATCCATATTCGTGCACTCCACCTGTATGTGTATCTTCACCAACATCAAAGAGGAGTAGCAACAGCAATATTGTTCGAACGGTAAAATCGGCACGAAGACCTGGTCTTGCAATAGGTAGAACCATGCAAAATGTGTCATGTCTTGGTAGTTGCTTGTTGGTCTGACCCAATCTCTCACCTCTTGTTTCACTTGCCCTCAAACAAATCGATTCCATGGAAAATTGTCAAGGGAGCGCTTCCCATAGAGAGCTCTTGCTGCACGTTAGGGAGGGGAAGGAGGCTGTTCCATTTGCCTCCTAGAAATTGAAACTAGCAAGCACCCATTTGAGCAATGTAGTTTTGCTCGTGCCATTTGGTGAGGTTTGGGACTTGGAACTGATATGATCGGACAAAGCATTCTCAACTTAATTTTTGAGGATGGGTGGAAGGTGCATGAGGTTGGAAATTCCATTCAGTTGAAATTGGCTGCCATGATTATATATGAAATCTGGAGGTCGAGATGTAATGCCCAACATGGAAGGGGAGGTACCAATCCCTCAATAGGTGTTGTATCGTGTACATAGAGCACTGAGGGAGGATATTGAAGGAAGACAGGAGGGTGGGACTGAATGAAGCGAACGACTCAATATCCTGGAGGCTCATTGATATGTCTATAATAACTCACGGTGTGCAGCACTCACCTCCTGGAGAACACATTGACATCATTTATCAAGTGGATGCTGCATTTAATAAGGACGCTGCAATTGCCATAGCTGGGGTCTTCCCAGATCATTCTCTACTAGAAGCACCATGTGAGAAGGTGTCCGCTCACTCTGTGGAAGAGGCCGAATGCTTGGCAATTTTGAAGGGCAACAAATTGCCTAGAATGATGGATTGTTAATCAAAATATGCAGTGATTGCAAGAACATCATCAAAATGATTGGAGGTGAACTGGAAAGTCAAGCAGTTGGTTGAGACATGTTAGCCAGAGCTTCAACGATCGACCATTTCTATTCCTAGCCATGCGCCGAGAGGTGACATAACTCCTGTGCATAAGCTGCGTAGATTCTGTAATTGTAATCACTGTAATGGGAGACTAGCTCCTGAATGTTCTTGCAGATGAGATGCAATGAAGTTCTTGAGCGATTGCTCATCAAAAGAAAAAAAAAAAAAGTATGTTCTCATATCTCATTCTTTAAGATATCAATCAATGGCGTCTTTATTGACGTTGTGTACAAGAATTGCTTAGTCGAAGATCTCGTTCGGTGAATCTCCCCAAGCATCCAATATCGAACAAAGGCAAAGTCTAGACTAATAACTTTGCAACTCCCGTATTCCCCAATCGATCCTTTTGATTCCATAGCATTAATGGTTAGCATGCATTTATTTTTTGAAACATGATTTCTGTGGTGAAATGATACCGAGCATGGTTTTTCTCCCTAAACTAAGGTAAGTACTCTTTTAAGAGGTGAAGAATTACCAGAACTCTCTGATGTATTTAGATTGTTAAAGATGTAATAGTTTTTAAACTTGTGGCCTAACTTTATTTACCTAACAAACTACTTACCATCTACTATTTTGTTGTACAGCTTGGAGCATACTGTAGGGTTGAGTTTTAGGTTTGTTATTGGGAGGACAAGAGATGAAATGAAGTTGGCAGAACTAAGAAAAGAAGAGGAGAAGTACCGTGATTTTTTGTATATGGATGTCAATGAGGATATGGTTAAGCCTCCCTATAGGACGTAAGAGCACCAAATTATTGTTGTTAGCTTTACTTTTTCAAACAAGTGCCAGCATTCCTTTTCCAATTATATTTTTTTCCTAACTATCAGGTTGGCATTTTTGAAAGCTGCTTTTAGTTTGTTTGAAGCAGATTTTTATGTAAAGACAGAAGATACTATTTATTTGCGTCCAGGTAAAATCCAAATCAATATATTCTCTGCCTGAAAATCTTCTATTCTTTGCAATGTAGCATGCAACTCTTTTTTCAGACCGTCTTGCTACCCTTCTTGCAAAGGAATGGACACATCCACTTACTTACATTGGATGTATGAAAAAGAGTCCGTTAATCACAAATCCAAAAAGTAAATGGTAACTTACTTGATGGCTACAAATCTCTTTCAACACGAATTGAATATGCTTTTTCTTTCGTGATTTGGAGATTGAATAAATTTGATGCTCTCATTTTACTTGTAAACTCCAGGTACGAAGGTCAAAGTGATTTAATTGGAATTGAGTACTTTACACATGCTCATGGTGCTATTTATGCTCTATCCACAGACGTTGTATCAACAATAGTGACGGCAAAGAATGATAGGTTGGTCATTTTATCCGATATATTATTGCGTATGCTTGGGTTTCCATTTTGTTGTCCTAACATTAATTTGATGCATAAAACATTTTGTTTTCTGATCATCGCGATATCAAAATTCTGATCAGAATGCCTTTTCTACTTTTCTTTTTTATCCTTCTATCTGTTTTCCAAAGTCTCGACTTGCTGCATACCAATTCTCAATAATATATTAGCACCTACAACACTGTATAAGATTTGTCCTGTGTACATAATATAGCTCTGGATTTTTGCTTTGTAGGATGATCGATGCAAGTTATTTTATCATCAAATAATTTGCAGGAAGTAAGGATTTTGATCGAAAATTAAGTGATATGGTCCAAATTAGGTTGTAGAAAGTTGTTTCTTTGGTGATCACTTTAAATACATGTAATTTTGGTTAACATATGCTATTTTTTTTGCCATAGATTAGCTATCAACAGTTGCTTGTGTTTGTCATGACCTTTAGGATGGCCCTAGTGCAAACTTCAGGAAGGAAAGAGCAGATGAGGTGGACATGCTGCTTCCTTTGGTCACGGTTTATAAGCTGCCACCAAGGGTAACCTTTGGTCATGGTGGCACCTTTGGTGACGGTTAAGGAATTGTGACTAAAGGAACACTCCTTTTTCCACGCCGAACTCTGGTCGTGGTTATGAACCGTGACCAAAGCTCTCTATTTGGTCACGGTTCTATAACTGTGACTAAAACTCTTTGGTCACATTTTATAACCATGACCAAAGCTACTGAACCTAGCTTTGGCAGCTTCCATGACGAATTTATGTGGAACCGTGACCAAAGCTCTCCGCCTTTGGTTACAGTCTTGGGTCACCAAAGCCTTTAGTCACGGTTTTGGGTGAGACCGTTGCCAAAGATCCTTTCGCAACGCAACTTTTGTTGTCGCTAATTAATGACGGTTATAAGCCATTTGATCATGATTTTTTACTTTGACCAAAGCCTTAATTTGTTGTAGTGACCACTGTTGAAACAAACAATAAATTACTTTGGTACGGGTGTAAACCACTCAAATTACCTTTAGAATCACTTTGTACGGGTGCAAAATCACTCTGCACTTTTAAAATAATTTTGCACGAATGCAAAGTAAGATTATACCGTACAAAATAAGATTGCACCGATGTAAAATTAAATTCTAAGTGTTTTTTTACGTATGACAAGTGATTTTACACTTGAAATGTGATTTTTCATCTTAGGGTTTGGGATTTAGTGTTGCTAAACCCTAAACCCTAAGGTGCAAAATCACCTTTCAAGTGAAAAATCGCTTCTCATACGTGAAATCACTTCCATAAACCTAAACCTTAAATCATAAACTCATAGGTCAAAATCACTTCGTACGAGTACAAAATCACTTTAGACAAGTGAAACTATCCTTGAAATAATTTATCACAGGTGCAAGATGAGATTGAACCAATACAAAGACATCTTAGAATAATTTATCATCGGTCCAAAGTAATTTATTACCGGTGCAAAGTTATTTATCACCTGTACGTTTTAGGTTAAAGAAGTGCGGTGATTTTTTTGAATGTGGTGAAAATCACTACGTAACAAACCTTATGTTCTTTTATTTCTTTACATTAAATATAAATTATCAAGTGGATTCACGTTCTCAATACTATGTGAAATATGAAAATAACATCCCACGTTACCTTTTACGACAGAACCTATATTTCTTTACTTTTTGACGAAAATAAAAATGATCGATGATAACATGAAAGATATACTTAATGATCTCTTTCTTATTCTGCCAAGTTACTAATGTCCAACCTATCCAATGATAAATTTGGAGAATCTATAAAAAAAAGGAGAAATGTGTTATTAAGTTCTTATTTCGCACATGGTCCAAGCGACGATAATGGAAGGTAGAATTAACATCGGTTTAGAGTGCTAGAATTTGAAGGACGTAGAGAACTATTTGCCTTTTAAGCCGTTTCACGAAAAAATTATACTTCTTGTAGGAATTTAATGCTACCTATATAAAATCTTTGAAAAATCATATATGTTAAAATCCTTCATTATATATACTCCTTTTAACTGCAAGTCCTTTTTCTTGCATAATAGAAAGGTCAATAGGATTAAGAGATTCCCCTCTATCAAAAATAGTGGTAACAAAAAGGAAAAAATAAGGAGAATACGGGTGATATGTCCACCAAAAAGAACGGTGTAGAAAATATTTCAAAGGAACTAAGTAGCATCATCTAGACAAACCTATAATCAATGAGCAAGGATGGTCTAGTAAGCAAAACATATCACACTTCATGATTGGAAAAATTAAAGGTGCATATCTTATTGAAGTGACTTGATAAAGATCGGAAAGTACGGCATTAAAAGTTTTGAAAGTCAAGTTAAACGATCTATTGTCATTTGCAATTAAGTTGAAGTTAATGACAATCTAATTAAAGAATAGCTTAAGATAGGATAAATGATTTTGATGAATTGAGATCGTCAAGCTTCTTTATTTTCAAATCATCTAATAAGTAGTGGGAAAAAGAGGATAAGCTAATCTAGAGTAGAGTGACGGTAGGGAGTGAGGGAGGGGACGAAGAGAAGTAGTAAAGTTTGAATTGAGGACTTAAAAAGAGAGGCGGGGTAGTAGTTGTGTGGTCAAAGGACATTGTAGGGCGACATGCATGATCAATTGATTTTGATTATTTTGAAAATAGCAATAGTTCATTATGGACCACCTTCATTGGGAGAGCCACATAAGGAAGAAGACTTGTTGATGGAGATTGGATCTACGCATGGTACTGGTGTAAGACATGTCAAGACTACCGATTTTTTGTTTTGTTTTTCAAGATATAAGCTTTTTGTGTGGAGTATATGTTATATATTGCCATATTAATAAAGGGTTGGATATCTCATAGAGCAACAGAAAAGGTGGAGTAGTGAGGCGCATAAGGCATGCCATGAGGAGAGGCAAAGCTTGACTAGAAGATGAAGCTTCACGTTGAAAAGAGCCTCGCGATGAAGAGATCATAGAAGGAGCGCAAAGAGGATTGGAGTGAGAAAGCTTGTGTGAGAAGATGGCGAAGCGGCAACGTTGGTGTTGATCTGTGACGACATGAGGAGGCGTTAAGCAACAATGACGAGCGATGCTACTCATGTGAAGGCTGTGATGAAACATTTAAGGTTTGAAACCCTAAGAGTTTTTCTAGTAAAATTGCAAAATCTATCCTTGTATATTGATTTTTTACTTGTTAGTTTATGAAAGGAAAAAAAAAGAAAGAAAAAAGAGGGAGAGAGAGAGAAAGGTGAAGAAAAATTACAAAAAAAAAAAGGAATGATGATGGATTTTCAAGAGAGAAGCTCTTCTTTATATGTTATATTTTTCTCTATGTTTATTTCTTCTCACACATAAGTACCAGAGAAAAAGAGAGTGTGAGAACCTAACTTGTAACCCTAGAAGAGCCTTTTTTATTTTTGAGGTTCTCACGTGAAGAAACTCTCTTTCTTTGGTGGTCCCTAGAGAAGAGAGGACTATTATTTTTAATCTCCAGAGAAGAGGCCTCTTTGAGTTTCCATGTGAAAGAGGTTCAATCTCTGTCTCCATGAGAGGGACAACTCTTCACAGTTATTAAATGAGATGGCACTAGTAACAAATCAATTGTCTACGATTTATCTCCAAACTCGTACCTATACCTACCTACAAGGAAGTTAAAGATGTAAGGAAGCCAGCAACACGAGACATGAGAAAGTCATGGCTCGACAACATCATTTTATTTATGTTGTGTTTTTTGCTTTGTAGAGTAGAAATATTTCTTGTACAAGTTGAACATTACATACTCCAACCTGAGGAGGAGTGTTAAGAGATGGGATGTGTTGTAATAGTACGTTTAGTATTACATAGTATAGTGAAGGAAAAAGTGATGTGTGGAAACCTATAAATAGATTCTTGTACCTCCATTTTTCTTTTGAGATGAATAGTGAAATCTCATATATCAAGGTCTTCTCTCGTGATATTCTCCTTACTCTTCGTGCTTAAAATTTTCACATAAATCTAAATGTTCATGATTGATTTTATCTTTTTTCGATATCTTATGACATTCCCACATTATATATTTTTATCAACAATGCTCAACATGTAAAATTCAACGCAAATAACAGAAGACCAAACTCAGATGCATGGTAGATAAATATACCCCTTTCTTTTCGCATTTCATAAGGTATTTTTATATGTACATGAACCTAACAACAACTACGCCTTTTCTTCCTTACACAACTTCAACCAAAACCACCATCACCCTCTCCAGAGTGGCATCGAAAACGATCTGCAAACCACATTGTCATGAGATTCCCATACTAGTGGAGATGAGGGAACAGAAACAGGGTGAAGCAATGGCATGGAGCTCGTATTTAAGATGCCAGCCTCATGCCCCTCATGTTCACTCGAGCTTGTGCTCGTGGTTGTAGTTATCACTGTCGTAGCTGCATCTGCATTGGTCAGCATGTCAATCTGAATCTCAGTGCAATTGTGATTGCTGGGTTCATCCAGCAGCTGATCATCCCCATCAAAGGAACAGACTGTGCTCATCTCCATCCGCACGGTGGTTGAGTCATCCACAAGGCGTTGGTATTTCTTTTTTCTTCTCCTTTTGGCATCCTTGCTCCAGTCGTGGATCGACTGACGAATTCTCCGAGGAAGGACTGCAGCCTTGTACCTTGTGCCCATCTGGTTGCAACACCACATATTCAAGATTATATCATCAGCTTAGTTGTGCCTTATGCAAACAGAAAATAGAGCATGTGAGCGATCTAAAAGTATGTGTTGGAATTTAGACCATTCGACCTTATCGTCAGGTCCTCATGTACATTAATGATATGCATGCCATTCAAACCAATTCGCTCAACTAAGATTGCATTTTTATATGCATTTGATTTTGTTCTTGCATTACCATACAATTGCATAGTAACACATGTTAACATACTAAGAGAAACAATGGTAGCCATCTCTATATTAGACAATGCATATGATCAACTGTTAAGGGTACATATCGCCGAATGTGAGAGTACCTGTGGCGCATTTTTCCTAACACATCCCACTGCACGTGGCCTTTTTTGAGTCCCATATGTAGACAAATGAATGGGTGACATTGAGTTTAACCTAAGATGCTAGAAAAGTATAATTCTTATGCCATATAGGAGCACCTAACTCAAAACATATTGGCTTGAGTGAAAAGGCTCAACTCATTAATCTTAATCACATCCTAAGTTAAAGTTCTCCACACCTCCCATAGTTTTCTCAAAATGGGAAAATAATACTAAGTACGCATTCTTTATGAAATTGAGTTCTTAACAAAAATCTGATGAATATTTAATGGTGCATATCCAATATGTGACCACATTTATATTCATATACACTTATTGGGCTGTAAATTGACAGTTTGGTGCGGTTGACTAGGTGAACCATATATAGAAAACTGCACATCTTCCCACCCAGATTTTTAAACCAAGCTCAAAGAAATCAGGGGGATCCAGGTAGAATAAGTTGAAGAAGGTTGGCAATAAGGCAGTTGATTGGTTCAATCAAATTTGGATTATTGTGGTTTATATGTTTCCAACATCTGAAGATGTGTTGCTCCAAATCAATTTTACACCGAAACTCAAGCAGGATCAGATTGTGATCAAACAGGTAGAAATGAAACTGGCCAGCTGATTCCAACCTCTAAATCATTTATTTCTCAGGCACTGGAAGACAATCCTTGAATAGCATATTTCTATGTTTCAACAAGAAAACTCAAGCAGTCCTTTGTTCATTAAGCTTCATGTGAGATCAATTAGTATGAGCCAGTGCAAAAGGTCTGCATATTTAGTGAGTACCTGAGTAACAAGAGCATACAAAGGCAATGTACTGTAGCTGCAAAGGAATTGCCCGGCAAACCTAAACAAAACCAACAAAGCATTTCAGTTCATCATTTAAGAGAATTAAGAAGCAAAAGTATTTGTTGCAATAGTACTCAGCATACCCCAAAGCCAAGCGTGCATATACGAGCCAGTGTTTATTTATAAAACATGAATCATAGCCAAATTGCCACTGCATCAGAGATAGTAAAAAAATGTATCAGTCAACTAAGATGTGAGCATAAGGAAATTAAGGGACTTCACTGAGTGAGAATGACAATTTGTAAACAGGTTTGGAATAGCGATTAGTGTTGTTTCAGGTAAATCTCATAATGGAAAATTTGGCATTTCAATGTTTCACGACCCAACCTCAGTGATCATTTCATTAGGAAATAAATGATTATTTTTAGTAAAGTGTAATTATGATTTCCTTATTTGCACCTGTCCTTTATCAATAAAAAGAGGGTTGTTGAAACTCCTATTTATCTCTAGGTGTTCTTATTATTTTTAATTTTTTCTAGACATGTACTGTATTTTACCCACACCTCTCTCTATATATAAAGAGGTGTAGGGTTTCTAAAGAATAATAGATTAAACATTTCTTTCTACTTAGTATCAAAGTACCGATCCTAAACCGTGACCCTTGTACCACCCAAAAACACCTCTGACACCTCTACCCTAACCTTAGCAGCGCCTCACCAAGGACCCACCACTGTCGTCACCTCTCCCAATGTCACTGCCATTGCCTGACAACGAAAAGAGGATGCGGCGGCAATCCCACTGTCGCTGCTAACCTCACATTAGGGGGGAGGGGGGGTGAGACGCTAGCCTCCACCTAAGGCTGCACACCGTCGTCTGAGATGGCACGATGCTGCCACCATTGCTACACCACGCCTAAGGCCGTTCATGTAAGACGCCGCTCAACTAAACCACCAGTGTAGGATGACGTAGTCATGGGGATCGGTGGGGATCACGTTGGTGGACGAGAAGCGAAGGTCGGTGAGGTGTTGCGTAGGCTCGACAACGGACCCTGAGATCCCAGGAGGGTTGTCTCATGCACGTTTCTATGAAGAAGCACAAGGCCGCTGCCGGTATCTAGACACGCCAGCATCGCCACCACCAAGCTTACATGCCTAGCCGGGGGAGAAGGGGTCTCCTTTGCCACAAGGCCAGGGTTGCTTGCATCTTGAAGCATCTGTTGCTGTGAAAACTATTCATCCAGGAGCCTCCTCTGTTGGACTACTCACAGAAATGACGAAACTACCTTGCACTATCACCCTTTATTTGATGAACATAACCATCCATAAGTGGTTGATCCAATAATTTGGTCAGATCATCCAACATCCTTCCTGTATCTTCACATAACAAGATCGTGTTCATGGCACAATGCCAATCTCAGGAGGAGCAGAGATGGCATTGGATACCACTACTATGACAGGGATGGTGGAGTGTGTGGGCGTGATATCGCAGGAGAATGACAGGAGTCACCATGGTGTAGGATGGTTGGTCGATTCTGGTGCTTCACAGCATCTTTGTGGGGATCATGCCTATTTCAAGTCACTTAGTTCCGTGACACCAGGGAGAATGGTATAAGTTACTGATGGCAGGCACGCTCCAGTTGTTGTTTAGGGGGAAGTGTCTATTACCCCTACGTTGTAGCTACCGTAAACACTACACGTACCGGAGTTTCCCATAAGCTAGTTGTCCGTGAATAGGATCGCGAAGGTTAGGGTTATTTTTGATAAGATTGAATGTATTGTCTAGGATAAGTTTACTGGGAAGACCGTCACCAGAGGTACAAAGGAAAATGGTCTTTATCACCTTGGCCAGGAGCCATTTGTAAGAGCTAGTAGCTATGATGGTGGGAGTGCCTTACAGTGGCACATTTGTCTAAGTCACCTGTCTCTGGATCACCTCAGGAGGATGATTCCACATATTTGACCTGCTCTACTATTAGGTGTGATGCTTGCTAATTACGTAAGCATCATCAGTTTTCACTTCAGAGTTACTATTGAGTTATTCCAAATGGATGTCCGGGAACCGAGAAGAGTTCCAGACATGATGGGATATCGTTATTATCTTGTTGTTGATGATTTCACCAAAGTATCTTGGGTGTTTCTTCTGAAGAACAAGGGAGATGTTGGAGGTGTTATAAAGACTCTTCTCTTGGAGATCAGGACTCAGTACACTGCCACAGTGAAGATTGTCCGGACAGATAATGCCCTTAAGTTATGCATTGCTAGACTTACGGAGTTCTTCAGGACTCGTGGAATTATCCACTAGACCACTTGCCCCCATACCACACAGCAGAATGGGGTTGCAAAGCGGAAGCACATACACCTGTTAGAGGTTGCTTGCACTCTTCTTATCCACCATAGTGTTCCACAAAGATACTGGGGGGATGCTATCTTGACGGCATGCTACCTCGTTAACACGATGTCGAGTTCAGTTTGTCACAAGTAGATATCGATTATGCTGTTACATCCGGATGATGCGTTTTTCCATGTGTCTCCCAGAACGTTTGAGTGTGTTGCTTTTGTTCATGAGCCATCACCAGGCCGTGACAAGCTTGCTCCTCGTGCTGTTAAGTGTCTTCTTAAGGTACTCCAAGAGTCAGAAGGGGTACCAATGTTATGATTTCATCCACCATAAATATTATGTCAGCACTAATGTAACTTTTCATGAGATGACACCATATTTTTCTGTTATTGAACAGACGAGTGTTCATGATGTTGCTGCTCCCATGCCTATTCCTCCAATTTCACTTGAGGTGATTCCGATATCCACACCTCTGCCGACTTCTTCGGGGTCTATTATCCCCTTGGATGACTACTAGAGATTGCATGGTCTGTTGCACATATATGGTAGACCTCATGTGATACTACAGAAACCTCTGCTCGCACCAGTGACTGATATTCCACAGGCAGTTGAGATGGGTTCTAATGACAGTGATCCTTTAGTTAGACCCGATCCCCTTGACAGTGCAGGGCACCATAATAGTGAGGCTCATCCTACAGAGATTTGATCAAAGACACCAGATGATTCTGACCTTCCTATTGCCATTAGGAAGGCACCCACACATGTGAGTCCACATATCGGCTTGCAGACAGTTTGGCTACAGATGGTCTTGGTTCTCAGTTTAGTAGCTTCTGCCAGGCACTTACAGCTTCACCCATTTCGTCTACCTATTAGCAAGCCATGCATGATTCAAAGTGGTGCAACTCATGGAGGATGAGATGACAGCACTTCGGAGTAGACAGACTTGGGAGCTCACCTCGCTTTCTACAGGCACGCAACTAGTTGGCTTCAAATGGGTCATTGCCTTAAAGTACAACCCGAATGGGTCTATTTTAAGGTATAAGGTCATGTTGGTGGCAAAGGGGTTCCCCCAGACATATGAGGTGAACTTCTCTGATACTCTCTCTCGTTGTGCGACTTGCTACTATTTGGGTACTTACCTCTGTTGCTACTCATAGAGATTGCAGTTACACCAGCTTGATCTGAAGAATGCCTTTTTATATGGCAATCTTCAGGATGAGATTTACATGTAACAGCCCCCAGGTTTTGAGGTTCAGGTGGAGTGTGTGTATAGCTCAAGAATGCCATTTATTACTTAAAGCAGAGTCTGAGAGCCTGGTTTCAGAAGCTCTCAAATGTGTTGCAGAGGATGGGGATGCAAAGATCTTTTGATCACTCTCTGTTTATCAGGAAAATAGAGAATGGAGTGGTAGCTCTACTGGCTTATGTAGATGACCTGATTATCACTGGCGATGATGAGGCTGGATTAAGAGAGGTCAAGAATCTCTTGAACAACAATTTGTTATGAAAGACCTGAGGCAGCTTAGAGACTTCTTGGGGATCGAGGTCGCTAGGAGCATAGATGGAATTGTTCTTTCTCAACGCAAGTATTCGTTGGATGTTCTTCAAGAGACAGGTATGCTGGAGTCCAAACCAACCAATATTTCTATGGATCCTAAGGCACATCTTCATGATGAGGAGGCTGAGGCAGCTAACAGCATAGCATACAAACAGCTTGTGGGCAAGTTGTTATATCTGACTATTACTAGACCTGATATTGCCTTAGCAGTAGGCAAACTTTGCCAGTTTATGGAGGACAATGAAGCTGCACTAGCAAGCAACTATGCAGCTGCTGAGATTGTTAAATGGTGGTGTTATGTATTGTGTATTTTATGTTTCTTTATTTCTTCTTATGGACCGTGGTGGTATTTTCCCATACCTCCTCTTTATAAAGAGGTATAGGGCTCCCATAATGAAGTTAACAGATTCTATTCTCCTACTTGGTACCAGAGCACCAGTCCCGGTCCGTGGCTCTTGATATCCCAACCCCAAGCTTCCAAACACTACACCCCACACCCTCTCCTCTCTCCCAGCAACAGCGGCGTCAAAGCTCATCGGTGGTGTCCCCAGCGGCCGTGCGCGACGTTAGTGCGTGCGACGATGCTCCCAACGACTGTGCACGACGACGCACACGCGCAACAGCACCTCTAGTAGTCGTGTGTGACGTGTAGTGCGTGCTGCGACACTCCCAGCGGCAAGGCTCGGCATCTGGCAACATTGTGACCGCGCGCGTGAAGCAGCGAGGCAGTAGCAGCTCCGGCAACGGCGCACACAGGCAGGAACACGTGCGTGGGTAGCGCAGCACGTGTGAAGGGTTTATAGCTCCTTTCTAGGGCTACATCCCTTCCGATCGTAGGGAGAAAGAGACCTAAGTCTCCTTGGGGCCGTCTTGAGTGTTCTTGCACCCGAGTTAGGCCAACGCCTGTCCAAGGGGGCATCCTGTCGAAGATGCAAATCTAAACATGTATCGTTTCAGATCCATTAGTGTTCGCTGAACAGTGGTATGATTTTCTCTAGATTTATGAACTGATTTGGGGTGTATATTCCCCTTAGTGATGGTTTTTTGGGTGTGTATTCCCTGTATTGCATGATTCTTAGGGTGTGTATTTCCCATTTTCTTTAGATGTGATATGCTTGACACCAATGGCAGAATCTGTGAGTCTAATGCATCAGGAGCATTCAGGAGCTACCACGGAGGAGGGTGGTTCATCGACTCTAGTATGTCACGGCATTTGTGCGGTGATCAGACCTATTTTCGTTCACTATAGTCTGTTCCCCTAGGAGGGACTGTACAAGTGGCTGATGATAGATACACCCCAGTTAGGGATAAGGGGGAGGTGTCTGTAACCCCTAATTTGCAGTTGTCTGGTGCGTTGTATGTACCAGAATTCCCACTGAGTCTGTTGTCCATAAGCAAAATCACGAAAGATCTCAACTGCAAAGTGATTTTTGCTGATGTCGAATGCGTTGTCTAAGACAAGTTCACCGGGAGGATTGTTGTTAGAGGTACAAAGGAGAATGGTGTTTTACCATTTGAGACATGAGCCATTTGTAGGAGTTACTCAGTATGGTAGCAAGTGTGTTCTACAGTGGCATGTCTGCCTTGGCCGTTTGTCTCTGGATTGCCTCACGAGGGTGATACAACATATTTCCCCAGCTACTACCATACAGTGTGATGCTTGCCAATTGGGTAAGCACAATCTATCCTCTTTTCAAGCTAACACCTCTTGAATCTTCGATATTATTTCAGTTGCTACATATGGACATGTGGGCACCGAGCAGAGTCCTAGACCGGATGGGACACTAGTACTACCTGGTTATTGTAGATGATTTCTCTAGAGCCATGTGGGTGTTCTTGTTGAAGAACAAGGCAGAGGTTGGACGATGTACAGAGACTCTTCTTCTGAAGATCAGCACACAGTATTCAGCAACAGTGAAGATGGTGCAGACTGATAATGCCCTTGAGTTTTGCACTGCCAAACTTAAGGAGTTCTACAGGGCCCGTGGGATTGTCCACCAAACCACCTATCCTCACACTTCACAGCAGAACAGAGTCGCAGAGCAGAAGCACAGGCACTTACTGGATGTTGCCTGTACACTATTGATTCATCACAATGTGTTGCTAAGATACTGAGGAGACGCAGTTCTGATGACTTATCTCATCAGTAGGATGCCCAGCTCAATTCTTCACGAGCAGATACCAGTTCTCCTACATCTAGATGATGAGTTATTTCATGTGTCTGCCACGACCTTTGGATGTGTTGCATTTGTCCATGTGCCATCACTTGGTCATGACAAGCTGACTTCTCGTGCTATCAAGTGCGTATTTTTTGGATACTCTAAGACACAGAATGGGTACCGTTGCTATGATCCTCTGCAAAACAAATATTATGTTAGCACCGATGTGACTTTCTATAAGGATACACCATACTTCTCAATTACTGGACAAAGGAGCTGTTGTGATGATGTTGCCTTTCTTCCCTTGCCTATTCCATGTGCAGAGACTCAGGTGTCTACGTCTCGGTCCAGACCTCCAGCCGATAAATAGATGAGCTCTTCCTCTCTAGATGACTTTGAAAGATTGCCCGAGTTATTATGTACCTATCACAGGCATCACACTACATTTCAGAGGCCTCCCTCACCAGTAACTGATGGTTCACAGGTAGTTAAAAGTGTACCTAATGCCAGTGACAGTTTGGTTAGACCTGATTCCCCTGACAGTGCAGATCAACATAGTAGTGAGGCTCCTTCTACAGCGACTCAGTTCGAGATACCAAATGATTCAAATCTCTCTATTGTCATTAGGAGGGCACCACACACCTGTGAGTCCAGATATCAGGTGGTAAGCAGTTTGGCTACCGATGGTTTTGCTCCTCAGTTTAGCAGTTTCTGTCAGGCACTTACAACATCACACATTTTGTCTACCTACCAGTAGGCCATGCTTAATTCGAAGTGGCATCAAGCCATGGATGATGAGATGGCATCACTTTAGAGTAGACAGACTTGGGATCTCACCTCACTTCCTACTAGTGCACGACTAGTTGTCTCCCGATGGGTCTTTGCCTTAAAATATAACCCTAATGGGTCTATTTCGAGTCATAAGGGAAGGCTAGTACCAAAGGGGTTTACCCAGATATATAGGGTGGACTTTTCTTATGTTTTCTCCCCCGTTGCGTGGCTTGTTGCTATCCAGATACTTATTTCTTTTGCTACTCATAGAGACTGGTCGTTATACCAACTTGATATAAAGAATGCCTTTCTCTACGACGATCTTCAGGAGGAGATTTACATGCAGCAGCTCTCAGGTTTCGAGGTTCAGGGGGAGTCTGTGTGCAGATTAAGGAAGGCAATCTATCGATTGAAGTAGAGTCCAAGGGCCTGATTTCAGAAGTGATCAAAGGTGCTCCACCAGATTGGTTTGAGACGTTATATTTCAAATCACTCCCTATTTACCAGGAAGACTAATAGGGGGATTGTGGCACTCCTGGTATATGTTGATTTTATCATCACTTGGGATGACAAAGATGGGATAGACAAAATCAAGAGGCACCTATCAGAGAAGTTTGTCATGAAGGATTTGGGACAGTTGAGGTATTTCTTGGGCATTGAGGTTGCACGTGGCAGGCATGGAATGGTACTCTCACAGAGGAAGTATGCTCTTGATTTTCTTCAGGAGACTAGCATGTTAGCAACTAAGGCTGCAAATATTCCCATGGATCCTAAGGTCCATTTAGATGATGAAAAATATGAGGTGGTTGATAGTAGGACTTACAGGCAGCTGATGGGAAAGTTCCTTTACCTCACCATCACTCGTCCAGACTTGTCTTTGTCTGTTGGTAGGCTTAGCTAGTTTATGGATAAGCCAACTAGGCAGCACTTGAAGGCTGTAATGCAGGTGCTTAGGTATGTGAAAAAAGAACCAGGACGAGAATTATTGTTCCGTAAGGAAACATCCATGGGGATTGTAACATACTCTGATGTTGATTATGCTGGCTATGTTAGGGATAGAAAATCTACCACAGGGTTTTGCACCTTTGTTGCTGGTAATCTGGTTACATAAAGGAGTAAGAAGCAAGCGGTCGTATCTAGATCCATTGCAGAGTTAAAGTACAGGGCTATGGCCTAGATAACTGTTAAGATGGTTTGGGTCAAATCAATTTTATCAGATCTTTATGTTCCTTTGGATAGCTCTATGGAGATGCGATGTGACAACAGAGCAGCGACCTACATTGCCAATAACTCTATGTTCCACGAGAAGACAAAGCATGTAGAGATTGATTGCCACTACACTCGGGATCTCATTCAACGTGGGATATTACATACCACGAGTGTTACTTCTAAGGAGCAAGCTGCAGATGTCTTCACAAAGCCCATGGCGAGATTGCCTTTGAGGCTGTTGTTCCAAGCTGAGCATGCTCTAGCTTGAAGGAGAGTATTAAATGGTGGTGTTATGTCTTGTTGTTGTTGTTGTTGTTATGTCTTGTTTATTTTATAGTTCTTTATTTCTTATGGACCATGGTATTATTTTCACACCTCTTCTCTTTATAAAGAGGTGTAGGACTCCCATAATGAAGTTGACAGATTCTATTCTCCCACTGAGATACTTGAAAAAAGCACTAGGTCGTGGTATTCTCTTTCAGAGAGACTATCCTATGACAGTGGTAGGATATCCTGATGCTGATTATGCAGGATGTGTGCTTGACAGAAAATCCATCATTGGTTTCCGTGTCTGTGACTGGTAATTTAATTACCTAGAGGAGCAAGAAACAAGGACAGTTTCTCGCTCCAGTGCAAAGTCAAAGTATAGGACGATGGCCCAGTCTGCTGCAGAAATGGTTTGGATATTGTCTCCATTGCATGATCTGCATGTCCAGATTGAGGAACCTATGGAGATGCGATGCGACAATCGGGCGGTTGCATACATAGTCAATAACCTAATTTTCCATGAGCGCATTAAACACATTGAGGTTGACTGCCACTATACCAGATATCTCATATAGCATGATTTGTTGCGTACCACTTATGTTGCATCTGGGGATTAGACTACCAATGTGTTCACGAAACCTTTACCTCGATCGGTGTTTAATTATTGTTGTTCCAAGCTAAAGATGATTGATATCTATGCTCCAACTTGAGGAGTGTTGAGACTCCTATTTATCTCTAAGTGTGTTTATTGTTATTTTTAGTTTTATCTGAACATGCACTATATTTTACCCACATCTCCCTCTCTCCATAAAGAGGTATAGGGTTTCCAAGAAATAATAGGTTGAACATTTCTTTAGACTAGGGTCAAGGACTCTTGTTTCATGTCGACAATTTATTTTCCCCTTGAATCTCCACACATTTGCTCTTCATAGGATAGGGTACTTGCAAGTTTTTGTTTGCCAAAAGGTGATGTTATGTCTTGTTTATTTATTTCTTATGAACCATGGTTTATTTTTCCATAACTCTTCTCTTTATAAAGAGGTGTAGGGTTCCAATAATGAAGTTAACGAGTTATATTCTCCTACTTGGTATCAGAGTAGCAGTCCTAGATCGGGACTCAAGGTATCCCCACCTTCAAGGCCTCTAAAACCCAAACACCGAAATCCTAACACTCCCCCTCACCAATGGCCGATGGTTCACAGGTAGTTGAGAGTGTCCTTAATGCCAATGACAGTTTGGTTAGAGTTGATTCCCCTAATAGTGTGATCATTATAGTAGTGAGGCTTCTTCCGCACGACTTAGTCTGAGATACTAGATAATTTAGATTTCCCTATTGCCATTAGGAGAGTACCGCACACCTTTGAGTCCATATATCGGGTTGCAGGCAGTTTGGCTACCGATGGTCTTACTCCTCAATTTAGCAGCTTTTGTCAGGCACTTACACCGTCGCACATTCCGTCTACATACCAACAGGCTATGCTTGATCCAAAGTGACGTCACGCCATGGAGGATGAGATGGCAGCACTTCAAAGTAGACAGACTTAGGATCTCACCTCACTTCCTACTGGCGCACGACTAGTTGGCTCCCGATGGGTCTTTGCTCTGAAATACAACCCTAATGGATCTATTTTGAAGCATAAGGTTAAGCTAATAACAAAGGGGTTCACCCAGACATATGAGATGGACTTCTTTGATACTATCCCTCGTTGCATGGCTTGCCACTAGCCGGATACTTATTTCTGTTGCTACTCACAAAGAGTGGCCGTTATACCAGCTTAATATGAAGAACGCCTTTCTCTACGGCGATCTTCAAGATGAGGTTTACATGCAGCAGCCCTTGAATTTCGAGATTCAAGGGGAGTGTGTATGCAGATTGAAGAAGGCAATCAATGGATTGAAGCAGAGTCCAAGGGACTGGTTTCAGAAGTTATTAGAGGTGCTCCACCAGATTGGTTTGAGAGATTCTACTTCAGATCACTCCTTATCTACCAGGAAGACTAACAGGGGGACTGTGGTGCTCCTGGTATATGTTGATGATCTTATCATCACTAGGGATGACAGACATGGGATAGACGAAGTCAAGAGGCACCTATCAGAAAAGTTTGTCATGAAGGATTCGGGACAGTTGAGGTATTTCTTGGGCATAGAGGTTGCACGTGGCAGGGATGGAGTGGTACTCTCGCAGAGGAAGTATGCTCTTGATCTTCTTCAGGAGACTGGCATATTAGCGGCTAAGGCTACAAATATTCCCATGGATCCCAAGGTCCATTTATATGATGAGAAATTTGAGGTGGTTGACGGTAGGGCCTACAGGTAGCTGGTGGGTAAGCTCCTTTACCTCACAATCACTTGTCCAGACTTGTCTTTTTATGTTGGTAGGCTTAGCCAGTTTATGGATAAGCCAACTAGGCAGCACTGGGAGACTGCAATGCAGGTGCTTAGGTATATGAAGAAAGCACCAGGATGAGGATTATTGTTCCGTAAGGGAACGCCTATGGGGATTGTAGCATACTCTGATGCTGATTAGGCTGGCTGTGTTGTAGACAGAAAATCTACCACAGGGTTTTGCACCTTTATTACGGGCAATCTGGTTACATGGAAGAGCAAGAAGCAAGCATTCATATCTAGATCCAGTGTGGAGTCAGAGTATAGGACCATAGCCCAGACAGTTGCTGAGATGGTTTGAGTCAAGTCAGTTTTGTCAGATCTTCATGTTCCTCTTGATAGCTCTATGGAGATGCGGTGTAACAATAGAGCAGCGTCCTACATTGCCAATAACCCTATGTTCCATGAAAGAACAAAATATGTAGAGATTGACTGCCACTACACTCGGGATCTCATTTACGTGGGACATTACATATCACAAGTGTCACTTCTGAGGAGCAAGTTGTAGATGTCTTCACAAAACCCCTAGTGAGATTTGCCTTTGAGGCGTATTGTTCCAAGCTGAGCATGATAGATATTCATGCTCCAGCTTGAGGGGGAGTGTTAGATGGTGGTGTTATGCCTTGTTTTTTTATGTTTCTTTATTTCTTATGGACTAGGGTGTTATTTTCCCACACCTCTTCTTTTTATAAAGAGGTGTAAGGTTCCCATAATGAAGTTAATGAGATCTATTCTCCTACTTGATTCTTAGATAAAATCTGATTCAGGTAATTGCATGCTAAGCACAAAGCAATCGACAGGCTACTCTACTTGGGTGGTATTATCACAGTGTTTCTAACTCCTCCAAGATTGCAGATTGCAGTGTCTGGGGGGAATTCTATGGTGAAGCACCATATGGGATCTGTTGAGCCCAATGGCAGCGATTGAGATTTCTCATTTATTGGTAGAATCTAAGAAAAGCACCACCCGTTCCATGTTTGTCTACATCACTGCTCCAACATGTAAGGCTCATGAACCAAAGAACATCACAAGCAGCCTTTTTAGATATTCATAAATGCTGAAATAAAGCAACTTCGTTTGCCATATATAATCCACCTGATTAGAAGAAATCCCCCATGCCACTTGTCTCCAGAGAGGACATTGAGAAAGCATGCGGATCCAATTCTAAGGGTTAGGATCCAATAGCTTGAAAAAGAACGAAGACAATTATGAATAGAGAATGCCTGTCAGGGCGTATCTCAGTCTTTTCCCGCATGCAGGGGTGCTTTCTCTGACACCTCATGCAGGGGAAGGCCAATCGAGTCTTACCCCGGCTTTACCCGGTGGGGGTGCTGTGTGAGAGGCCCTCCACCCCTACGTTGCTATGGAATTGCACCCATAGTCTTGGGCCATCAAAAAAAAGGAATAGAGAAGAGATGCCATATTCTCTATTCTTCTATATAGAAATATGCATCTATAAAATGCCCTTCTCCTCTACAGGTGGGATGCAACCTTAGAGGCTCCTCTATGCCTGACTCATGTAATATACTAGTGCCCAACCTTATCTCATGCGACACTGGGAACACAGACAACCTTATTCTGTAGATTTAACCTTGGAAAATAGTGTGTTCTCATGACTGGCTGTGATTATTTCCATGACTCATTCCTTTCCCGGCAATATGAATCATGGTAGTAATCTTACCATGTAATGTTCACTGTTGCAGGTTCATCATTACCGTATAGAGATAATCGACCGGCATGGTGCATTTGGAGCTGTGAGCGTGCTTTTGCATACGTACATAAGCCTCCTAACTCCAACTCCCCTCCACTATTCACAACGGCAGTCCTTCTATGTATATGTTCCTCAAATACAATAAGAGATCATCTCTTATAACAAGATCAAGGTTTAAAAAACATAAGACAGTACTGAGGTGCTTTGCCTTTATCGAGGCGAGGTGTAAGCCTAGAGGCGCTCAAGGTGTAAGCTTCAATTTTTTGATGGAAAATAAGAAAACATTACACAAATATATATTTTTAAGTTCTAATAATGAAAAAATAATGTCAAAATACATTTTCATACTATTTTTGCCCCATCAAAATATTTAAATGTCCACAATATTCACATATTAATTAATATAACAAGATTTAAATATACATAAGTACCACACAACATGTAAACTCTTCAAAAAATCATAATACTAGTCATATAGTAGTACTAAAACGAATCAAAACAATAATAATTTTTTTTTAGATAATAATAATAATAAACATGTAACAAAATCTAAGTAAACAATCACCACAAGAACTCTTTAAAAAAAATCAATTTAGTGATCACATAACATGTAAACTAATCACATAAAACATTCAAGCATACTTTAACATAACTAAACTGTAAAATAAAGATATAAGTAACAAAAAAATAATATAATGTGTAACTCAAGAGAGGTCGAGACACTTACCAATAATAGCAAGATGCGAGGTTGGGACTTGAAAGGGGAAGAGGGTAACGATTGGCAATGGAGAGGGGGCAAATTGGTAAAAGGTGGTATGTAAGGGAGGTGATTGGCAACTAACGATACAGCAACAGTCATCGGTAATGGTAATGGAGGAGTCCAAAGATGGAGAATGACTTGCAACAGCTAAAGGCGATGGAATTTTTAGAGCTTGAGAAGTTAGGCCCATTGTTCAGGGTTGGGTGATAGGTATAGGATTTTAGAAAATGATTTTATTTACTTTATTAGGTCATATGTAACTCACATGACCTTTAAATGTAGACTTTTGACTGAGGCTATTGCCTTGATTTCACCTCACCGCCTCAGCTCCGCCTCAACAAATCAAAGCGCACACCTTACACTGCAACCCCGAAGCTGTAGCTTCAAGGCAATTATCTTTCACCTCGCCTTGAGGCTAATTTTTCAAAATCATGAACAAGACCTAATTGGTTAAAGCTTCCACTAAGAATCAATAGGTGATTTATACAATGTAAGAAAAGTTTGATTTATCAATTTTCTTGACAATTAATGCTATTAGTTCACAGCAGAAAGTAGATGCACTATCATTTTATCATCCAAAAATCTGAAAATATCATATGATTTTGGAAATTTTCACTTTCACTATCCTCCCCAACATTTATGCTAAAGGAAAGCATAAGGGCAAGCCATGAATAATGAAATTACCCAATACCAAAAGAAGGTTGCCAGCTCAAAAGAATTCTGCAGTGGAATAGGAACACACAACTGTCAGTTACCTAACAAGAAGGATTGCATAATTAAAACGTGATCAAAATTCATTTCAAAGAGACCTAAGGAAAGTCCTGACCTGAAAAAGAACAAAATGAATCAATGACAACAATATTTCTGGTTTGTTAAACCAGAAAAGCTCATCTCGAGGCTTGATTTTGGCTTCACTCTCATACCCATCCCTGCTAACGCTCTCCAGTGCTAGTGTTGCAATAACATGTTGCAATTTTGTGCCCATGAGAAGCACGAGCTGCAGGCCATTGTCAGGAAAAGAAGTCTTCAAGGAACAAAATTTGGACAACAGATATAGAGGTTAACTGTAATTTTCCATCACATTCCAGTCAATCTTGGGAAAGTTCTGCTGGTTCATGGTGAAGTTTTGCTCATCTTAAGTACTTTTCCCCTTTTCCATTTACTTACTTTTCAAACTTTTCAAATATTGTGGATGAATAGATTATAATATGGCATAATTTATAATATATGTTTGCATCATAATATTAATATAATATATGTAAATTATATTATGTTATATTATATAAGATATGTAATATATATTTTATTATGTATAATGGCATATTACAATATATAAATCATGTTTATAAATTATTATATATCATTATTTAAAAATAAATAATTATAAATAATAATCTAATTGTTCAATAAAACTAAATGGCTTATCATTCAAAGAAAAACTTAATCCATCTTGTTAGCATATATTGTTCTTATATTTTTTATGCTTTTCTTGTTTGGGCTTATGGATGTTTAGCTCCTTAGGGATAGTTCTGTACTTGTAACCCTTGGGTCTCTCTCTACATAAGAGAGCCTAGGGTTTTCTATAATAGATTAAGTCATTTCATCCAAGTTGGTATCAGAGCATCGGTCCTAGACTATGACTTTAGGTGTCCCACCCCTAAAGCCTCCAAACCCTACCACCAAATCCCTCTTCCTCTTCTTGATCAGCGACCGGCCTCACCGGTGACGCATTGAGTGGCGATGCGCAGTAGTACACACGTGCGAGATCATGGGGCCACTAGGTGGTGCGAACGGTGCACGGCGATGGTGTTGATTTACAGTCAGGCGCACGATGGTGACATCGTGCTACTCATTTGAGCTACGCATAGCAATGATTAGAGCGTGCGATCAAGCACGCGGCGGCGCTACCGCAATCAGGCAAGCGGCGACGGTCTGAGCAAACTCGGTGGCGTGGTGCTGCAGTAGACTCGCCTGACACAGTGGTGCAGTCCTCGCACAAGCTGCAAGCAACGGCAGTGAGGGGTGTGTAGTCCTGCTCTAGGGGCTGCATTCCTCATAATCACAGGGAGAGGGAGCTTAGGTCTCCTTGGGGCCATCTCGGGTGTTCTCCTTGCACCCAGATTAGGCCAATGTTTGTCCAAGGGGGCCTCTTATCATTGATGCAGATCTAAATCCATTATGTTTCATATCTATTGGTGTTCGCTGAACAATGGTATGATTTTCTCCAATTTTATGGACAGTTTTTGGGGTGTGTATTCCCCTTATTGATGGTTGTTTGGGGTGTGTACTCTCCATTTTCTTTGGATGTGATCTGCTTAACACCTATGGCAGAATCTGAGTCTGGTGCATCAGGAGCATTATAGGAGCCACCATGGAGCAAGGTGGCTGATCGACTCTGGTGCATCATAATATCTGTGTGATGATCAGACCTATTTTCATTTGCTACAGTCTATTCCCCCAAGAACGACTGTACAGGTGGTTGATGGTAGATACACCACAGTTAGAGGTAAGAAGGGAGGTGTCTGTGACCCCCAATTTGCAGCTGTCTTGTGCGTTGCATGTGCCAGAATTCTCACTGAGTCTATTGTCAGTGAGCAAAATCACGAAGGATCTCAATTGTAGAGTGATCTTCGATGATGTCGGATGTGTTGTTCAGGATAAGCTCACCGGGAGGATTATTGTCAGAGGTACAGAGGAGAATGACGTTTACTGTCTGAGGCAGGAGCCATTTGCAAAAGTTGCTCAATATAGTAGCGAGTGTTCTATAGTGGCATGTTCGTCTTGGCCACTTATCTTTGGATCGCCTCAGGAGGGCGATACCACATATTTCCTCAACTCCTACCATACCGTGTTCTATAGTGGCATGTTCGTCTTGGCCACGTGGGTGTTCTTGCTGAAGAGTAAGGCAGAGGTTGGAGCATGCATAGAGACTTCTTCTGGAGATAAGCACACAGTGAAGATGGTGCAAACTGATAATGCTCTTGAGTTCTGCACTGCCAGACTTAGGAGTTCTACAAGACCTATGGGATTGTCCACTAGACCACTTATCCTCATACTTCATAGCAAAATGGGACCGCAGAGCGGAAGCACAGACACTTATTGGATGTTACCCGTACACTATTGATTCATCACAATGTGCTGTAGAGATACTAAGGGGATGCAATTCTAACAGCGACTTATCTCATCAACAGGATGCCCAGCTCAGTTCTTCATGAGCAGATGCCGGTTCTTCTGCATCCGGATGATCAGTTACTGCATATGCCTCCCAGGACCTTTGGATGTGTTGCATTTGTCCATGTGCCGTCACTTGGTCATGATAAATTGGCTCGTCGCGCTATCAAGTGTGTATTTTTGGGGTACTCTAGGACACAAAAGGGGTACCATTGCTATGATCCTCTGCAAAACAGACATTATTTAGCGCTAATGTGACTTTACATGAGGATACACCATATTTCTCAGTCACTGGACAGACAAGCTCTTGTGATGATGTTGCCTTTCTTCCCCTGCCTGTTCCGTGTGTAGAGACTCAGGTGTCTACCTCTTAGTCCAGACCTCCAGCTGATAG
Organism: Thalassia testudinum; assembly: GCA_037157565.1. Classification (NCBI taxonomy): domain Eukaryota; kingdom Viridiplantae; phylum Streptophyta; class Magnoliopsida; order Alismatales; family Hydrocharitaceae; genus Thalassia; species Thalassia testudinum. The sequence continues at coordinate 16,792,716 of JAZHRO010000002.1, read as the reverse complement.
ACAGATGATCTCTTCCTCCATGAATGACTTAAAGAGATTGCACGAGCCATTACATACCTATCACAGGCATCACACTACTTTTAAGAGGCCTCCCTCACCAGCAACTGATGGTTCACAGGTAGTTGAGAGAGTACTTGATGCCAGTGACAATTTAGTTAAACCTGACTCCCCAGACAGTGCAAATTACCACAGTAGTGAAGCTCCTGCAGCGACTCAATCAGAGGTACCAAATAATTCAGATCTCCCTATTGCCATTAGGAGGGCACCGCGCACCTGTGAGTTCAGATATCGGGTTGCAGGCAGTTTGGCAATCGATGGTCTTGCTCCTCAGTTTAGCAGCTTATGTCAAGCACTTACAGCGTCACACATTCTGTCTAACCTACCAGCAGGCCATGCTTGATCCAAAATAGTGTCAAGCTATGGAGGATGAGATGGCAGCACTTCGAAGTAGACAGACTTGGAATCTCATCTTACTTCCTACCGGCGTATGATTAGTTGGCTCCCGATGGGTCTTTGCCTTGAAATACAACCCTGATGGGTCAATTTCAAGGTATAAGGCCAGGTTAGTAGCAAAGGCATTCACTCGAACATATCGGGTGGACTTCTTTGATACTTTCTCCCTAGTTGCGCAGCTTACCACTATCCGGATACTTATTTCTGTTGCTGCTCTGGCCGTTATACGAGCTTAATGTGAAGAATGCATTTCTCTACAGTGATCTTCAGGAGGAAGTTTACATGCGGCAGCTCATGGGTTTCGAGGTTCAAGGGGAGTGTGTGTGTAGATTGAGAAAGGCAATCTATGGATTGAAGCAGAGTCTCATGGTTCCAGAAGTTAACAGAGCTGCTCCACCAAATTGGTCTGAGGAGCTCTACTTCAAATCACTCGTTATTTACCAAGAAGACTGATAGCGGGACTATTGCACTCCTGGTATATGTTGATGATCTTATCATCACCGGAGATGACAGAGATGGGATAGACGAAGTCAAAAGGCACCTATCAGAAAAGTTTGTCATAAAAGATCTGGGACAGTTGAGGTATTTCTTGGGCATTGAGGTTGCACGTGGCAGGGATAGAGTGGTGCTCTCGCAGAGAAAGTATGCTCTTGATCTTCTTCAGGAGAATGGCATCTTAGCAGCTAAGGCTACAAATATTCCCATGGATCCCAAGGCCCATTTATATGATGAGAAATCTGAAGTTGTTGATAGTAGGGCTTACAAGCAGTTGGTGGGTAAGCTCCTTTACCTCACCATCACTCATCCAGGCTTTGTCTTTGTCTGTTGGTAAGCTTAGCCAGTTTATAGACAAACCAACTAGGCAGCACTGAAAGGCTACCATGTAGGTGCTTAGGTATGTGAAAAAAGTACCAAGATGAGGATTATTGTTCCGTAAGGGAACGCCCATGAAGATTGTAGCATATTCTGATGCTAATTATGCTGACTATGTTGGGGACAGAAAATCTACCACAAGATTTTGCACCTTTGTTGCAGGCAATCTAGTTACCTGGAGAAGCAAGAAGCAAGCGGTTGTATCTAAATCTAGTGCAGGGTCAGACTATAGGGCCATGGCCCCGACAACCACTGAGATGGTTTGGGTCAAGTCAATTTTGTCAGATCTTCATGTTCCTCTACATAGCTCTATGGAGATGCGGTGCGACAACAGAGCAACGACCTACATTGCCAATAACACGAGAGGGCAAAACATGTAGAGATTGACTACCATTACCTTAGGATCTCATTCAATGTGGGACATTGCATACCATGAGTGACTTCTGAGGAGCGGGCTGCAGATGTCTTCATAAAGCCCCTAGCGAGATCTGTCTTTGAGGCGTGTTGTTCTAAGCTGAGCATGATAGATATTCATACTCCAACTTGAGGGGGAGTATTAGCATATATTGTTCTTATATTTTTATGCTTTTCTTGTATGGGCTTATGGGTGTTTAGCTCCTCAGAGGCAGTTCTGTACTTGTAACCCTTAGGTCTCTCTATAAGAGAGCCTATAGTTTTCTATAATTAATTAAGTCATTTCACCCAAGTCCTCTTATATAGAGAGTAGGAAAAAATACAAGAGTCTAGTTGGAAACTAAACTAAATAAAGCAATACATATACTCTAATACTTCTCAAGTTAGAGTGTAGATGTCAATCAAGTTCAACTTATCACATAAAAATATGTATTTTCTTGTTCAATGCCTTCGTGAAGATATCCGCAACTGGAAGCTCTGAGGAGACGTGTGCAGTCATAACTTTGCCATCTAAAACTACGTTCCTAATGAAGTGACAATCAACTTCAATGTGTTTCATTCTTTCATGGAATACAAGATTTAGATACAATGTAAGTAGCAAACTTATTGTCACAAAACATAGGAACAGGAATATGCACATGTAGTCCTAGATCCGCAAGGAAGGAGACAATCCAAATCACTTCACGCGCCATATGAGCTCCAAGAAATGAAATCTCCTCCCAGAAATATGACAACTGGTTGTGGATTTTCATCCTTAATTGCTTTGGATAGGCAACATTAGAATATGAGCTTATATCAATAGAGTTATTACTTTTCTAATATAAGCCTTTGCTTGAGGAGACAGACATCGTGTCAGTAACTGTAAGATGTCTGTCCATGAACTAACAAAACTTATATTAGGTCATGTGATTGTCAAATACAAACGTTTGCCAACTATGCTCCTGTACTAGTGAACGTCCTCGAAAGGTGGATCATCATCAGCTACTATATGTCTCTTCTTCTACTCCATGGTACAACGAATGGCTTGGTACCTAATAATTTGGCCTCCTCGAGAATCTCTAAGGTGTACTTCCATTGTGACAATGCAAGATCAACCTTCTATCACTCGACCTTTATCCCCAAAAAATATCTCAAATGTCCAAGATCTTTAATATCAAAATCTTGCATAGGAGGCTTTAGCCTCCTGGATGCCGGCATTATTGTCACCTATAAGACTCACATTATCAACATATATTGCTAAAATGACAACCCCATCAACAATCTGTTCAATAAAAACTAAGTGATTGATGTGGATCTCCTAAAGCCTATCTTGAACACCTCTAAACTTACCTATAAAACTAGGCTCTAGGGCTCTGCCTAAGGCCATATATAGCCTTCTTTAGTTTGCTAACACGCTCCCCCTAAGTCTCGTAGCTTGGTAGCTGTTGCATGCATACTTTTTCAGTGAGATCTCCATACAAGAACACATACTTTATATCTAGTTAAGCTAGGGGCCAATTCTTATTACCAACAGACAAATAATCCGGATACACGAGACTCATGCTACAGTTGAGAATCTCAAGTAATTAATGGTATAAGTCTAGGTGAATCTCTTGACCACAAGTCTAGCCTTAAATTATCAACTATACCATCAGCTAGATACTTTAAAGTATGCACCCACTTGCAATCCACCAGTTTGGTGTTAAGTGGACAAGACACAAGATCCCATGTACCTCAAGAGATCAAAGCCTTCATTTCTTCATCCATAGCTATCTTCCATCGTGGATCCTGAGACACTTCAACATAGTCACGTGGTACCACAATACTAATCAATGCCTGGGAGAACTACTGCAATTCTTGGCCTAGATGTGCTGTAGAAGTATACTGGGACATAGGATGTAGAGTGTAGGAGCAAGTAGATTTTCTAAGGGCAATTGGTTTGTCGTTTGGCTCTTCCTAGTTGATTGGTTGAAGTGTTCTGGTAGAGCAGTCCTTTAGGGAGAGACAGGGACTGTGGGCAGAGGAGGAATAGGAGATTGCCTCTCATGTCTGTGATAGACCTGTGCTTCTCGAGGAACAAGATCAATACTCAACCCTTATTCAAAGAAAAAGGAAACCTTCTCAAAGAAAGTAGCCTCTACTGTAACAACATATCGTCGACTCGTGAGATCATAGCACCTTTATCCTTTTTGAGTCCGTGAATATCCTAGAAAGACATATTTGACTGCAAGGGGGAAGTATTTGTCCTATTAGCTAAATGCATGTACAAAGCAGGCGCATCCAAATACCTATAAAGGAAGAAGAAAAGGACGATCTAAATCTAGGTGTAAAAGTTAATAAGGAATCTCTTCATTTAGAACAAATGAGGGTACTCGATTTATGAGATATGTTGCTGTGAGGGTTACATCTCCCTAGAATTATTTAGGCACCTTCATAAATATCAAAAGTGTCCGAGCAATATCCAATATGTGTCTCAGCTTCCTCTCAACAACCCCATTTTGTGGAGAGCTATAAGCACATAATGTATGACAGAGACTACCATTGTCAGCAAAGAATGACTATAGTTCTTTCTCATGAACTCTAAGGCATTGTTACTCTGAAATATCTGTAAGGAGGATGGGTAATAAGTCTACACGCTATGAAGAAACATTTCACAATATAAAGAATCTCTAAACAATCCTTCACAAGAAAGATCTAGGTAGATCGATTATAGTTATCAACAAATATAGCAAGTATTGATGGCCTCCAGTATTACTAACATGTGAAGGCCCCCAAACATCACAATGTATGAGATGAAAAGGAGATGAGCTTCTCTCTTCAGTACATTTGGGGAAGGTGGATCGATGATGCTTTCCCAGTTGACATACTTCATGATCAAAACTAAAAGTGGTAGGTAAATTTGGGAACATTTGGTGCATCTTCCCAAACGATGGGTAGCCCAGGCGATAATGCTAAAGAAGTGGGTCCGTCAAGATAGAAACTACTGCCGCAAGCTAAGATGGAGTGTCAAGGTAAGAAAAGCCATTTTTCTCTACTCCACTAATGATCTCGTTGGTCTTTTTATCTTGAAAATAACGGTCATGCTCATTAAAAATAACTAAACACTTCATATCCTTGCAGAACTAACTAACTGACAAAAGGTTCATGAGAAACTCTGGAGCACAGTGGACCTTAGGCAACTACAGTAGAGACGAAAACTTTACTCCACCAACAGTAGTAACTGAGGAATTGATGCCTTTGCTACTTTTACTAAAGTCACTCATCTGGCAAGTTTCAATCATGTAGGGCAATAGTATCTCTAGTGAGGTGTATAGACGCTCTTGAATCTACCACCCATTGTCCATGACCAGTGGACAACACCTGATCATGTATCTCTGAGATATCAGCAACAAAGGCCACATCACCACTAGATGAATTCACATGCAATAACGAGTAGGTAGACCATCCAAGATAGCCCCAGGTAAAGCAAATAGTAGCTAGTAGACAAACTAGCAAATATTGGGAGACGATCCCAAGCAAGGGATAGAGAGAAATCCTGAACAACTCCAACAAAACTTGATCACAATGAGAAGCAGATAGGGATTTTCACAATGAGGCTCCATGATCAAGAGAGCCACGATGAGGACCCACACAATTAACCAATCTAACGCTAGCCACGACAAGGATCACCCCACGAAGGTCAGCAACAACGATGGATCATTGTACACCACCACGAGAGTGACGAAGATGGGGCTTTTGGGTGATGGTGTTGGGCTTTAGAGTATGTGGCACATGGCCTGCAGAGCACTTAGCCCACACAATACATGAGGATCCTCTATCGTCATAGCCAACGAGAAATTGAGAAGAACTGTTGACGGGTATGGGGTATTTACTGGGATACCAGACCACCAATCTAGAATCGCTGTTCTAATACCATGTTACACAAAACTAAATTGCTTATCATTCAAAGAAAACTTTAATCTCTCTTATATAGAGAGTAGGACAAAATACGAAAGAGTTAAGTTGGAAACTAAAATAAATAATGCAATACATATACTCTTAACAGTAATAATTAATATAATTTATTTGTAAATAATATCATGTTATAAATATATATTATAACATGACCATGTTGACTGAAATTAGACAATGGGATAGGAACAAAATTTGGTAAAGCGAATTGTTTTAATCACCGCAATAGGAATGATGGCAATCCAGAAATAAAGATTTGATCCTGTAGTACAACAAGACTGTATGAGAAATAAAAATGCAAGTTGAAACACCCAAATTGGTAATGTAGAAATCGGTAGTAAAATAATTATGGAAATCCCACCTCTTATGTTAAATAACATGAATAATACAACAAACCCCCAAAGTGGTGCACTGTACAGAAAAAAAAGTTGAATTATTTAAGGAAAAAAAGTTATTGAATTCATTGAAATTAAGAGAACTGATTAATTTTACCTGACACCAACAATCATCTTGAATTCTTCTTCCATGGATCGGATCATGTAGCTGTGGAAGTCATACTTGGGCATGAGATTGTGGTTCTGCTACCATTACATAAATTATTAGGACATTGAAAAGGCAAATGCTTTCCGAACTTATAGTGATAGTGTTTTTTATTCTTCAGATACAAGAAGCATCCATGAACTCTTACACTAGAAGGGAGATGGTGACACCAAGACATATTTCCTATGCAATTATGCTTCCTACTCTCGTTAGCATGGTCAGATGTAGTGAATAATGACAGCTAAATTGTACAAAGTTCTGAGGAAGAACATACATTTTATATTTAGGATGGAAGAATAGAAATAAATCACTCCAACAAGCCTATACCATGATGAAACCAGTGCGGAGAGCCAGGTAATCAGCACGTGCAACAGAGCATCCAAACTGACGAAAGAAACAGGTCTGCAAAATGAAGCATAGGTTAAAGGAAATCACTCAATTGTCCTTGCACATGCTAAGAAGTAATAAAGGAGGATACAAGTTAGACAAAGATGGGATTGGAATGGAATAAATGATGCAATCATAGAAAATGGTTTTGCTCACCACCCAAACAAGAAACCTATTTCTACTCCAAGGGCTTGAAGTGTGATACTTAACAAACGTCGATTGCCTCTGCATGGTTTCTCTGCTAACCTCTGAACAAAAAAAAAGAGGGGAGGGATGAAAGAAATAGGAAATGAATCAGTCTCTCTGGTTGTTAGTATGGTCAAATAATCCATAGAAAATACTCACTAAGAACAGTTTTCATGTCACGGAAAGTGAATTCTTATTTTCAAGCACATATTGAAGGGGCATCATGAAAATATTAATCAGGCAGGATAATGTAAAATGCCAGCACTGGATATGAGTAGAAGTTCAAAGCTGACCAGCTAATCCATTGTTTCGATCTCTACGAGCCTCTTCTTCCCATTGCTTCCAAGTATGGACCTGAGTAAATTGTTTCAAAGTGCATCTTAGACTTCTAAGTGGTAAAGATGGACCAACATTGGATAGGCAACCACAAATAACCCTATACATCAAATAAGCTTATGATGTATGTACCCAGTTAGGGGGTTTTTCTAACCTTTAGAATCGCCAACAACATTGTCAAGCAACTATAAGCAACGTGTGTAATGGCCATGACAAAAATAAACCGGTGGAGCTGTTCAAGGCCTTCATATGAAACAAATGGTTCATAACCCTGGAAATTAAAAGGTAATATGTTGAAGTCAATCAAATGCAACTCCAACTAAGTACACTCATTATTACTATTATTATTATTATTATTAAAGGGATTTTTTACACAAATGCCACTCAAATAAATCAAAATTATATTTATACCACTAAGTTGCAACTATTGTTATTAATGCCACTAAAAAGTATGACCCTTTTACGAAAATATCTCTTCGGTTAAGGTCCGTCTGATTTGAGTTAACGGACGTTTGTTTCCACCGTCAACTTCTTCCCTGCCCACATTAAGTGTCGTAGGAGCTCATTCCTCAAGCTCTGATGCTGAATCATCCTTACCTTGATGAAATCCACCTACGAGCTCCATCATCATCATTAAAAACAACAACAAAAGCAGTAGCAACAACAACAACAAAAGTAGCAGTAGCAGCAGCAACAACAACAACAAAAGTAGCCGTAGCACCAACAAGAACAACTACTCATCCCCACATCTCCCTGCACCTCCTCCCTTCCGGTCTTAGCTCATCCCCCTCTCCTCTCCCACCTCCGACGAAGGCCATGGTTCTCGCTAGATATCCTCCCCCTCCCTTGCTACGTGGAGCTCCCCCCTTCGCCGCCCTATGCATAGTGCCTTCCTCCCCACTTCACCACCACCGACACTCATGCTGACAGCATCCGACTCCAACCCCTCGTGCACCTCGCCCTCTCCGGTCCCCAAGTCTCGTGCCTTCTTGAGTAACCGTGTGCGCTTGCACAGATCTGAGAATAAAATAAAAAAAAAGAGGCCAAACAGGGGGTGATGTGGGCTGCAGGTTTCGTGTCAAAATTGATGATGTACATGATGATTGAACAAATTGGGATGACGAGGAAGTAAAGGAGATTGAGAGGATTGATTGCGAGGTCGTGGCAGGACGAAAGACAAGCTTGGCTGCCCGTATTTTACAAGGATGTGGCCATGGGTGTTGGGTTCATTGGTGGTGGTGGTGGAAGTTGAAGAAGAGGAGAGGGGTAATGCAAAGGCTAATGGCTGTGGTGTTGAGTGCATATGCGTGGTGGCTATCGACGTGGAAGAAGAAGAGGAGGAGGGATGGCGTTGGAGGTGCTGGCTAGTGGTGTTGATGAGGCTGGTGGTGGGTTGACGAAGACAGGAGAAAAGAAATAGAGGAGAAGGAGAAGGAAAAAAGGGAAGTAGACGAGGATAGCAGGAGGGGAAAACTGGCGATGAAGGTGGTTCCGCTGGAGTTGGAGAAGACGCCGATGAAGGAAGCGAAGCGACGTTGGCCAACGCATCCCTCCTCGCCGACCACATCCTGACCCTCTAGGTCGAGTAGAAGGAGAAAGAGGAAGAAGAGCATCCCTAATAAATCTCATCCGTTAGATCCATCCTAAAAGATTGATTAAATCACGACCGTTCATTTCCCCTCGAGATTAGTGTTTTTAACTTAACTCGAGTCAATTTTTCCTTAACTCTAGTTAGTGGACTAATGGAGAAATAATGAGATGGCATTTATGTTAATGGCGTAAGTTTCACAATGACATTAATAGCAATAGTTACAACCCAGTGGTATAAAAATAATTTCGATTGTTTTGAGTGGCATCTATGTAAAAATCCTAGTTTAAATGAAGAAGTTTATTTAAGGATAAGTGGAACGATATAACTGATTATAATACTAAAATATAAGCTATCTACATCACAAGCAAATTGTAGCAATTGAACTGGAAATGAAACACAAGCTGAAAATGTAGTGAATTTGATAGCCTACCTCCTTACAAGTACTGTGGCTATGCTCAGCCAATGACCTTCGTAGAACATGAGCATGCAAGATTCTCATTAACAACCCTCGCCTATTAGATGAGTCACCTTCATCCTGTGATGACGATTCAGTTTTTGATAGTGTACATGGAGTAAATTGGCCAGCATAGTACTTTGAATCAATACATATGCTAGATACAATCCTTAAACTGGCAGCAATGAGCAATGATATGAAACCCAACAGCATCAACTCTGCATCAACAAAGACAAGCAAAAGTCATATTCTTTCATGCCAAAAATATGAATCTTTGTTGACCTGAAAGATTGGTAATAAATAAGGTCATGCCTTCTTTCATCTTCTCTACAGCTTCAAATAGCGGATTTCTACGAGTCTTCTTCAGCCACTGGTAAGAAAAAAACACATCCAAATGATGCAAATCAATATTGACCACTGTGTTAATCTCTAAAAGTAAAATGTTTGGTCGTATATAATATCCTTGGCTATGCGATCATCAACAGAAAGATTTTTCGAAACCTCCAAAGGTGGTTTGATCGTTTTGAACAAGAACACTATTATCAATTGCATATCATAATATCAGTTTACATTAAATAAAGCAAAATAAAGGAGATTGCCTAGTAAAATAGCTTAATTTATACATAGGAATAATAATACAAGAAATTGGCTTTCTGGTGACGTATCAGTCATCTGCTAAGTTTAACTAAAAACATCAATAATTCATCTCGTTGACTGAAGTTGAACTATACAGTCTATACTTCACCATATAAGGTGTCAAGAATTAATCTTTGCAATGAAGTTCTGATTAAAATAGTTGACAGAACAACCACCATAATCCAATAAAGAAATTACAGTAACAAAAAACAATGATGGCATATATAAAACAAGAGGAAATATATAAAAACACATCATGTGACATGTTTTGCAACACACAGACATGGTACACCTGTGCAAAATAGTTCTAGGTGATTTTGCACCGGTGCAAAATGGTTATGGAGCGATTTTGCATCAGTACAAAATGATTTGCACCTCCTTGCATTGCAAAACACGTAAACTTTTACATTTTTGTGCCCACGTCTATAAAACAAATAGAAATAAACTAACTTCTCGTGGACCATTTCAGGTTCGTGAAGACATTTATTTTTCCATTATCACAAAAACCTCTATTTATATTCCAAGAACACCGTTTCTTGAAAACAAGAATAACCTCCAAAAACATCATTATTTCCAAGCTGCTGTCTACTGTCGATAACAGGTAAGCATGGCATGGACTGGGAGTTGTGAGTTCTAAACAAGATGGCCGCATCCAATCATTATTTTTTTTTTCCCTTACTGCAGTTCTGAATTTTAAGAGAGGCGGCAGCATCCAGAGCATTGAAATTACTTTCTTTTTCTTATTATTGAAAAAAACAACCACCACATGCCTATCCGCAATAAGCCGGTAAACCACTTCCTATGAAAAGACTAGAATCCAACATGAAAGATCAAAATATAAACCAAAAAGAAAGAAAGAAAGCTTTTCCCATTGAAGAAGAGCAGGTTCATGAAGGACCAACGTCAAATCACACAGCAAAGAGAACACGAACAGCAAGGCCACTGCAAGTGCTTACATAGCTCAACCGGTGAATGCTCCTCTCCACCACTATGGAGAGGAAGACGAAAATGGTGAGAACTGTGGCCACCGACCATGTTGGGGTGAATGCCAGTGACCTCATCCTCCTCCTTCAAGCTCACACCTTTGCTCTCCCCCAAAACTCCGGTCCCTTTCTATACTGCCAAATCCCCGTCAGACTTCAGTTTGGCCACCGACCCAATTGCCCAAAGGTCGCACCTTTTTCATAACCCTCACATAGCCAAATAGAAACATCCACCACAGAAGTCCTACTTCCACACAGCTCGCCACTGCTCCAGCAATGGCCGCGGAGCGGGGAGAGAGAGAGAGCGCAAGAGAGATCCACCAACGGCGAAAAGGATCCTCAAAACAAAGCAAGCCCAAGAATGGTGGTGTCTGAATAATCCAAAAAAAGCGCTCCTTTTATGTTGAAATGCTTCCCCTCGGCTGAGACCACAGCGAATGCAAACCAAGGGGCTCCTTTTTCTTATTTTTGCTTTGCTTTAACCTGTGATTTCAAATGTTCGAAGGACAAAAACAGGAAAAGGAGCCGAACGAGAGGGGAAGAAGTGAACAGAATAATAAATGAGCTCGCATTCAATTCTCTCCGTTTACATGGCCCACTCTGTGCAACCGAAGAGTAGAGGAGGTCACGTAAACGAGTGGGGAACAGTTGGATTGAGGGAGGGGGCGATGTACGCACCATGTGGTAGTGGCAGAGTCGTTGGTGCCGAGATGGGTTGGTGTTTAATATCTAAATCTGGTTTGGATGCATTGGGTGATGGATTTTAGGTGGCCAAAACCGTGTCTTTTCCTCCGCTGAGAGGCAGAGACTAGAGCCACGAGCAGGAGAAGAGTCCCTCTTCCTCTGTTGTTGAGATTGTTGCAAAACAGTCCTTAAACTTTTAAAATGTGTGTCCTGGTATGCAAATTTACATGCATGGTACTTGCAAAACGTTGGATGGATCTGGACCATTTACTGCTAAAGTTCGTTTACGCTGCTAGAACAATGTTCTGATTATATCGTCGTATACATATTCACATACGGACAATCTTCTTGGTTGGGAAGAGTGATGGAAGAAGCAGAGAAGGATATTACTATTGCAATTCCAGCGGGGAAGAACCGTATCATTGCTCCTGTCGTCGGTAGGTTCTTGTTAATGTTGCACGTAGATGATGACCCAATGGTTTCGCCTAGTTGCAAATGTAGTAAGTTTCGATGGACTTGGAAAAGAAAGAGGGAGTGAAAACAAGAGGCTTTCGCATCAGGCTTTCTCCTCACCACCGTCACTAAAATCCCGTAATCTTGACTCTTGCCCCCTCTTAAGTACTCTTTTAAATGCCCTCTAATTTTAAAGTTTTTTTGCATAAGTTTCCTTGAACGATTTTAAGGTAGTGAAAAAGATAAGTTGCATTGTGCACTCATGTTGATGATTTCAATCAATGTATTTGTCTTTTCATTGATGTAAGTCACTTTTGTAGATAGAAAATTACTTTTAATAAGTAAAAAATTATTTTTTAATTGAAAATTTACTTTTTTATAGGTGAAAATTCCTTTTTTTAGATGGAGTCATTTTTTTTCATCGATGGAAAAATAAAATATATCATTATATTTACATTTTTACTGATATATTTTGATTATCCACCAGTGAAAATTCGCTTTTCAGGTTGAAAATAATTTTCTACCGATGGAGAATTATTTTCAACTGATGTGTGGTGAGTTACTTTTTTTGAGTCGCGATGAATGGTAAACCCCATGGTTACTTTTTTTGAAGAGAACACACCAATGTGAGTTGATTTTTTAAGTGAGGGAAGCATGTATTACATAACATGTTGTGATACACATTTCTTAACCTTTGTCCTTTGAGATACAAAGAAGGATTCGATCTCATCTTATTTTCACTTCCCTCTTGCCTAGTATTGTCCTTGTCGAATGGTCAAGAGAAACATAGGCCCTTCATCATCCAACGTGCATACTTGTATATGAGCTTGTCCATTAAAACGAAATCATAGGGATATCAATTACAAACAAAATAAAGAAAATTTCAAGATTTTGTTTCTTGGTGGAGCATACATTCGTTCTTATCCTTCTGAGTTTAGTAGTGAGGAGTTTTGCCTCCTCATCGTGCTGTTTCAAGTCAATCAATGTCTAATTGACCTGACAACAACAGACAAGAGCACCTCGTCGTTCCCTTCTTTTCCCCCTTCTCTCGAAAGAAAAATCCAAAACCCTAACTCACTCGCGGGCCTCGATCAACCATCCTCGGCGGATCGGGGCCCCCCTCCTCTCCAGACCTTCCTCCCTCTCCTCCGAAACTTCCTCTCCGACACGTGGGTCTTGGCAATTGAGCCTTGCCTCAAGCTGCTCGCCTCATCAATGCCCGACGGTCGGTCGGGTATGCAGTGGTGGCATGGCCGAGCAGCAATGGCGAAGTGGTCGAGCGGAGGTCGCAGCACTAGGCATCGTGGTTAATCGTTTGGTCATAGCTGGCAGGTGGTCACAGTGTCCATTCTCTGTCGTCCTCGACATGAGTGCTCTATCCTCGACATACGTGGTTGGCAGCCTTCCAGTGGTCATTGTAGCTAGTGGTCGATCGGTTTAGCTAGGTCTCCACTATCGGATTGGATTGTCCTTGTTTCTTGCTTTTTTGTTTTGTTTCTAGGATCGCGTGTAATCCCGTGCCTATTACGGCCGAGATATTCTGACTACTGTCAGATGCCAATTAATTCAATCTTCTTATTAGCATGACGACCCGATTCCCGAATCCCTACGAGATACGAGAATCGGACCGACTCGACTAATCCAAAGACCTAGTCGTCCAATGAGGAAGTAACCAAAAGAGCAGTAAAATAAACCACATTCACCATGAATATAATTAGCAGTAACAAAATACAGCAGTAAGAAAAGGAAATACTATAGTATACACCATCACAACAGAAGGAAAATAAACATGTACATTATATAAAGTTTTCGATAAAGAAAGTACAGGGAGTAACAAAGAAAACTACTCACTACAGTGGAAGAAAAGTACAGAAAGAACTACAGGTAACCCTACTGGACCATACTAGGCCCAGCGTCCTCTGCAGCCGCTGACCCTGGCTGCTCAACACCTGGTCCTGAAAAGTAACGAGGGTAACACGTCAGCGAAACGCTGAGTAGAGTGGCAACTAAAAGCTAAAGAAGTAGTAGAGTGTACAGTAGCTGTTATATTTTTACTTTCTTTATTTACGTCTTTCTATTATTTCACTATTGATTTATTTCTCAGATCCTTCTCTTGATCTCGAATGTTCCTCGTGGGAACGATCTTGATTGCAGTCTTTTCCGAAAAGTAGAAGTGACACATGGTGCTCTCCTGGCCGGGAGAGTCCCCCGTGGTAGTCCTACCCTTAGTCAACCACCGCAAGGTCGCTGACAGATGTAACGGTGACTACGGCACGCGCGATAAGCGCACGGGTAGCTACCCCGCACTGGCACGCGGTCAGTCGTTTCCGTTAACGGGTGCACCTAAAGCACAGCACGGAACCAATATAGGGCAGAGCCCTCTCAGTAACATGGGTCCAACCCATCCACAGTCCGCGCACCCCTCGCCTGACTACCCTAATTTGCCCAGTGGGCCTAACAAGTCGGTGTAGGAGGGCTAACAGAACCCCGGGACACGCGAGGTAGCTAGTGCTCTCCCTACACTAGTAGCTCTCCTCGATACTGCGTACGCGAGGGCCAACAAGTCAGTGTACAGTGGCCAAACCCACCCTGGTCTCAACCCGAGGGTGGCAAGCTCCCCTCTACACTGAGAGGTAAGGTGTGCTCTCTTTGGTACCACGTACCCAAGAGACAACACACTTCAATGTTTCACTTTCTCAGTTCCATTCTATTCTCTTTCCATGAGTTCTACTCCTAATTCCCCGCAGGGTTCATGTTCTTTTCGTTTGGCTATTTTAGGTTTCATCGTTCCAGTTTTACGTTCATACAACCCATGTTCTCAATCATATTTATTCATTCATAACAGGCAGCTGTTAATCAATTTACAGGCAGCTATTATTTCCTTTCTACTTTCCAAGACTGCAGTGTCTGTATATTCAACTAGTTTTCCAGTCCTAGGATTCATGCCGTATCCTAGGATCTATCATTAAATCTAGTTTTCCAATCCTAGGATTCATGCAATACCGTAGGATCTATCATTCAATCTAATTTCTCAGTCCTAGGGTTCATGCAATGCCCTATACTCTATTAATTGTTTCAGAATTGTAACAACTTTTGTTAAATAAATTAAAAAGCCACTCTACCAGCGAAACTGGGAGTACTGGGGGCGTGGTCAGCAATCCCGCGTGCCTTCGCAACCCCCAAGACTGCAACGGAACGGGGTCCTAACACAAGGATCAATCACAAGGAGTTTCTCAAAACAGTACACAATTACCGTAAACGGATAGGGGAATTAATTCAGGAAAGAACGCAACTCGAAACGTGGAAAACGGACTCCAAACGGGCCCTAAACGGGTCAAAGACGACGAATCTGTCCAAAATCAGACGTCTGGAACCTCTTCCAGACGTCTTAAAAGGTGGATCAGGTCGTACCTCAATCTGCACAGTCCTTTAGACGTCCAGAAGCCCGCTGGAACGTCTGGCCTAGGTTTCCAGACATCCGATTGTCACCCCGGACGTCTGGAGGTTCTCTCCGTCGTCTGGCACTGTAGCCAGACGTCTAATTCACGTGGGATGGCAAGCCCTCACGCCCTTCCGAGTAGAACCTGCGCACACACACACACCTGCTCTCAGCACGACGAAGCGCAGAAGAACACGGCGAACGGCTGCATGGCCGTACATGCATAAAAAAGGAGAAGGTAAATAAAATCGTACCTGTTAGACGTCTGGACCGTCCTCCAGACGTCTTAGGCGTCGTCTAGACGCAAGTCCAGACGTCTGATTCTGGGAAATTTTCCCAGAATCGGGACCCGGTTCGCTCTCCGCCCACGACGCACGGTAGCACCGCGCCTCATCCGCCTGCTGCCCGAGCTACAGCAGCTCCTCCGCGCTACCCCACGCTCACCGTCCTCCCACCGGCCAGCTCTAGCAGCCCCGGCAAGCTCGCACCTTCACGGTCGAGCTTCTACTTCCTCTCGCAGCAGCTTCTCTCCCCACAAGCTCGCAGCAACTGCTCTGCCGCTCTCTCTCACTCGCGCTCTCGCTAGTAGGGAGAAGGAGAAGATGGGTGGAAGGGAGTGGGGTGGCTGAGGGAGAGGAGTGGTATATGTAGGCACGAGGGGGGGCTCTGCAAGTCGGCGGGGGAAGAAAGAAAGAGAAGAGGGAGGCTGAGAAGTCAGTCTATGCACGTCTGCACGCAAATTAGCGCCTGTACGCACGCAAAATTAATTTCAAGACGTCTGGGAAGGCATCCAGACGTCTGGGCCAACTCCCAGACGTCTTAAAGCGGTCTTGGTGCCTCGGGTCTTAACAACATGCGTGCTCTATCCTCGACATACGTGGTCGGCAGCCTTCCAATGGTCATTGTAGCCAGTGGTCGATCGGTTTAGCTAGGTCTCCGCTATCGGATTGGATCGTCCTTGTTTCTTGCTTTTTTGTTTTGTTTCTGGGATCGCGTGTAATCCCGTGCCTATTACGGTCGAGATATTTTGACTACTGTCAGATGCCAATTAATTTGATCTTCTTATTAGCATGATTCCTCAAGATTTCATCTCCTTGACACTACCGTATCAACGAACGTGAGGTTGCTCTCCTTGTCTTGAAGGAGTCCGATTGATTCCCGTACTCGAGACGTTTCTTTTTTATTTTTCCTTTGTTTCTTGTCTTTACTTTTTGTGTTTTAGTCTTTCTCCCATTTATATGGGATGTAACATTCCTTTCCTGAGAGTGTTAGGCTTCTCCTTCTTTTCCCTCCTCTCTGAGGATACGTCATTATGTATAAAGTTCTTTCTATTTTTAATGGAATGTTTATTCCCCTAAAAAAAATTAATCAAACCTCATTTAGTAAGGGGAATAAATTTGTGTAATAAATAAAAGAATAAGAAAGAAGTGAAATAAATGTTAAATTAAGTGCGTTAACATATTTAGATATTTTGATAGATTAAAATTATTTCACATAAAATATAAAATAATTTTATCTCAAATTAAATTTACTTAACCTAATATAAATAAAAAATAAATTAAATACTTAATCAGACACAAACTCACTTAACAGACCAATCATGCACTCCCTCAATGTCTCCATTTTCATCCATTACCGGTGTGAGCTTCTCCATAAATATATTCATGGGAAGTACCCATGACGTGCCGATGATGGAACCCACACCAAAACGGTCCATGGTCCGTTTTTCTGGGCACATGGTTGTTTCCGGGAAGTTTCCCAACCATTTTTAAATCTTTGAAATATAATTATCCGCTCAATGCGTTCCTATAATTGACATATAATTATATAGAATTATAGAATAACATAATTGTGGAGTTTAATTAGATAATCTATCCAAAACCACACGCGTAGATCTTATTTTGTCCTTACCCACGAGTGCTCCACAGCCATGGTGACAAATACAGTGATCATCACGCGGGGAGAATTTTATTTACGAAATATCGTGTTACTATAAGTTATTTATCATACTTAGCTCGTAGATGTCCTTTTCAACAATTAGTGTCACATTAAATATGACGTAGATATGAATGGCATGTATATGTTCACATCCGCGAGCGGCGCCAACTACTCGACCACAATTGAGGTTCCAACCCCGATCTCATGACACCCTCGTACCAAACCAATTCTTAATAATACTACTAAATAGCCGTGGCAATCCAATCCCGTCTTATGCCAGGCGAACGGATCATTTGATCGGTTTACATTTTCTTGATTCCATCGAAAATAAAAAATAATACCTAAAGCACGTATCTTTCACTTAAAATATATATATATATATATATATATATATATATATATATATATATAAGACGTATATATCATATGTTCTTGATATTTACGTATATTCCTACAAAGTCATTCAATTAAGTACATCCATTAAATCTAACGGAAAATATCATAAAATATTTTTAAAATAAAAAAATTTATATGTTCATCCCTATGTTCTAACTAAACCCCTTAAAAATCTTAAACCCTCACTCCTCCTCCTCCTCCTCCTCAAGTTCATGGACCTCCTCCCTCCACTCAATCACCCCCAGCCAAATGCATACCACGGTGAAGCTGAGTATGAAGCTGAGCATACTGCTGCTGAGGCCTATCCCAACGATGACAGCGATGGAGAAGCCCCTCCTCCTTGTGTCCCTTGAGGGGCCAAGAGGGTACTCATAAAGTCCCCTACTGTCAACGAAGGAGCTCGAGCTGAACCTGGGGAGCCTCGTGCTGGACTTGTTGGAGAGGAGGGCGGGGACGGGGCCGTCGAGTCAGTTGTCGCTAAGTAGAGGAAGGAGAGGCAGGGTAGGAGGTCAAGCTGCTCGTGGATGGGTCTCGAGAGGAGGTTGGAGTGGAGGTCAAGAGCGTTGAGGTAGGTGCAAAGGGAGAGCCAGTGGTGTTGCACACGATGTTCAGGGCAATGGAGGACAGGGAGGGGGCGGCCAAAGAGGAGGGAGCCCTGTGTCGGACCTATTGGAGAGGAGGGTGGGGACCGGGCCCTGGCAATTGCCGTTGAGGAAGGAGAGGTGGGGTAGGAGGTCGAGCTGCTTGGGGATGGGTCTCGAGAGGAGGTTGGAGTGGAGGTCGAGGGTGTTGAGCTAGGTGCAGAGGAGAGCTGGTGGTGTTGCACGCGACGTTCAGGGCAACGGAGGATGGGGAGGGGGCGGCCAAAGTGAAGGGAGCTCCGTGCCAGACTTGTTGGAGAAGAGGGCAAGGACAGGGCCCTTGAGGTAGTTGTCGTTAAGGTCGAGGAAGGAGAGGCGAGGTAGGATCGTAGGAGGCCGAGCTACTCGTGGATGGGTCTCGAGATGAGGTTGGAGTGGACGTCGAGGGCGTTGAGGTAGGTGTAGAGAGAGAGAGCTGGTGGTGGTGCACGTGGTGTTCAAGGCAGCGGAGGACAGGGAAGGGGCGACCAAAGCTGAGGGAGGAGAGGAAAGGGGAGGAGGAGGAGGAGGAGGAGGTGTGAGGGTTTGGCAATGTCCAGGGTCCTCGCCTCCTACCTCCTCCTCTGCACCTTCCCCTCCTCTTAGCTCCTCCACTGCGCCCTCAAGAAGCACCTCGTCCTCTCCCTCCTCATTGTCGCCATCGTCGAGCTCGCCTTCACCGACTCACTAAGGTACCTCTTCATGGTGATCGGGATGGGGGGACCCCTGGTGGTGCTGCATGTGGCGTTAAGGGCGACGAAGGATGGGGAGGGGGCAGCCAAAGCAGATGGAGGAGACGAAAGGGGAGGAGGAGGAGGAGGTGTGAGGGTTTAAGGTTTCGAGGGGGGTTAGTTAGAATTTGGGGATGAATATATAAAATTTCCTATTGTTTTAAATATTTTATGACGTTTTTCGTTGGGTTTAATAAAGCAGGCGCATACAGTCTTAATAGAGTAACTTTATAGGGGTATATACATAAATATCAAGAACACAGGGATATATACATCTTATCGAAAGTTTACAGAGGTATATATATGTAAAAATACAAAAAAAAATCAAGGAAAGATTATA
The DNA here is from genome assembly GCA_037157565.1 of Thalassia testudinum. Lineage (NCBI taxonomy): Eukaryota > Viridiplantae > Streptophyta > Magnoliopsida > Alismatales > Hydrocharitaceae > Thalassia > Thalassia testudinum. The sequence goes on along the minus strand of JAZHRO010000002.1, from coordinate 16,773,332 downwards.
ATAAAAGCTAGACTTCGTATACCCTCATCGCACAGTGTCTCAAGCCATATCTTCCATGACTAGTTTACCATACAAGTTGGCTAACCTGAGCAGAGGTTAACTCTTATATTTGTTTACTTTTAAATAGGGGTTAACCCATATTTGTGTTTACTAGGTGGGAGATAGGAATTGAGGTAAACCTGTGATATGAAAGAGGGGTGTTTACCTGGATTTAGAGTTAGTTTACATTGCGGGATGTATTTAACGGGATAAAACCTTGCAAATAAGGGATATTTCGTGTTGGTGTTTACATATAACTCGGGATAATCATGTGAGTGTTTACGTGAATAGGGGATAAAGTAAAAATAAGCTGGGGATGGAAAATTAAAGTGTTTACTTGAAAATGAAGGATGGAACGAGGGATAAGTTGTCAAAAGATACCTATACCCTTAGTTGGGTGGTTATGTTGTTTAGTGAATTTTTCCTATTTTTGAGGGCAAGAGGGAAGGTGAGGACAAATGCGGAAAGAGTGCGAAGTGTAGGGAGGAGGGTTGTAAGGGATTAAGGTACGGGATAATTCATCCCTCACCCATACCCTGGTTTAAAGAAACCCAAGTTTAAGGCAAAACACAGGTTCACTTATTACTTTTTGTAAACACAGGATATCCCATGAAAACGTAAGATATCCATGGAAAATGACTTCTTTGCCTTTACGATGGTAAGTTAGGATTATTTTTTTTTACATTGAATGAGGGGTAACTTCGGAAAAGGTCGTGAGAGAGGGCATGTGTCATAAGAGTTGTAAATGAGTGTTAGAACATGGGTTATCCCAACCCTTCTTCTACCATGAGGGGTTGAGATTGGATTACCCCAAGGTAAACCGGAGATAACCCCAAAAAAGAGGGTTATCCCCTTCCATAATTTGGATGGATATTTACATCAAGTATTATCATACGTGATAGCATTATGTGTGTATTTGTTGCAGATATGTATGCGTGTATTTGTTGTGTCATGCATAAACCTAGCTATGGGTCGAGTCAGGTGAGCCATGGGTTGGATCAATCAAGTCGAACTTTCAAAAGCCTTGATCCAAGTCCTAGTCGGGTCAACCCATGGGCCTATAAGCTTGGCTCAAGCCCCATTTCTGAAGGTTGGGTCAAGCCTAGGCTGACCCTTAGGTCAAATATAAAGTACTTTAAAATTTTAAACACAAACATGGATAATGATACAATATAAATGATCGAAAACATAAATATAGCCATTCTAAAAAAAATACCACAAGCAAACGAAATAATAAGAACTAAGTCTACTTAGTTAAAATGTTATAAAAGTCACAAAAGTTCATCATTCACATAAGACATAAACTACTCAAGTTTTTAATGTATTAATCCTCCATAAAAACACATCCTAGAAAATTTATTAATCGCATGGAATTTAGGAAGAACATAAGTGATCCTATGTTATTGTGGTAATAGTTCAATCCCCAATCTCCATTAACAATTTCCAATCCATTACTTTGTGCTATGTTAACTATCAAATATATTGTCTAATGTTTCTCCCTGATTGAATGCACCTTTATGGGTATACTAAAAGTCCTTGATTCACAGTTAAAAAAAATAAGATAAAGGAATAAACGATGGAAGAGTTGGATGGTAGTTGTTGGTCCAATAGATAATTCTCATACCTTAGGTTAAATAGATGATTCACAATTTTAGATGGTGGTTATTGGATGTCTCATATTGTACTTATAGAGGGGTGGAGATTTTGTAGAAGCAAGATAATGATTAAATAGATGAAAAATTTGAGATGCAAATGAAATTGGAGTTATTAAAATTGCAAGTTAAGACTATTGAGATTATTAATTTTAAATATTAATAATTTACCTATCAAATTAGATTAGATTATAAATTAGAGACCTAAATCCCCCACTTAAAATCGGATTGGGCGGGATCAGATCATGGTAAAAAAATGGAAACCCAACCCAATCATTTTAAGAGTTGAGTCGATAGGACCTCGCCAAGTCTAGTCACGTGTGGAATCTGAGCCGTTTGCCAGATGGGGACAGCATGCAGCTAATATCCGCCGAACATCTTGGGGGCGTGGGAACAACGATGGACGGTGGATGGTGGCGTCCTTTTCATCTTTGGTGGCGAGAGTTCTCGCCACGTGTACCATCCCGAGTCGGAGCTGTGGCCAAATGCCAAAGCGCGTGGGCCTTAAAGCTAATTGGCAAACAAGTTTCAAACTATAATTATAACGACGGGAATCACAAATAAATGATAACGTGGGCCTTGCAATAAAACAGTTCTCTTTCCGTGCTCATCAACCGTGTGGCCCACACCATACTCTGTGTGGGTGTTTGCATCTACATGCTACATGCAGCCTTACCATTCGTCAAAAAAAAAAAAAAAGCAAGGGTACGTTTACAATTCACCAAGTATACTTTGTAACTGTTCAAACTAAATGATACGCAATCCTACGTTCTTCAAACCGAATCCATGGACGACCATGTTCGACAAAATTACGTGCTATGTGAAAAGAATACATAAATTTGGAAAGCGTTGGAGGAAAACAAATTATAGATCTGAATTTATTAAAGATATGTGCTTTGGAAATATGTAGGAAAAAATTAACGGCAAATATCTTGACTTCCGAAGGCAAATTAAGAATCAACGGCCAAGAATAGTGCAAAAGTATTTACAAGGTAATTTAACTACACATGGCCACATATATGATTTTAGGTAAAAGAGGTTCGGATGGTCATGTTTTTAATTATCAATAAGAAAAAGCACACACGAAATCATATGGGATTTTTTGAAACGCGGATGTAATATGCTAAGGAGTCCAAGGACGTGGATGTGGAAATCAGGGAAGAAGAGCGCAGCTATGAAGTAGGTTAATAGAAACGACATTCGTGGGGTTTAGCTATCTAATCAAGAAGGATTTTTAAGAAAGAATGCGATTTATTCACATGAAAGGCCACGGTAAAGTTTACACACCTTTAGAAAGTGGATATTATAAGTAATAATTAATTATATTACATAGATAATATTAAAAAATCATTCATAGTATTTAAATTTCACTAATATTATTTGATTTAAAATTAAATATCATTGGTACAATTTGATTTAGAATTACTAAATATAATAGTGAAATTTAATTAAGGGAAGAAATGCGTAAACTTTTATATCAACCTACATTTATGCTTTTAGGAATCACTTTTCAAATCCTATGTGATAACTTATGCATGATGATAGTAGATTTCGACTATAAGATGATTGATTTCAAAGTCATCCTTTCTTCACCTCGATTTTGTTATGACACCAAAATCATTATAGTTGTTACTCGTGCAAACATTCACACCTCCCTTACTACCTATGTCAACAAAATGATGGCAAATTGCTACAATTCAAGTTTTAGTATTATTATGGAAGAAAACAAGGTTTTTTATACATAGATTACTTAGGACTTTAGAAGGAAATCACAACGAAATTAGGTCATCTTAGTGTGCAACTCAAGGAGAATAGAGCACTAAGGTTTCCAATAAAGAACACAAGGGTTCATGAAGTATGTGTTGGATTTTGTATCTAATGTATAGACTAATATATGCATTATTGTATACATATAATCATACGACATACAAAGTTATGAACTGATGATAAATGTCCAAGTTTAAAGTGATCAGCTAAGGTTTCTTCTAGTTTGGGCATAAAATGCAAATGATTAGTGTAGTTAAGATAAATAAATGTGCAGAGACCTATGGGTGATTAGCATTTCCTTGATGGACGAAAATGCAAATCACCAAGGCAATTAATGTGCATAATTGCCTATTATGGAGGGGGTTATGGTCCCCAAGAGAATCATCCATCTTTCTCTTGTCATCCCATCGTGACTAGAGAGAATAGGGTTGCAAGACGACTGGGAGGAGAAGATTTTGATCTTCCTAGCATCATCCATAGTGCAAAGGTAGAGGTGGGATCTTTTAAAAGTATCATCATCACATCCCTATTTACTTCTTGTAAGATAAACATAGGTATGTTCTATCAACATCAAACAGAAGTTAACATATGGATATACCTATATTGTTTTATATGTACAAAACAAGATCATTTGTTCACACATCCTATTTCTTTTGTTGTTAACATGCCGTTATACTATTTAAATAGATCCATCCGTGAATATAAGGGTTTTGCATGAACTACGACTCTTCTAAAAATCCAAAATACAACTCATAATTGTCGTTGGTACTGGTACTTTTCCACAAGTACCGGTACATAGTCAATACTAATTAGGAACTGTAACTTACTAGTACCGGTACTCAACATGAGTACCGGTACCTGCAAGCTATAATTAGGTTTAAGAGCTCTAGAACTCAAGTTTTATGGATTGTAGCTCATTAGTACCAGTACTCGTGAAGAGTACCGGTACATGTGAGCCACAGATCTGGTTGTAGGTCCTTAAGACCTAAAATCTGTGACATATGTATACAGGTACTCGTCACGAGTATTGGTATGCATGAGCCACAGATCAAGTTCTGTGTCTGAAGTGATTAGGACTTATAGCTCACCAGTACCCGTACCGACCTTCAGTATAGGTACCTATTGACTACAGGCTGAGGAATGGTACTCAACAAATACTGGTACTAATCATACGTATCAGTACTTGTTAAGATCATATTAATTATGGAGTGATACCAGTATGTCATCAGTACCGGTACTAGTCTCTAGTACCGATACAGGATGAGTACTAGACAAGTACTCGACTGAACTTGAGTCCCAAGTACTAGACAAGTACTGAGACTAGTTAATGTTCAGGTCCATCCTAAGTTAGAGATGGGTCATTTATGCATTAACCTCAACAAGTGGTATCCGAACCAACCCACTCTCTACTTAATTAATTAAGTTTAGTCTGATTAAAAAAGTATATAGTTCTAGGACATTTTAGTTGAAGCAGCATCTCGCCAAAGTGAGCTCTCCTATGGATACCGATTTTGTCTTTGATCTGTAAAGGGTCAATGAGTGTTAATAGATGAGTGTTCACTCGCCCAAAGGAAAGTGCACACTTATTGTACTTTCACTGATTTGTGTGGGAGTAATGTCGTGTTGGTTGTTAGATTTTCTGGGTAGTCATTGAATCGACTCAAAAGAAGGTTCATGACTGACTCGGATTTGAATCAACAATCATAACTCACCACACCATGTCTTTAATTACAAATCAACCTCCCGTCCAAAGATGAGACCCTTGATGGAGTGAGTTAAGACATGTAATGGGGTTTATTTAAAATTAATCAAATACTTTATGTTTTAAAGGAACTAATCTTATGTCTATTTTCAGAAATGTCTTCTGCCAGTATTACTGTCACTTTAAACTCCGTTCTCATGTTGTGTGGTCCCAACTTTAAGTCCTGTAAGGGAAACCTTTTGATAGTTTTAGGGGTAATGGACCTTGATCTAGTGATTAGGGAAGCCTCTCTTATTCTTACAAACACTAATACTCCAGAATAAAAGAGAGAAAAGGAAAGGTGGTAGAGGTTTCACCAGATCTCTATGATGATCACGAAAAGGTCCATTCCTAAGGCTTTCAAGGGCACTATGTCCAGTGATATAACCACTGCTAAGGATTTTTTGGCTGAAATTAATAAAAGATTTGCCAAGAATGAAAAGGTTGAAATAGGTACACTCTTGGCTAATATTATCTTAATGAAGTATAAGGGGAAGGGCAACATTAGGGAATACATTATGGAGATGTCCCACCTTACTTCTAAATTAAAAGCACTAAAATTAGATCTTTTTGAAGATCTATTAGTACATCTGGTTTTGATATCTCTCTCTCCTGCATTTAATCAGTTCAAGGTAAGCTATAACTATCAGAAAGAGACTTGGTCTTTGAATGAGCTCATCTCGCACTGCGTTCAAGAGGAAGAGAGAATGAAGCAAGATAAGACAAAAAGTGTCAATGTTGCCTCTTCCTCTAAAGGCAGAGTCAAGGCTAAAAAGAGGAAGCAGGAAACTGTAGATACAACTCCAAGCAAGAAACAGTAGAGGAAGACTGGAGAGTCTTCCAAATCAGGATGTTTCTTCTGTGGAGCTGAGGGGCACCAGAATAAGCAATGTATCAACTATCAGGCTTGGCATGCTAAGAAAGGTATGGCTCTCAGTTTGATTTGTTCTGAAATAAATTTGGCTTCAGTACCTAGGTACACATGGTGGATGGATTCAAGTGCTATCACTCACATAAGTGTGTTTATGCAGGGTCAACTAAGCTACTGAAGGCCAGTTGAAGCTGAGAAATTCATTTATATTGGGGACAGGAAGGCTGTAGAAGTTCGAGCTGTAGGGCAATTTAAATTATTGATGAAAATTGGATTGTATTTGGAATTAAATAAAACATTTATTATACCATCTTTTAGACATAATCTGGTATCCGTTTACGTGTTAGATAAGTGTAGTTTCACTTGTATGTTTAGTGATGGAAAAGTTTCTTTTGTTTCATGATTCCAAACTGATTAGTACTGATTTTTTTTCATGCTTTGATAATTTGTATTGCCTTGATATTGGAACTTCGTATAACAAGTCTTCTCTTTCGGATACACATGGTGTGAAAAGAAAATTAGATAATTAATCTTCGGCTTCAGTATGATATAAGAGATTAGGTCACATCTCCAGAAGGAGAATAGAGAGACTTGTGTCAAACATAATTGTAGACCTCTTAGATTTTTTTGATTTTGATCCGTGTATAGAATATATTAAGAGGAAACAAATCACTAATAGGAAGTTTAAAGCCAATAGGTCAAATGGTGTCTTACATGTGATTCATACAGATATTTGTAGGCCATTTCCTACGCTTGTGTGGAACGGTCAACAGTACTTTATCACATTCATAGACGACAACTCTAGATATGGCTTCATCTACCTAATTCATGAAAAGGCACGGTCACTGGACATGTTCAAAAATTACAAAGTCGAAGTTGAGAATCAACTCGACAGAAGGATCAGATCTGTTGGATCTGATTGTAGTGGTGAATACTACGATAGGTATGACGGATCAGGTAAACAACGTTTATGACCGTTTTCCAGGTTCCTAGAGGAATGTAGTATCGTTCCTCAATACACCATGTCGGGTTCACCCACCATGAATGGTGTTGCTAAGATGAAACAGAATGCTTAAAGACATGATAAGGAGTATAATTGCTCATTCTACCTTATTAGATTCACTTTGAAGAGAGGCCTTAAAGACTACACATATATTCTGAATAGAGTTCCTATCAAGGGAACTAACAAAATCTTATATGAGCTATGGACTGGGCGGAAGCCCAATCTTAAGCATTTTCATGTGTGGGGATGTCCAACTGAGGCAAAGCCTTATAGACCTAATGAGAAGAAACTGAATACAAGGACAGTTGCTATTTTATTAGGTATTCTGAAAGGTCAAGAGGATACGAGTTTTATGATCCCACATATAAGGTACTATTTGAGTCTGGAACTGCCAAGTTCTTTGAGAATGTTGAGTCTGCTAAGGACAACAAGGTTAAAGACTTTGTCTTTGAAGAAGAATATGTAGATATTCCTCCTAAAGTTACTCAAGTTGATGATGAGCATGTCTTTGACATCCCTCAAGACAATTCCAATGAAAACAATGATATGGGCTTAACTCCTAGTGAGCAACCTCAAACACATACAGAACCCATGCCATTAAGGAGATCCATTGGGGAAAGAAGTGCCATATAAGATGATTATGTGGTATTCCTTTAAGAACATGAAATGGACATTGGAGTGATGGAAGGTGATCCTATCAGCTTTTGTCAGGCAATGGAAAGTCTAAATCATAAAAAGTGGATAGAGGCAATGAAAGAGGAAATGAAGTTAATGAAAGACAATGACGTTTGGAATGTTGTTCCACTATTAGAAAGTGTAAAACCTGTTGGTTCCAAATGAATTTTTAAAACTAAATGAGATTCGAAAGGAAAAGTGGAGCAATACAAAATGCGTCTTGTCGCTAAAGGTTCTACCCAAAAGAATGGCATTGACTATAAGGAGACATTCTCTCCTATTTTTCTAAGGATTCATTGAGAAATATAATGGCACTTGTGGCTCACTATGATCTTGAGTTACATCATATAGATGTTAAAACTGCATTCCTTAACGGTGACATTGAGAAAACCATTATATGGCTCAGCCCAAACATTTTGGTACGAGTGATCTAAAATGCATGGTATGCAAATTAAAGAAATCCATCTATGGGCTCAAGCAAGCATCCGGACAATGGTATTTTAAGTTTCATTAGGTGATTCTCATTTGATTTTGAGGCAAATTTAGCCAATGAATGTATATACCATAAGTTCTGTGGGAGCAGGTATATCTTCTTGGTACTATATGTTGGTCCTATCAACTTGCCGCAAATGATATAAGTATCCTGTTAGAAACCAAGAAATTTCTTGCCAAACACTTTGACATGAAAGATCTTGAAGATGCTTCATTTGTATTGGGAATTGAAATATGTCGAAACAGATCTCGGTATATTCTAGGTTTATCCCAAAGAAGCTACATAGAAAAGGTACTCCAAAGGTATGACATGCACGATTACAAGCCACTGGATACTCCTGTGGCTAAGAGAGACAAGTTTAGTCTCAATCAGTGCCCCATAAGTGATTTTGACAAACGGAAGATGCAAACTGTTCCTAATGCATCTGTCGTTGGCAGTATAATGTACACACAGGTTTTGTTACGACCCGATTCCCGGATCCCTACAGGACCTGAGACCGGCTCGCCTCGACTAATCCCAAAACCTAGTCATCCAACAAGAAATAATCAAAAAGCAGGAAAGTAAACCACATTCACATATGCAATATAACTAAGCAGAAAGAACGTACAAGCGGTAAAGGAAAAATAAATCTGTTGTTTCAGTACATACCACCACAAAGCAATAACAACGGAAAGCGGAAATAAACAGTAAAGACTAACAGTAACTAACAGTCCAATACTTACTACAATAATAAAGGAACGAAAAGGAAGTGCTGAAAAATTATGGCTGGGCTCGACTGGGCCCAGCACCTTCCGCAGCCGGAAGCTCGGGCTGCTCAACTCCTGGTCCTGAACAGTATTATGAAAAGACAGAATCAGCGAACGCTGAGTAAAGTGGTATCTAGATTATCTAAAAATAGTAAAAAGCAACAGGTTTAATTCTCATTTCTATTTATTTTTTTTATATGTATTTCCGTTTCACCCATTTCTCTCAAACATCCAGATATTCTTGATCTTGCATGTTCCTCATGGGAACGATCTTGATTACAGTCTTTCCCATAGAGTAGAAGGTACACGTGGTGCTCTCCTAGTCGGGAGAGTCCTGCGTGGTAGTCCTACACCCAATCAACCACCCCGAGGTCACTGTCAAGACGTAGCGGTGACTACGGCACGCGTGATGAGCGCACGAGTAGCTACCCAGCACTGACACGCGGTCAGTCGTTTCTGCTAGCGGGTATGCCCAAAGTACAGCATGGAACAGTATAGGGCTTTGCCCTCCTAGAACAGGGGTCTCCCCCTTCAGAACCAAACAGGGGTCTCGCTCCTCCACAGTCCGTGCACCCTCGTCTAACTACCCCGGTTTGCGCAGAGGGCCTAACAAGTTGGTGTAGGGTGGCTAGCTCTCTCCCTACACTAGTAGCTCCCTCGGTACAGCGTACACGAGGGCTAACAGGAGTCGGTGTAGAGTGGCCAATCCTAACCCCGAGTCTCAACCCAAGGGAGGCCAGCTCCGCTCTACACAAAAATGGGACACTTGCTCTCCTTGATACCACGTACTCAAGGGCCAGCACACTTTCCGTCTACATTCCAGGTTTCCATCTATCCATAGGAGTTCTACTCCTAATTCCCCGTAGGGTTCATGCTCATGTTCACCTCATTTATTCCGATTCAAATTTCACCATTCACAATTCATTTCTCATGCATATACAGGCAGCTCGTGTTTCCATAATTTGATACATGCAACCGGTGATTACACAGGTAATTGTTCATTAATTATAGGCAGCTCATAATTATAATACAGGCAATTGCTAACAGTTAATCTCAATCATGCATGCAAGTACATTATACAGCACAAACGGTTCATTCATTTCTCTATCCTAGGGTTCATGCAACATCCTAGGGTTCCATTTGGCTATTTCCACAAGCACATTCTTATTTAAATATTATTAAAAGAATTAACCACCTTACCAGGCAACACGGGAGTAATGGGGGCTCGAACTGCAGACCCAGGTGTCTCTGTGAGCCCCAAACACGCAACAGGCTGAAACCCTATACCAGGGAATATATCACAAAAGGAGAGTTCAGAATAATGTACAAAGGACTCTAGTACGTAGAGGAACTCGCGAGGAAAATACAGGTATTTCGTTTGCGTAAAACAGACTCCAATCGGACCCCAAACGGGTAAAAAACGTGCCTATTTGTTCAAAATCAGATGTCTGGGGATACTCCCAGACATCTTAAAAGGTGTCAGATTGTAACGAGCGCGTACCCCAGACGTCTTTTAAGACGTCTGGGAGGTGGCCCAGACGTCTGTCAAGACGTCTGGGATCACATCCAGACGTCTGACCAGACGTCCGGGATAGTTTACAGACGTCTGACGAACAGTTATACTCGCACGGGATATTCGTCTGCGCGCCTGTGCGCGCAGACCTGCGATTCGCATCTTCTCTGCGGCTGCAGGCGACTGCGGCCGTCTCTCTCCTCTTCTCCACGCGGCGTTAAAAGGGGGAGGGGGCGCGCCTCCCCTCCCGTCTCCACCATCTTCCTCCTCTCCTGCTGCGGGCGGAGCGAGCGGATGCGAGGGCGCAGCGGCAGCGGCGCAGCGAAGGCGCGGAGGAGCTGCGGCGTGCGAGGGCGGGACTCTGCCGTGAGGGCGAGCTCGCCGGGAGCGGCTTGGCCGGCCGGCGGAGGGCGCAGGGGGCGCAGAGCGTCGCGAAGAGGGACCTGCTGCGGGCGGAGCAGCGGACGCGCGAGGTGCGACGCGGGCGGCGTCGCGAGCGGAGGCCGAGCGAGGTTCTGATTCTGGAAAAATCTCCAGAATCAGACGTCTGGACTGATATCCAGACGGCAAGGTCGACGTCTGTGTGATCATACAGACGTCTGAAAGGTGAGTTCCGCTTTCTCCTTCTTCTTTTGTCGACTGACCGTACTGAAGGAGGAGGGTTGGCTGTGCGCAGGTGTTCGGATTCGTCATCCTTTGCGAATCCGACGTCTGGAAGTTGTACCAGACGGCAGGAGTGACCTCCAGACGTCCGGAGAGACCATCGGACGTCTGGGATCTAGGAGAGACGTCACCACAGACTTCTGGACGTCCGAGGAACCAAGCCGAACAGGTAATTCTCTGATCCACCGTTTAAGACGTCTGGAAGGAGTTCCAGACGTCTGATTTTGCACAGTATTGTCTTTCTCGACCCGTTTAGGGCCCGTTTGGGCTCCGTTTTCCGCGATTCGAGTTGCGTTCGTTTCAGAATTTATTCCTCTACCCGCCTACAGTAGCTATACACTGTTTTGAGACACTCCTTGTGTTTGATCCTTGTGATAGGACCTCGTTCGATTGCCGTCTTGAGAGTCACGGAGGCGCGCGGGATTCCCGACCACGCCCCCATTACTTCCGTTGTACCTGGTAGAGTGGTTTTAAGCATTAATAAAATCTGTTAAAGTATGGAACCATAACTAGAACCTAGGGCATTGCATGAACCCTAGGAATGAGAAATGTATGGAATGATAGCTCGTAGGTGTTGCATGAATCCTAGGGCCGGAAAACTAGATTGTATGATAGATCCTAGGATATGGCATGAATCCTAGGATGGAAAAACTAGTGGAATGTATATTACTGCAGTCTTGGAAAAATGGAAAGGAATATATAAGCTGCCTGTGAAATTAATTAACAGCTGCCTGTTATGAACAAAGAAACATGTTTGAGATCATGGAAATTGAGAACGTGAATCTGGAAAGTGAAACATATGATGTTCTGAGATAAAGGGCTGGAACCCTACGGGGAATTAGGAGTGGAACTCCTGGAAAGAAAAGGAATAGAACTGAGATGTAGTTGTACTGTCTCTTGGGTACGCAGTACCAAGGGAAGTACCTGTACCTGTTTTAGTGCAGAGTGGGGCCAGCCGCCCCAGGGACCCGGGGTTAGGCTTGGCCGCTCTGTACCGACTTGTTGGCCCTCGTGTACGTAGTACCGAGGAGAGCTAGTAGTGTTAGGAGAGTACTAGCTACCCCACGGGCCCCGGGGTTCTGCTAGCCTCCTTCACCGACTTGTTGGGCCCACTAGGGCAAACCAGGGTAGTCAGACGAGGGTGCGCGGACTGTGGAGGGGCAAGGCCCCGGTTTGGTTACTGTGGAGGGGTCGGACCCCTGTTACTGAGAGGGCTCTGCCCTGGTTCCGTGCTGTGCTTTGGGCGCACCCGTTAACGGAAACGACTGACCGCGTGCCAGTACGGGCTAGCTACCTGTGCGTTTATCGCGCGTGCCGTAGTCACCGTTACGTCTGTCAGTGACCTTGGGGTGGTTGACTGAGGGTAGGATCACCACGGGGGACTCTCCCGGCCAGGAGAGCACCACGTGCTACTTCTACTGTTGGAAAAGACTGCAATCAAGATCGTCCCACGAGGACATTCGAGATCAAGTAAAGGATCTGAGAAGTAAATGAAATAGTGAGAAAAATTGAAAGATGTAAATAAAGGAAGTAATGGAACATAACAGCTACTGTACACTCTACTGTTGCCTTTAGTTAGTTTGCCACTCTACTCAGCGTTTTGCTGACGTGTTACACTCGTTACCTTTTTCAGGACCAGGTGTTGAGCAGCCAGGGTCGGCGGCTGCAGAGGACGCTGGGCCGAGTAGGGTCCAGTAGAGTTGCCACAGTTTTGTACCTTCTTTTGTTTCTGTTCTAGTGAGTAGTTTTGTTTCCGCTGTACCTTCTTTACCTGCAGTTTTTGTTATATGATAAATGTTGTTTTACTGTTGTGGTGGTGCCTACTGTAGTAGTTTCTTTCCTTACTGCTGTACTTTTTACTGTTAGTTATATTCATGCTGAATGTGGTTTATTTACTGTCTTTTGGTTACTTCCTCGTTGGACGACTGGGTCTTGGGATTAGTCGAGTCGGTCCGGTTCTCGTGTCTCGTAGGGACTCGGGAACCGGGTCGTTACACAGATCCTTACCTTAAGTCCTTGCGGTATCATCAAATGTCCAGGCCTTCTCTGCGATCATTTGAAGGCAATTCCAGACATCGGACAATGCCTCTGGTCATTTAGACGCTCCTCTGGACGTCTGGTGATCTGATCAGACGTCCAAAAGCGCGTGGGAAAGAGTTCCGCGCTCTTTCCCAAGGCTGCACCTGCGTACGACGTCACAAGCGCGGTCAGTCGGCATATACCCCCGCGCTTTGATATGCATGGCGTAGAGAGATACGTACCTTCACGATAAATGAACTTTCAGACATCTGGCCTTAGCTCCAGAAGTCCAGGTACCCTGTCAGCCGTTTGGACTCCACACCAGACGTCTGATACCGGAAAGCTTCCAATATCAGGAACTCCTTCCAGAACTCTCCGCTCGCTTTGCCTCGCGCCGCCACACCTCTAGCCGCTGCAGAGGGCCGGGAGGCTACCTCCCCGAGCTCTCTCCTCCTCCCGCATGCGCCCGTGGAGACCGTGCGAGCTCCACTGAGCTTCCACCGAAGCTCCTCCGACCTCGGCCTCCTCCTCCTCCCGCGCTCTCCTCCGCTCGCCCCCTCTCTCTCTCCCTCGCTTGCCCCCTCTCGTCACAGCACTGAAGGTGGTGGTGGTGGCTGGTGTGTGGAGTGGAGAGGAGATAGGAGGGGGGGTGGCTTATATAGAAGGCGTGGGGGATTAGGGTTTGGGAAGAAAAGGAAGGGAGAGAGGAGAAGCGGGTCCTGCGCACCGCTCGCACGCAGAGTGCAGTGTGCGTTCAAAAATTTCATTTTCAGACGTCCAGGAAAGGGTCCAGACGTCTGCACCGACGTCTGACTGAGACTCTAGACGTCTTAAAAGGCTAAAAGTGTGACGAGTCATTACATCATAACAAATTTAAAGGAAGTTTCATCCCCGAAACTTGAGCTAGCTAAGGTACGGAAAAAGGAACATAAAACGCATAACTTAAAGAGGACTGAAGTAGGTCCAAAAAGATGTACCCTCAAAAGGCTTCGGGTACCGCTCTCGCATCGCTGCCTTAGGCTCCCAAGTCACCTCATCGTACCGCTGGCTTCTCCATAGGACCTTCACCAGTCGTACCTGCTTCCGTGTCAGACTTCGAACGGCTTTGTCTAGTATCTGCACTGGTCTTTCGGGGTAGGTCAGGTCGTCACCTACCTCGATGCTCTCGTGGCTCAGAACGTGACTAGGATCAGCGACGTACTTCCTGAAGTTGGACACGTGGAACACATCGTGCACTCCAAAAAGCTAGGGAGGAAGGGTAAGCCGATAAGCAACGGGTCCCACCCGCTCCAAGACCTCAAAGGGCCCTACAAACCTCGGCGCAAGCTTCCCTTTCACCCCAAAAAGCTGCAAACCCTTCATGGGCGAAACTCGGAGAAAGACATGATCTCCAACCTCGAATTGCACCTCTCTGCGCTTCCGGTCAGCGTAACTCTTCTGCCTGCTCCTAACAGTGCGGAGTCATTTGTGAATCTGCTCTATCACCTCCTGACTCTGCTGGATTAGTCGGGGGCCAACCTCCCACTTGGTCCCCACCTCGACCCAACTCAAGGGTGCAGTATACCTCCGTCCGTATAGAGCCTCGTAAGGTGCCATGCCGATGCTCGAGTGGTAACTGTTATTATATGCAAACTCTGCCAGAGGTAAATGCTCCTCCCAGGAGCCTCTCCAGTCTAGTACACAGGCACATAAAAGATCCTCAAGTGTCTGTATGGTGCGCTCTGATTGTCTGTCCGTCTAGGGGTGGTATGCGGTGTTGAACTTCAAACGTGTCCCTAAAGCTTACTGAAACTCGGCCCAGAATTGAGAAGTAAAATGGGTATCCCTATCGGATACAATCTCACGCGAAACTTCGTGCAGGCGCACCACATCACGAATGTACCTCTCTGCCAATTGTGCTGGTCCCAAGGTGACCCGGATCGACAGGAAACGCGCCATTTTCGTCAACCTATCTACTATCACTCAGACTGCGTCATGTCCTCGTTGGGTAACCAGTAGACCCACCACCAAGTCCATGGTGATGCTCTCCCACTTCCACTCTGGCACAGGAAGTGACTGCAATGACCCTACAGGCCTCTGGTGCTCAGCCTTCACCTGCTGGCACATCAAACACTGCTGCACAAACTCACCAATGTCCCACTTCATCCCTCTCCACCAAAAATTGCATCTCAGATCATGATACATCTTTGTGTTCTCAGGATATATGGTGAACCTGAACCCGTGCACCTTAACCAGGAGCTTTCTCAATAACTCCTTGTCCCTAGGAACACATAAGCGTCCCCTCATGTGCAGTATCTCGTCTGTAAACGAAAAGTCTCCGGGATCTCCTGTCAACACCTTGTCTCGCAATGTGTGTAAGTACGGATCTATCATTTATCTTGCGATGATGCGGTCTATCAGCTCTGGTCACGTCTGTCACGTCACTGTCACATCCCACAATACCCCTGTGACTCCCGGGGTCGCCAACTGCCCAACTCCTCCATAAGTCTCCAACTCTGTGCCTGTAGATTGGCCAAGTGGGCAAGCGCCTTCCGGCTTAAGGTGTCAGCCACCACATTGGCCTTCCTTGGATGGTAGGAGATGTTGCAGTCGTAGTCCTTTAGGAGCTCTAACCAACATCTCTTCTCATGTTGAGCTCCTTCTGGTCAAACAAGTACCTGAGGCTCTTATGATCCGTAAAAATCTCGAAAGTCTCACCGTAAAGGTAGTGCCTCCATGTCTTCAGCGTGAAGACAACAGTTGACAGCTCTCAGTCATGGGTAGGGTAGCTATGCTTATGGGGCTTCAGTTGCTGCGAAGCGTAAGCGACAACGTGATCCCGCTGCATGAGCACACCCCCTAACCCTTGCAATGAAATGTCTGTGTAAACCACAAAACCGCCACTGTTGTCTGGGATGATAAGCACAGGAGCTGAAGTCAGTCTCTCCTTCAACTCCAGAAAACATGCCTCACACTCATCTGTCCAGGAAAAGGGCACGTCCTTCCGAGTCAGCTGGGTCATAAGACACGCAATCTGAGAGAATCCTCTGATAAATTGCCGATAGTAACCTGCCAGTCCCGAAAAGCTGCGTATCTCTATCACTGTACATGACCTCTCCCACCTGAGTACGGCCTCAACCTTAGCTGGGTCCACAGCCAAACCATCTCCTGAGATCACATGGCCCAAGAAAATCACCTGCCTCAACTAAAACTCGCACTTGCTGTACTTGGCATACAGCTTGCGTTGCCTTAAAGTATCCAGAATCATCCATAGATGCTGTTCGTGCTGCACCTGATCCCGCGAGAACACGAGTACCTCGTCGATGAACACCACCACAAACTGGTTCAAGTACTGTCTGAAAACCTAGTTCATCAAATCCATAAAAGCCGCGAGGGCATTGGTCAACCTAAACGGCATGACCAAGAACTCGTAGTGCCCGTATCTAGTACAGAAAGCTGTCTTGGAGACGTCGATCTCCCTTATCCTCAACTGGTGGTAGCTTGACCTCAGATCTACCTTGGAGAACACTGTGGCATCTTGCAACTGGTCAAAAAGGTCGTCAATCCTCGACAGCGGATACTTGTTTT
The DNA here is from genome assembly GCA_037157565.1 of Thalassia testudinum. Classification (NCBI taxonomy): domain Eukaryota; kingdom Viridiplantae; phylum Streptophyta; class Magnoliopsida; order Alismatales; family Hydrocharitaceae; genus Thalassia; species Thalassia testudinum. The sequence continues at coordinate 16,756,583 of JAZHRO010000002.1, read as the reverse complement.
TAATGGTGACCCTATTCAATTGTCGGTAGTCGACACAAAGTTGCAGGGTACCATCCTTCTTCACAAACAACACAGGGGCTCCCTACAGGGATGCACTGGGCCTCACAAAGCCCTTCTTCAACAGGTCCTGTAGCTGTGACTTGGGCTCTCGCAACTCAAGCGGTGCCATCTGGTACGGTACAATAGAAATGGGGCTGGTCCCCGGTACCAGTGAGATCTCAAACTCGATCTCGCATTCGGGCAGTAGTCCTAGCAGCTTCTCTGGAAAAACGTCGGGGTACTCGCAAACCACCAGAATACTCTGAAAGTCAGCCACGGTGCTAGGCTCTGCCACTACACAGGCCAAAAAGCCCTCACACCCTTAGCTCAAAAGCCTCGTTGCCCGAAGTGCAGAGATGCATCTGAAACCTGTATCCACCAGCTGTCCGTGAAACTTAAAGGGAGGCAACTCCAGTATGGAGAAGACGATCTTCCTCCTGAAACAGTCCACCAGGGCATGATAGGCGGACAGTCAGTCCATCCCTAGGATCACGCCAAAATCCTCTATCTGTATCACTATCAGGTCAGTGGGGAGGCTGTGTCCCCCTATATTGACCTCGCAGTCTGTATAGACCTCAGCTACAAATAACTGGCCACCTGGGCCTCTGATCGCAAACGGATCCTCTAACAGTACACTGCTCTGCCCCAAACTGACGGCAAAACTCATAGCAACAAAAGAGTGTGTGGCGCCGGAATCAAAAAGTACGTACACTAATCTGCCAAAAACAATAACCATACATGCCACCACTGAACCGGAAGCCTTTGCGTCTCTGTGTGTCAGGGCGTTGATACGCCCCTCAGTCCTCGTTGCAAACGAAGCAGCTACACTCTAGGTCGGGCAAGCAGCCGGTGGTCGGTACCCTCCTCGTGACTGCTACCCTCCCCCACGAGCCTGGGGACCACAACCACCAGCTCGACCTCCAGTGCTTGGTGTGGGGAGTATCTGCTATGCTCCGACCCTAAATAGGCAGTCCCTCTTGATGTAGCCCGGCTGGCCACATTGGTAGCAGAGGGGAACATGACCTCCTCCCTCAGTAGGTCCTTGCTGACGGCTGAGCGGGGGTCCGGTGCTGGCAGCTGGCCCTTGTCTGGGGCCCCCAAAGGCCATTGATGACCCCGTAAAACGATACGGCTCTTCTGCGGGTGCCGTGTGCCTCCTCTCCCGACGGCCCTGAGAGTACTCTAGCTAATAGGGCTTCTTCCGTCCGCTATCGATGTCTCGTGCGGTCGGGTTGGTCTCCTCATAGGTCATGGCTGCTTCAACCACTCGTGAGAAGGTGGGCAGCTTCAGGGGTTTGACATACCCCCAAAGAGTAGGTCGGAGCCCCTCAGTAAACCTCCACAGGCACTCCTCCGTGGCCATGGTTGTCGAGGAAAAACGTGACAGCTCCAGGAAACGCGTGCGATACGCGCTAACAGTCATTGTCCCCTGGTGAAAAGTGTGGAACTCCCGCCTCCTCTGGTCCTGCCAGGTCTGCGGAAAGTACTGCTTGCAGAAAAGTGTCACGAACTGGTCCCAGGTCGGCTCTCTCCTCTCCTGGCCTCTGAGTGCCCTCCACCACCTGTGTTGCGCTCTCTAGCTGGTATGTGGCAAAGGCCACGCGGCACTCCGTGGGAGGGCGAAGGGTGTCGAACACCTTCTCTATCTGCTCCAGCTAGTCCTCTACCTCACAAGGGTCCTCATCCCCCTTGAAGGAGGGGGCTCTAGCTTTCGGAATTGTCCGAAAAGCTCGTGGTGCAGCTGCAGTGGGGGAACGGACACACCTCCAGGCAAGGAGGGCTCGTGCTTGGAAGTGTTAAAATGCGGTGGGGGCGGTGGAGGACCACCTCCCCCTCCTGCTAGTCCAGCGCTGCGGCGGTCTCTCTGTCCCACCGAGGACTCCCCCTCCACATCCTCAGGGAGAGGTGCTCATGGAGGCTAGTGGAGCTCCTCTTGCACAATGTCCTTAATCAGTTGTGAGATATCCTGGGCCTGAACGCCCGGGAGAAGAAGTGGGTCAACTGGTACCAAAGGCCCGGCACATCCGTCCCTCCGACCTCGTCCACGGCTGCGACCACGGCCTGCCTCGAGAACTCCTCGATGAGGCATCTCCTGTAAGGAGACGCGAAAGACAGAACAAGAGGGTCAACGATATTGAATTTCTTCGAGACAAGACTCAGAACGAATATCAAGGCGATACGTTGTGGTGGCTATCCTAGTTATATGCATGTGAATGGTCATTCTCAAGCCAATTGGTTCATTTCTCGAGACGACCTTACTCTGATACCATCTTGTTACAACCCGATTCCCGGATCTTTACAGGATCCGAGATCGGCTCGCCTCGACTAATCCCAAGACTCAGTCGTCCAACAAGAAATAACAAAAAAGTAGGAAAGTAAACCACATTCACATATGCAATATAACTAAGCAGAAGGAACGTATAAGCAGTAAAGAAAAAATAAATCTGTTGTTTCAGTACATACCACTACAAAGCAATAATGGAAAGCGGAAATAAACAGTAGAGACTAACAGTAACTAACAGTCCAATACTTACTACAACAGTAAAGGAACGAAAAGGAAGTGCTGAAAAACTACGGTTGGGCTCGACTAGGCCTAGTACCCTCCGCAGTCGGAAGCTCGGGTTGCTCAACTCCTAGTCCTGAACAGTATTATGAAAAGACAGAGTCAACGAACGCTGAGTAGAGTGGTATCTATATTATCTAAAAATAATAAAAGTAACAGGTTTAATTCTCATTTTTATTTATCTGCTTTATATGTATTTCCGTTTCACCCATTTCTCTCAAACATCTAGATATTCTTGATCTTGCATGTTCCTCGTGGGAATGATTTTGATTGCAGTCTTTTCCGTAGAGTAGAAGGTACACGTGGTGCTCTCCTAGTCAGGAGAGACCCTTGTGCTAGTCCTACACCCAGTCAACCACCTTATGGTCATTGTCAAGACGTAGCGGTGACTACGACACGCATAATAAGCGCACGAGTAGCTATCCCGCACTAACACACAGTCAGTCATTTTCGCTACCGGGTATGCCCAAAGTACAGCACGGAACAGTATAGGGCCTTGCCCTCTCAAAACAGGGGTCTCGTCCCTCTACAATCGGTGCACCCTCGTCTGACTACCCCGGCTTACTCAGAAGGCCTAACAAGTCAGTGTAGGGTGGTTAGCTGAACTTCGGGTTTCGTGGGGTGGCTAGCTCTCTCCCTACACTAGTAGCTTGCCTCGGTACCACGTACACGAGGGCCAACAGGAGTCGGTGTAGAGTGGTCAATCCTAACCCTGGGTCTCAACCCAAGAGAGGCTAGCTCCGCTCTACACAAAAAGGGGACAGTTGCTCTCCCTGGTACCACGTACTCAAGGGCCAGCACACTTCCCGTCTACATTCCAGGTTTCCATCTATCCATAGGAGTTTTACTCCTAATTCCCCGTAGGGTTCATGCTCATGTTCACCTCATTTATTCCGATCCAGATTTCACCATTCACAATTCATCTCTCATGCATATACATGCAGCTCGTGTTTCCATAATTTGATACATGCAACTGGTGATTTCACAGGTAATTGTTCATTAATTACAGGAAGCTCATAATTATAATACAAGCAATTGCTAACAGTTAATCTCAATCATGTATGCAAGTACATTATACAGCACAAACAGTTCATTTATTTCTCTATCCTAGGGTTCATGCCACATCCTAGGGTTTCATTTGGCTATTTCCACAAGCACATTCTTATTTAAATATTATTAACAGAATTAACCACTCTACCAGGCAACACGAAAGTAATGGGACTCGAACCGCAGACCCAGGCGTCTCTGCGAACCCCAAATACGCAGCAGGCTGAAACCCTATACCAGGGAATACATCAAAAAAGGAGAGTTTAGAACATTGTACAAAGGACTCTAGTACGTAGAGGAACTCGCGAGGAAAATACAGGTATTTCGTTTGCATAAAACAGACCCTAATCGGACCCCAAATGGGTCAAAAACGTGCCTACTGTTCAAAATCAAACATTTGAGGATACTCCCAGACATCTTAAAGGTGCCAGATCCTTACCTTAAGTCTCTGCGGTATCCTCAGACGTACAGGCCTTCTCTGCGATCGTCTAAAGGCAGTTCCAGACGCCGGACAATGCCTCCGGTCGTCTGGACGCTCCTCCAGATGTCTAGTGATCTGATCAGACGTCCAAAAGCACGTGAGAAAGTGTTCCGCGCTCCTTCCCAAGGTTGCACCTGTGTACGACGTCGCAGGCGCAGTCAACCGACATATACCCCTACGCTGCGATATGCATGGCGCAGGGAGATACGTACCTTCGCGATAAATGAGCTTTCAGACATCTGGCCTTAGCTCCAGACGTCTAAGTACCCCGTCAGTCGTCTGGACTCCACTCCAGACGTCCGATATTGGAAAACTTCCAGTATCAAGAACTCCTTCCAGCACTCTCCTTTCGCTCTGCCTCGCGCCACTGTAGCTCCAGCTGCTGCAAAGGGCCGGGAGGTCGCCTCCCCGAGCTCTCTCCTCCCGCACGCGCCTGTGGCGGCCGTGCGAGCTCCACCGAGCTTCCACCGAAGCTCCTCCGACCTCGGCCTCCTCCTCCCACACTCTCCTCCGCTCGCCCCCTCTCGCTCTCCCTCGCTCGCCCCTGCTCGTCACTCCCGCACAGCACTAAAGGTGGTGGTGGTGACTGGTGTGTGGAGTAGAGAGGAAATAGGAGGGGAGTGGCCTATATAGAAGGCGTGGGGGGTTAGAGTTTAGGGAAGAAAAGGAAGGGAGAGAGGAGAAGGGGGTCCTGTGAGCCGCCCGCGCGTAGAGCGCGGTGTGTGTACAAAAATTTCATTTCCAGACGTCCAGGAAAGGGTTCCGACGTCTGGACAGACGTCTGACTGAGACTCCAAACGTATTAAAAGGCTAAAAGTGTGACGGGTCATTACAGGTCTGCACCAGACCAGACTTGGTATACATTACAGGCATGTTGGGCAGATACCTGAGTAATCCAGGAAAAGACCATTGGAGAGCAACTAAAACAGTACTAAGATATTTGCAGAAGACACGGGATTATATGCTCACCTTCAGGAGGTCAAAAAAGCTTCAGGTCTTTGGTTATACTGACTCCGATTTTGCTGGATGCTAAGATAGCAGAAAGTCTACTTTAGGATATGTATTTCTACTTGCGAATGGTGCCATCTCTTAGAAGAGTGCAAAACAATCTCTTATTGCTTCTTCCACTATGGCAATAGAATTCATTGCATGCGATGAGGCATCCAATCATGGAGTATGGCTGCGGAATTTTATATCGAGGCAACGCTTAGTAGATGACATTGACAGGCCACTACAGTTATTTTGTGATAATCAGTCCAGAGTCCTCTACTCCAATAACAATAGGAGCTCCTTCAAATTGAAGCACATTGATATCAAGTTCCTGGTTGTTAAGGAAAGGATACAGAATGGACAACTGTCTATTGAGCACATCAACACGAACTCCGTGGTTGCGAATCCGCTTACTAAAGGAATAATATCCAAGATGTTCCATGAACTCGCAGCTTATATGAATCTTATGTCCTTTCAGAAATTTTTACTTTAGTGGGAGTTTGTAAATTTTGTAATGCTCATTTGTAATACACATTCAGTTTTGGCTAAAGTTTTATGGTGATGTGCATGTACAGTTCAAAGTTTTGTAAAGCTTCATTTCTATTGCAATAACAAAACTTAAAGTTTAAAATTTTTAGCTTCAATGTCCATTCTGACAAGTATTCTAGTTTCGATTTTTGGTTGTGATATCAATTTAAAGAACCACTTGGAAATAGGCATGTTGTTGATCACATTTACATGTAATTTCCATGCTGCACATCCAGATGTTTATGGTTACCATTTTACATTAGTATAAATGATCATTGTTGGCTTTACTGTGATGTAACGAAAGCTACTTTAGCTCTATTACTAGTGTGATTGGTAGAACAGATTGTTTATAGATATGCATTACAGTTTTGACATCAAAGTTGAGCTCAAATTTGGTCTTGTATGTTGAATGATTAATAAGTTGCATATATAGTCTAAGTGGGAGATTGTTGGATTTTTTATCCAACGTTTGGACTAATATATGCATTATTGTATACATATAATCACTCAACATACAAACTTCTGTATTGTCAATATTAATGCCCAAGTTTAAAGTGATCAACTAAGGTTTATTTTAATTTGGGCATAAAATGCAAATGGTTAGTGTGGTTAAGATAAATAAATGTGCAGCAACCTATGGGTGATTAGCATTTCCTTGATAGACAATAATGCAAATCACCAGGGCAATTAGTGTGCATAATTGCCTATTATGGAGGGGTTTATGGTTCCCAAGAGAATCATCCATCTTTCTCTTATCATCCCATTGTGACTAGAGAGAATAGGGTTGCAACTAAGAGCAGCTGGGAGGAGAAGATTCTGATCTTCCTAGCATCATCCATGATGCAAAGGTAGAGGTGGGATCTCTTGGAAGTACCATCATCATAGCCCTATTCTGTTACGACCCAATTCCCGAATCCCTACGAGACACGAAAATCGGACCGACTCGACTGATCCCAAGACCTAGTCGTCCAACGAGAAAGTAACCAAAAGAGCAGTAAAATAAACAACATTCATCATGCATGTAACTAACAGTAACAAAAGTACAACAGTAAAGAAAAGAACTACTACAGTACACACCACCACAACAGTAGAGAAGTAAACAGGTACATAAATATGATGCTTACAATAAAAGAGTGCAATTGTAACAGGATATACTCACTACAATAGAAGAAACGGTACAGTAGGTACAACACAAGTAGAACTACTGGGCTCTACTAGGCCCAGCACCCTCCGTAGCCACAAGCTCTGGCTGCTCAACACCTGGTCCTGAAAAGGTGACAAAGGTGACACGTCAGCGAAACGTTGAGTAGAGTAGCAACCAGCTAGCTAAGAAAACAGTACAGGTAAATAAGTAGCTGTTGTTTTAATTTCTTTCTTTATTTTACTCTTTCTTGGTTTATTGCTCAGGTCTTTCTCTTGATCTCGAATGTTCCTCGTGGGAACGATCTTGATTGCAGTCTTTTCCAAAAAGTAGAAGTAGCACATGGTGCTCTCCTGGCCGGGAGAGTCCCCCGTGGTGGTCCTACCCTCAGTCAACCACCCCAAGGTCACTGACAGACGTAACGGTAACTACGGCACGCGCGATAAACGCACGGGTAGCTACCCCGCACTGGCACGCAGTCAATCGTTTCCGTTAATGGGTGTGCCCAAAGTACAGCACGGAACCAGTATAGGACAGAGCCCTCTCAGTAACAGGGGTCTAGCCCCTCCACAGTAACCAAACAGGGGTCTTACCCCTCCACAGTCCACGCACCTTCACCTAACTACCCTGGTTTGCCCAGTAGGCCTAACAAGTCGGTGTAAGACGACTAGCAGAACCCCGGGGCCCGTGGGGTGGCTAGCGCTCTCCTTACACTAGTAGCTCTCCCCGGTATTGTGTACGCGACGGCCAAAAGTCGGTACAAAGTGGCCAGACCTAACCCCGGGTCCATGGGGCGGCTAGCTCCGCTCTGCACTAAACAGGGGGACAGTCGCTCTCCTTAGTACTCCGTACTCAAAGGTCAGCTCACTTCCCCAATTCCATTCCATTTACCCTTTCAGGAGCTTTACTCCTAATTTCCCCATAGGGCTAATGCTCATATTTCTCTAGCCAAGCCATTTTTAGGTTTCATCATTTCAGTTTTATTCTCATATAGCTCGTGTTCCCAACAGTTAATATCCATTCATATACAAGCAGCTATTATTCAATTACAGGCAATTATCATTGTTCTATCTACTTTCTCAAGACTACAATTCATGTGCTCACGACATTCGTTTCAGTGTTTCTATTCCTAGGATTCATGCCACACCCTAGAATCTATCATTCAATCTAATTTTCCAGTCTTAGGATTCATGCCATACCCTAGGATCTATCATTCAATCTAGTTTTCAAGTCCTAGGATTCATGCCATACCCTATGATCTATCATTCAATCTAGTTTTCCAGTCCTAGGATTCATGCCATATCCTAGGATCTATCATTCAATCTAGTTTCAGACCTTAGGATTCATGCCATACCCTAGAATGTATTATTTATCTTAAAGATGCATTAATGTTGGTAAATAACCAAGGGGAGCCACTCTACTCGTAAAATCGGGAGTGACGGGGGCGTGATCGGCAGGTCCACGTGCCTCCGAAACCCCTAGATTCGTAACAAAACGAGGTCCTAAGACAATGATCAATCACAAGGAACCACTCAGAACAGGATAAAACTATTTTAAACAAGTAGAGGAACTAAATCTAAGAAGAATGAAATCTCAAATGCGGAAATCAGACTTTGAACGGATCCTAAACGGGTCAAAAACGACGATTCTACCCCAAATCAGACATCTGAAACACCTTCCAGACGTCTTAAAAGATGGTTCAGACCATACCTTACTTCTGCGCTACTCTTCAAACGTCCAGGATCCCGCTGAACCGTCTGGACCTAGCTCCAGACGTCCGACTATCACTCTGGACATCTGGAGACTCTCTCTGTCGTCTAGTGCTGCGCCTAGACGTCTGATCTGTGTGGGAGGGCGTGCCCTTGTGCCTTCCCGAACGAAACCTACACACGTATGTAAACGATCACAACATGGCACGTCTCAGGGCTTTCGGCGGAACAACCTGCATGGCCGCATCCGCAGAAAGGAAAAAGAATGAGAATATCGTACTTTTCAGACGTCTGGATCTCACTCCAGACATCCCCCGTGCCGTCTGGACATAGGTCCAGATGTCTGATTCTGGGAACTTTCCCAGAATTAGGACCTCCTCGCCTTCTGCCTGCTGCGCACGGCCGCTCCGCGCCGCGTCCGCCTACTGCCTAAGCTGCAGCAGCACCGAGGTAGCTTCCCCCAGCACCACGCTACCGCTGCGCACCCGTCGGCCGGCCCTGGGTAGCTCCGGCGAGTTCGCTCTCTCTTTCTCACGCGCTCCGCCTCTTCTCCCTCTCGCTGCACCTCCTCCTCGCGCGCTCCTGGCAGTAGCTACTGCCCAAGCTCTCTCTCTCACGCTCAAGCTGGAAGAAGGAGGGGACAGTGGGGGGAATGGGTGAGGGAGAGGGAAGGGTATTTGAAGGCGTGGCGGGGTGGGGAAAGGTGTTTGCAGGACGGGGAGGGAAGAGAGAGAAGAAAAGAGGGCGATGGGTTCAGTCTGCACGCACACGCGTGCAGACTCGCAATCGTACGCCGCAAAAATTTAATTCCAGACGTCTGGGAAGGCGTCCAAACGTCTGAACCAACTCCCAGACGTCTTAAAAACGTTTGATGTCATGGGTCTTAACACATTCAAAACAATATCGTTTGTTTCCATATCCTATTTCTTTTGTTGTTAACATGCTATTATACTGTTTAAGAGCTCCAAAACTCAAGTCTTATGGACTGTAGCGCACTAGTACCGGTACTCATGATGAGTACATACATGTAAGCCACAGATCTGGTTTTAGGTCCTTAAGACCTAAAATCTATGACTTACGTATACCGATACTCGTCACGAATATTGATACACATGAGTCACAGATCAAGTTTTAGGTCTGAAGTGATTACGACCTGTAGCTCATCAGTATCGGTACTAACCTTCAGTACCGGTACCTGTTAGCTACAGGTTGAGGAACCGGTACTCAACAAGTACCGGTATTAATCATGGATATCAGTACTCGTTGAAATCAGATTAATTCTGGAGTGATAGCAGTATGTCATTAGTACCGGTATTGGTCTCTAGTACCGATACATGATGAGTACAGGATAAGTACTTAACTGAACTTGAGTCCTAAGCTGTAAGCTATAAGTACTAGTACGTGGCATCAGTACCGATACTTCTTAGATATGTGACTCATACCTGTAAGTCAAAGATACCAGTATTGGTTCACCAATACCAGTACTCAGTATATGGGATACCGATACTGATACACCAGTATCAATACCCATTCAATATAAAGTTTAGTTGAGACTAGTTAATGTTGAGGTCCATCCTAAGTTAATGATGGGTCATTTATGCATTAACCCAACAATATGTAAGTGAAATGGGTTGATTGAGGAGTTCCCAGAGAGTTTTCTCGTCAATACGAAGGTGCTTGGGGACTTGAAAGCTTTTATCATTTTTGCAAAAACTTATTTCAATTCCAAGAAATATAAGGAAACTTATCCATGCATGAACTTACCTTGCACCAAACTTCTCCCTATGCCATGTTATTCATGCACCATCCACTTAGTATGCCATCTCAAGTATGAGTACTATATAGCACCATTGCTTTATATAGCAATAGCTCTATGAAACTACAGAATGTGATATTACACATCGGTGCTACGTTGTACCAGTTCTACGTTGCTCTATAGCATTAATGTTATAGCATTCAAGTGGTGTAACCTTTCATTTTCTTTATCCTACACCTGCAGGTGAATTTGGAGAACTTGGCATCCCCCATTTGCAGCTTTGCCTCATCCTCCATGTTTCCTTTTCTTACATCCTTTATGCCTCAACAACCTGCCCTATCCCTCCCTTGCAGCCTTCCATTTTCTCTATCCACTACCTAACCCTCCCCTCCTAACAAAAACTAGGCTTTTAAATAAAGTTATTGTAGGTACTTCATCACAACAAAATACTCCATTCCTCCTCCATGGTACCTCCCTCTCTGTGTCTCTACCCCCATATCAACTAAGCAAGTGTATACATGTCTGGGTGCATAGTGAAATAACTTGGGTCTAAACCTAAAACTATTGAGAAAAATTGACCTTGACACTTATTTGATATGAGGTCCAATCTACTCATAACAATCATCCAGAATACTTAAATATAAGTTGTAAAGTAGTAATTTTCAATCATTTATATCACTACTCAATTTTCTAAGTTTACGATGTGGCCCTAATTTTAGGGTCTTATTATGCCTCCCATGTGAAATCTTGGTATCCTTGCCAAGTTTATACTTGATTAATCAGCCAATTACTGTGCAATGTAAGATTCTAAAGATGAGTTCCACTATTAATTTATGGTAGCACTTAGTATTGTACAATACTTAGTGTAACGACCCGGTTCCCGAGTCCCTACGAGACACGAGAACCGGACCGACTCGACTAATCCCAAGACCTAATCGTCCAACGAGGAAGTAACCAAAAGAGTAGTAAAATAAACCCCATTCAGCATGAATATAACTAACAGTAAGAAAGTACAGCAGTAAGGAAAGAAACTACTATAGTAGATACCACCACAACAGTAGAACAACATTTATCATATAACATGAACTGCAGGTAAGGAAAAGTACAGCGGAAACAATAAATACTCACTATAACGGAAACAAAGAGGTACAAAAGACAGTAGTAACTCTACTGGACCCTACTCAGCCCAGCGTCCTCTGCAGCCGCTGACCCTAGCTGCTCAACACCTGGTCCTGAAAAAAAGTAACGAGTGTAACACGTCAGCAAAACGCTGAGTAGAGTGGCAACTAAAACTAAAGACAACAGTAGAGTGTACAGTAGCTGTTATGTTCTATTACTTTCTTTATTCACATCTTTCAATTGTCTCACTATTTCATTTATTTCTCAGATCTTTTACCTGATCTCGAATGTTCCTCATGGGAACGATCTTGATTGCAGTCTTTTCCAAAAAGTAGAAGTAGCACGTGGTGCTCTCCTGGCCGGGAGAGTCTCCCGTGGTGATCCTACCCTCAGTCAACCACCCCAAGGTCACTGACAGACGTAACGGTGACTACGGCACGCACGATAAACGCATAGGTAGCTAACCCGTACTGGCACGCGGTCAGTCGTTTCCGTTAACGGGTGCGCTCAAAGCACAGCACGGAACCAGTCCAGGGCAGAGCCCTCTCAGTAACAGGGGTCCAACCCCTCCACAATAACCAAACCGGGGCCTTGCCCCTCCACAATCCGCGCACCCTCGCCTGACTACCCTGGTTTGCCCCAGCGGGCCTAACAAGTCGGTGTGGGAGGCTAGCAGAACCCCGGGGCCCGTGGGGTAGCTAGTACCTCCCTACACTAGTAGCTCTCCTCGGTACTACATACGCGAGGGCCAGCAAGTCGGTACAGAGTGGCCAGTCCTAACCCCGGGTCCCTGGGGCGGCTGGCTCCGCTCTGCACTAAACAGGGGGACAGTCGCTCTCCTTGATACTCCGTACTCAAGGGCTAGCTCACTTCCCCAAAACTATTCAATTCACTTTCCAGGAGTTCTACTCCTACTTCCCCGTAGGGTTCCATCCTTTTTACTCAAACATCCAGGTTTCACTTTCCAGTTTCACATTCTTACAATCCATGTTCTCAACCACGTTATCTATTCACAACAGGCAGCTGTTAATTCAAATTACAGGCAGCTTTTTATCTCTTTCCATTTTCCAAGACTGCAGTATTATACATTCCACTAGTTTTCCTATCCTAGGATTCATGCCATATCCTAGGATCTATCATACAATCTAGTTTTCCAATCCTAGGATTCATGCAACACCTAAGAGCTATCATTCCATCTATTTCTCATTCCTAGGGTTCATGCAATGTCCTAGGTTCTATTTATGGTTTCATAATTTAACAGATTTTTATAACTTAAAGCCACTCTATCAGGTACAACGGGAGTAATGGGGGCGTGATCGGGAATCCCGCGTGCCTCCGCGACTCCCAAAACTGCAACTGAACGAGGTCCTATCACAAGGATCAAACACAAGGGAAGTCTCAAAATAGTGTATAGCTACTGTAGATGGGTAGAGGAATTAATTCTGAAAAGAACGCAACTCGAATCGCGGAAAACGGAGCCCGAACAGGCCCTAAACGGGTCGAAAACGACGACACTGTGTAAAATCAGACGTCTGGAACTTCTTCCAGACGTCTTAAAAAGTGGATCAGAGAATTACCTGCTCAGCGTGATTTCCCAGATGTCCAGAAGTCTGCGGGGACGTCTGGCCTAGCTCACAGACGTCCGATGGTCACCTCGAACGTCTGGAAGTCACTTTCGCCGTCTGGTACAACTTCCAGACGTCTGATTCGCAAAGGATGGCGAATCAACGAGCCTGCACACAGCCAACTCCCTCCCTCAGTACGATCAGTCGACAGGAAGGAAGAAGAAAGTGGAATACTCACCTTTCAGACGTCTGTATGATCTTCCAGACGTCTCCCTCGCCGTCTGTCTATAAACCCAGACGTCTGATTCTGGAAATTTTTCCAGAACAGGGCACCGCTCGGCCTCCTCTCGCGACGCCGCCCGCGTCGCACCTCACGCGTCTGCTGCTCAGACCGCAGCAGGTCCCTCTCCGCGTCGTTCCGCGCCTCCTGCGCCCTCCGCCGGCCGGCCAAGCCGCTCCGGCGAGCTCGCCCTCACGGCAGAGCTCCGCCCTCGCACGCCGCACCTCCTCCGCGCTCACTGCGGCCGCCGCTGCCGCCCTCGCGCTCGCTCCCTCTCGCGCACAGGAAGGAGAAGAGGAAGGGGACGGTGGAGACGACAGGAGGGGAGCCGTGGCCTTTTAAGGCCGCGCGAGGAGGAGGGAGAGAGAGCGCGGCAGGCCTGCAGCCGCACAAAGAGAGAGGGAAAAAGAGAGAGAGAGAGGAATCACGGGTCTGCGCGCACAGGCGCGCAGACGAATCTCTTGTGCAAAAAAAAAACCGTTGTACAGACGTCTGGAAACGATCTCAGATGTCTGGTCAGACGTTTGGGACACGCGTTCGTTACACTTAGCCTCCATATTTTTGGCTAGTTCATCACTTTGATATCATTTGCAACGACCTAAGCTTAAAAGACAAAAATTAACTTTAAAAACTTGTTGAGTATGAGACCAATAAATCTAATATAATCATTTAAAATGCTTAAATCTAAATTATAAAGTAACATTTTACAATCATTTTTATCTCACTATTCAATTTACTAAGTTTACTAATTGGCACATTTTTTAAGGTGCTACCCACAATAGAAGCTCGTTAACCACATCCTTCTCAATCGTGATGATTGATTGCCTTTGTCTGCCAACCAAAGTTTGGCCATTCTTATTGTGAACTTGGATCGTAGTGCCCATCAGGTAGGTCACTTTATCATGTATGAATAAATGTCCTTGATAATTAGTCTTTTCTCAAGAATGCACAAATGAATATCTCCTATAATAGGTGTAAGCATCTTTCAGTTGGTACTGCTAGTGCTTTTCAATTAAAATCAACCTAATCACAAATAAAACTAAGTCATGCTAGAGCAAATTTGGTTCAATTAATGCAATCCAAACCAATTAAAAGTGCAAATCCTAATCACATACATTTTCTTGGCGATTATGCTATTATGCAAGGAAAGTGTATGTAGTTTATTTGGCTGCTTACAAGTTAGCTTCTTTAGTTGTTTCTATGGTAGTCCTCACATGAGTAATTCCTCATTGTTTGCACGTTAACATTTGATTAGAGCTAAAAACTACGTTTTGGGCATTGGCTTTTGCACTCATTTTTTCACCCATTCATCTAAAAATGTTGGATCATTAGCACTACGTGTAATTTTGTTGATTTAGTATACCATCTTTGTAAGTCTTACTTTTTGCTGGGAGAATTATCTTTAGAAGTCCAAATGGGTCCGTTTACACTTACTTTTATCTGATTGATCTTACTACCTACTAACATTTATACTACCATGATATATGTCAACTTCTGTCCTTTTTTGCATCGTACATGAAGAAGTGCACCGGAGCAACATTTGAAGTAATATTTCAACACGACAGCAACATCATTTAGCCAGTTGTAGCCAATAAGTTTGTCAGGGCAATTGCATCAAATTGTAGTTACAAGTGCATAATAAAACTCTTAGCTCAGAAAAACGATAAAACCATATTTTTTAAAATAGTCACGGGTACTTGATAATATTTCATTTCTTAAAAGCCTGCAATTACGGGGCGATTAAATGATAGCTACTAAAGTGCAATCTACCTATTCCGTTCTCCACAGGGGAGGCACGATGAGCCAAGTTATGGTAGCTCTGGATAAAAGAAGAATTAGAATATTATTAAAAAATAAAAGAGACCCCACACCACCACCACCCCCACCCGGAGGGTAATTAGAATTTTATTAAGAAAAGAGATTCTCTAGAATCCAAAACCTTAGTCCCTTGTGGAGGACAACTACCTTGATCTTATACCAAAGGTGCCCAAGAAGAACATTAAAACTCACCGGAGTAGGATTGGAAGTCTAAACCTCACTGGAAAGAACGGCTGAACACAAAATTTATATATTTCATAAAATAGCAAATGAAAGAAAAACAGTAGCTCATAATCTTATGTGATATATTTATACCATAACTAAGACTGTTCTAAGTAATAGGTAAATCAACTATTCAGGAAAAAAACCTAAGTACATTCAAAGTATTAACCCGGAAAATTATACATCCAACATATACATAGTTCCACATTGTAATTACAAGCACAAAAATAAAATTCTTAGCTTGCAAAATGTATACTTATCATACATGGCGGATGAAACAAATAGTACCTCATACTCTTACATGATACATTTTTGTACTGTAATCAAGAGTATTTTATCTTGTAATTAGAAAATTGGTTATTCTATGCTTGTTTAGGCGAAAACCTAAGTACAAACTTTATAAGATTGCAGCTAAAAAGCTCACATGTTGACAAGAAAGGGTAGAGGATGAGCAGAGTGGAGTAGAAAGAGGGTATACTTCCTTGAGAGATACTTGCTTAGAGAAAGACAAAGAAGGATAGAGTTGGATGCTAAGTTCGTCAAATACACTTGTAGGTCACAAGGCGAGAAAGGATGAAAGGCATCACTTACAGCAACGGTCACAAGTGTTCTAGCACTAGCACTATAGCGTAAATGCTATAACATAAGATGCTATAGCACCAGGTTATAGCATATATGTTTTTATATTGATTCCATAGTATTGGTGACTGATGACTGCTGAGCACAATGCAATAGCATCAATGCTCACATTGGTGTGGATGAGGAAGTGGGATGGGTATGTACCTGCATATGTATATGCGAGTTTCCTTTTAATTTTGGTGACATGATAATCACTTGTGCAACATTTTGATTTGCACGAACGGTTGCATATAAACTATTTCATCTCCATAACTGTAGAATTGAAACATGGATGATAAGAATAATATAGAGCAAACTCGACAAAACCATTAGTATAATTTGGAAGCAAAACTATGAGTTCCAAGAAAAGATTTCTTTCCAATAATTACCAAAACAGGGTCAGATTCACAGGCAAGAGAAATTCTGGAGTTCACAACAACCAAACTTATTACTTGTATTAATGAGGACAAGATCTATTAGAATGACTACGCTAATATGCTTTAACTGCTGGTGAAAAAGGTTTCTAGCCCAATATTACGGTTGAAGACATAATTATTTAAATGTTCAAATAATATCTGATAAGGGCAGTATCATAGGAAAAGTACCCAAAATATCCTGCCCACAAGAATATTCAATCAACAGAAAACGTGTCAGATCTTTCTCACCTTGCTCCAAAAGATTTTATCACAACCTTTCTTATTCAACATGTTAAAGTACAATACCTAGTTTGCAAGGATGGGACTTCCACAGGCTTCCAGAGCATGTTTGCTGGCATTGTAGACAAGATTCCCCCTCACGAAGGTAGACAGCACTCTCCCGGTTAGTTTTGTTCCCATATAAGCTGATATATTCTACAGAGTACAAGAGAACTTTTAACAAGTAGATAAATGCACTAAGATTTTATGATGATTTAAATTTAGTGTAGGTTATATGATGTCAAAAATAACAAGTACTGAGAATAAGAAGGGCATGCATACGGGATGCCTGTGGTATATGTTGTAATTTTCATCAAGAATGAAGTCCAACTCAGGTTCCCATATGACAAGATCTGCATAATTGCCTTTCGTGATGGCTCCCTGAAAATACGATGCATGATAGTAACATAAGATACACAAAATACTATCTTGGCATCAGAAAGCACAACATAGCTGCTAATTGAAAACATAATATCATGAGTCCAATGATAGCATCTCCCACTATGTAGGGCTACAGCAAAACAAGTACAAAGATGAGAAATTTGAGTTGAAATATAACTATTGACGAGAGAGGGGGAATGGTTCTGGCTTATTGCAATATCAATGCAGTGATAAAAACACAGTGCATCCATGTAGGCAAACAGTGAATACATGAATTTGACTCCATAAACATTGAAGGCTAGTCTTCTAACACTCCCTAATGTCGAAAAAAGCTGTGTTTGAATGCTTAGTGACAGCATTCAAATGGTTTTTGCTTTTTGAAACATTCCAATAAAGAAGAAGTGTCTGAATCGGGACAAGTCTAGCTATATTATATAGGCCTAGAAGCTCTTTACAAAATTAGATATAGAAGAGATGATTTTCATTTGTATACCTTAAGATATTGACCAGAGAATTTTGCTGGCCTCTCACTCCACCATTGAGAAATTTGGTCAAAAGTGATGCCATATTTTTGCCCATATGTCCATGTTATAGGTAGTACGAACTGCAAAAATCTCATTGCAAACAAATCAACTAGCAATAATACATGTACCATATTACTTATCAAAGCATTTCTCTTAGAGACTAAATAAACTAGGAATGTAGCTACCTGCAAAGATGAGATTCCACCCCATGCTCTAAGGAAGTCACCCTCGTCAGGGAGTTTTAGGTGAGGCACACTTGGGGAATGATCAGAACTTAGAAAATCAATATGACCATCCTAAATAAGATTGCATAATAAAGTAAAATGAGTAAGCAAGATCTTCAGTGTAATTCCTCTGCCCTCCTCAGTTATAGGTTTGCATAATATAGTGAAAATCAAGCAACAATTTGGGTTCTCCAAAAAAATTTGAAACCTCATGAAAAGGAAATTCAACTTAGTTGTCCATTTCCTGGAAGTGCTACGTTGGCCTTTCCACAGTCAAGTACAAAATCACTATTTCTATTACCTAGGATTATTTCTACATATGAGTGTTTACAACTAGCATAACTTGTTGACCAACCCATAAGTCTCCTCTCAAATGTTCTTTTGTTAACTTTCATTACTATATCCTATTCAAGTGCTTCTTGTTTCGTGTAACATTCCTTTGGCATGCTTGCATTATATGTACATATTATTTATGCATGAGGGGAGGTTATTACAATCAAAAGCTGCAGAAGTTTCATGCATTTTTGTGGAAAACACATCCAAGTGAGGAATGCAAAACACATCCTTAAAAATAGGTTTGTGCCCAGGAACATTTCGTTTCTTGCAGTAGACTCCAAAATGACTATCCCCCAAGACACAATGGCAAACTCCCAAGCAACAAGCACTCACTAACGTCACAGGTAATCAAATAACACAAATATTTGTTTCTTAAATTGAGAGCACTTAGAAGACAAGGACAGGTGAAGGCTATCAAGGAATTACTATGTAAAGGGGATCATATAATGAATTCTATGTATTTAGATGAGGATATTGGTGCTTTTATCTAAGGATTTGAAGCCAAATGCCAAATTTGCTATAAAATCCCACCAACTTCTTATACATATAAAATGCAAAAGCCGTTTGCCACAATCTTATGCATGAAATGTCCATAGCCCACTAACGGTAATAGCACCTCTTCTTAAGCATGAAGTGCACCAAGTGCAAGCATGCAAAAGGAACATTGCATGCTGCAAGAGGTACATGAATAATGTTGGGATTTTGGGAAGAATATGGACTTTATTAATTAGAAAAGAGAGACCTTAACCCTCTTTATATAAAAAGAGGGTATTGGCATACATGGAAATACAACCAGACAATTACTAAAAATAAAAAAGACCTAAATGGAAAACAACTCAATAATATCATATTGATTTTATTTCCTAATACTTCCCCGTAAGTCGAGACGCGAGAGACGTTGAAGACTTGGATCCTTAAGGTGGTGGAAATTAACTCTTGTTGACGTGGTAGTCCCTTTTTGTGTCTTCAAACTTGGGTGCTTCTTCTTGTACGCCCTCACAGAGCCAGTCAACACTTGATTTCTCTTGAGGTGCGTAAGAGCTACCCATTATCTAGATATCTTAAGGTTGCTCGTGTCTTTATTGTTTCTTTCACTCAAACATATAAGGACCCAAATAAGACAACTTATACAAGGGAGAGACAACCCACAACAACCTTATACGATCAACAAGGCCTGCTGCAATGTGTGAGAGAGGGCATGTAAAGACCCGTTCAGTTCTAAGCCTTTTAAGATGTCTGGACTGTCAGTCAGACGTCTAGCTAGACGTCTGAACCCCTTCCCAGACGTCTGGAAATTGAAAATTTGTACGTAGTGTCGCGTCTGCGCCCTGACTGCGCGCAGACTGCCCTTTTCCCCTCTTCTCTCTCTTCTTTCTCCCCCGCAGAACCCTAGCCACTCCCTTACATAAGACCCCTCTCCCCCATTCCTCTCTTCCCCACTCCACCACAGCCACCTTCCTTCCTTCCTCTCCACTGCAGCGAGAGGGGCGAGCGGAAGAGGGGGCGTGAGAGCGAGCGACGAGGAGGAGAGGTGGCGTGAAGAGAGGAGGAAGAGCTTGAGCTCGCGAGCTCGTGGGAGCTCGCCAGAGGACGCACGGCCGGAGCGGCGTGTACGGGAGGAGGAGCGCGTCGGGGGAGACGTCCCCACACTTTGCTGCAGTCGGAACTGCAGGCGAGGAGAGGCCGCGACTGCGTGCGGCAAAAGGAGCAGGAGGTCGGTCTGGTTTTGGGTTTTACCAAGAATCAGACGTTTGGCGTGTCGTCCAGACGACGGGTTGGACGTCTGGTGACGACACCGGACGTCTAAAAGCAGTATTTCGCGAATGTACGTTCCTCTTGCAGTTACGGCCATGCAGGCCGCACTGTAAAGCTAATATGTATGGCTAAAAGTGGGTGATTCGCCTGTCGTGTGCAAGGATAGCTTCGGGAAGGCGTGGGACACGCCCTCCCACTCGTTTCGGACGTCTGGACAGCTTACTAAATGACCGGAAGCACTCCCAGACGACTGGAGGAGAGGTCGAACGTCTGGAGTTAGGTCTAGATGATCAAATAAGGGTTCTGGACATCTGAAGTTGACGCAGGAACTTAAGGTGAGACTCTAGTTACTTTTAAGACGTCTGGACCTTCTGCCAGACATCTAATTTAAGTCTGCAGTCTTATTTTTGACCCGTTGAGGGTCTGTTTGAGATCTGTTTTTCGCAAACGAGATATCTGTGGATTCCTTGCGAGTTCCTCTACATGTTAGAAGGCCTTTTATACTGTTCTAAACATTCCATTATGTTATGTTCCTTGGTATATGATTTCGATCTGTTGCGTATTCAGGGATTGCAGAGGCACGCGAGCCTACCGTTCGAGCTCTCAGTACTCCCAGATTGTCTGGTAGAGTGGTTTCCCCCTGATTTAAATTATAAGACATGAATGCATATGTGAAATTGGATAACTAGAAACCTAAGATGTGACATGACTCCTAGGACAAGAAGTACTTGCACTGTTGTATGCTTGTTTGAGATTGCAGTCTTAAATAAATGAATAGAAATGTAAACAACTGCTTGTTAATAAATAAGAGCTGCCTGTGAAATATGAAATACTTATGCTAATTAAACAGTTACCTGTGACATTACTTGCTGTATATGTAAATTGTAGAAATACGAGCTGCATGGTATAATCTGAGAATGGAATCGTAAATGACGAAACCTGATATGGAGTAACATGAGGAATACGAGCATGAACCCTACGGGGGATTAGGAGTAGAGCTCCTGTGGATAAATGGAATAGATCTGGAAATGTGAGTGGGAAGTGTACTGACCCTTGAGTATGTGGTACCAAGGAGAACAACTATCCTCTATTTAGTGTAGAGCAGAGCTAGCCACCCTTGGGTTGAGACCCGGGGTTAGGATTGGCCACTCTACACCGACTTCTTTGGCCCTCGCGTACACTGTACCAAGAAGAGCTACTAGTGTAGGGAGAGAGCTAGCCACCCTACGGGGTCCGGGGTTCACTTAGCCACCCTACATGGACTTGTTAGGCCTACTGGGTAAACCAGGGTAGTTAGACGAGAGTGCGCAGACTGTGGAGGGGTGAGACCCCTGTTTGGTTCTAAGGGGCTAGACCCCTGTTGCTGAAAGGGCTAGGCCCTATACTGTTCTGTGCTGTACTTTGGGCGTACCCGCTAGCAGAAACGACTGACCGCGTGGCAATGCGGGGTAGCTACCCATGCACTTATTGCGCGTGCCGTAGTCACCGTTACGTCTGTCTGTGACCTCGGGGTGGTTGACTGGTTGTAGGATTACCATGGGAGACTCTCCCGACCAGGAAAGCACCACGTGTACCTTCTACTCCTAGGAAAAGACTGCAATCAAGATCGTTCTCACGAGGAACACACGAGATCAAGAAAGAGATCTGAAAGTAAACCAATTGGTGAAAAAAATGACTTATAAAATAAATAATTGGAAAAGATAATTTACCTGTTAGCATTTACTGCTTTAGTTAGTTGGTTACCACTCTACTCAACGTTCGCTGACTCCGCTTTACTCGTGCCCCCTTTACAAGTCCAGGAGTTGAGCAGCCTAAGCTACCGGCTGCAGACGGTGCTGGGCTCAGTCGAGCCCAACAGTAATTCCTGTTGTTATATTTCCTTTTGCTAGTGAGTTAGACTGTTATACTATTTTTGTTTTTGTATCTTGTTCTCCTTTACTGTTGTGGTGGTGATATGTACTGTTAGCAGCTTTTACTTCCTTTACTGCTGTACTTTTTTACTGTTTATTACTTAGCATAGTGAATGTGGTTTATTTTCTTGCTTTTGGATATTTCTTGTTAGACGACTGAGTCTTGGGATTAGTCGAGTCGAGCCGGTCTCGTATCCTATAGGGATTTGGGAATCGAGTCGTAACCGGGCAGTAGAAGCAGCAGTTGTTGTTGTCGCTGATGTTATTGTTGCTGTGTTGTTGATGTCGTGGCTATTGTTTGCAGCAGTAGCAATAGCGGAAGGAGAGGAAGAGAGGAAAGGTTTGAGAGAGGAGGGCCTCTTAGATGGCTTGTCGAAGATCGACGACGCTGTCGGAGGGCCTTCCCCCTCTAGGTTTTCTCCTTCTAAACCCTAACCCACCAAGATCAGTGGCTCTGATACCATGTTGGAATTTTGGGGAGAATATGGACTTCATTAATTAGAAAAGAGAAGCCTTAACCCTCTTTATATAAAGAGGGCTTTGGCATGCATGGAAATAGAGATGAGCATTGGGTTGGGCCTTTGCAGGCTAGGCTCGACCGGACCCAAGCACATTTAATAAATGGGCTAAAAAGGCAGCCCAAGGCTCGACCCAAAATAAATTTTCTTGGCCCAAGCCCGACCAAGCCTAAAAAATAATGGGCTCGGGCCAAGCTGGGCCGACCCATTTATTCATATTTTAATTGTTTATTTCACTTATATCTATAAAATAATATGTAAGTAGAGTTTCGCATCAATAATTATTTTAAAGGTATAAAAAATAATATGATTTTGTACAAATAAGAAAAAATGACTTGTGCAAGATAATTATCTTTTTCAATTATGAAAATGATGGGATTATTATATTTGTCTTTTGTGTATATTAAAAGGTCTTTAAGTCCTCATAGGTACACGTCTAAACAAAATGATCCAGCTACTTGCATTGTAAATATTTAGCTTGAATATTCAACACATATAGCACATAACAAGCCAACCAAATGTAATCAAGTACAGGGAAATTAGAATAAAAAATAAAAGTACTCATCTTGTGTGTTCATATTTAGTTCAAATTTGGATGTTCACGATCTCTATGACAAGAAGTCAATGATTCATATCTAGTTAGCATGAGATTGTAGGATTACATTGCACAACTTACAGTTGCAGAAAGCACAATGGTAAAGGTTTTGTTGGTTAAAAAATAGCAAGAGCAGTCAATGTTTATTTAATGTTTAATGTATGATGCATATACGATATATATTTTGATAGACAGTATGAATTTATATACATATATGATATACATTAATGTAATTGGGCCAATAGGCTAGGCCTTAAGGCAACCCCATGAATGGGCTAATGAACCAAGCTGGGTTTGGGCTATCTTGACCCAAGGCCCAGCCCATTTAATAAATGGGTCATATTTATAACCTAAGCCTGCCCAAGTTAATTTCGGACTCGAGCTTGGGCTAATCCAATTGGGCTGGCGTGACCCAATGCTCATCCCTACATAAAAATACAACTAAACAATTACTAAAAATAGAAAAGACCTAAATGAAAGATTGCTCAATAATATCATATTGATTTTATTTTCTAACAAATAGAATATAGTAATGACAGTTGTTAAAAAAAGGACCATTACGAGAGGACACTTATCAATTGTGCAACAGGTGATTCATGTCAGAAGCACTCATATATAATGATAAATGTAGGAAATCGGTGGAAGCAAGAATTTTATACTTGAACTTATCAAATATAATACCACAAACAAAAAATGTTGCTTATAAACATTCTGTGCTGGAAGGAGAAAAGACTAAAAAGAGATCCTGGGTAAAATACCAAAGGCTGTCGAGCCATCCCCTGAGTTGCCCATCTCATTTTCATTTTTCTACTTTCAGAATATGACACTTTTAGAGGTGGCTTTTTCCTATGACAATATAGAACTTCAATGAAAATTCAGGCTCTTTTTTTTTCATGTTTCAGGAATCAGAGTCCTTACTTCTTGCTCAACCTATATTTCAAGTTGGCATTAAGCAATTTGTATCGTCATCTAGTATTGAAGTATCATCATCATGTACTATACCATCAAAGACTTCCATAATAGTTCTGCATTGGCTGCATCACGTATTGGTGGAGCACATTTGAAGCGAGTATCCCCATAGGGAATGTGTTCTGCTGAAAATGCCAAGTAATGGGGGCAAGTTTCAACGCTTAAGCTTGCACCACTGCTCTTTGCATCCTGATAGAATTCAATATAATATTAGAATAAAGCTGATTTTAAAAGTGCACGCATTAAACGCTACTGACAAGACATGCAAATTTGGATTTCACTGAAATTGCAGAGTTTTATCAAATCCAATTCATTTAATTTTTGCTAATCAAGAAAGGTTACAGAACAATATCACATGTAGCCAATTTATTATTGATATGCAATGAATCTACATGTAACTCAATAGAAATAGATTTCAAGAACAAAGGATATGCAAATTAGATTGCAGGATCTGCAATTAAATAACATAGTACCTAAGTGATCAGTTATGTATTTCAAAGTCCAATAAATTCGCTAATTTATTTGTTTTCATTTATAGCAATAGAAATGGTTCCCAATTTTAGCTTTTGTTTTTTCTTCTCATTATGACCAATATTCCAGATTTGTACCATCTATCACCATTAAGGAGCACATCTGATGAATGGATTGGAATGAAGATACTTCTTCCAAGACAAGGTGCTCAAAAAAAAGGAAGCAGTGGATACTTTGATGATGTCAAGAGAAGCTCGTGCATCTGACAAATGAACAATATGAAGATGAGCTCCTTCCGCACGACCACCTACTTTTGTATCCTCTGAAATTATTTTCAGCTCTCTTATTGCAGCTTCTTCCCTTTTTATCAAAAGGCAAACCACACAATCAAGATGGTAGATTGCTCACAATAGAAAGATCCACAGTGATCCGTTATGTAGAAACATGTTGACAATAGGGAAAAATTACTTCTAGGAGCATCTTGACAAAAGAGAAACTTTAAACATTATTGTCATCATACAGGAAAATTTTATCAAAAACTTTTATCTAAAGAGGTCAAAGGTTTGAGAAAGAATAATTCAGCCTACTAAAACAGGAAATTCTTACTGTACCCTACAATCTGTGCATGACTTTATTTTTTTCTTATGTAGGTAGGACATTTATCAAGGTTTTTCTCATTTCCCAAATATTCCCACTAATCACCCAAAATAACCTATAACACAATTCTACCAATGCTACGTTGAGCCACAAAAATGGACATGTGCTCTTAAGTACTCTTTACATAGCACCGTTTCCAACTATAACTTTCGTGTGATCTAGCCAAATGCATTACAAAAAAAACCCTTGAGAGAACCAATTCTTTGATTATCGGATAACCATTTGAAATATGTCCTACTGCATATAAAAAAGTTCTCAATATTGAAACACGGAGGTAACCCAGCATGGACCATGTCCCCTGTGCAACCAAGGTGGGCAGCATACACCTGCACTTGCACCATACTTATAAATGCACAAGTGTACACATCCATGCACATACATCAAACTACATTGCGATATTAACAAAGATCCTGTTTCGAAAGTGCACCTAAATACTTTCATCTTCAAGGGTGTGACAACCTTACAAATCAAAACCCCAATGCTCCACAAACTACCCCTCACCACCAATGTTAGGACCTTCAAAGGCGTCAATTGCATCATCATGCTTCTTTCCCCATGTCCATCCCAAACATCCCTAGGTAATAGATTCAACAACTTTAGACAAGCAGAAAAGAATAAAGAAGCTAAGGAAAACCTTCCAAATTAACACCTCAATGCTGCATAAACTAAGTTCCACCACAAACGTCTGCACTGCCTCAAGGCATTAATAGATTCTCACTGTATCACCATACTAAAAACCTAAGGCTTTCCTGGTGTTTATTCCTGCTTATATCCAAGACACTGATTAGTTGCTCTGGAAGGCAGAAAAATGCCATGAAGTTGGGAAACTGAACAAGACCAGCACAAATAGAAATAACTTTTGTTCTTGCTCAACAAGTTTTTTTTTAAAAAAAGGAAAAGGGTGGTCATCCAGTTGATAACCACCCAAGAATTTTTTTTGGAAAGGAAACCACCCAAAAATTATATTATATAAAGGCCAAAAACAACCAAATTACAAGTTGGAAACCCAAATATCGACCAAAGAAGAGATGCCAGTAGCAAAATTCTCAATGTAAGGAGTCCGACCCTTGAAAATAGTGGCGTTCCTGCCAAGCCAGATGCCCCAAACTACAACCAACACCTTAGCCTTCTCCTTGTTTGTCCTAGACACATTTCACCCACCATTCTAGTTCCCCTATCTAAATGACCTCCAGAAATCAGCAAAATTAGTGTGAGACAGCCACGCAAAGGAGAATCGACTTTAGACCTGTGCGGCAAAGGAGCATCCAAAAAATAAATGATCGACATCTTCATATGCTGCGAGGCAAAGCGAGCAAACCTTCTCAACATCTGGGACCCATCTAGCCCTCCAAACTCTTATCACGAGTCTACCTCTCCTGAGCAACTAGGAGATTTCGACCTTTGACGAACAAGAAGCTGACCGGATCTGTCTGCACTCCCTAATGAGATCCAAGTTTACGATTGAACTATCACTGCCCAACTTTCTATAGGCCTCTCTCATAGAGAACTCACCTTCTTCCCACGTAAAAGCATCATTACCATCTTTAGGTGTGAAGCCCTCCAACTCTTGCAACAGTATCTATAACTCATCAATTCTTTGATCGGACAGATTTCCCACAAATGAAGGGCATACTCCTCCCAACAGTCAATCACTTTGCCCTCCTTAAAGGTAGCCAACGCAAACAATCTTGGGAAGTGATGTTTCATAATGCCTTGACCCATCCAATCATCTATCCAGAAACAAAAGGCATTACCCGCCCCAATAGATTGGACAAAGAAAGACTGCACCTTCGATAACACCAACGATAAGCCCTTGCAGAAATGAGAGAGGAGACATCAAAACAACCCAAATCAAGGCATTTCCATAGCAAGCCTTCACAATCTTCCCAAAAAGCCTCCCATGAGCTCAAAGAATTTGTTAATCCATTTAGACAAGATCCTGACATTCATTTTTCCCAATTCCCTCACCCTCAAACCTCCTTCCTTCACCGGTCTACATACCCCCTCCCAAGCCACCATCCTTGCCCCCTTCCCGACTGAACCATAGTTTGTCTAGAAGAAATCCCTCATCAACCGGATATCTTCTTTTCAACCTTCTGCGGTATCTTCAAAATCGAAGTAAAGTAGGATGGCATAGAAGCTAGGACCTCCTTCAAAAGCTTTAGCCTTCCTCCCCTCAATAGGACCTTGGACACCCATCCTGCCAACCTCCTCTCCAATCTATCAATTAAAGGGGCCCACTCCAACACCGGGATTCTCCTATCAGACAAAGGGAGCCTAAGGTAGGAAATGGGCAAACAACCTTCAGTCATATGCAACTCCATGCTACACCTGCAAGCATCCTCAGGCAACATCTGGAAGGGAACAAAAGTAGATTTAGAAAAATTAATCTGCAAATCGGAAGCCTCATCAAACAACTTCAAAAGGATTCGCCTTTTTGGTGCTTCAACATCTAATCCTTCCACAAAGAAAACAATATCATTTGCGTACTGAAGCAGCGATATCTACACTCCCTCTCCCATCAAGAAGCCCTTAATCAGATTCCTCTCATAGATCCTACCAGCATATCTCGCTAGTGCATCTACCAGAACAAAAAGCATTGGTGCCAAATGACATCCTTGCCTAACCCCCCTCCTCGACTGTATCCATCTACCTATCTAGTAACCATTGATGAGATGGGAAAGGACATCGTCATCACACACCTCTTCATCCAATCCACCCACCAAGTAGGAAAACCCCTCTTCATTAGCAATGCCCAGATAAAAGGACCACTGGATCGAATCATAAGTCATGCTAAAATCCACCTTCCATAACAATGCCTTTGTCTTCTCTGACCCTTAATAGGGGTGCTTCGCACTCCTTACTCAACAAGTTGACTTTCCACCTTGCCATCATAATATCTTTTTCGTTATGTCCTTGTGAAAAAAGAAAATGCAGATACCTTGAAGGAAAAATACCCATGGCACAAGAAATATCAGTTAATTGGAATAACTTTACATCTATGCTTAATGGCGATAGAAAAATATATCCAATTCACCTAAAGACCTAATATCTCTATCGAGTTGTCTTATAAGTTGACAATCAGTTCTGAGGAGTGGATCCTAGTATCCTTAGGTACTATATACTATAACACCACCCCTCCCCTCCTCTCCCTTTCCTTCTTCTTTACTAAAAAAACCCTAATTGTCATCAAGTGCTGGGGGAGTGCTTTGGCATGATTTTTCCTTCAAAGTTTTCCACATTAAATCTTGTGTTTGCAATCATTTATGTTTGTGTAATATCATTTTTACTTAGTAACTAAGTGAGTTTCCATACAAGAATCTTATAGTTTTAAGGATACTCCATGTAGTTGCACATGCTCTAGGATAATACAAATTATTTGCAGATTGAGGAGTTTTATGGTTATTGTTGAAAGATGTGTTTATTGGAGTGATACGTTTAGTACTACATAATGGAATGAAGAAAAGAATAGTGTATGGGAATCTATAAATAAACTTTTATACCCCCCATTTATTTCTTGAGAAGAATGAAAATATCTCGTCGTATCGGGACCTTCTCTTATCATTTTCTCTCCACTCTTCATGAGTGAATTTTCCACGTAAATCTAAATTTTTCTATTGTTATGCTTCAATATTACTCTTCAATATCGCATTATTTATTTCTTAAAATGATATCGGAGTAAGTCGATCTTGGATTCTCTTATTAAAAGATTATTATATCGTTGTTATATTCTTCTATGAGATGCCAACAAGGGCATCTCACAACAGCAGTGCCGACAATCGATGGAGGTGCGCGGGCGAAGAAGATGGGGAGAAGAAGGTCATGATAGCGATGGATGTGGAGTGTGCTGTGAGGCATCGCAAGAAGCATCACCGTAGCACCACCTGGGCCTTAGCCGCCGCTGGGGCGCTAGAGCTCGACCATTGGCCTGCGGAGTCGAAGGTAGCGGCAATGGGCCACGATTGAGCGCGCTGGGTTGCACAGATCACGCATGGCAACACGAGGTGGTTGATCGAGGCAATCTTGCACCAGGAGAGGTGGCGATCACGAGAGATCCTTGCGCCAGTAACGATGTTAGCAAAGTAGAAGCAGCGACGAAGGAGATCACGCCGCTGCGGGAGGTCACGAGATCCACGTGGCTACAGCGGCATGTGGATTGGGGTTCAATTGGAACCCTAGGAACAAAATAAAGTATTTCTTTCATCTTTTACCCTATGTTTCTATATATTTGTTGTCCTTATATTAAAAAAAAAATATGGGAAAAAGGTAAAGAGAAAAGAGACCGCTAAAGAGAGAATAAAAAAAATTGTTATTGAGTTTAAAAAAGCAAACAAATCAAAGAGAAAAAATTTGAAAAAAAAGAAAGAAAAGAAAAATAAATAAATAAAGGGAAAAATAAAAAAAAGGAGGATGACGTTGAAGAGAAGAGAGGGAGAATCTCTTCTATATTTTATTTATTTTCTATGCTATTTTATTTTCCTATATGAATATGAGAGAAATAGGGAGTATAAGAGTTTATTATGTAATCTTAACTAACACTAGATCAATGCTTGCAAATTATCTTCGAACTCTACTTACACCCATCTACAAGTAAGTTGAAGATGTAAAGAAATTGGCGACACAAGGCAACCGTGACCTGACTGCATCAGTTGAGGATGCAAAGAAGTTAGTGACACAAGAGGTATGAGGAAGTTGTGACCCAACAGCATCATTTTATTTGTTTTGTATTTTTTACTTTGTAGAGTAGGAATATCTCTTGTGAAAGCTGAGCTTTCTATACTTAAACTTGAGGGGGAGTGTTAAGAGATGTGTTTGTAGAGTGGTACGTTTAGTATCATATAGTGGAGTAAAGAAAAGAGTGGTGTGTGGGAGCCTATAAATAAGTTTTTGTACCCTCATTTATTTCTTGAGAAGAATAGAAATATTGCCCTATCGGAGCCTTCTCCCGTGATTTTTTCTTTGCTCTTCGTGAGTGAGGTTTCCGCGTAAACTCATGTATTTTTTATTGTTATGCTTTGATATTACTATTCGTTTCCAAATTATTTATTTCTTAACAATTATGTTTTAGCCCTTATTATGTGAGATCTAGTGCTTTCTACACCATAAGGGCTTTTTAGAAGAGGTATAGCTCATTGTTACGATCACATTTGTGTAAACCAAGTTTATATGGATTTCTTCCATTGTATTAGCATTTTGTGGCCTACAAGTAGGGTGGAGCATTTGTTCCGGCCCAACCCAAATCCAAAAAGGCCCATTTTATTTTTTGGACCTCGGGCCCGGTCGAAGGCCCAAAATTTTTCCCAAATCAAGGCTCAAGCCCAACCCATGTTGATGGGCCCAATATCAATGTTTAGGCCAGGTTTTCGAGTCAAGCTTGAAAAGCCCATTAAGGTCCGTTACCTAGAAAATGAAAATCTGTTCATCCATATATAGAGTAGTTGGCCTGTTAGTATAGCTTTAATGTACATAAAAGAAAGAAAACTTTGACATGGTGGATCAAATGATTTTGTGCTATTAAATTTTCTCACAAGTTAGGCTCTCAGTTTCTAACCATCACTAATTAAAAGCAGTGTATTTGTTGAGTAAATGCTCGACATACTCTACATCGAATATTATCTTTAGCAGCAAGTGTACACAACTTTAGATGCCAATATACACACACATAATCATAACCTCATTATGTGGGCCAAAAATTAGCCCTCACAAAATAAGGAAAAATATAATTTACGTAAAAAAACATGTTAATGGGTCATCTCGAGTTTTTCGAGTTTGGGCTAGGTCGGGCTCAAGCTTATATTTTCCTAAAAAATCAAGGCCCAAGTCCAACCCATATAAAAATTCAGGTCAAGCTGAGTCAGGTTTTGTCGAGTCAGGTTTGGGCTAACTCGGCCCAATGCTCCACTCGACCTACAAGGTGAATATCAGGCAGCGCCAACCAATTAAGGTAACCTCCAACTTAGTAATCATTTTAGTCAAATTTTAATCTGATCAATCAGCCAAAGGTTGATTTTGGGAACAAGGTTTAACCAACAGATTAAAGTAGTGCTTAACAAGTCAAACCTCTTATTTTGGCATTTGAGGTTTTGTCCAACTAGCTGAACTTATATCCAACTAGTTAGACTACTCGACTGAGGCTTTTGATCTTTGTTTTTATACTCTTCAACGGGGGGAGATAACCCTTGTAGAGCATGATGCTGCACTAAAATTCAAATGGGAGGATTTGGATTATCATGGAAATGAGACATGGAAGTAGTATAAGAAGATTTTAAAGCTTTGATAAAGAATAGAACTTAGGAAGTGGTGGATATACCCACACGCACCTATATAGCGGACTCCCGGTGGGTGTATGCTATCAAGTATAAAGCGGATGGATAGGTGGAATGGTACAGGGTATCTTTTTCAACTCTCTTGGCATTTACACCTATTAGACATAGAAAATGCCTTCTTGAATGGAGATCTCAAGGAGATCTATATGCATATGTTACGTTATGTTGTGTTATGTTGTGAGGGGGATTGTTTGGAGTTTTGTAATTTTTCCATTCACCTCTCTCTATAAAAGGAGGTGTAGAGCTTTCTTGCGAAATAAGATTTTTCATTTCCTTTAACTTGATATTAGAGTCAAGTTGAGGATTCCACCGAAGAAACCCTAACCCCACCATCAGCCCCCCTCCTCCTTGCCACCGCAATCAGTAGCACCATCGACAGCCCCGCTGACAACGCTGCCACCTCCCTAGGCCATCGCCGCTGCCTGTTGTTGGCCGCCGGCTGCCGCCAGGCCATCGTGCACCGTCTTTCCTTCTTCGTGCTCTCTCTCTCGCTGCCTGCATGTTTAGCAGCAGGGAGAGGGCACATCAGTGCCTTGGGTTGATTGAAGGACCTTTAGAGCATGATTGATGGAGTGTTAAAGCCAAGGGTCTTCCGGAAAGGTGATTTGATGTTATTTTCAGATCTTATCTAGTAGTTTTGGGGTGTGTAATCCCTGCTTTTGATGATCTTGTAGGGTATGTATTCCCCTACGTAGTATCAAAATCAAATCTGTAGGTATTTACGGAGGAAAAATCAGATTTGGGTAGTGTGATTTTGTGGACATGATAACTTCTTCTCGGTCAAAGATTGTGCTGGGAATCGTCGTGGGTGACTCTTCTCCAACCACTGGTGTGACGTGGTTGATTGACTTGGGTGCCTCCAATCACTTATTTGGTAATCCGCAGTGTTTTGGGTAGATTCAATCTGTTTCTCAAGGTCGCACTATACAGGTGGCTGATGGGCGACATGCTCCTATTGATAGTCAGGGGGTAATTAATGTTACCCCATCTATGCAGCTCAACTGTGTTTTGTTTGTTCCGTATTTGTCCACAAACTTACTCTCTATTAGTGAAATTATTAAGCAAATGGATTATTGTGTGATCTTTGATAAGCTTGGATGTATTTTCCAAGATCAAATGACAAGGAAGACTATTTGTAGTAGATATAAAGGAGGTGTGTTGCAGTGGCATAGCTGCAGCTTGTCAGATTAGTTCCACTTCAAGGAGTGTGTTGCAGTGGCATAGACGGTTGGGTCATCTGTCTTGGGCTAAATTACGCAGACTTATTCCACATGTGTCCCAACAACACAACTTTCCTGTGATGCATGCCAACTTGGAAAGCATCATAGATCTTCCTTTGCAACTGTTGTTGGACCACGTATGTCTTCATGTTTTCAGTTGGTGCATCTTGATGTTTGGGGTCCTAGGACTCCTAAGAGACAAGGACATTATTATTATTTGATTGTGGTTGATGATTTTTCCCGATTATCTTGGTTATTTCTCATGAATAACAAGTCGGAAGTGAGTCCCCTGATTGAGAAGTTTGTGTTAATGATAAAGAATCAGTTTAATATCTGCATCAAGACAAGTCAAATATGATAGTGCATTGGAGTTTTGTACCCGTCAGCTAACAGATCTCTATGGTTTGCATGGTATTATTCATCGAACTGCATGTCCCCACACCTCTCAACAAAGTGGGGTTGCAGAGAGGAAGCACAGACACATTCTTGATATGGCCAAAACTCTTCTTATTCAGAATAGTGTGCCACATTACTAGGGAGATGCAGTTCTCACAGCCTACTATCTCATTAATAAACTGCCCTCCTCAGTGATCCATGAGCAGGTGCTTTGGCAGGTGTTATATCCAGATGCAGAGTTGTTTGATGTTCCAACCAAGACTTTTGGGTATTTGGCTTTTGTTCATCTTTTTGGACCTGGCCGCGATAAATTAGCACCTAGAGCAATCAAATATGTGTTTCTTGGCTACTCTCGTACTCAGGAGGGGTATCAATGTTTTGATCCTCTATGCCAAAAGCAATACATTAGTGCAAATGTCACCTCTCATGAAGTTGTACCTTATTTTTCTGTTGCTGCCAGACAGGTGCAGAGTGTGCCAGAGTATGCTCCTATGCTAGTTGCTCCTATACTGTTTGTTGTATTCTCAGGTAGTAGTAGTTCTCCTGCTATTGGGCCATCTGCTAGCACATTCAGGCCAGTACCAACAAATGATAGAACATTCAAGGGTCACACTTATCAGTTACTAGTTGTGTACAGGACAAAGCCTCCTATTTTGCAGTCTCCTTTGGTTAATGTTGAGAACCTAGAGGCTACTTCCACTCAGGAGATTCCAACAGGTACAGATACTCGCACAGAGGAGGCTCTTTTAGATACTGTATCAGCAGATGTGGAGGTTGAGACCACTGATAGTGCTTCTCTTGTAGAGGTTTCTACAGGTTCTATTTCCATGAGTGTTGATAATGATATGCCTATTCAAAAGGCTCCTCGATCATGTGCCCATTACCGTGTGGTTAGGAGTGTAGTGTCTACTCTCTTGGTGCTGCATTTTATGCATTTACAACTACTGTGTTTACTTCTGAGATACCTACGTCTTATCAACAATCACTTCTGAGTCACATTGGAAGGCTCCAATGGAAGAGGAGATGGCTGCTCTTCGTGATAGGGTCATCGGGAGCTCACTTCTTTACCCTCTGGTGCGCATCTTGTTGGAGCTAGGTGGATCTTTGCCTTAAAATATAACCCCAATGGGTCTATTTCTAGGCATAAGGCTCATCTTATAGCCAAAGGATTCACTCAAACTTACTGAGTGGATTTCTTTGACACTTTTTCACTAATTGCTCAGCTCTCCACTGTCCGTATTCCTATTTCTGTGGCAACACATTATGGACGGTCGTTTTATCAGCTGAACGTCAAGAATGCATTTCTTTATGGCAACCTTTAGAAGGAGATATACATGCAACAGCCCTCAGGTTTTGAGGTTTAGCGAGAGTGCGTGTGCAAACTACTTAAGGCAATTTATGGCCTTAAGTAGAGTCCCAGAGCATGGTTCCAACACCTATCAAAGGCATTGTCAGTGATTGGATTACAGAGGTCTTCTTCTGACCATTCTTTATTTGTGAGGAAGACCAGTAGGGATGTTGTGGCCCTACTTGTATATGTAGATGATCTTATTACCACAGGTGATGACATGGCAGGTATATCCCAGGTCAAGGAGTATTTGGCACAACAGTTTGTTATGAAAGACCTTGGGAGACTCGGGTACTTCTTAGGTATTTAGATTGCCACAAGCAAGTAGGGGATTGTTATCTCCCAAAGGAAGTATGCATTGGATATTCTTCAGGAGGCTGGCATACTTAGGTCTAAGGGAGCAAACATCCATATGGATCCAAAGGTTCACCTATTTGTTGAGTCTGCTCGATTGATGGATAAGAGGCATATTGGTAGCTTGTAGGGAAATTTCTCTATCTGATTGTCACTAAACCAGATATCAGCCCTACAGTGGGCAAGTTATGTCAATTTCTAAATAGGCCTACGAATGAGCATTGGCAGGTAGTCATGCAGGTGTTACGATATATCAAGGAGGCTCTAGGTCGAGGTCTTTTGTTTTAGAGAGGAGCTCCTATGATTGTTGTTTGATACTCTAATACAAACTATGTTGGTGATATTGGAGATAGAAGGTCTACCACAGGTTTCTGTATCTTTGTTACAGGAAATTTGCTAACATAGGGGAGCAAAAAGCAGCGCGTGGTGTCGCGTTCTAGTGCTAAGTCAGAGTACCGTGCTATGGCACATACAGCTACTGAGATGATCTGGATACGGTCATTACTGAAGGACCTGTGTGTTGCTATTGAGGAGCCTACGAAGATGTATTGTGATAACAGAGCTACCACATATATAGCTAATAATCCTATGTTTCATGAACGGACGAAGCATGTGGAGGTAGACTGTCACTATACTAGAAGTCTGATTCAACAGGGTCTACTTCACACCTCATGTTTAGCTTCTTGAGAGCAGACTGCAGAAATGTTCACCAAACCATTACCACGCCCCTTAATTGAGATGTGTAGAAACAAGCTGAACATGACTGATATATATGCCCTAGCTTGAGGAGGAGCATTACATTATGTTGTGTTATGTTGTGAGGGGGTTTTTGGTTATTTTTATAGTTGTTTAGAGCCTTATAATTTTTCCCTTCACCTCTCTCTATAAAAGGAGGTGTAGGGCTTTCTTACGAAATAAGACTTTTCATTTCCTTCAACTACATATGCCACTAGATATGCACAACATGGAAAGTGTTGTAAACACTCAGGAAATCTTTTTATGGGATAAAGCAAGCTCCAAGAGCATGGTTCAAAAGATTGAGGATCATTCTAAAAGACCAAGGTTACAAGCAAGGAAATAGTGATCATGCAATGCTTATCAAGCATTGTAAAAACAAGGTTGCTTTCCTTCTAGTGTATGTTGATGGCATGATCATCATAGGTGGTGCCCATCAGGAGATTCATAATTTCAAAAGAAAACTAACAAAAGAATTTGAAATCAAGGATCTTGGTAATTTGAAATATTTTCTTGGAATTGAAATTGCAGGATCCAAAGATGGGTTTTCCATCTGCCAAAGGAAGTGTGTTTCAAACTCATCAAAGGAGACTAGGAAACTTAGGTGCAAACTAGCCATTACTCTAATTGAAGCCAACCACCACTTGTGGACAATTGCTTGGTGATTCTCAAAAGCATAAGTACTAGAAAATTTTGCGGACACTTATCTGTCTCACCTTGGCCCAACACAATATTACATACATAGTGGATGTATAAGCTAGTTTATGCATGCACCTACAAATGTCCATCTCAAGGCAATGAATAGGATCATTTGCTACTGATGACTCTACAATTATTAGTATTAATCATATCAATTAGAGTAAATCTCGAGGGTGCATGTGCATTAATGTCATATTATAGTGGACCTGAGAGCAATACATGCATACTGTGTGACTTCTACAGTTAGATTGCTAAGAATTAATGTTTATGACCCTGTGTACAAGTGCATATTGAAATAGGTCTCAAATGAGCAATTGGATCGTACAAATGAATCCAGATCGACGAACGAAGTCCAACAGACTCAAAATTACCTCGATCCGACCTCTGTATCTCCCACAACAAGGCTGAGAAGTTTTGACCGTTAATCTGATAATCAACGATCCTCGTTGCACCACGTGGCAACCGCCCTGCCCTCCATCGCGCAATTGCCTCTCCTCTTCACCATGAGCCATCGTTAGATTACCATCAAATGACCCTCAGTGCGCCATGTTGCTCTTCATCAACGACCGTCGATCTCCATCAGACGATAGCAAGCACACGAGAGGAAAATAAAAAATGTGACATCATGCCCATGGCACAATGGTTTGCACCTCAACCCCACGTGCGGAGGACGCGCGATCGAACCTTCACGAGGGCCAAATTCGGTGCGCCCGAGCGGCGGAGGAAATTCAACTGTGGATGTGGGAGCGAATGGTGACAATAGCAGCAACGTGGCGCGATCTCGCTTGCCGAATGCGCGCAATCAGCAACGTACAATCTAACACCGCATCATATGCATGGGCAGGGCACGATCTGAAGCGTGTGGCCACACGCAATCTTGACCGTCGATCATTGACGGACAGTTGCAAGCACGAGCACATAGATCGTGTGTGATGGCAGCTGGGCGCGCACGTGCGCCAGTGGGCGCATGAGCTAGGATACAGCAACATTTGCAGTTGGCCTACAGTGACGTCATGGCTGTCGCTAATGGTACAATACTTATTTTGGCCACCTCTCCTCCATTATAAATAGCCCTAAGAACCTCCATTGCAAGGCATCTCTCAACACCTTCTACCAAGCACGTCCCCCACCTCCATAGAGCTTCAAAGCAAGGTCCCGGAGCTATCGAGCCGCCAACGGAAACCCCTCCACCGCTATGGTTGCCTCACCCCTCCATTTTGTGCATTTATTCTTTAGTTTAATGTTTATGCTGCTTTAAGTTTTCATCTATCGTTATAGTTATAAAATGATTCTGATTATGCAATATATTATCATCTTGCTTTGTCACGTCTTTGTTTCATGCATAGTTAGCAATAACCATATTATTATCATGAATCTCTAACCCTACCACACACACACACACACACACACACACACACTCTCTCTCTCTCTCTCTCTCTCTCTCTCTCTCTCTCTCTCTCTCTCTCTCTCTCTCTCTCTGCAAGCAAACGAAACGAAATATTTTGTGACATTAAAGTGATTAACTGATCCAATTTCATTCCTCCTCGTATTCGACACTCATACTCATGCTCGTTCTTCTTTTAAAATTGACGTCGTAAACGCATGTTACAACAACTTAATCTAACGCATTTTCCAACGTCAATTTTTTGGCGCCGTTACATGGGAGGCAATGGATCTTTGAGTCGCTTTCATATCTACATTAGTGATATTCATTAGATTTCTCTCTCACTTTTCTTTCTCCCTATTGATTAGTTGCAGGACCACGGCGCCTAGGCGAAGGGAGGAGAGCGATCAACGTGGTATTGGAGCAAAGTGCGGAGAAGACTGTTATGAGTATCACTCTACCTAGTGTAGTCTGATCTTTCTTTTATTTTCGAAAAAGAAAAGAAAAAAATTGCATTTAGGCTTGTGCATAAATCCTAGGTTAGTTGATTGTTTGCTTGCCAAAAAAAATAATAAAAATAAAAATTCAAAAAAAAAAATAGCATGGTAAATTGTTACTTGATCCACATCTCAAACCCACCACCCAGAAAAAAATATATTCGCTTTGCACTCTAATATCTTTTGAAAATCATGTTGAGTGTTTCTCCTTTTAAGTGATGTTTGCGAAATCACCCATTGTTGTATTGGGCCGCATCACTCATCAAAAATTAAAATTGATTCACCAAGTAGAATTGCATGAACTTTAAGGTGAATACATTAGGTTGTTTTTCTAGGGCCACATCACTTACACTAAAG
The DNA here is from genome assembly GCA_037157565.1 of Thalassia testudinum. Lineage (NCBI taxonomy): Eukaryota > Viridiplantae > Streptophyta > Magnoliopsida > Alismatales > Hydrocharitaceae > Thalassia > Thalassia testudinum. The sequence continues at coordinate 16,718,356 of JAZHRO010000002.1, read as the reverse complement.
GAAATTTACAATCACCCATTGTATGCAAAACTTTCTGTGCCAACTACAAACATTGCTTGAAAACATTAAGAATTTCAACCCTAAAAAAATACTAAGCAAGGACAAACCATTAAAAGACACCACATTTAAAAATCTTGCTCGAAAAACCTTGTTTTGTTGAGTGCACATACATGCTTAAGTGGATTAATCAAGAGGCACAACCCCTAACAACGCCTCATCACATATCTTGAGCATAAACACTGACGTAGCCCACATTAAAATTGAGTAGGCATGCCCTAGGTAGGACTAATCTAAGTCGTGGAGGTGTAACTGGGTTTGTTAAGCACTTGGCCTTAATTCCCATTGTAAAACCTGGTGTCTAAGGCTGCAGGGAAGTGTCAAACTACTGTGGTTTGGGGATATCAAGGAACCGGCGGCACAAGCCAAAGGAAGAACCTTCCCCTCAATTCCCTCGTAATCAACCTGGTCGGATTAACTTTGGGAAAAGGGGTTTAAGTGCTTGCAAATTTGATTATTCTTTCAAGGCTTCTAGGTCACATAGGTCTACACTATAGAGCCTAGCTTGTTTGCTTAGTTGTGCAAACACAACTCTCTCGTCTGTTCTTCCCTCATCCCTTCACTTCTTCCAAACCATGAATTTCAATGCCTATCATTCCTTCCCAAACTATCCTTAACATGATTTGTATTCTAACCCAGGTAGACTGTATCCACAGTTTATTTGGGATAACCAACCACCTAGTTGGGGATGTAACGTAAGACTTGAGTACCTTGAATACCCCTCTTATCCCAACTATCCCAATTTTACCCAACCCGCACCAACTTCCTATTGGGATACATTCAACTCACCTACTTAGGGTTATGGTCCAAACCTTAGGGATTCTTATCTTGATTCTCCTTATGATGACTCCTCTTTTAGGTCACACCCACCCACTAACCAATCTGATAAGACCTATGCTCTAGGAGAACACCAAGACCCCTACCCTTTCCAAGACTATAACCAAGGCAGGTCATCTGAATTTAAGGATTTCTCCTACTTAACCTATGAATTGGAAGGGATGCTAGAAAAGTAGAAATCAAATGACCCTCAATCCTTGATCGAACAGCTGCGAGCACAAGCACACAGATCGTGTGTGATGGCAACTGGGCATGCGCGTGTGCCAGCCAGCACGTAAACTGGGATACAGCAACGTTTGCAGTTGGCCTACAGCGACGTCCTGGCTATCACTAATGGTGCAATACTTATTTTGGTCACCTCTCCTCCATTATAAATAGCCTTAAGGACCTTCATTGCAAGGCATCTCTCAACATCTTCTACCAAGCATATCCCCCACCTTCATAGGCTTCAAGGCAAGCTCTCGAAGTTGTCGAGCTGCCAACAAAAGCTCCACCACCGTGGCTGCCTCGCCTCTCCATTTTGTGCATTTATTCTCCAGTTTAATGTTGCTTTCATCTATCGTTATGGCTGTAAAACGATTCTGATTATGTAATATATTATCATCTTGCTTTGTCACGTCTTTGTTTCATGCATAGTTAGTAATCACCATATTATTATCATGAATCCCTAACCCTACCTCTCTCTCTCTCTCTCTCTCTCTCTCTCTCTCTCTCTCTCTCTCTCTCCGCAAGCGAACGAAACGAAATATTTTGTGATATTAAAGCAATTAACTGATCTCATTTCATGCCTCTTCGTGTTCGTAAACATATTCTACAATGAACAACTTAATCTAACATGTTTTCCAACGTCAGCTACTTGAAGAAAAATCCTAATAAATGATTGCTATTCATAAAAAGAAACAAACTTGATGTTGAAGGGTACAAATGTAGACTAGCAGGAATTATAGACAATATGAGACCAACCACAAGTTACATGGTATTTCTAGGGGTAATGTTATTATTTAGAGAAGCAAAAGGCAAACTACATGCAAAATGCCAAGTGTTGAGGCAAAGTACAGAGTGATGGTCCTGTATTTTAATAAATAAAAAATCATGTCAGACATTGGCACATTTATCAACTTGCCTATGTAAATACCTCAATGTGCCCCTAAAAGATAGTACCACATGAGAAATTTAAGAGAGTTTCAAGTAGTATATAAAAGTGGAGGCATGCTACTAGTTAACGTGGGCTTAAGCATTTTGAGCTAGTTGGTGGCAAGTCCATCGAAGACTATGGTTCAACGATATTAACTAGATAACAGTCAGATGGCATGCTTGGAGTGGGACCCTAAGGCGTTACAGCCTGTGAAACTCTATTACGATAACAAGGCTACAGTAAATCTTGTAAACAACCAATTCCTTATGATAAAACCAAATCATAAAGTTAGATCACCACTTTATATAAGAAAAATTTGACTCAAGAAATATGACACCTATACATTAAGTGTAGTGATAAAGTGGTTGACATTCTCGCAAAAGAGCTTGCCACAATACACTTTAAGGAAAATATTGGCAAGTTGGGAATGTTTGACATATACGTCCAATTTAAGGGGGAATGTTGAGTTGTATTTTAAGCTAATAATCAAATCTTGGGGTTAGATCCAGTTATCCTTGGGTACTAAATATTGTAAGACAGCTATTTCGTTTATCCTTTAATGGAGAAAATGCCTAGCCACAATCAAATGCTAGGGGGAGCAATTTTTCCCTCCAAGGCTTTCCATGTTAAATATTATGTTGCAATTTTTTATGCTTGCGTGATATATGTTCTACAATCTCCATTGTGTGTTATAAGGATGAATGTGTGAATTCCTACATCCTCTTCTCTAAAATCATAGAGAAGTTTCCATGTGCCACGTGGTGGCAATAGGGACCTCTCCCACAAAGTATGCACCCCATAGACACAAAGACCACATCTAGAAATGGAGGGGCCTATGAGAATTCTTTGTGTGAAGCCCTCCATGGTTGCTTGACTCCTCTATATTCTTAGTCATAAATCGAGATAAAGAATGAGATCATATGGCACCTCTTTGCACAAGGGATCCACAACACGAAAAACCATTCAATGCTAAGGATTTCTAATAACATCCAAAGGAAACACAACCTTTTGAAAAAATTAGTTAAAAGACCTTATTGAAACCACATGAGATGCCAGAGACAACACCTATGATGATTACCTTAAGAAATACAAAGATCTTGAATGAGGTGATAGCATCCATTTTCTACATAACAAAACCAGAATCGCAAAATCATGCCCCTAACTTTTGCTATTCATGTTGCTATCCATTTGCTATCCATTTGGTATGAAATGTTGAAGAATTAAGTTACACAAATTTCATGTTCCTTCTAACAAACATTGCCATTGTCTCTGTAGAACTTGATAGCAAGGAGAAACTAAAAAAGAAAAATTGAAAAAAAAATCATTTTTACGAAGAAAGATTAATGTTGGTGCCTAACATTATTTAGAAGCAGTACTTCCTCGGATTTTTTTCCTATTTCCTTCTCAAAAACCCGTCTCAAAATTGGCTTTCCTAAAAAGCCAATATAAAAAAAGTCAAGTTCCTTGGCTTTCTTAAGCTTTCTTGTTGATTCACTTGAGAGTCCACCTCCAAAACTTGCTTCATTGAAAAACTTCCTCTCAATTTTCTTGAGAAGGTCATCTTGGAGAGAGTGCTTCTAAGTAGTGGTTGACTATGTCCTTGGTGTGTTCTAGTAAGGAGGTCTCTGGCAAGTTCTCATGTGCATGATTGCGTTTGAGACCTCAAGAAAGATATTGTGTGATTGAGAGTGTCCTAGAATTCGCCTATGAAGCCCCATTTGGTAGGGCATTAAATGAGAGTATTGTCCTATGTGGCATGGTTAAATTGCTATAGTAAATGAATAATACAAGATATTAGTGCCCACCACATTAGCTCCCATTATTACTTACAACATATCAACTCATCTATTACATCCATCACCACTAACCCACTCCCAATACAAATAAACGCAAAAATTACTTACAACATATCCATTCACCTATCACATCTATCCCTATTAACCTACTTCTAATACAAATAAAAACAAGAACACTAGTTCTTTAACTAAAAAGAACATGCAAAATCTCATGTACCCTTTAAAGAATGGATATCACCAATGATATATGTGGTTATATTACACGGATGATATTTGGTTCAAAAACTAAATATTGCTAGTGATATTTAGTTAAAAATTAAATACCATCGATGAGATTTAGTTCGGTGAAATATCACAAATGTAATTTGATTTATAATTTTTTTAAAAGGGGAAAGGACCGTTATCCTATTGATAACTACACACAAATTTGATTTAGAATTAAATATCACCAGCATAATTTAATTCAGAACTAAATATTACTAATGCAATTTAGTTAAGGGGAGTAGGGCATAATTTTGCATGAACTTTTTTTTTAATGTAGATTTCCTGTAAAAACAAAAATCAATAACATATTAACTCACCCACTACATCTACCCCTACTAACCCACCACTCCCAAAATTTACAACTTTCAAGACTTTACCTAATTCCTAAGCTTGAAAGCTCTTCCAAGCGGGGCCTAAGAGTGCATTGTGAGTAAATTGTTGTGGTAGAATGGGAATTTGCTTCTTGTATGGTAGACCAAGACTCTACTGCTGTTTGTATTTAAAGAAATATGTGTATCATATTTTCCTACTGTCATTCTATGAGCACATGATCCCATATATAAAATAAATAGAAATGCAATAGTTAGGTATCCAAACTGAGCAAATAAAATGGCAGAAATGCCATGACTGAGTAATAGTTGCAACTTCAAATCAATAGATCCATGATTACAAGCTTTTCTCATGAGATTTCTGCTATCAACAGGGAAAAGAAATTAGTTTACTCATAAAGTGGTAAGTCTTACCAAGAGGCTGGCCTTGTCTTGAGATATGTTGAATACAATCTAGCATCTGAAGTACCATCATTGGGTACATTGGAGTCATCAGAATTCAGCTGAATTTCTGCATGGACAAGCAAAGGCCGCTTGTTCTTTGCAAGAACATGCATTCCCTCCTATTAAGGACAACAGCAATTTAGAAAATGAAAAGCAATCATAACGTTGGGTGCATGTGCTGCTCTTTGTGATATATGAATTATAGAATGTGAAATTCGAGGTGCAATCACTGAAGAATCTCAGATAAGTTGCGAAAGCTTTTTTGAAAAAAACAGAACAAGTAGTCATTCAGGTGCAGTGGCTATCCCAGAATTTTATTAATCAAAAGTTGCAATAGCTAGGTGAATGTTAATGTTTAATGAACTGAAGAGATGCTAAAATCTCCTAAAATAGATGATATTGGAAGCATCGGCCAAAACAATAAAAAAGGAAGTGGTTTTAAGATGCCTGCCTTTAGCGATAAAGGTGACATGATAGATACACTAATTACTCAAGAAATGAGCATATGACGTTCAAGTCTATAAGGAATTATTTGTTCAAATTATTTAGATTTACGCAAGAGAACAACTCCAAAAGATCAAACCTGAAAATTCCAGTGGAAAGTGTAAGCGTGTAATCTACCTTTATGTGGGTCGCATTTGTCATGGGAAAGTCATTTATTCCTGATGGGCACATGAAAGACTGACCACAGAAGTAAGTAAGTTAGAGCAGAAGTACGGGAGATTCCACATAACTTATGGAAAAAGGACAAAGGTAACTTACTTCAGTCAATAAATTTTTCAAACAACTATGCAAAAAGTTAATGGAGAATCCTGAAAATCAAACTGGCACCAAGTCTACATAATAATTAAAGGTATTTGACGTTATGTATAAATAGAAATTGTGACAAAGAGAATAATCAGGTTTTCATCTCTCAAGGAAAACCCTAGATCTCTATATATATAGAGAGGCCAAGGGAAATTGCAGGCATGCCCTCAAGAAAGAAAGGTAGAATAAACAAGGAAAAATTAACCAGCAAACTAAAACAATGCTTCTCTCTCAATGCTCCCCCTCAAGCTAGAGCATAGATATCCATCATACCCAGCTTGGAACAACATCAATCGAAGGAAGTGCATGGAAGTGATTTAGTGAACATTTCTGCAACTTGATCTCTAGATGCTGCATGTAAGGTGCAAATATATCCCTTCTAGATCATATCACAAGTGTAAATGGCAATCAATCTCTATATATTGGTTCTTTCATGGAAGACTAGATTGCTAGCAATAAAGAGTGCCACCTTATTGTCACACCTCATCTCCACAAGGCTGCAAATCCATGGGAATAGATCTAATCCATAAAAACTTAAAACTGGTTTGAGACATAGCTCTATACCCTGATTATACACTTGACCTAACAACCACGATCTACTTCTTACTCCGCTATATAACCAGGTTACCCCCAACAAACATGCAAAAACTACTTGTAGACTTCTTATCATTGGGACATACAGCATAATCGACATTCGCGTAGGCCACTACATCTAAAGAGCTCTCTCGCAAGTAAATAGCAATCCCTTTCCTAGAACCGACTTCAAGTACCTAAAGATCATCATAGTTGTATCCCAGTGTACCTTCCTTGTTTTGTCCACGAACTAACTCTGCTCACTACAAGTGCAATGTCGGGCCTTGTGGTAGTGACATTTAGTAGCTTCCCTACTGAGTATCTGAATTGCCTAGCATCAGCTTGTTCTGAGTTATCTTTGTTGAGAGTTTATCTTTTTAATTTTGTTTGTTTTGTTATTCTATAGCTTAACCATGAAATAGCAAACATGAGGCAAGAAGGTAAGCCATTGGCCTAGCATTACTTAACTCTGAAGTCAACCTTTGAGAGGCTCAATGCCTACACACTTGTGTGTGCCTACAAGTCATAAAAGCTCTACAAGGCATAGACTATGGTAAGGCATTTCCTTGCAGGCCTTAATCCTACGTATGAAGCAACACGATCCTAGATGTTGAATTTTCCTAAAATGCCCACCATAGAGGAAGCCTACAATCGTATAAGCAGATTAGCGATTTCCCTCTCGCCTTCAACTCATGTCGAGCACACCTCTACTATAACTGCCTCTCTAGGAAGAGGTAAAGATCCAAGACCGTCTATTAGAGGTTTGGATGAGGTCTAGGAGGCTAGGGGTGCACTAAGTCTCAATGTTCACATTACAAGAAACTTGGCCACACAGAGGATGTGTGCTGAACCAAGTATGGGAAATCTATCAGTGTCCATCAAGCGGTTACAACCACTGATGTTGTTTCTGAATCTTCTATTACCAGAGCTGAGTACGATGAGTCAATCCAGAGACTTGCCTATCATGGCATATATGTGCCTTCCACTACCACAACTTTGAACTCCTTATTAGCAAATGCAAATACTGTTACTTTGACAAAATCTTCAAGTATATGCCTGTCTTGTCTTACTAGTAAGGGAGAAGCCGATTAGCTTGTAGACTCAGAAGATTCCTGACATATCTGTGGGAAAGCCCAACAGTTTGACAGATTACAGCCAGACTCATCCAACAGGACATTCTTAGCAGCAGATAGGTGGAATTCCCCCATTATTGGTTAGGGGGTTCATATAGCTTCTCATATATGGCTACAGGATGTCCTTCATGCCTCATTTTCCTTTGAATCTTCTTTCAATTAGTCGAATTACCTAGAAATTGAATTGATGAGCTATATTTGACATCATGTCTCATCTTTCAAGATATATTGACAGGGCAGGTGATTGTGGTTGTGAAAAAGAAGGGTCTATCGTCTACTACAGTCGCCTTACAGTAGTCATGTTGATACCTCCTCTAGAGAGCCGTCTAGTTATCTTTGGCACCTTAGGTTTGATCACCCTCCTTTGACCAAGCTCCGATGGGTGATACCATAAATTCCACCCACCGCCACTTTCCAATGCCAGGCTTGTCAATTAGGGAAGCACCACGGGAGTTCTTTTCCTAGTCAACAAAGTCATAGTACATAGTCCTTGCTTCAACTGATTCATTTTGATGTTTGGGTCCAAATTGTGCTCCTGATTGTCTAGGGCATACATTTTATCTTGTTGTTGATGATTTCTTCTGATTGTCGTGGGTTAGCTTACTATAGTCTAAGTCCAAAGTTGATGATGTAATCAAAAACTTTTTTCTTGAAATAAAGAATTAGTTTTATGCTAATGTGAAAATTGTTAGAGCTGAGAATGCCTTGGAGTTTTGTACTCAGTCTTTGCATTCCACTTTCCAAGGATATGGGATAATCCACCAAACCAATTGTCTTTATTCCTCTCAACAAAATGGCATTGCTAAGAGAAAGCATCATTATATTTTAAACGTTGCTAGAACTCTTCTCCAGAACATTGTTTCAGTATCATATTAGGGGATGCATTACTTACCGCGTGCTATTTGATAAATTGGATGGCATCGACTATTATCGATGAGGAGGTCCCTTCATTCTTTTCCCTAATAAGGAGTTATTCAGGCTGCCTTCTAAGGATTTTGGGTGTGCGTCATTTGTTCATTTGTTTGGTCCTAACAATGATAAGTTGTCATCTAGGGCTATCAAATGCATATTTGTGGGGTACTCCCGAACCAAAAAGGGGTATAGGTGTTATAACCCAGTTAATGAATATCATTATGTCAGTGTTGACATTTCCTTCTTAGTTTATCCCCTATTATTCCTTTGCGGGTGCATATTGTTAGTCCTACTATTGAGATCGAGTTTATCATACCTATTCCAACTCCCAACATTGTGCGAGATAGCCAGTTTCAACTGGTTTCTACTCGTAGCTCTATGTCTGCCCCTCTTCTCTTATGCCAGAGCCATCATCAACTCCTGAGGTAATTCCTCCATCTGATAATACTAATACACCTTCTAGTTGTGATGTAACAGGTATTATCACGGGTACTCCATCCCCTTAGGTTGACTCCCAACCATGTGAGGCTAATGAGCAGCGCTGTTGAGGCGGTCGCCTCAGGTGATGAGGCGACGAGGCGAGGCGACTGAGGAGCTCATCGCCTCAAGGAAGTCCCAGGCAAGCTACTTTGAACAGGCGACGTGCCTCCTCGACTCAGGCGGCGCCTCTTCACCTCGCCGCCTCATCACCTGAACCCTAGGTCCATCGCCAAGTTTTTTTTTTTTGAAAAAGCAAGAAATGGACTTACCATCTTACCCTCGACGACTTCTCACCTTCCATACGAGAGTCTATTTACGTGTCTCATCTCCACGCCAACCATCACCGCCTCCACGCCATTATCGCCTCCGCTGAAGCTTCGTCGACCTCCATCGCCGCCTGAGCTTCACAGCTTGCCATCTGCGACGCCTCCTTGACCTCAATCGCCCAGGTATCTCCTCCGCTCAAGGTTCTCTGAGTTCGATGGTGGTGCACCACCACTTGTCTGAGTTCAATGGTGGAGCTCGCTGTTCATTAATTTCGTACTGTTCATTGATTTAATTTTGTACTATTATATATATATATATGTATATATATATATATATATATATATATATATATATATATATATATATTATATACAGTATATACTGTTGTATATATTATATATTTAAGTATATGTTATATATTGTTAAGTATATAAGTATGTATAATATAATATATAAGTATGATATATATGTACTTTTAAGTATATATAAGTATATACTATTGTATAAACAATAAATTATATATATATATGTTATAGTAATAACATAAGTATTATATATAACTATGTATAACATAACTATTAGACTATTAGTATATAATATATATAAGTAATAAGTATGTATATAACATGAGTATGTTGTTATATTATATATGTATATGTATAAATCATATATATAGTATATACTATTCTATTATATTTGTATGTAACTATGTGTATAACTAACAACTTTGTATATGTTTGCATGTGTATATTGTTATATTAACTAGCAACTTTGCATGTGCATTGTAAGTTTGTAACTATGTATAAAACTAACATGTGTTTTGAATTATGTAGATAGCTGAAACAAGGAGGAAGCACCCATGTTGGAAGTATATCACATTAGAGGACCCAAAAAAGACTAATGATACGAAGTGTATTTTCTGTGGTAGGATAGTGAAAGGGGAGATTCATAAAGCTATTGGACATATTACTGGTGGTAATAAGAACACAACAATATGTCCAAAAGCTCCACAACATGTGAGAGAGGAGTTAAGAGAATATCGACAATCTAAAAAGGAAGAACAAGAAAAGTTCATAAAAGATTTTGTTTACAATGAGCTGCTTAATGATGATGAGGATGATGGAGATGAAATAGAAGTGAATATCTTACGAGGACCTATGGATAGATTCACAACTAAAAGAATAGTAGAAAATCCTACACAGTCACATACAAAGAAGGCTCAAATCATGATGGGGGCTGGTGGAAGTGGAAGTGGTCGACTTCCTGTAATGAAGAAGTTTCATGAACCAATAGATAAGTTTACAAAGGTTGATCCTAAGAAGGTGGTTCGGGAACGAAAAAGGAGATTATTGACAAAACAAACTACAAGTTCTGAGGATTTCAAAAAGTAGGGAAGAGATGCAGTTGTACGGATCATTGCAAAATGGATGTACCGTAACAATATTGCATTCAATGCTGTTAAAGATATCTGGTTTGAGATAATGATTGGGGCAATTGGTCGTTTTGGCCCTAAACTGAAGCCTCCTTACCATGAAGTGAGAGTTCCTTTATTGAGATATCATGTGAACGAGACTTAGGATTTCATCACCAAACATCTTGATACTTGGAAGAAATATGGATGCACATTGATGACAGATGATTAGACAGATAGGAAAAGTAGAACGCTTATAAATTTTCTCGTCAATTCTCCTATGGGAACTATTTTCTTAGAGTCCATTGATGCCTCAAGCTACATCAAGACAGGAGAGAAGCTTTGTGAGCTGATAAAGGGCATGTTCGGTCGCGTCGGGGAGGAATATGTGATTCAAGTCGTCAGTGACAACGCATCAAATTATGTTCTTACTAGTAATAAATCTTTAGACTTTATTTATTTTAACATATGCCTTTTCTTTAATATTGTAAGCATTATAAAATATAAAAATATCATTTATCTTTTCCATAGGCAAATTACTGGAGGCTAAGCATCCTCAAGTTTATTGGACTCCTTGTGCTGCACATTGTATTGATCTGATGTTGGAAGATTTTGGGAAGTTAGAGGATATAAAAAAGATACTCAAGCATGCAATGCAACTGAGTAGTTATATATACATGCATCCTTCAGTCTTAAATTTGATGAGGCAATTCACAAGTAGGGAGTTGTTGAGGCCTACAGTTACAAGATTTGCTACATATTTCCTCACTTTACACAACATTCATAGACAAAAGGTAAATTTAAGGAAGATGTTCACTTCCGATAAGTGGATCACTTCTAAAAATGAAAAGAAAAGGGAAAGGTGGCAACAATCATCATGATGCCTTCATTTTGGAATAAGGTTGTATACATTCTGAAGGCTACGTCTCCTCTTGTGAGAGTGCTTTGTCTTGTTGACTTAGAGAAGAGACCTGCAATGGGATATATATACGAAGCAATGGATAAAGCTAAGGAAGCTGTCATGAAGGCTTTCAACAATAATGCTGAAAAATTTGGACCAATTTGCGACATCATTGATAAGAGATGGGATTGTCAGCTTCATAGGCCTCTACATGCAACAGGATTTTTCCTCAATCCTAATTTCTCTTATGAAAATCAAAATCTTGATTTTGATTCAGAGGTTATGAATGAATTTTACAATGTCTTGGCAAAATTGGAGCCTGATGAGAGTGTGCAAGATAAAATAACACGAGAAATTTTCATTTATAGAAATGCACAAGGACTCTTTAGAACACTTATGGCTATTAGACAAAGGAAGACCATTGTCCCAGGTAGTCAAGTGGTATAAATTTTTTATAGTAACTTTCCATTTCCAGTTGCTTATTAATATTATATAACTTATTATCTTTTTACAGTGGAGTGGCGGAATCTCTTTGGTGGGTCTGCACCTAACTTGGCAAAAGTGGAACTGAAGGTGCTAGGTCTTACTTGTAGTGCCTCGGGATGCGAAAGGAATTAGAGTGTATTTGAAAATTATAAGTTACAAACCAATTCATAATATGCATAGCATTAATTTTATCAAGTAATTTTATATTAATCCTTTTATTTTGAAAATCTATATAGGTTCACTCAAAGAAAAGGAATCCGTTGGCACAACAAAAGTTGAATGATCTTGTGTTTGTTAAGTACAACAAAGCTTTGAGAGATCGATATGAAGATAGGGATTATCTTGATCCCATTTCCCTCCAGGAAATTGATGATTCAAATGAATGGTTATTAGAGAGAATGGAGGAAGATGAGGAAAATGCAGGTAATGATCTTATGTTTGGTGATGATCTCACTTAAGGCATGGTTGAGCTTGCATCAGGAATTAATGAGCAAGAGGCTATTCGACGTACTCAGGCTTGTGCTACTACAAAGAAAAATGATCCTAAGAAAGCTAAGGGAAAAGGGAAAGCTCCAATAGTTATTGAAGAAGAGGAGTATGTGGACAGTGATGAGGAAGAGGAAGAGGAGATTGAAGAAGTTGCTGGTGATGATGATGACGATGACGAATTGAATCTTGAAGATGATTCTGATAACTGATGTGTTTTATTATTTGAGAATTGAAAATTGTTCACTTTAATGACAAATTTGATTTTTATGTTTTTCTACGTTAATTGTGTAGAAACTTTTCTTTCTTTACCATTTGAAATTATGTGAAACAGTTTTTGGCAATACAATTGTCATCATTTTCTTCTACTTAAAGTCTCCAACATTGTTATTAGACATATTTTTATAAACTTAGTGCTATTTAATTGAGTTAATACGACATATATATGCCAATTAAAGATGATCGCCTCAATTCACTCGGGTTGTCGCCTTTTTGTCGCCTCTCGCCTCGGGCGATTTTGAGCTTTGCCACCTTGCTATCGCCTTTCACATTGACAGCATTACTAATGAGACAAAAGTGGAAGAAGTTGATCTTGATCTACCAATTAGCTTACAGAAGGGAACCAAGAGTTGCACCATTCACCCTATGTCCAAGCATGTATCTATGGCTAGCTTGTCTCCAAATTACAGGAAGTTTGCCACGGCTCTTTCTAATGTGCAAATACCTACCACACATCAGCAAGCCCTTAATAACCCTAAATGGAAACAAGTTACGAAAGATGAGATGTCTACCCTGATCTCACGTGGAACCTGGAGTCTTGTTGATCCACCATTTGATGCTACCATTATCAGATGCAAGTAGCTCTTCACAGTCAAATACTTACCTGATGGGCTTGTTGAACACTACAATGCAAAGGTAGTGACAAAGGGCTACACGTAGACTTATGGCATCAACTATTTTGACTCCTCCCCTATGGCACGACTCCTCACTATTAGAATACTCATCTTAGTGGCAGTTCATTTGGATTGGCAACTTCATCAGTTGAATGTCAAAAATGCTTTCCTCTATTGCAATCATCAGAAGAAAGTATATACGCAATGGCCCCCTAAATTTGAGGCTAAGGGGCAGTGTACCAGAGTCTACAGACTACATAAAGCAATTTATGAACTCAAGCAAAATCTACATGCATGGTTCCAAAAACTATTTGAAGTTATTGAGGATGTTGGCTTCTAAAGATCTACTATAGATTACTCCCTATTTGTGAAGAAGACAAAGAAAGGGAGAGTTGTGATGTTAATTTATGTGGATGACATTATATTGATCGAAGATGACATCAGTGGTATTAACACCACCAAGGAGTTTCTTGTGAAACACTGTTACGAAGGATTTAAGCCCATTTCAAAATTTCCTTGATATTAAAGTTGCTAGAAATGCAAGAGGTGTTGCAATCTCGCAACGGAAGTATGTAATGGACCTACTTCAGGAGACAACCATGCTAGGTGTTAAGCCTGCCTCCATGCCCATGGACCTGAACATACATCTATACAAGGATGATTCCGCCCCAATAGATGCATGGAGTTTTAGGTGCCTTGTGGGAAAGGTACTATATATTACTGTTATACGAGCAGACATCGGTCTTGCCATTAGCAAGTTGAGCTAGTTCATAGATAAGCCCAGGAAAATTCATTGGGATGCAGTAATTATGATCCTCATATACTTGAAATCTACACTACAAAAAGGGTCATTATTACTATGCTAGTTCTCTAGGGGTGATGGCATATACCGATGCAGATTATGCTAGATGGCCAAAAGATAGGAAGTCCATTATAAGGTTCTACACATTTGTTGGAGGGAATCTAGTTACATAGCAAAGCAAAAAGCAAACCATTGTTACAAGGTTAAGTGCAGAGTCTGCATACAGGGCTATAGCATAAGCCACCATAAAGGTGATGTGGATTCAGTCAATTCTTATTAGATCTTATGGAGCTAAGATGTGGCAACAAGGCAGGCCTTTTCATTGCAAGTAATCCTGTCTTCCATAAAAGGATGAAAAACATAGAAGTGCACTATCATTATACTTGAGTTATGATCCAGAATGGATACATTCACACTACACACATGTCCTATGAAGATCAGGTTACAGATATGCTCACCAAGACACTCCCACAAACCTCATTTAATTAATGTACCCTTTGCTACTAAGTAAGCTTTATATCTCTCAATTGACCCATCCAAGCGATATTTGACTGTAAATACTGATTTACATCCTACCACAGCTGCATTATGTAGAAGTTGAATGTGGCTTTAAGTTCTACACGAGATTAATGCAACCATCTCTTTGTTTATGGCATGTAACCACTTTAGATCATAGAGTGCCTCCTAATGTGTGGTAAATGTTCTAACACTAGAGAAAGCAATAGCAAGCTGTCGGTACTGAGAGAAACTCGCCATAGACATGTACTTGGACATCAAATGCAAAGTACACAACCTAGTACCCTTTTGTAAGGCAATAGGAAAATCAAAATTCTCATCCACTAGATCATCTGTCTAACCAGCCTTAGGCTTAGAGTCTTCATTTGTTATATTCTCAAGCTATTGAGATATATCGAAGTCTCCCTCAGCAACAAGAATGGTGGTCTCTATACCATCAGGTACAAAACTCTCCTCAGGAGTATAAGAGGGTATCGACTCTGGAAAAGGTGGTTCTTTTTGCTGAATTTAACAATGAGAATAGATCATTTTGAACTTGCTCCTTGAGTGATCATTAAAAGGAGGCAGACCATTAGGTTGCAGTTCATATGAGGGTACTAGAATCACGATGATTGCCTCTCCCTCAGGTGTCAGAGTGGCAATGCGTGAGTCAAACGTAGAATGGCAAGGAAAGGACTCCATGAAAGTGACATTTGCAATCACATAATAACATCGAACAACATGATCATAACATCTATAGCCCTTTTGAGTCCTTAAGTACACAACAAAGACACACTTGACTGCTCAAGGTTTAAGTTTGTCCTTGGTGGGGCCATGAAGGTGAATAAACACAATGCATCTAAAAACCTTGGGTGGAACCCTAAAAAGCTCATGATCAGGAAAAATAAGTGAATAAGGGCACTACTCATCAAGTGCCATAGATGGCTTCCGATTAACGAGGTAGCATACAGTTAACACCACATCTCCCTAATATGAGATTGACAGGCTATTCTAAATGAGAAGTGTCTACGCTACATCTAGAATATGTCGATACTTCCTCTTTGCCATGCCATTTTACTCCGACATGTAAGGGCAACTAGTCTAATGGATGATCCCACGCTCCCGGTAGAAGGCACAAAGGGAAGAAGTGCAAAACTTCAAGGCATTATCTGATCCAATGACTTTCACATTAGCCCTGAATTGATTTTTTATCTCCATCAAAAAGGTCTTAATCATATCACCAACTTCAAACTTGTATTGCAACAAGAATATCCATGTCAAACGGGAAAAATCATTCACAGCAAGAAGGTAGAACCTGTAACTCGAATATCAGGAGCATGACTAAGTCCCTAAATATCTAGATGAAGTAACCAAAACATAGCCTCAGAATTTCGATGTTTAGCTCTTGGAAAGGAGCTCCTATGATGCCTACCAAGTTGGCAAGCTTTGCATTGGAAGGAAGCAATTGGTGGAATTTGCGATATCACCCGTCGAAGTTTAGATAAAGGGAGGTGGCCAAATTGGAGGTACCACATATAATAACTAGAAAACCCTCCAGATGAAACAAAAGCATAACCAACATATAGTGACCTTAGGAGGCAATGGACGCCACCTTCTTCACATCCGCAACTAATGACTCATCCTGTCAATATGTCCTGAAATGTAAGTGAATAGCATCGAACGCTACTCTACAATTCAACTCCTTTGTAATCTAATTGACAAATAGTAGCCTTAAGGGAAAGTCTAGCACAAGAAGAGCATTCTCTAGTCGTATGTGAGGTGCAACTTGTACCTTCCCCTAACCTACGATAGGGAAATGCCACCCATCAGCAACCAAGATGGTTCTACCTGATGGGACCGTTCAAAGTCTGGAGAATTATTTCACATCATCACATGTGTCGGGATGCACCTGAATTAACCAATAAATCTACATCCTTTGCTTGAGACTAGCATGCAATACCTGCTTGGGATGTACCATAGTGACTAAGTCTTTGTATCATAGTATCATACTTAATTCGGGTAGTCATAATTGTCTCATGCACCAACTCAGGTGTGACAATGGCCTAATTTGTATTAATCACTGTTTTATAAGATGGGCACTGGAGTTTTGCATGCCGCTAACCTCTATGGCCACGCCCATGGCCACAAGTGGACGATGACATGCCTTTACACCCTCCTTAGGTGGTTGTCATAGTAACTATATGCTCTTAAGAGTTTCTAAACTTCTTCATATACTAAGATTTGGTGAAAGCGTGTTTCTTTCTATGTCCCATGGCAACATACTCAATCTCGTCCAACTCTATGATCGGGTCTAGCACAAGGCTCTTATACTCACCATAATTTCCATCTCCTCGAGTGGGTAAATCACCTACCACAAATGCCATACTTAAACCAAATCAGAGTCCCTTATTGAAGCAATGAATTTTCATAAGTAGAAAACTACTCCATTTGTGAGTAAACATATTCCATAGTGTATATGAACGAGATCATTTTACAAATCCGGGATTGAAAAATAGATTTTTTTAGCAAACATCGACATCAAGAAGCCACAAAATTTGATGCCTGGGATCACCAGAGACATCTTGGAACTCACAATGACATTTAGATGCACCTCAACAGCTTCAATGACCACTGGTGATGAGTTCCAACAGGAGGGAAGGTCCTAAGCGGCGCTAGGAGCAAGCTACAAGTCCTAGATGGCATCGCCCAGCCTCTAGGGTAGCAAAGGAGGTTGTTGCAACCTCAAAAGGAAAGATTGGATCACCCCTAAATAATGACTAAAGCTAGCAAATATGGTGGCTAACCAACTGCCTAAGACCTAAATTGGTCACCGACAATGAGATATACATTGCTACTAGAGGCTGATGGAGTGGTCGTTAGTGGCCAAAGTGGTTGTCAATGGCTAGTGGTGTTGTTGGTGGCCAGTGATGGGGCCACCTTAGGCTCCAAGGCCAAGGGCATAAGCCCCAAGGAAGAAGAAATTGGGCCTCTATCTTCAAATTTGTGCACCAATCTCAAGAGTCACAAAGGAGAAATCCTAAATATTTATTTGGTGGGGAAGAACACAGGGAAGAAACAAGTAGGCATAAAGCCCTAGCCTAGGGTCGTCGTTGTTATACCATGTGACAAGAGAATAAGTTGTTTTCATATCTCTCAAAGAAAACCCTAGACCTCTCTATATAGAGAGGCTAGGAGACAATTACATATACGCCCACAGGAAAGAAAAGCAGAGTAAGCTAGGAAAAATTAACCAACAAACTAAAAGAATGCTTCTCTCAACATAAATGTTACTAAGATCTTGGGTGTGTGAAATAAATCATCCTTCTTCCCCAAGGGGCTTGCAAAAATCAAGTTTCTCTACTAAGCAAGCTGGTAAGTATTTATTAATTTGACTCAAAATAGTGTATCAATCATGAACTAAGAGGGAAACACAAGTTAATTTGTATGTATCCATGTACATGTGTGTATGTGTGTGTGTGTGGAGAGAGAGAGAGAGAGAGAGGGGGAGAGAGGGAGAGAGAGAACCCAACTGTATGAATTTAAAGTTTACTATTTAGATAGCCTGCTTAGGAAATTTCATTAAGAAATCAAATGCTTATCATGTCCATCTTAAATGAAAAATTATAAAAGATTTGCAAAAGTTCTAGTATCAATTTGTAAGCATGTTTAATTTATAATGTTGTAATAAAGCTTTTGCCGTAGGGACTTGTAAATTTGGTAAAACATAAGAGAAGCACTTGCAGTGGCTCGAATATTTATGTAATGTATCTCTAATGTACACGTAATGTAAACATGCTATTATATTTCAGCACAAAGAACAAACAGCTTAAGGAAAACAAAACCAGGAAAGAAAACAAATATAAAATTGAGACCAATTAAGAGCACAATATATGGCGAAAACACTAGCCACTTTCTAAACCGAACAGTTCATATTATTCTCGGAAAATTGTATCAATTGAAGAGTGCCACAACATATAAGTTGGTAGATACTGCTAATAATTAACCACTTCTTAATACACGTCGTGCATGGAGAAACAATGAAAAATTACAATAATTTTAATTTCCCCTCAAAATATGTTTTATAAATGTCAATTAATGAACCATGAGAGAAAATGACATTATGTTTGTATCAATATAAAATAGTTTAACAAATCAAATTGATTCCACGCTGATCTCTACAAGCTCTTTATTTGCATCATGGGCTACATGAAGCTTCTGTATACATAACATTCTTCCATATGTCGGTGTCAATTTTCTGTTGGTTACCTTGAGACCCAGAACTCCAGCTTGGAGAAGACTTTCCAGTGCAGTTCTGTTGAAGGCATTCTCAGGCACCAGACCACCCCAAAAACCTATACGAGAGAATTGGTGCATCACATAAAAAACGTTCCCAACACACAAGTGTAATTGCATGGGCATCAACAAAAATAAATAACTTTTTAACGGAGGTAAGTCAATCTCAGAAACAAAGACACTAGGAAAGAGCATAATAGTGTAGCGCTGTCTCACAAAAAAAGGTAGACTAAATCACAATCGATCGTTGCTGTAGCTGAAATATAGCATCATATACAGTGAACCAGATAAATCTATATTTAAATAGCTTTCCAAACATCTGAACAGAATAATCCAATGGCAAGTACATACCAACATCCACGTAGAGTTTCTTTTTTGTGGCCTTGACCTGTTGCAGCTCACACAAAGGGAAAAGGAACAATAGTCAATGTTTAATTGACAATCAGAAAGCGCCAATCCAAGTGTCTGACCAACTCAAAAGTGTGATGAAGTTTCAAAACTACATAAGAAAGTACAATGAAGAAATATTAGAGTCCTGTGCTCCAAGGAATCACGGAAAAATCACACATGAGATGAAGCAACAGTGGGATGAAATGATTAATCTTATTTCTTAGAAATGTATCCAATACCTCTTTATAAAGAAAGAGGTTGGGTAACATGTCCAAATTAATAATAAAAATAACAAAAGTGGTAAAACAACTAGAATAAATGGGAGTCTCAACACTCCCCCTCAAGTTGGAGCATAGATGTCAATCATGCTTAGGAACAGCAATAGTCAAATGTCGATCAAGGTAAATGCTTCGTGAATACATTGGCAGTTTGATCTTCAGATGCAATATAAGTGATACGCATCAAACCACGCTGTATGAGATCTCTGGTGTAGTGAGACTCAACCTCAACGTGTTTGGTGCACTCATGGGACATCAGGTTGTTGGCTATATATGTAGCCATCCGATTGTCGCATCTCATCTCCATAGTTCCTCAATCTGAACAAGCAAATCATGCAGTAGAGACTGTATCCAGACATCTCTGCAGCAGTCTAGGCCATCATCGTATACTCTAACTCTGCACTGGAGCAAGAAACTACCCAATGTTTCTTGCTCCTCCAGGTAACTAGATTACCAGCCATAAAGGTATAGAAATCAGTGATGGATTTCCTATGAAGTACACATCCCGCATAATCAGCGTCGGAATATCTTATCACTATCATATGAGAGCCTCTCTGAAAAAGAATACCACGACCTGGTGCTTTCTTCAAGTATCTCAACCCCTGCATAGCTGCTTGCCAATGCAACTTCGTCGGCCTCTCCATAAATTGGCTAAGTTTTCCTACTACCAAGGCAATATCAAGTCTGGTGATAGTCAGGTATAACAGCTTGCCCACAAACTGTCTGTATGCTCTGCTATCAGTTGCCTCTGTCTCCCCATCATAAAGATGTGCCTTGGGGTCTATAGGAGTATTGGCTGGCTTGGACCCCAGCATACCTATCTCCTAAAGAACATCCAACGCATACTTGCATTAAAAAAGAACAATCCCACCTCTGCTCCTAGCTACCTCAATCCCCAAGAAATATCTAAGCTAACCTAAATCCTTTATAACAAACTACTGTACAAGAGACTCCTTGACTTGCCTTATCCCAACTTCATCATCATCAATGATAATCAAATCATCTACATAAACCAGTAGTGCTACCATGCCATTCTCCATTTTCTTGACAAATAGAGAGCAATATGAAGAAGACCCCTGCATCCCCATCCTCTGCAACACATCTAAGAGCTTCTGAAACTAGGCTCTTGGATTCTGCTTTAGGTCATAAATGGCCTTCCTGAGTCTGCACACACAGTCCCTTGAACCTTAAAACCCGGGGGCTCCTGCATGTAAACCTCCTCCTGAAGATCGCCGTAGAGAAAGGCATTCTTCACATCAAGTTAGTGTAACCGCCAATCTCTGTGAGCAGTAAAAAAGACGAGTACCCAAACAGTGGTAAGCCGCGCAACGAAGGAGAAAGTAACAAAGTCCACGCTATAGGTCTGGGTGAACCCCTTTGCCACCAACCTAGCCTTATACCTCGAAATAGACCCATCAGGGTTATGCTTCGAGGCAAAGACCCATCTGGAGCCAACTAGTCATGCGCCTATAGGAAGTGAGTTGAGATCCTAAGTCTGTCTACTCCGAAATGCTGCCATCTCATCTTCCATGACTTGATGCCACTTTGGATCAAGCATGGCCTGCTAGTAGGTAGATGGAATGTGTGAGGTTGTAAGTACCTAACAGAAGCTGCTAAACTGAGAAGCAAGACCATCTGTAACCAAACTACCTGTAACACAATATCTGGACTCACATGTGTGTGGTGCCTTCCTAATGGCAATAGGAAGGTCAGAATCATCTGGTATCTCTGACTAAGTCGCTACAGAATGAACCTCACTACTATGGTGATCTGCACTGTTAGGAGGATCAAGTCTAACTAGACCATCACTGTCATCATAACCCATCTCAACTGCCTGTGGAATATCAGCCGTTGGTGCGAGCGGTGGCCTTTGTAGTGTCGCATGAGGTCTACTATATGTGCGCAGAGGACCATGCAATCTCTGGTAGTCATCCAAGGGGGCAATGGAGCTCAAAGAAGTCGGGTGAGGTGTGGAGATCGAAATCACCTCAAGTGGAACAGGGGGAATAGGCATTGAAGTTGCATCATCATGAACACTCGTCTGTCCAACAACAAAAAATATGATGTCGTCTCATGAAAAGTCACATTAGCGCAAAAATAATGACTATGGTGGATGGGATCATAGCATCGGTACCCCTTCTGACTCTTAGAGTACCCTAAGAAGATGCACTTAGCAACACATGGAGCAAGCTTGTCACAACTTGGTAATAGCATATGAACAAAAGCAACATACCCAAAAATCATGTGAGACATGGAAAAGCTCACCATCTGGATGTAATAAAAGAATCGGTATCTGCTCATGGCGGACTGAACTCGGCATCCTGTTAATGAGGTAGAAGGCTGTCAAAATAGCATCTCCCCAGTATCTTTGTGGAACACTATGGTGGATAAGAAGAGTGCAGGCAATCTCTAACAGGTGTTTGTGCTTCCGCTTTGCAACCCCATTCTGTTGTAAGGTATTAGGATAAGTACTCTAGTAGATAATCCCACGAGTCCTGTAGAACTCCGTAAGTCTAGCAGTACAAAACTCGAAGGCATTATCTGTCCATACAATCTTCATTGTGGCAGAATACTGAGTCCTGATCTCCAAAAGAAGCATCTCTATAACACCTCCAACCTCTGCCTTGTTCTCGAAAAGAAACACCCAGGACACTCTAATAAAGTCATCAACTGCAACAAGATAATAACGATGTCTCATCCTATCTGGAACTCTACTCGGTCCCCAAACATCCATATGGAGTAATTCAAAAGTTGTCATTGATCTAGGAGAAGTACTGGCAGGAAAGGAGGACCGATGGTACTTACCTAACTAGCAAGCGTCACACCTAATAGTAGTAGCAAGAGAAATATGTGGAATCACCCTCCTGAGATGATCCAGAGGAAGGTGATCTAGACACAAGTGTCACTGTAAGGCACTCCCACCATAATACCTGCTGACTCCTACAAATGGCCCTAGCCAAGGTAACACAGATCATTCTCCTTTGTACCTCTAGCAATGGTCTTTCCAGTGAGCTTATCCTAAACAATACATCCAACCTCATAAAAATAACCTTGCAATGAAGATCCTTCATGATCTTGCTCACGGACAACAAACTCATGGGAAACTCCGATAAATGTAGTACTCTTGGCAGCCACAATGTGGGGGTTACAGACACTTTCCCTTGGCCAACAACTGAAGCATGCTAACCATCAACAACCTGCACCGTTCTCCCTGGTGCAACAAAACTCAGTGACCGAAAATAGCCTTGATCCCCACAAAGATGCTGTGAGGCACCAGAGTCAACCAACCATCCTGCACCATGATGACTCATGTCATGCTCCTCCAGCATCAAGTCTGCATCTCCATTCTCCCCGTCGCAGTGGCAGTATCCAATTCCCTCTCTGCTCCTCATGAGATTAGCATTGTGCCTAACAAGGACAAAGGGGATCACTAAGGGCTAGAACTCTCCATTGTAGGCCAAATAGATAGGAGAGTATGATACCCTAACGATCTGAAATATTTTTCATATCATAAAGAAAATCACCACAATCAAATTGGGCCTTAGGCGTGAGGATTCAAATCATAGAAGACTAGAGGCTCATGCCAAGACAAGAAGGACCCCTTTTGCATGTCTAGAGGGTGTGCATGGCTAGGGGAACGGCCCTGCACACCCACAGCAAGAGAGAGGGCCTTGTGCGCCACCTCCTAAGAGGAGAACTACCCCAACCGCGTCACCTACACCGCTAGGGTGGCCTACTCCATTCCCTGCGCCACGCGCCCTGAGGGGTTTAGGCGCTGCTGCAGGGGCCGGTGCTCCTCCGGTGGCCCCTGTTGCTAGTCGCCTAGGGCTCCATTGCCTAATGGGCCCCTGTGGGGCCCTTCACGAAGTCCCCTGCTAGTGCTAGAGGCCGATGGAACCTCCCCTGCACCGGCGAGGAAGAGAGAAAGGGGGCAGCGATGGCAAGAAGGATGGGTTTTTGGTGTTAGGGTTTCAAAGGAACTTTTTCCGATGGGATACCAAAACCTGGCCTAGGATCGTACTCTGACACCAAGTGAGACGAAATGATTAATCTTATTTCTTAGAAATGAACCCAATACCTCCTTATAGAGAAAGAGGTTTAGGTAAATAACAGGACATGTCCAGATGAATAATAACAATAACAAAAGTGGTAAAACAACTAGAATAAATGGGAGTCTCAACAGCAACAAAAGAAAGAAGGCAATTTGAGGAAACCTTTAGTCTCAGTGTTTCTTCAGATACAGTAGCTGGAAAGCTATTTAGTGGCATGTCCATCAAGGTTGTTATACCACCTGCACTAGCAAAAACAGATTTCAGAAGCTTCTAATACATGTATTGTTTATTTTCTTTTGCAGTACATGACCCAAAAGAGATGTGGCTTGTGATAGATAATTTTCCCTGTCAAAAGCATTATAACAGCATGCATAAGTTCCATTTCTACGAGGAAATATTTACCAGCTGCGGCAGCCCTGGTACCAGTCAAGAAGCCTTCCCATTCAGTTCGTCCAGGTTCATCCACATGTGCATGACTGCAAGAATGGACGTTATACTAGAGTTACAAGGACTATTCGGGAGTGTATGAATGCATTTTCCAAATTTTAGTTCAAATTGTTGGAGTTAGGTGTAATGACAAGCCATAAGTGTATGTAATTGGTCAATCAATTGGATTATTTCCATATCCATTTATCTGAATAAAAGAAATATGGAGTGTGAATATATGTGTATGAATTGTCCCATTTGTGCTAACAAGGTTAACAACACAACAATCAAATCTGACAAATGAGGATAACGAATTAGGAATTTGAAACACTTTCATATTCAAAGTAGGGGACTAGAATCTCTACGTTGTCTACAACATCACTATTTTTAAGTGTCACTTTATTGAATTCCAAGATAGAAAGTATCCCATAATGAATAGAGATTCTAGAATTGTCACAAGAGCTTTGATCAAAGGATTTATCATAGGATCACAGTTCTCTTTTGAACCACCCTTTGAGAAAAGGGATGTTTACGTAAATACTATTAAAATCTTTTGAAATTACTTAAATACCATTCACTTCACTATATTACTGGTTATGCCATTGAAAAAGTCTCATCATTTTCATATTTGCCACTCCATTAGTCATAGTCGTTAAACTTAACGATTTCGAATTGAAATGTAATAAAAATTTATTTTTTAATCCTCCAAATTTATTTTTTAGTCCTCAAAATTTATTTTTTTTATTTTCAACCCCCCCTCTCCCACTTCACCTCCCTCCAACCTCCAACCACTTTCCTTGCCCCCTTTCTCCGCAACCTCGCCATCCACAGCATCGATGATGTCGATCCCACCACCGCCTCCGGTTGCCACCTTATAGCCCCGAAGAGGAAGAGGTTGGGGTGGAGGATGTCGATGCAAGGACGAAGGGATCTCCCATAGGAGGTGCCCACATAGGAGGTCGCAATAGGGAGGAGAAGGAGAGAGAAGAGAGCCATAGGTGGTGGTTGGTGATGGCTTTGAGTTCAGGTGGGTAGGGGTGAAAATTTAAAAAAATATATTTTAAGGACTAAAAAATAATTTTTATTTTATTTTAGTCCAAAATCGTTAAGTTTAATGGCTATGACTAACAAAGCGACAAATACGAAAACTATGTAACGTTTTCAATGGTATAACTAGCAATATAGTGAAGTAAATAACATTTAAGTAATTTCAAAAGATGTTAATGGCACTCATGAAAAAAATCCCTTAACAAAAAGGCAGTTGTCATTATATATAAGACAAGAATTTACCCGTGCATTTGAATCATATAGAATTAGCAACCCAATGAATAAGATTTTGCAGATTTTGAGGCTGATACATCAGCAAGCTGATTTGCATGAGACTATATAGAATGTGGATGTCTTCTTTAGAGGGATTCACACAACAATTATTAAAGCAGAGTGTAATCTGAATTATCATAGTTATGTCAAAAGGTAGATCGAAAAAAGAATGAAGAAATTAAATGAACACAGAAAAAATATTCAGTATATCTGAAATCCAATGCATAATAATAGTTTACACAAAATAGTTCTCGAAGGGATAGCAACGGTATAAGATCTTTAATCTTGGCCAAATCACTTGTGCCTCCTGGTGTGTAGCCCACATAGGATATATGATATATCTTAAAATGGCTAGTGCCTCAAAAATTGAATAGCCCCTGTGAAGGAATAATGCCACGTAGCACAGTTGTCACGTGGCAGTGAACCTACGAGTCAAGGCCATGTGGCTTATTTAGGGTTTTAAGTTAGTGGCTTGCATGTCAAGTTTTGTGCCACATGTGTCAACTTCTTTTAATTAATTAGAGTCCAATTTAAGATTGAGTTAAATTAGGAATAAGTTGATTGATTGGGTTGTTTAAGATATGATTTGTTATGATTGAGATTTGATTTAGGTTTAGGTTTGGATCTCTTTGAATAGAGATCAACATTTACTTATTCGAGTTGAGTTGCAATAATAAAATTCGATGTTCAACTCCCCTTGCCACCAACTCTCTCTCTCTCTCTCCCTCTCTCTCTCTCAACCTCGACTCGTGGGATCTCCATACGCTAACTCTACGTTGCTCTTGTTGCAAATCCTCACATAGTATCAGAGCAGGTTTCTCCCGGGATCTAGGAGCACAAGTGGAAGAGAGAAGAGAGAAGAAAAGAGTTCATGCATGAGAGTATCTGCTGTGCGTGAACCCTTCACGCGTCACCCTAGGTTTGTGGCTTCTTCATTCGACGTGGGAGTTCTCTCAAGGAACTCCTTGGAAGACCTTAGCACCTTACGCAAGGTCCAAGGAGTCAAGTAAGGGATTCCCGATGAATCCTCACTACCGCATCCAACGTCTTACGCAAAGCACAGAGGTAGGTTAAGGATCATTGTTCGAAGAAGAAGATGGCGGAGAACAAGGCCCAGGTATCAATCGAAGAGGGCAAGGTGATCATCCAAGGGACGATCATCAAGTTTCAAGGTGCGCCAACTATGTCCTATGGGCTAAGGCATTCAAGATATTCGTAGGCAGACAGTAGAAGCTCCATGTGTTGCTTAAAGATGCCCCTAAAATCAAGGACTCATCAAAGATGAAGCTTAAGAAAGATAATTATCTCGTGATGAATTGGCTAATGAGCTCAGTCGATCCATCCATCACCTCCAACATGCTATACAAGAAGTCGGCATTCGAGATGTGGGACTCCTTGGAGAAGAGGTACTCCAAAAAGTCCAGCAATACCCTCACCACCAACATTTATGATCGTATTTGGACAGTGAATCAAGGGGATCTCCACCTTGATAAATATTACTCAAAGATGAAAGCATTATTTGAGGAGCTCGAGATTTTTAAGTTTGTCTATTGCAACAAGCAGGCCACCATGCGTGAGAGGTGCCAGGTAGCAAAGTTTATATCGAGGTTACATCCTTGATATCAGCTGGTGCATGATCATATTCTCACCTTGAATGAGAAAATGGATTTTGAGATGGTTTATAGTTGTCTTGAGAAGCTTGGAGAACCTAAGATGGAGACGACTACGATGTTTGAGAACACCACATTAGCCACTACCGATGTGGCGCAGGACGTGGGAAAGGATGAGGTCAAGGCCCAAGCCACATCTTCGCATCTTATCAGCACTGCAGGCGCACAAATCATTCACACAAGTGTTGGGATAAGTTCAGATTGAGAAGGCCTCCACGTCTTCCCAACATGAGTTTTCTCTCTCCCGCAAATCTAGAGATCCAAGCGATGCTTCAAGAAAATAAGAAAACTACGGCAACCATTGCGACGACTATTGAGGTTGCCCATGAGGCAATGACTTCAAAGGTCACACAAGGAATCTCCATGGCTTCCTAAGGATTTAAAAGCTCGGGTGTAGAAGATAATGAAGAATCATAGGAGCTCTAGCCTCATCACAAGCCTACGGCTTACTTTAGCCTCAACTTGAAGAGGAGTGTGAAGGAATAATGCCACATGAACTACTACGTGGCAACTACTGCTACGTGGCATAGTTGCCACGTGGACAGGCCACGTAGTGGTGAGTCAGCGAGTCAAGGCCGTGTAGCCTATTTAGGGTTTTAAGTTGGTAGCTTGCATGCCAAGTTTTGTGCCACATGTGACAACTTCTTTTAATTAATTAAAGTCTAATTTGGGATTGAGTTAAATTAGGAATAAGTTGATTGATTAGGTTATTTAGGATATGATTTGTTATGATTAAGATTTGATTTAGGTTTAAGTTTGGATCTCTTTAAATAGAGATCAACATTTACTTGTTTGAGTTGAGTTGCAATAATAAAATTCCATCTTCATCAACTCCCCTTGCCGGCAACTCTCTCTCTCTCTCTCTTTCTCTCTTAGTTCTCACGCAACCTCCAAGCATAGGATCTCCACATGCCAACTCTACCTCACTCCCATCGCAAATCCTCACAGCCACTTTTCACTAGGTCTATATAAAGAGTGTAGCCGACACACCGAATGATTTTGATTGGACACGGGGCATAATTAATAAACCAAAAATTATTCATAATTACAGAATTATGGAATGATGCTTTAGAAGGTTTATCCATGTGACTTTCTCAATTAGAGAATCGAGAATTGATTAATTAAACCAAAGATCTTAATGGAAGATCATAATCTTTGCTCTAACATGATCTTAATTATAGGTGGACTACTGGATTGCCACAAGATCTCCTTACAGCATAATATAGCAAAGCACAATACAAGAGGTTTGATAGGAGCACCCTAACCCCTTTTACTCGATCCCCCAAATTTTTAGTGTTGTTTATGCACCACAATTGTCTTCCACGCTTTTGCTTCCCATTTTTAGAGAGCTTTGGATGGCACAAAACTTCTAAACTACCATCGATTGGTTGAATGAGCAATTATGCTTACCTATGCATTTCTACTCATCTAAACTAGGAAGGAGAAGTGCAAAACATAGTTACAGTGCATAAACTCCACTAAGAATTTCATTTTAGGGATAAAGAATTTAATTATATGTTTCTAACAATTGAAAGAGGTAATTAATCATGTTTAATAGACCTGTTCAAGGTTTGGGTTGGATCAAGTTATGGGATGGGCCGACTAGGCCGGCATTAAAAAGGTGCTCGACCCAAGCCCAACTCGACCTAGTCATAAATTTAAATGTCCGCCTTAAGCCAACCCATTGACCCCATGGTTCTCAACCTAATCTTGTGAACATATTGTGGTTTTCTACCTCAAAGAAGCTAAAGTTTACATTAAAAAAAAACATGTAGCACAAATTGAAAAAACAAAAAAGAAAAAGAAAAAAACCACATTTAACTACCAAACATGAAATGCCAATCTTTAAATAACAGCAAGTAATCTAGATACGAAACAAAGTAATAATTTTTTTAAAACATCTAAAAATATAAGACCGCTATCTTCATTATTTTCTTATCAATAGAGATAATGTTGTCCATTATTTGTCATTATGGAGTGTGGGAGAGGGTTTTAGTTGGGGGATAGGGGGCTTTCACTTAGAGGGATGGATTTGGAAGGTGGGGAAAAGTATGTGAGAGGATTTTGGTTGGGGTTGGTTCTAGAATTTTCGATTCTTAAAACTAACATGGACCAAGCCAGGTTGAAAACATCAAACCCAAGCTTGGCCCATGGTTGAGCAAACCGGACCAGTCCAAAGAAAAAATTCTTGAGCCCAAGCTCAGCCCATAAGCAACCCATTGGCCAAGCCTAATGCTTAAGAAAACATAAAGGGCATTTTGGTAAACATTAGAATAAGGAGTTTAACCGTGATTGAGACACCTACACTGAAATTCTATAAATAAAGGACAATACCTCTCCTAAAGAAACATTCAATTGTCTTTCAAGCACCTGCCTCTCTCTCTAAAGATGTTGCCCTCCTCTATGGATGTGTGTGCCATTTACTCCAAAAAAAATAAATGAACGGATGTGCCATAGCCAGAACTTGTTCTTAGATTTTTGTTGCAATTATGAAGATCAAGATCTTCATAAGGAAGTACTTTTGTGAATTTGTATTATGCCCCATTACAGGATCTAGAGGAGTTACACCTTTTTTATGAATGAGAAGATGCATGGTTATCTTTACCACGTATCACATTAACTCGTGTGGTTGGAAATTGTTTGTAGTGAATTAGATTTAATAAGAACGCCAGATATTATCATATTTCTAAAAGTCTTAAACAATCCCCTATGCTTCTGTAATGCACCATGTCCTTTACAAACTTGATTAGAGAACAGGTTGTCTCAAATTGAAAGGTTCAAGTAAGTTCATGAATAGAGATCGAAGGTAATTGGATGAAATGATTCAACTTCTTATTGAAATCCTAGGGTTCTCTTATATAGAGAGAGATCAAAAAGTTGAAAGTACATAGATGCCCTTAAGGAGCAAACCCCACAACCATACAATAGAGAAATAGAATAAAACCATATACTAACACTCTCCCTCAAGCTAGAGTATAGATATCTATCATGCTCAACTTGGATACACATGAATCAAATAAAATCTGGCTAGGGGTTTGGTGAAAATATCTGCAATCTACTCCTTAGATATGACTGGTGTGGTATATCGCAACCCCTTCTGAATGATGTCTCTGATATAGTGGCCATTAACCTCAACATGTTTCGTCCTCTCATGAAATGTTGAATTGTTAGCAATGAAGGTGGCTGCCCTGTTATCACATCTCATCTCCATTGGGCTATAAAATTGTATCTGCAAGTCAGTAAGCAGGGACCTAATCCACATCATCTTTGCAGTCATCTGAGCCATGGCTCTGTACTTAGACTCGACACTAGATCTCGCAACTGTGACATGTTTCTTGCTCCTCCAAGTGATCAAACTCCTTGCCAAAAAGGTGCAAAGCCCGGTAGTGGATTTGCGGTCCACATGTCAGAGTAGCCAACTAAGGTCATAGAAGACCCCTTAGAGAAGAGGAGACACTTCCCAAGAGCCTTCTTGATGTATTTGAGTATCATCAATGTTATGTCCCAGTGCTAACGTGTTGGCTTGGACATGAACTGGCTTAGTCTCCCCACCGCAAAGGAGATATCCGACCTCGTGATAATGAGGTATAGCAACTTGCTTACAAGCTACCTGTACTGCTTGCTATTCACTAATTGTGCATCCTCATCATAGAGTGCAATCTTGGGGTCCCTAGGAATATTGACCTCCTTGGCCCTAAGTATACCAACTTCCTGCAAGATGTCTAATGCACACTTCCTCTAGGACAAGACTACGCCCTTTTTACTACATGCCACCTCAATGCTAAGAAAGTACCGTAGAGCTCCCAAATCCTTCATGACAAACTACTATGCTAGGATGTGCTTAATCTCAGCAACACCCTACTCATCATCACCTGTAACAATCAAGTCATCAACATAAACAAGAAGTACAACAGTACCTCATCCAATCCTCCTAACAAAAAGAGAAGTCGATTGCCGATCTCCTGAATTCGACTGCCTCTACAACCTGTGACCAAGGTTTTAAAAAACGTAAGGCGGTACTGAGGCAGTTTGCCTTCATCGAGGCAAGTCGTAAGCCTTGAGGCGATCGAGGCGTAAGCCTCAAGATTTGCATAAAAAACATAGAAAATGATATGATATATACTTATTAAGTGCTAATAAGGAAATAATAATGTAAATAGCATATTTTCATAACTTTATTTCCTTATCACAACATTGAAAGAGCGATACTAAACGAGAGATGACATTTAAATAAAAAAATAAACATTCATATAATATAGAAAATTAGAAACGATAACAAAAGCGCAAACTAAACCAACTTCCCAAACCATTGAGAGACTTAAAAGTTAAAATATACATTAAAATGAAAGTACATGAGACATCTACATCAAAAACTCAAACTTAAAAAATAACAAAATCCTTTTAAATACACTTAAAACACCAACAAAAGCTACCTAAATAACCACAAATCAGTGAAATGAAACTAATTTAAAGCCCTACACATCGCATCGCCTTACCTATGCGGAACTGTCGACCACCAACAACGGTGCTGGATTGTAGTGTGGTGTTCTTGGACCACCAACGGCGTTGCTGGACTATAGTGCGGTGCTCCTGGACCACTAACGGCGCTGCTAGACTACAGTGCTGCACCACCGATGACACTCCTCATATTGAGGTGGCGCCTTAGACTCGCCTCACAGCCTCATTGCACCTCAACTAAGTGAGGCGCACACCTCATGCATGCAGAC
The DNA here is from genome assembly GCA_037157565.1 of Thalassia testudinum. Classification (NCBI taxonomy): domain Eukaryota; kingdom Viridiplantae; phylum Streptophyta; class Magnoliopsida; order Alismatales; family Hydrocharitaceae; genus Thalassia; species Thalassia testudinum. The sequence continues at coordinate 16,686,692 of JAZHRO010000002.1, read as the reverse complement.
CGAGGCTACCGTCTCAAGGCTATTTTGAGTCGCTTTGCCTCGAGGCGTGTTTTTTTAAACCATTCCTATGACAACCTTTGGAACTAAGCCCTAGGGCTCTACTTAAAGCCATATATGGCCTTCCACAGTCTGCAAACACTCCCCCTGAACCTTGAAACTTGGTGGCTGCTGCATGTAGACTTCCTTTCGGAGATCACCGTAGAGTAATGCATTCTTCACATCTAGCTAGTGTAAAGGCCAATCAAGTTGTACTACAATTGCTACCAATATCCGTACTACGGGAAGTCTGGCAACTACTAAAAAGTGTTAAAGAAATCCACCCCATAAGTCTGGGTGAACCCCTTTGCCATTAGACGTGCCTTACACCTGGCAATGCTCCTATCTGGATTGAATTTCACTGTGAATACCCACCTACAGCCAACAACAGTAGCTCCATCAAGAATTGGAGTGAGCTCCCAGGTCCCGCGACCCCAAAGTGCAGCCATCTCGTCCCACATGGCAGCCCGCCATTTTGGATGAAGCATGGCTTGCTGGTAGATAGTGGGGATCTCTATAGCTGCCAAGGCAGAAGTAAACTGGACAAATGACTTCCCAAGATAGGCACTGGGAAGATCACCTGCAACATGGTAACAAGCACAGGAGCACAAAGGCCTCCTAATAGCAATAGGAAGATCCTTAGTAGCATCAGGCACCGCAAAGTGACTTGTAGGACCATCATCAACAAGCAGCTCAGTGGAACATCATGCACCTGTGCAGGAGAGTCTGGTGGCGTAGAGGAAGATGTAGTACCTGTCCCAGGTGGTGACCGTGGTCTAACAACCTGTGGCGTAGACGGAGATGGCCTCTGCAGAGTTAAGTAAAGTTTATTATACATGCACAATGAGCCATGTAGCTTCTCAAAATCATCTATGAACTACCTGGAATCTGAAGTAGGAGGCGGGGGAGTCAAAGCAGGAATATCCTCAAACTGGATAAGGAGGAAGGGCATCAGTGCAGGTGCATCTGAAATAGACATCCGATGGCCCCTTATAGAGAAATAAGGCACCTCCTCATGAAACATGACATCCATGCTAACATAGTGTCCCCTAGCAATGGGATCATAACATTTGTAGCCCTTCTAGGTGGCACTGTAACCCAAAAATACACACTTGACCGCATGGGGTGCAAGCTTGTCTCTGCCAGGACCAAGAATGTGAACAAATGAAATACAGCCGAAAACCCAAGGAGGCATAACAAATAAATCTCTATCTGGATACAATATTTGATACGGAATCTGCTCATGAATGACCGAACTAGGCATCCTGTTGATCAGGTAGCAAGCAGTCAAAACGACGTCTCCCCAATAGGAAGATGGAATATTGTGATGTATCAACAATGTCCGAGCCACGTCCAAGAGATGTCTGTGTTTCCTCTCTGCCACGCCATTCTGTTGGGACGTATGGAGGTAGGAGGTCTGATGTATGATGCCTAGGGATCTGTAAAACTGGGCTAGTCTCCTAGTGCAAAACTAAGTGCATTGTCAATTCTAACAATCTCTACAACTATAGAAAATTGAGCCTTGATCTGATTAATTATCTCAATCATGTTTCCTGCATCTGACTTACTACGAAGCAAAAAGGTTCATGATAATCTGGAGAAATATCAATGACCACTAAGTAGAAGCAGAATCCCTGCCTGTCTGGAGTACGACTCGAGCCTCATATGTCTATGTAGAGTAAGTCAAAACATGCAGATGATACAATCTAGTGATAGGAGAATAGCTAAAACGGTAATGCTTACCTAATTGGCAACCATCACAAAGAAGATGTGATAAATAAGGAATAACCCATCTCAGCAGATCTAGAGAGGGATGTCCCAACTGACGGTGCCACTGAAGTGTTGTCCCTGCCTTGTATGCCACATCTACCTATCCAACAACTGCCAATGGAGACTGAGCTAAGCAGTATACATCTCCTTCCTCGTGTCCACCACCAATAGTTTTCCCTATGAATTTGTCTTGGAAAACACACCCCACATCATCAAAGATTGCTTTGCAGCTAAGCTCTTTGGTAATCCTACTAATTGACAACAAATTGACCGGAAAATCAAGAACAAATAGAACATTAGACAGTCTCAAGGTGGGAGATATACTAACCTCCCCCTCGCCCTGGACCTAAGAAAGATGTCCATCAGCCACTTGAACTGTCCTGCCAAGAAGAGCATTACGCACCATGCGAAAGTACTCCCTATCTCCACTAAGATGCCTAGATGCCCCAGAATCAATTAACCATCCAGCACTTGTAGAAGAAGCAAGAGCTGCGATATTTGAAGTAGTAGACACAACTGCCTCATCCTCTTTCCTAACAATCCCATCTGTCAGCTATGTAGCTTTAGTCACATTCTGAACATGTCCCATCTTACCATTGAACATACCTGTGGCACACTACTTGCTACCCTGTCGACGGCGGCGCCCCCTCCTCGTGTAGATGGGCCTCATCGTCTATTCAGACAACATCGTCTAACACGATGGTTTCTGTCAAGACTGACTTATCCTCCTTCCATAGCGGCCTCCATCATGAACTCAATAATTCCCGGTGAGTTCATCATGTCCAAAGGGAGCCAAACAACTCATCATCAATCAATGAAACAAATGGATAGAAAAGCATCTATCAATCACACAGAAGAAATCCATATTCACGTCAAGGAAACACTAACAGATCTAGAAGAAATCCGATTCAGATTTGCATCTTCATTGGAAAGCCCCCTTAGACGGACGTTGACTTAACCTAGGTGTGGGGGAAACCATCGAGATGGCCCCAAGGGAACCAAGGGCTTCTCCATGTGTCTACGAAGGATGCAACCCCTAGATCAGGGCTGCAGACCCCTCCATGTCAACCGCAGGTAGCATTTGCGAGGCCTGAGGCGACATTAGCGGAGCCCTAAGAGTCGCTGGCAACGCTAGGGAAGCTCAAGGCAGCACTGGCGGCGCTAGTAAGGCCTGACACAGTGATGGCGGTGATCTAGACAGGGCTGTGAAGCCATGTCGGTCAAGTGATGGCCTTCCTAAGTAGATCGATCGGCAGCGGTGACCAATGGGACTCGTCAGCAGCGGCAGTGGCCCAACCGGCAGTCTGCTGCGACCGGCAGAGGCCGGTGGCCACCGATGAAGGCTCCTCCAAGTGCCTTCAAGAGAGATAATGGTTTTGATGGAAGGATACAGAGGCTTATGGGGGTAGGATACTGTAGCGTCGATCTAGGATCGTCGCTTTGATACCAAATTGGATGCAATGATTCAACTTCTTATTGAAACCCTAAGGCTCTCTTACATAAAAAGAAACCAAAAAGGGTGAAAGTACATAGACGCCCCTAAGGAGCAAACCCCACAACCATACAATAGAGAAATAAAATAAAAACATATGCTAACAAAAGTGAAAATCACAAAATAAAAACTACCTAAGAGTTGAAGTAAAGAGAGAATCTTATTTTGCCAAGCTGTCCCTATGTCTCTTTATATAGAGAGAGACAAGGGAAAAATAACATAATGGGTCCAACACAAATGACAAGAATAATAAATACCCCCTCATACTAAATGTAACTCAACACTCCCCCTCAAGTTGGAGCATATATATTCACTATGCTCAGCTTACTTCTACACTTCTCAAACTGGGGGTGAGGCAGTGGCTTGGTAAATAATCAGCAGTCTGATCAGTAGAGGCAAGACACGTCGTACGAAGTAGACCCTGCTAAATCAGGCACCTAGTATAATGACAATCTACTTCCACATGTTTCATCCTCTCATGAAACATAGGGTTATTAGCAATATATGTTGCAACCCAGTTATCACAATACATCTCCATAGGCTCCTGAATTTCAACATAAAGATCTCGTAACAAAGATCTAATCCATATCATCTCGGCTGCAATATGAGTTAATTGTGCTAGTCACTGCACAACTGCAACATAGTTTGCCTCTGCAAGAGATACTGCCCCAGTGCTCACACCTAAAGATGCTGTAACAGAAGTCTGGTTGGCAATAGTAGGATGGCCAAGTTTATTCCAACACTTAGCCTCAACATGGCCAAGCCTGCCACAGTAAGAACATATAGGCTTGCCCCGACCACCATCAGTCCTGCCTTTGCTACGAAAGAAGCCTGCACGACCACCACGAGTGCTAACAGCAGCATGAGCCGAGAACGTGTTGGTGACAACATCATGAGTAGGTTGAATTTGCGTCTTACTTAGCCTCCTGTAAATCTCCTCAATACGAGGAAGCTTGAAGAGAGTCAGAATCTGTGAACGAGCTGCAAAATAGTGATCACTCAGCCCTGCATGGAACATGTGGGCTGCAAACTCCTTCCTGTGATCCCTGCATGTAGAAGTACACATTGGTCTACATGCATTATATTTCTCCAATAATCCCTACATAGTGGAGTAATACTGAGACAAACTCATCTCTTCTTGCTTGAGATGACATAAGTCATAGTGGATCTAAAATACTTGAGTTGAATTCAACTCATGTGAATAAGCCGTCTTCAAACCATCCCACATCTCTTTGGCAGTGTTGTAGTACATAACTTCATCACCAATCCTTAGAATGACGCTATTCAAAATCCAGGCTCTCACCATAGCATCATCCCGATTCCAAGTCGCATAGTTTCCTATTTTTTGCTCCGGTGGTGCTTCCATAAGCACATGCTTCTTCTCATGACCTTTCACAGTAACAAGAAATGTCTGAGACTAACGGGGGTAATTGGTCTCATCAAATTTTGTAATTGGAGCAAAGAAGGGGCTTTTGTACACCATGTTTTCTATATTATGTCCTGAAGACACCTCAGAATCATCTGATACAAATATAGTAACTCCAAACACACAACAATAAGCCCAAACAACAGGTCTGAAATCCTAGATAAAACACTAACAAACTTGGGGAATACACACCCCACAATCCACAGACTAAAGAATAGCACTTCATTGGAGAATACACACCCCAAAACCCATTTACTATGGGGAATACACACCCCAAAATAAATCAAAAGATCAAGAAGTTCATACCACCCGTAGGAAGATTTTTTTTTATTGAAATCCTCATCCCCGAGGAGAGAGATTGAGAGCAGCGGGCAGCAGCGGTGATCAGGAGGTGGTCCTGCTGCAACGAGACGGCAGCAAGCGGCGGCAGGAGCGTCGCGACCAGTCGCTGTGGCGCGGTGGCGAGTGCTGCAGCTAGAGCGGCGGCAGCAGCGCTGTGACCAAGTGCTACGATGCGGTGGCGAGCGCTGCAGCTAGAGTGGTTGCTGGCGGCGGCAGCAACGCCACAACTCAATGCTGCGGCACGGTGGCAAGCACTGCAGCAAGGCGGAGAGAGGCTGCTGTTGCGCCCCGATTAGGCACTGCAGCGGCGATCCGACGTCGGCGTGGCCGCCAGCGGTGGCGGCTGTAGCTCCCGACGAGAAGGCTTAAGGTAGAGTTAAGATTTTTTTGTGGAAACCTCAACCTGGTGCTCTGATACCAAGTTGAAGTAAAGAGAGAATCTTATTTTGCCAAGCCATCCCTATGTCTCTTTATATAGAGAGAGACAAGGAAAAAATAACATAATGGATCCAACACAAAAGACAAGAATAATAAATACCCCCCATACTAAACATAACTCAACACTAAGAAAACATATAGGCAACCTTTCATGCTCTTTTTTATACATCCATCGTAGGGAGTTCTATCATTTAAAATGTCATAACATTACATTCAAGTAAGCTAAGAAAGTAAGGTAGCAAATTGTGAAGTAGAAATTTGCACTTAAACAATAGTTACACATCCACCAAGCCAGGCATGACAACAGCTTCATTATAATCAATCACATTCCCTCCTGGGAGCTGTCCACGCTCATTTATGCCTTCAACCACAGAAGCAATGATCCCTCCATCCACTTCAACTGCCAATTGAAGATTTGAGGAATTAAACTATGAAACACAAAAATTAATTTCAAAGAGGAGAAACCAAAACCAAGCCAATTTGCAAGGAAAAGAGAGGAAGGCATCAAATAAATAATACTTGGAAGATTTTTCCAGGGAGCATTATGTCCTGAAAATTCCGTGAGTTCCAACCACAGTAATTGGAAGATCGTACTATATAAATCAAGATCTATGGTGCAGCTATTTACTGCCTCTCACATGCATCGTAGCAGGGTCCTTGTATTAAAGTGGAGATTGGATTCCATATAACTCTTTGACAAACATTCAAAATATAATAGCAGGGAGGCTCCCCACTGTATAAATCAACCAACACAAGTGAACACCCCATCCCCTCCCCCCCCCCCCCCCCCCCCCCGCCAACACATGCACGTATGCACAACACAAAAAAGAAAAAAAGAAATATCAAATGCTCCCTCCAGTTTCAGGAAGTAAAACCATGAGAGTAGACTATGGAAGTCCACAGGGTTGAAGTCCCACCCTATGGCTGTGTTAAGCACAAGCTGTTTCTCTATTTCAAACAAATCTCAATCTATGCAATCAATCATACAATCAGCATGTGTCTACAATGGTTAATTTATAACATAGATACTTGTAATAACAATTTAATGTGGAGTGGCTGTTTACATACACTCAAACAAGTATTCATATTAGATCAAGAAATTGGACTCCAACGAATCCATAGGGCTCTCATATTTACTTTGAGGAACAAATACCCTGTTTTCGAATTGAAGATCATATGTGACTGAAATAGGAGCATGAATTTCAATTTGTATAACCAAATTTCCAAATTAACATGAGCCTAAGGAGTAGCTTAGATTCTAGTTACTTAAAGAAAGTAATTTCAACTGTTCACATACCTTAGAAGAGGTTCATGCTAAACAGACATTGGATTACATTTCATCTCAATAACTTCTGGATTGAGTACTTTAAACAATCAAACTTTTATTGGGAAGGTAGTCATAGGCGACCAAATAATGGTGCATGCATTTCGATCTGCACAACCATTTTTTTTTCAAACAATATGCATTTACAGATGTACTCATGGAAAAGTGGAAGAGAATTGAACTCACCTAATAGAATCTACACAGTAGATATCTAATGTAATTCCAAACCCGCCCCCCACCTCCCCCAATAAGAACTCCGTAAATGAATAAAATCATTCTACTACTGTTGATAATGCCTAATTTTCCCCGATCCAAAACTGATACCTTGAGGAAATATCTTCAGAATCTAACAGGGAAAACTAACTTTGAAATTCAATATCCAATTTCATAATAGTCTGGAGCTAAAGCCCGAATCAGCCGGAACCTACCGTTCCTAAGTCAAAGTATTGAGCAGGTCTAACAGAGTTGCCAATGCTCCAAAGTCCAGACAGACCCCACTGACCGATCATGAAAGTCTTAACGTGGACCAGACCTTTTATTCTTTTAAATCAGATGAGTTTCTGAGTCTACTATATTAGTCAGGCTCGGTACTCTGGATCCAACCATCCCAAGTCTGAATATCATGCCTTCATCTGCCGACAGATACACCTTAATAGATGTCCATGAATGCATGTGTTTGAGCATATGGCTGACTTTGGTTATAATGATCCCATGATGATAGGATTTTGCACACATGATCCAATAAGAAGTTACATGCTAGCAATTTCCAACTGGCCACTCCAATGTTTTATAAGCAGGAATTATGTAATTAGAGAAGGCTGGAGGCAACATGTGCCTGATGATTTTAAAGCAGTAATGGCTCAACATTCCTGAAATGTAACCTCCTTGTATGAGGTCATAGGAGAAGATCGTCGAAGATTTGAACGGATAAGAATATCATGGCTATATTCATCTTGTAACTATAAACAAAGGTTCAGATCTCCTGTAAACAGTATGCAAATATTGCGTCTGCAAACTTATACTGACAACCATAGTACAATAAGATATCACTTAGATGAAATGAATCAATTCATTATAAAAAACCCTAGGTTCACTTATATAGAAAGAAAAACCAAATGGTTGAAAGTACAACACTACCCCTAATGAGCTAAACACCAATTCGCCCATACAAGAAAAGCATAAAAATATAACCACTATGTGCTAACACTCTCCCTCATGCTGGAGCATGAATATCTATCATGCTCAACTTGGAACAACACGCCTCAAAGGTAGATCTCGCCAAGAGCTTTGTGAAGACATCTACAGCCTGCTCCTCAGAAGTGACACTGGTGGTATGTAATGTCCCATACTAAATAAGATCTCGAGTGTAATGGCAATCAATCTCTACATGTTTTGTCCTCTCGTGCAACATAAGGTTATTGGCAATGTAAGTCATTGCTCTGTTGTCACACCGCATCTCCATAGAGCTATCCAGAGAAACATGAAGATCTAACAAAACTAACTTGACCCAAACCATCTCAATGGCTGTCTGAGCCATGACCCTGTACTCTGACTCGGCACTGGATCTAGATACAACCACTTGCTTCTTGCTCCTCCAGGTAACCAGGTTGCCTGCAACAAAGGTGCAAAAACCTGTAGTGGATTTTCTGTCCCCAACACAACCAGCATAATCAGCATCAGAGTATGCTACAATTCCCATGGGTGTTCCCTTACGGAACAATAATCCTCGTCCTGGTACTTTCTTCACATACCTGAGCACTTGCTTTACAGCCTCCCAGTGCTGCCTAGTTGGTTTATCCATAAACTGACTAAGCCTACCAACTGACAAAGACAAGTCTAGACGAGTAATGGTGAGGTAAAGAAGCTTACCCACCAGCTATCTATATGCCCTACTATCAACCACCTCAGATTTCTCATCATATAAATGGACTTTGGGATCCATGGGAATATTTGCAGCCTTAGCTGCTAGCATGCCAGTCTCCTGAAGAAGATCAAGAGCATACTTCCTCTGTGAGAGCACCACTCCATCCTTGCCACGTGCAACCTCAATACCAAAGAAATACCTCGACTGTCCCAGATCCTTCATGACAAACTTCTCTGATAGGTGTCTCTTGACTTCGTCTATCCCATCTCTATCATCCCCAGTGATGATAAGATCATCAACATATACCAGAAGTGCCACAGTCCCCCTGTCAGTCTTCCTAGTAAATAAGGAGTGATCTAAAGTAGAGCGACTCAGACTAATCTGACGAAGCACCTCTGATAGCTTCTGGAACCATGTCCTGGGACTCTACTTTAATCCATAGATTGCCTTCCTCAATCTACACACACACTCCCCCTGAACCTCGAAACCCAGGGGCTGCTACAGGTAGACTTCCTCCTGAAGATCACCATAGAGAAAAGTGTTCTTCACATCAACCTGGTATAACGACCAATCTTTGTGAGCAGCAACAGAAATAAGTATCCCGATGGTGACAAGCAGCGCAAAAGGGGAGAAAGTATCAAAGAAGTCCACCCCATATGTCTGAGTGAACCCCTTTGCTACTAGCCTAGCCTTATACCTCGAAATAGACCCATCAGGGTTGTATTTCAAGGCAAAAACCCATCGGGAGCCAACCAGTCGTGCGCCAGTAGGAAGTGAGATGAGATCCCAAGTCGGTCTACTCCAAAGTGCTGCCATCTCATCCTCCATGGCTTGACGCCACTTTGGATCAAGCATGGCCTGCTAGTAGGTAGACGAAATGTGTAACGGTGTAAGTGCCTGATAGAAGCTGTTAAACTGAAGAGCAAGACCATCGGTAGCCAAACTACTTGTGACTCGGTATCCAAACTCATAGGTGCGCGGTGCTCTCCTAATGGCAATAGGGAGATCTGAATCATCTGGTACCACTGACTGAGTCGCTGCAGAAGGAGTCTTGCGACTGTGGTGATCTGCACTGTCTGGGGAGTCAGGTCTAACCAAACTGTCACTGACATCAGGTACCCTCTCAACTACCTGTGAACCATCAGCTGTTGGTGAAGGAGGCCTCTGAAAAGTAGTGTGATGCCTGTGATAGGTATGTAATGGCCCGTGCAATTTCTCAAAGTCATCTAGGGAGGAAGAGCTCATCTGTCTATCAGCTGGAGGTCTAGACTGAGAAGTAGGCACCTGAGTCTCTGTACACGGAACAGGCAGGGGAAGAAAGGCAACATTATCACAAGAGCTCCTCTGTCCAGTGACTGAGAAATATGGTGTCCTCATGGAAAGTCACATCAATGCTAACATAATGTATGTTCTGCAGTGGATCATAGCAACGGTACCCCTTCTATGTCCTAGAGTACCCCAAAAATACGTACTTGACAGCGCAAGGAGCCAACTTGTCACGACCAAGTGATGGCACATGGACGAATGCAACACATCCAAAGGTCCTAGAAAGCACATTAAATAACTCATCGTCTGGATGCAGAAGAAGAACCGGTATCTGCTCGTGAAGAACTGAGCTGGGCATCCTGTTGATAAGAAAAGTCGCCGTCAGAACTGCGTCCCCCCAGTATCTCTGCGGCATATTGTGATGAATCAATAATGTACGGACAACATCCAACAAGTGTCTGTGCTTCCGCTCTGCAACCCGGTTCTGTTGTAAAGCGTGAGGACAAGTAGTTTGGTGGACAATCCCACGGGTCCTATAGAACTCCCTAAGTCTAGCAGTGCAGAACTCAAAAGCATTATCAGTCCGCACTATCTTCACCATGGTTGAATACTGTGTGCTGATCTCCAGAAGAAGAGTCTCTATGCATCCTCCAGCCTCTACCTTGTTTTTCAGCAAGAACACCCATGTGACTCTAGAGAAATCATCTACGACAACCAGGTAGTACTGGTGTCCCATCCAGTCTAGGACTCTACTCGATCCCCATACATCCCTATGGAGCAACTAAAATAATGTAGACGATCCAGGAGAGATGCTAGCTGAAAAAGAGGATCGATGGTACTTACCTAATTGGCAAGCATCACACTGTATGGTAGTAGCTGGAGAAATATATGGTATCACTCTCCTGAGGCAATCCAAAGACAAGTGGCCAAGACGAACATGCCACTATAGAATACTCCCGCTACCATATCGAGTAACTACTGCAAATGGCTCCTGTCCCAGACGGTAAACACCATTTTCCTCTGTACCTCTGATAATAGTCCTCCCGGTGAGCTTATCTTGAACAACACATCCGACATCATTGAAGATCACTCTGCAATTGAGATATTTCATGATTCTGCTCACTGACAACAGACTCAGTGGGAATTCTGGCACATGCAACGCACCAGACAGCTGCAAACTAGGGGTCACAGACACCTCTCCCTTACCCCTAACTGGCGTGTATCTACCATCAACCACCTGTACAGTCTTTCCTGGGGGAACGGACTGTAGCGAACGAAAATAGGTCAGATCACTGCATAAATGTTGTGACGCACTAGAGTCGATCAGCCACCCTATTCCATGGTGGCTCCTGTAATGCTCCTGATGTACCAGACACAGATTCTGCCATAGGTGTCAAGCAGACCACATCCAAAGAATATGGGGAACACACACCCCAAAGATCATGCAATACGAGAAATACACATCCCAAAGTAGTCCATATAACTGGAGAAAAGCATACCACTGCTTGGGGAACACCAATAGATATGAAACAAATGATATTCAGATCTGCATCAATAACAGGAGGCCCCCTTGGACAGGCATTGGCCTAACCCGAGTGCAAGGAGAACACCCAAGATGGCCCCAAGGAGACCTAGACTTCCTCTCCCTACGACAACAAGGACTGCAACCCCTAGATCAGGGCTGCAAGCCCCTTACTACTGTCGCCTGCAGGTTGCACAAGGACTAAGCGACTTCTTGCAGCCTTTGCTGATACCTGCGCCGCCTGCTACAGGTCATCGCCGCCGCTGTCGGCTGCCGCAAGTCACCGCCGGCTGTGCACCTCCCTCTGCAGGTCATCGCGCCGCCGCTGTAGCTAGGTCTACGCCGCCAGGACTGCCGTTGGCTGTGCGCCGCCTTCTGCAAGTCGTTGCGCCACCCTCTATAGGTCACTGCACCACTGCTGCAACTAGGTTTGCACGGCCAAGGGCTCAGTTGCGCGCCACCGGCTGTGAACCTGGTGTTGCGGCTGCCGCCGCCGCCAGTGGGAGCACCCATGCACCAATGCCAAAGCGGGAAAGAGGAGAACGGAATGTGGTGGCAGGGTTTCGGAGGCTTTGAGGGGTGGGATACCTAGAGCCACAATCTAAGACCAGTGCTCTGATACCAACTTAGATGAAATAACTCAATTCATTATAGAAAACCCTAGGTTCTCTCATATAGAAAGAGAAATCAAAGGGTTGAAAGTACATCACTGCCCCTAATGAGGTAAACACCAATACGCCAGTATAAGAAAAGCATAAAAATATAACCACTATATGCTAACAATATCTCCACCCAGGATGTAATGCTGCCAAGGCATGTAGGTAAATCCCTCGTGTTCTTGTGAGTGCTAGTCACCCCCCACCTATACTCCACTTAAACATGAAGTTTCCAGTCCCATCCAATTCCCAAGAAATGAGGCCCTCAATTTGTCATTGCTTGTGTGGGAAGAGATATCAAGCTAGTTTTGCCATTTTGGTGCTTGTCCTTCAAACCATTCCTTATAATCCTCTAGTTTCAAGAGAAAGAATGTTGGAAATGTTGTTTAGCGACGAAGCACCCTCAATCCAGAGCCAGCATTTCTTGCCAATCAAGACGTCCTCACCTAAGAGGTGCATCACTATCAAACGCCCTGCCCCAACTTCAACTCGAAGGGCAAAGCAAGTTAACCCTCCTCCATGGGAGGAAGGACACGTGTTGGATGCCTCTAAGGCTGAAACTTTGACCCATCACCTTGAAACCTTCTTAAGATCAAGGTCCTCACTGAGAGGTTGAATGCCTTGGAGAAGGCTCCAGTGAAATGCCATATGGTTGAACCAGACAGACCTCCCAAACTCAGAGAAGTGCTCTAAGTGGCGGAAGTAACACTTTTAAGGCTTCCAATGTTCATAATGTCATGGAGGCTCGAAGGGGCATAGATATACATCCTTAAGCATATAAAAGAGTAAAAGAAACTCCTTTTTGGCAGCATGACAGAAGAGAAGCAGGAATCCAATGACTTGCTAAGCATCCTCTCATGGAAAAGGTCCTCAAAGTCGAACTCCCTCCAAAACTGAGGGGGGCAGCTTTCGAGATCTATGATAGGGTGACTAAAGCTGTAGATTACATGAATCACTTCAGGAACCTCATATACCTAGAAAATTGTGAGGATTATGCTATTTGCAGAGACTTCCACCTGTTGCAATTAAAGTATAAATACCTGAACTGTTGTCAGACCAACATGGAGTTTGCAATGCACAAGAGGATGCTAAGATTATGCTAAAGGAATTTATAAGAGAGCTGCCACAATCTGAAGGGAAGGTCGTCCTCTTTATCAATGAAGGGGAGCCACAGGAGCTGCAGATCCAAGTTCAGCAGGCAATCTAGGAGAACATTAACACGAAAGCAATCTTCTAGCCCCAACTTGCAGGAGGAAGGTCAAAAGAACTCGAGTCAGAGTGAACACAAACATCAACTATAACATGAGAACCTGCAAGTTAAAATCCCTCAATCAGATTGAGAAGGCCATAAAAATGATTAATTCTATAAGTTCCGTAGAAGGACACCACTAACCAGTGCCACTGCATCCACTTTTGTATTATTCAAATAATCAAAACCAAAGAACTTGACATATTGAAGTACCAACTAAAGGCAAATCCTTCCAGAAATAGCAGCAAGTGGGGTTGTTAATCAAATCAAATCTCATGGAATTTGCCTAGAACCAAATTCAATTAGAACAGAGAGAATTGAGGATTTGGATTGATTCGAATTCAAAGAATGATTTATCTACTGGGATTCAGATACCATGCATCTGAGATTCGAAAAATTCGAGTTTATTTGATAATTAAATAATGGTTTATTAGTTTGATAAGAACCCATTACTTCGATAAGGATAAGTATTCATTATCTTAATATCAATTCTTTAACGTATATGGAAATGCTAGTTCAATAAATCGTTAATCCAATTCAATGTCTAGCTTCATTACCTCAATTCACATATATATTACCAACGCATTGGATCTACAAAAACTTGGTTTCAATTTGCTAAGCTATCAAAGGTACATATGAGATTTAGGTTCGGTCCATTTTTACCTGAATCAAACTTTTCAAAAATTTTACTAAATCAAACCCCAATCGAATTCGAATAATTTGATATAATTAGCAGTCCTAGCAGTAAGGAATTTCCAAACATTAGATCAGGATGACTCAACAACCTACCACAATTTGCTGCAAGACACCTCAACAGTAGGGTCATCCACCAAGATCAAATGGTGTTGAAATGCTTCTTCGACGATGATTTTTGCATCATCTCTCCCCATTCCATTAAGTCCAAAGACCTGTACCATGAGTTGGCCCTTTCCTTTTTCGGAGAGGGCCTCAAGATTCACTAGCCACATGCCGACCTACTAGCCACATGCAAGAGGAACATCTACCAACTTCTAGTGGATGAAATGAGTGTGCTAGACAACCTCCACCTTTGTGCATGCAAATTCATAGATTTAGCAATGTTGAGCATCAAACCTTATAAATCAGCCATCGTTGCTTTTGACAACAACAAGAACAATACATGCCCTTAAGGTCTGATGGAGCTTATCATCTCCTTCATCAATAAGGAAACATAGCTGCATTCCCTACCAAGTTTTCTCACAGTAGATTGAAGTTTGGCTTCGATGGCATCATTAATGACCTACAATATGCAGTTGCTTCTATATTCCATCTTCCTGCTTTCAAACAATAAAGTTCATAACTTCTAAGAGAATTGGAACTAGAATAATAGACCAATAGACAGTAGTCAATTGCCATGGCACCTATATCTAAAAGCACCTTATTGTGACGCCTTCCTTATCACCAAAGAGTCAATGTCTTAAGAAGATCTCACATGTCAAACCTAGCAACGGTGGCCAACTTGAATAGCAAGGATTGACCCCCTAGAGAAGCCACTTTCTATGTAGTTCATGCTGAAGACCAAGCCAATCAAGTGGTCCATCCACATCTTGATAGGTGTCTTGCCGTAATCCATAGTTATATCTCTCGTCATTTTCAAGAGTTAGTCAGAGTTAGTCTTGAAGAGATGATTGTTTTGATATATCCATCAAGCTTCAAGCAGCATAGTACTCCTCTCCAATAGATGTACTTCTAGACTCTACACTACTTTTCCTTTCAGTTTTCGGGACTAGTAGACTCGTTATTTATTTCTGGTCAACATTACAATCTTTATTTGTTATTTTGCCTTATGATTTGCTCATGTTGGTTCTTGATATTTTTTGATTGTGTTAGATGATTGTGATCTTGTGTTTGATGTGATATTTCATACTCAACGACTTGGATCCTACCAGGTTTAATCAATTGGTGGGACACGGATCGTCACAAATGATATCGAAGCAAGGTCATCCCACTAATCATGAAATGGTCCAAAAAAAAGCCCTACTAGTGTTTCATATCACATTAATGGTAGAGTACTCAATCACATATTAACGTAGTACCCCTGGCTATTTGTTTCGCATATCCTGATCCATTTTCCCATTCAAGTTGTCATTCTTGAATGTAATGCTAACCAACCTTCACGATCCAAGTCTTGTAGTCTACTACTTCTGGTAATCCCCTAGTCTTAATTGTTGTTTAAGATCTCCTAGCGCCCTTGCCTTAATAGGGTAAGATCACAAGTCATTAATTGGAAAACAATTACATCTTCTTTGTACGGAGATAGAGAATTGTCCTTCCACTTGTAAGGATGAAAAGTCATGGTGGTTTTTTTTGTTGTCGATCAAGGCATTAAATTGATCTAGCCCTCTATTGGTAGGGGGAATCAAATCGATTGGAACTGGTGTCGACAACCAATGTTGAGTGTCGTTATGCTTAATATGATCCGACCTATGGAATATAACCATGACCCATTTGAGGGTAACTGTTGGTTTTATTCAACCCTAAAGTCTTAATGGAAGAACATAACCTCACACCCTGTCTTGGCACTTGAATATTTCTTGACCATAACTACATTTGTGGTGACATGAAAAAAGGCACAAGATCAAATTTTTGATTTCTTGATGAGATAGTGATTTGGATCTCTGGAAATGCCCTACCTTACGGGCAAATCGAGCCAACAGAAGGTGATGGTAGATGCATCTTCCATATAAAATTACACAACGAGGAATGCTTGAAATGAGTGTTGCATTGTCAATGCAAGAGCAATCTACCGATCTTGTTGGGAATATTTCAGAACCCCCTCACAATCGCGAGATATATTAGTGATCTTGTCCTTGAGGACACTAACTTGGTGTAATTTATGCACTAGTTGACATTTGTTAAGGACACAAGAGACTCATGTCAATAATAAAGGGAATGGATCGAGGTTAAAGGGAGAGCTACCATGAGAAGTGATGACTACTTTCCAGAAGGGAAGATAGAACTTATTTACAAGAGAGATTAATCAGGTATTATGTTGCCATATTGAAAGGATGAAAGTAGGTGGCTAACACGACGGTTGTCAAAAAAGGATAAACTTTAAGTCTGCAAAGGCAACCTTCCAAGACCATGGGCTACGACTTGTTAGCCGACCTAAGGGAAACCAAGATGAAAATTTTCAATGCCATTCTAAGCATGGAATGATTATCTACACACAATGCTTCTGTATGTTGCTTCAAAAAGAAGGTTGTCTTCACTATTCCTAGTGTGCCACAATTCGAGTTCTATGGCTAAGTACAAGGCAAAGCCATAAAGTGCATCTCAACTCCGCAAGCTGCAAGCTATTGACAAGAGGGTACTGCAATTACTTGGCTTATGTGACGGCAACCCCAAAAGCTAAACTTGAGTTAAGCAGCATTCAACGATCCGAGAATATATAGACATGTTCTCAAAAGATTTGTCTGGGCTTCCTTTAGATCAAGAGATTGAGTTCAAGATCTCTCTTATCCCGTGAACAAACCCAATAGCAATCACCCTTTATAAAATGGCACATTGCACCTCTACATTGACTATTGCCAGCTGAATAAGTTGACAATCAAGAATAGATACCCACTTCCGCAAATGTAATGCCATTTGAACTAATAAATGTCTCAACTACGTTCATGGACTTAATGAATCGAACATTTCAATTGTAACTGGATCACTTCATTAAGATGATTATCAATAATGTTCTCATTGATTCTCACGGTGAATGTCAACACGAACATCTTCGTGCAATTATGGAGACTGTACGCGAAGTTCAGTAAGTGTGAATTTAGGTTGTACTATGTTGAGTTACGCTTCTTGTTGAGGGGCTATTTACTATTTTATTTTTCCTTAGTGGACTTATGTTGCTTTTTTCCCACCTCTATATAAAGAGGTCTAGGGACGGCTTAGTCTTTTCTTCAACTTGGTATCAGAGCACTAGGTTGAGGACTCCACCAAACAAGAAACCCTAACCCTACCTCAAGCCTCCTACCACCGGCCGCCACCGCCACTTCCAGCGGCAGCGTCGGCTCCCCGCCGCCACTGCAACAGCAACCTCACCGGTCGCCGCTGCTGCAGCCACAACCGGCCGCAGATCTGCAACCCACCACTGACGCTGTGCCAGTAAATCGACAGCCCATCGCCGCCGCCGTTGCTGTGTAGCGTGCCATAGCAGATTTGCAGAGCAACACACCGCCGTCGCTGTTTTGTAGCATGCTGCAGGTCGTTGCCATCCTGTAAGTCACTTCGGCTGCTCCAGAGCAGCACACCGCCACCGCATCTGACGCTGATGTAGAGCAGCTCGCTGGTCACCACCTCTCACCAGCTGTCTTCTC
This sequence comes from Thalassia testudinum, assembly GCA_037157565.1. Classification (NCBI taxonomy): domain Eukaryota; kingdom Viridiplantae; phylum Streptophyta; class Magnoliopsida; order Alismatales; family Hydrocharitaceae; genus Thalassia; species Thalassia testudinum. Next base: position 16,668,973 of record JAZHRO010000002.1, on the reverse strand, counting down.
TTCGAGTCACCGCCCAGGCCACCGGAGAGCAGGCTGCTGGCCATCAGATCGCTGTAGGGAGGTTCTTGAGTGTTGTGGAGATGGCGTTTTGAATCAAGAACCTTCCTACGTGTGGTATGATTCTCTATGATCTTGTGATCTGATTTGGGGAGTGTATTCACCTTTGTTTATGATTTTTTTTTGGGTGTGTATTTCCCTTTAATGCATGTTTTTGGGGTGTGTATTCCCCTTGAGTATTGACCGTGTGTGAGCGGAGATTTTTGGGGTGTGCATCCTCCGTTTGGTGCATTTGTTAGGGTGTGTATTTCCCATTTTCTGTCAGTTTTCAGATCTGATTGCGAAGAAGTTCAGGGGTGTGTACTCTTTCTGTGGTGCATTGAAATCAGTTTATGGCAGTGTGTTTCAATGAACATGGCAGTATCCCAGTCAAAGAGTGTACTACGAACCGCTGTGGGTAATACTCTTTCAACTACTGGTGTAACGTGGTTGATTGATTCAGGTGCTACCAATCATTTATCCAGTAATCTACAGTGTTTTGGGCAGATTTAACCTGCCTCTCGAAGTCATACAGTACAGGTGGCTAATGGGCAACTTGCTTCTATTAGTGGTTAGGGGGAAATTAATATTACTCCTATGCAGGTTAATCGTGTCCAGTTTGTTCTAGATTTATCCATGAATTTTCTCTTTGTCAATGAAATCATCAAGCAAATGAATTATCATGTCATCTTTGATGAGCGTAGATGTATTTTCTAGGATCAAATGACAAGGAATACTATTGATAGTGGATATAAAGGAGGTGTTTACCAACTTCAATAGGGTTCCATGGCTGTAGCATGTCAGATTAGTACCACGTCAAGAGGTGCTCTACAGTGACATAGACGGTTAGGCCATCCTTCTTTGGAGAAATTACGCAAAGCTTAATGATGCATGTCATTAAGCTATTTCTCATGTATCCCTAACTACACAACTCACCTGCAATACATGTCAACTTGGTAAGCACCATAGATCTTCCTTTCCAACTACTTCTAGACCACGCTCATCTTCGTGGTTTCAGTTAGTGCATCTTGATGTTTGGGGTTCCAGTAGGATTCCTGATAAAGCAAGACATCAGTACTATTTGATTGTGGTAGATGATTTTTCCAGATTGTCTTGGCTATTTCTCATGAAGAATAATTCTGAAGTTGGTCCGTTGATCGAGAAGTTTGTATTGATGATAAAGAATCAACTTGATGTCTGCATTAATGCATTGGAGTTTTGTACTCGTCAACTAGCAAAATTCTATGGTCTACATGGCATAACTCATTATACCTTGTGTCCTCACACCTCTCAGCAAAATGAAGTTGCAAAGAGGAAGCACAGACATATCCTTGATATGGCTAGAGCCCTTCTTATCCATAATAGTGTGGCACAAAACTACTGGGGAGATGCAGGTCTCACAGCTTGCTATCTTATTAATAGATTGCCCTCTGTGATTCACGAGTAGATACCGTGGTAGGTGCTCTATCTAGATGATGAGTTGTTTGACCTTCCACCCAAGACATTTAGGTGCGTGATTTTTGTACATCTTCTTGGACCTGGGCAAGATAAATTAGCACCTAGAGCAGTCAAGTGTGTATTTCTTGGCTACTCTCGTACTTAGAATGGGTATCGGTGTTTTGATCCCCTACACCAGAGACAACACATCAGTGCATATGTCACCTTTCATGAAGCTATACCCTATTTTTCTGTTGCTACTAGGTAGGTGCAGAGTGTGCCAGAGTGTGCTCCTCTACCAGTTACTCTTATACCATTTGGTGTATTCACAAATAGTAGTAGCTCCTCTCAGGCTACTAACCCATCTACCAGCACATTCAGGCCAATACCAGTAGATGAAAGGGCCTCCAAGGGTCACACCTATCAATTACCAGTTGTCTATAGGGCAAAGCCCCCTTCATCTATTCCACAAACTCCTCAGGTTAACGTTAATAACCTAGAGGCTACTTCTACTCAGGAGGCTTCTTCAGATACAGTGTCAACAGGTGTAGAGGTTGAGAGTCCATCACCTGTGGATGTTTCTCCAAGTCCTGATTCCATGAATACTGATGAGAATATCCCTATTGCTATTAGGAAGGCTCCACGATCTTATGCACAGTATCGTGTTGCTGGGAGTATTCTGCTGATTCTCTAAGTTCGGAGTTTCATGCATTCACAGCTGTTGTATCTAGTATTGAGGTACCTACCTCGTACCAACAGGCTCTACTACATCCACACTAGAAGGCAACTATAGAGGAGATGTCTGCACTTACTACCAGAGGTACCTGGGAGCTATCACCTCTACCGTTTGGCGCACACCTTGTTGGAGCCAGATGGGTCTTTACCTTAAAATACAACCTAGATGGGTCTATTTCAAGATATAAGGTCCGCCTTGTGGCCAAAGGATTCTCCCAGACCTATAGGGTGAATTTCCTTGACACGTTCTCCGCTGTTGCACGACTCTCCACTGTTCGCATTATTATCTCTATTGCAGCTCATTATGGATGGCAGTTACATCAGCTGGATGTCGAAAATGCATTTCTGTACGAAGACTTAGAGGAAGAGATCTATATGCAGCAGCCGCCTAGCTTTGAGGTTCAGGGGAAGTGTGTATGCAAGCTTCGTAAGACTATTTATGGTCTTAAGCAGAGCACCCAAGCCTAGTTTCAGCACCTGTCTAAGACGTCTATTATTGCGATGCAGAGATCGTCATCTGACCATTCACTATTTGTGAGGAAGACCAGCAAGGGTACAATGGCTTTACTTGTGTATGTGGACGACCTTATTCTCACAGGTGATGATGCAAAGGGTATATCTCAGGTGAAGGAATACTTGGCACGCCAGTTTGTCATGAAAGATCTTGGGAAACTAAGATATATTTTGGGCATTGAGTTTAGCACAAGTAAGGGACAATAATGTCGCAGAGGAAGTATGCCCTTGATATTCTTCAGGAGACAGGCATGCTAGGATCCAAAGATGCTAATATTCCTATGGATCCTAAAATTCACCTTTTTAAGGATACTGTAAGGCTAAAAGATAAGAAGGCATATCGACAGCTGGTGGGGAAGCTGTTATATCTGACCATCACTAGACCAGATATTAGCCTTGCCGTGAGTAAGCTATGTCAATTCTTAGATAAACCCACTGATGTTCATTAGCAAGTTGTGATGCAGGTGTTGAAATACATCAGGGGATGTCCAGGTAGAGGCATTCTTTTTTAGAAGAAGACACCTATGTATGTTGTTGCCTACTCGAATGTAGATTATGCAGGTAATGTTGGTGACAGGAAGTCTACTACTAGCTTATATACCTTTGTAGTTGGGAACTTGTTGACCTGAAGAAGCAAGAAACAGAGTGTTGTTTCACGCTCTAATGCTAAGTCTGAGTACAGGGCCATGGCATATACTGCAGCTGAGATGATATGGATCAGATCTATGTTACAGGATCTTCATGTTAATGTTCAGGAGCCTATGGAGATGCACTGTGACAATTGGACTGCCACTTACATTGCAAACAATCCTATGTTCCACAAGAGAACAAAACATGTGGAAGTGGATTGTCATTACACCAGGAGTTTGATTCAACAGGGTCTGCTTCGTACTATTTGTCTTACCTCCGTAGACCAGACTGCTAACATGTTTACAAAGCCGCTATCTCACCCTTAGTTTGAAAAGTGTAGAAACAAGCTGGGCATAATAGATATATATGCTCCAGCTTGAGAGGGAGTGTTGAGTTACGCTTCTTGTTGAGGGGCTATTTACTATTTTATTTTTCCTTAATGGACTTATGTTGCTTTTTTTCCCACCTCTCTCTATATAAAGAGGTGTAGGGACGGCTTGGTAATAACAATAATTATTTTCTTCAACTTACTAAGTGACCTTCTAGGGCTATGTGATCTTGGGCACAGGGATTTCCGTTGAGTCTACCATGGTTGAGGCAGCATTGAAGTCAAAACGGCCAAAGATAGTGATCGGGAAACGCAACTTCTTGGGACTCGTAGGATATTATAGACAATTTATTTGAGAATTATCATGGATCACCCTCCCGTTGACACAAATTAGCTTCTAGATAGTTAAGGAGAAGTTGACGATAGCCCATATTCCTACAATTCAAGGCAGTGACGATGGATTTATGGTATGCATCGATGCATCTCACCAAGGTTTAGGGTGCATGTTGATGTCGAACAGTCACGTAGTCGGGTATGCTTCAAGACAGCTAAACCCACATGAGAAGAGTTATCCAACTCATAATCTGGAGCTGACAACTATAATCTTTGTCTTGAAGATGTGGCGACACTACCTATGCAATAAGACCTTCCTTTGAGGTTCACACTGACCCCAAGAGCTTAAAGAATCTCTTTTATCAAAAGGAGCTGGATGTGAGACGTCATTGTATGGAACTTCTAAAGGACTATGCATGCTCGATTAATTATCATCCAAGGAAGGGCAACATAGTTGTTGATCACTTCATAGCAAGCCACCAACAAGATTAGTAGTGCTTCAAGCACAGAGGTGGAACAAAATGATAGAAGCAGTGTATGGAAGATTGTAGGAAGCTATCAGGCATCTGGGAGCACTGACTGTCTTGAAAGGAAGATGCCTATATTGATAGACCATATTATCAATGCATGAACATGCCCATGATCCCTACAATCCACGTTAAATGTACATGACATCAATTGCCAATTGGTGACTCGAAGCTTTAATCGATATGACTATTACAAAATCGAAAAAGATGGAAAGCAGCACATGCCATTGATGTCAAAACTATAATTGCTTTAAGATTCCCATAATATAAATGGTGCATTTATTTTAAAGTAGGAGAAAAAAAGTAGGAGACTTGAATAGGTTTAGTATATAGTGGCAATATTCATGTTGTAACTACAAAAACGATTTCGAGTCTCCTATGAAGAGAATGCAAATAATGGACCTTTAAACTTCTACTTGATACACACAGTGCATTCAAATATCTCTCTCCCCAAGATGTAATGCTACCAAGACATAAACCTAGTAAATCCCCGTGTTTATATTCATGTTTGCTTGCAGGTTTATCCTCCAACCATAATCCACCTCAACTTGGTGAAGATTGCAGTTCAGTTCAATCCAATTTCTAGTTCCAAGGTTCTTCAACAAACACCCTTGTTCCTAATTCCATCCATATGGACAAAAAAAAAATTCCTGTCTCCTTGCATTGAAGAAGGATTCTCTAACATCAATCTCAAGGATTCAATCTATTAGTGGATCACTGTGTGAGCACTCTTTGTCAAAATGATGGCTCTTTATAGTCGCTTTGTTCTTATGTAATAATGCATAAAGCCCTGGCATGTAAGTAAATTCAAGGAGAATAATTGAATAACCATATAATTGCATAACTACAGTGCATGATTAGAAATGGAAGAGCTTAGATTGGAGATAAAAGAAAGAATCTTGAGAAGGAAAGAAGGATTCATAATACAATCATAAAACTCCTTCAAGAGTCGAATGCATAGCCCTTACAAACTACCACTTTTCCCATTGAACTAATACCAGAGGCAAATTCTCATGGTAAGTAGTACGCGTTGGAACCAACTGATAGATTCATAGGAAAATGCAGTCAATTGTCAAAGGGATGATGTAGCCATGTTCTCTAAGGCTGCAAATTACACTCCATTTATGCAGTTGTGCGATTCCAAAGGGTGCATCTAATGGTAGAAGGATGCAATCCTTTGTTCAAATAAAAGGACTGGGGTCCCCCCCCTCCCTTCATTCACCTAATATTTGCAAAAGAAAGTCAATTTACGGACACTGGGCATCCAGTAACGCCCATCTTCCATTGGAGGAAATGTCTGAACTTTCCACACGGGAGTAACTCCCCGTTCATGTGCTCCTTTTAAACAAAGCGGGGGCTTTGGGTACAATGGAACATTCAATCAAGCACCCGTCAACCCTTTTCGTTTGCAAAAAGGGAGAATCCATAACTCAAGATGAACAAGGAGAAGGATGCCACAACCACGTGTTCTACTACACAACCTGTTGTCATTTCAATTGGCTTTGAGTGAGTGCTTCCAATCTTATCAGTAGCTTCATACTGAACAAAACAACAAAAACCACCACCTTTTAATCTGAATTCTACTTTATCTTATCCCCATATACCTGCCCCAGAGATAACACCATTGGGCGTAACAATCCGCTTGCTGAGGATCCAATACCGATCGTATGGAAGCAAACTGCAGCCATTTTTGGACGTCTGCAACACAAAAAACAGAACAAGATCAACTTTTTCCCTCTTCAACACAGTAACTAACGGTACCAGTATCTAATTCCACGAGATTAACACAAGATGGTCTGAAAATCTTGCGCATACTTATCGGTTACCCATCAAGTTCACGTTTTAAGAGATGGGTAATGAGAGAAATAACGATCTGTGGCAAGGTCCGTTGGGGTTGCAGGAATTTTCTCACCTTGTTGGAGGTTCTAGTGTATAGGAAGAGGAAGGAGGCGATGATGGTGAGAAGCGGGAGGGCCTTCCGCTTCAAGGATTCCATCGGCTCCTCCCTCCCTCGCTCTCAATCATACAGAGTCTCCGGGAGGCACCTCAATGGATGACAGACGTGATGTAGTGATTAACGGAATTTTTTTTTTAAAGGAAATCTTTTATTAAGGGAAGGAAACCGGTAAAGGACGTAGTCACGCAGGTAGAGAAGAAATATATCTTACGTTCATATGAGGGGCAAAGTAACTCCCCCTCTCGATTGGAGGAACTCCACAACAATCATATAAAGAAAATAATAATAATAATAATAATAAGTTATTGAAATGTAATTTCACTTCTCCTTTCTACTTTGATATTAACAAAATTATTTTAAAGTTTAATGTGATTATAAAGTGTTATATAACTATATAGAAAATAGAATTTATGGATGCTAGCAAACAATAAGATAGTATTGAAGATATGAAGGTAGAAGATCATAGATTTTATTTTATTTATTATATTTTAGAATTTTTGTATGTATCCTAACAAATAAAAAATAATCTAGGAGTTAAAATCAAAGTAGAAACAATTAGGGTTCATATTAACACTCAAATCATTTATCATTTAACTCAAAATCGATTCTTTCAAAATAAAATCGTATAGATTAGATGTGATTTCTCTAAAAATTGACTTACACTTATAATATTAGGTACTTGTAGCAAGTACCGATACTGGTCATAAGTACCGGTACATGCTAGGCATAGGTTTGAACCTAAGTCCCAAATTGTGAACAACAAGTACCGATACTCATCGTGAGTACCGATACTAAGTGGTTATAGTTTGTGCACTTAATTTTACCTGAACCTTACAAATACCGGTGCTTATCACAAGTACCAATACATGTAGGTTACAGTCCCATAGCCTATGAGTCACAAGTACCAGTACTTATGATCAGTACCGATACCAAATAGCTTTGTTGGTACTCAATAGAATGCACTGAGTACCAATACCAGTGATCAGTACCGGTACCCCAAGCACTGTTGAACTGACTGTAGGCAGTCAATACCAGTACCAACTAACCGTTGTGCCTAATCTGAACGTCTATTTTACAATTAATCTTAATCCTACACTTCCCTTTTTGCCCCTAACGGTTAGTATTCGTAGGGGAGGTGTTTAGTGGCCTATATATACACTCATTGAGTATCATTTGCAAGGGATCAACAAGCTAAAAATATTCCCTTTGCTTACACCTTTTTCAATTTTCTAGCTGCAAAGAAGCTTATCTTGTTGCTCTCTTCGCAAGGCTATTCTCTTGTTGCAACAAGTTCCCAAGGCGATTATGTTCTTAATAAAATGTCTATTTTTGCTTTGGCATTCTAGTTAGAATTTATATATCATCTATTAAGAAATACACTTGTTGGAGACTTAAGAATTAGTTGTAAGCTTTTGTTTGTATCTTACTTACACCTGTAATCTTATTCTTTTTGTCATCTTGTAATTGGGTTGAGGTAACCTTTCAATTACCTCGGGTTATTAGTAAATTGATTCCCTCCTGGTTGAGGGAATCGAGTTAAAAATCCTAAGTTGGAAGACTTAGGTAGTGGAGTACCCAAGTGAAAGGAACCACTATATATCTCGTGTGCTTTTTGTGGTTTGCTTATTCTAGCAATTTTTCATACCACACCATTCATCCCCCTCTTCTAGTGTGCTTGTGCTTTACAGATCCTATAGGTGGTATTAGAGCGGGCTGCGATAAGAAGTAATTTTTCTCTCTCTCAATGGCATCATCAGCCAAGCGCACCGAAGGTCAGTCATCCACATGCCTTCCCTACTTTGATGGGACAGATTATGGATACTGGAAGAGGAGGATGCAAATCTTCCTCAAGACCATGAATGAGGACTCGTGGACTCTCATTCAAGAGAAGTACACAGATCCGAAGCCGGAGGAAGGAGTTGTTTGGATAGCGGATCAAAAGAAGAAGATTGCTGGGAATGCAAAGATAATGAACGCGCTCTATTGTGCATTATCAAGGGAGGAGTTCAACCGTACCTCTGCGTACGAGTCTGCGTATGAGATATGGAATACACTTCAAGTCACCTACGAAGGTACTAGTAAAGTTAAAGAAACACGCATATCTATTTTAACAGAAAGCTATGAATATTTTAGGATGGAAAAAGGTGAAACAATCAAGGCAATGTACACGAGATTTGGAGACATTATCAACCCCATGAAGAACTTGTGAAGTTTTTGGAAGAACAACTTGTAAGGAATATCTTGAGATCCCTTACAAGTGATTGGCCTCCAAAGTCCATAGCGATCCAAGAGGCGAAGGATTTATCAACTCTCTCCTTGGATGATCTGATTGGAAGCCTCATAGCATATGAGGTCCAATTGGAAAACATGAAGAAGAACGAGGAGAGATCTGTGAGCAAGAAGAAGTAGCTTGCTTTTAAAGCCATGAAAGAGGATTCGAACTTCAACAATTTCGACTCCGACGAAGAAGGGGAGCTTGCTCTTCTAACGAGAAATTCCGAAGATTCATCTAAAAACAAGGTAAGAGAGTCAATAAGTTTTCAAATGACATTGTTTGTTTTGAGTGCAAGAAGAAGGGATATGTACGAAAAGATTGCCCTATGATCAATAAGAAGAAAAAAGAAAAGAAGGACAAAGAACTTGATCGGAAGAAGATCTCAAGAAAAGCATACAAAGCAACTTGGGATGATAGTGATTCCGGCATGAAATCACCTTTTGAAGAATCTAATGAAACAGAAGTTGCACATCTTTGCTTAATGGCGAACAACGATGGATCTACAAATGAGGTAGATTCTGAAATTACTTTTGAAGAATTGTTACAATCTTATGAAGATTTATATCATAAAGCTAGGATGATTAAAAAGGAAAATAAGGTCTTGCATGATAGTTATAAGACGCTAGAAATAGAAAACTCTTGTTTAGAAATAGAATTAGAAATATCAAAAGAAACTAACAATTAATTGCATGGAAAAATAGTAGAATTAGAAGATATTTATGAACAGTTTGAGGGAAATTTGAATAATCTAAAAACAACTATGCTGAATACAGAATTTTGTAATAATTTAAAAGCCAAGTTCGATAATAAAAAGAACACACAAAATAAATCACATGCACCTAGACATGCATGGATTTATCAAAAGGTCAAAAATCCTAAGAATTATAGATCTAACACAAAAGTGATTTATAAACATAAGGATTTGAAGGGTACTAATCAAGGACCCAAAAGAAAATAAGTACCTAAAATAGATTTGATAAATTGTTTCGCATGTCAAGAAGGACAAATGGATCATAGATAGTGGGTGTTCTAAGCATATGATGGGACACTCAGACCTCTTTATCAAATGAACGAGAATACAAAATGGAGGACACGTCAAGTTGGGCGACAACAAACGTTGTCGCATTATTGGTGAAGGAACAATAAGTAATTCCTCTAAGAAGGTATGTAATGTTCTTTTAGTAGAAAATTTAAAACATAACATACTTAGTGTTAGTTAAATATGTGATAATGGATGTGATGTATTATTTACTAAAGTTAGTTTTAAAATACTAAAGAGGGTACAAATACGATTTTAATTGAAGGGTTTAGATATGAAAATATCTATGCTCTTCATTTTTCACAAGAGAAATTTGTAAAATGTCTGCTTGCTTCCCATGTTGAAGTAGATCTATGGCACCGTAGGCTAGGTCACATTAATCACAAACATCTTAATAGGTTAGGCAAAAATGAGTTAGTAAGGAGCCTACCCAAACTAACTTATAAAAAGGATGCTTTGTGCAAATCTTGTAAACTCGGAAAAATGCACAAGGCTTCTTTCAAACCTAAAGATTAGTTTCAACCACACGACCTTTAGAGTTATTACACCTTGATCTGTTTGGGCCAACACGATTTGAGAGCCTAAATGAATCAAAATTTTGCCTAGTTATTGTTGATGACTTCTCCAGGTTCACTTGGGTCATCTTCCTGAAACATAAGGATGACTCATTTGATTCCTTCTTAAGTCTTGCTTGAAGGCTTCAAAAGGAAAAATCATCCTTAATTTTTAGATTTAGAACTGATCATGGGGGTGAATTTAAAAATGAAAAATTTTCAAGTTTTTGTGTCAATTCTAGCATATAACACATGAATTTTCAATTCCTCAGGCACCATCTCAAAATGATGTTATAGAGTGCAAGAATAGCACTCTACAAGAATGCGCACGAACTTCGCTCTTGGAGCACGGGCTTAAAAAATATTTCTGGGCTAAAGCCATTAATATGGCATGTTATATTCTTAATAAACCTCTCTTAAGGCCTATTATTAAGAAAACTTCATATGAGCTTTATTATGAGAAGTCTCCTAGGATTTCATATTTTTGGGTGTTTGGAAATCGGTGTTATTTATTAAACACTCGTGATCAGCTTGATAAATTTGATACTAAAGGTGTTATGACACAATCCCATATCCCTACAGAACCCGAGACTAGCTCGCCTCAACTAATCCAAAGACCTAGTCGTCCAACGAGAAATAACCAAAAGTAGAAAATATTCCACAACCACAAGTATAATGTAACTAAGTAGAAAAATAATACAGAATCAGTAAAGGAAACAGAACGAAATGTCTCATAATATTACAGGTCATCACAACTACAACAACGAAAAGTAAAGTATAAATATTACAGAAATAATATTACATATAACAAATACTCACTACTACAACAAAAGAACGTGCTGGAACAGAAAATGACAACAATTAAGGCTGGGCTCGATTGGGCCCAGCTCCCTTTGCAGGCAGTGGAGTTGATTGCTCAACTCCCTGACCTGAACAAGGTTATAAAATTTCGTAGTTAGCTAACGCTGAGTAGAGTGGTAATTAAGCTATTTACATGCAATTAAGACAAGCAACTAATTAATTATTTATTTTCATTTAGCTCAACTAAGTAATTCTGATTTGTTTGTTCTTTTATTTATCCGGTCATCTCTTGATCTTGTTTGTTCCTCAAGGGAAAGATATTGATTGCAGTCTTTCCTCTGATGTAGGATGTGCACGTGGTGCTCTTCTGGCTGGGAGAGTCCCCCGTGTTAATCTTACACCCAGTCAACTACCCCGAGGTCACGGTTACGATGTAACGATGACTACGGCATGTGCGATAAGCGCACGAGTAGCTACCCCTCACTGGCACACGGTTAGTCATTTCTGCTAGCGGATTCGCCTAAGGTACAGCACGGAATAGCACAGGGCCTTGCCCTCTCAAAACAGAACATGGGTCTCGCCCCTCCACAGTCCGCGTAGCCTTGTCCGACTATCCCGATTTGCCCAGTATGTCTAACAAGAGTCAGTGTAGGGTGGCTAGTCCTAACCTCGGGCCTCGTGGGGCGGCTAGCTCCCTCCCTACACTAAAGGGACAGTTGCTCTCTTTGGTGCTGCGTACACAAGGGCCAGCTTACTTCCCGTCTACTTACTAAGTTCTTTCCGTATACAGGAGTTCTCCTAATTCTCCGTAAGGTTCATGCTTGTATTCCTTTCTTTCCATTTTCCAACATTCAGACCTTCCTATTCACATCACGAGTTTCATTCTTATAACAAGAAGCTCGTGTTTTTTTAACTGAGAAAGCATCACATCAATAAACTAATACACTTGCTAGCAAGTTGGTTTAACATGCATCTCAAAGGAAACAATGTAGCTCAAGCAATATTCGGTCATTTCTACCTTAGGGTTCAATTAAGTTATTCTAAACATGCACTTTGTTTGATTAAATCGTGATATTAAAGCAAATCACTCTACCGGGAAACACGGGAGGAATGGGGGCTAGAACTGCAGGTCATGTCGTCTCCGCGGGCCCCGAACACGCTACAGGCTAGAGACCTATAACAGCAACCAAGGCACATCAGACAAGTTCAAAACAGCATATAATCTACACTAACACGTAGAGAAACTCTAGCGGAAAACAACGGTACTTCGTTTGTGGAAATCCGATTCCGTTTGAGCCCTAAATGGCCCAAAAATGCACATACTATCTAAAATCAGACATCTGGGACTAGACCCAGACATCTTAAACGAGCTCCGAACCTCACCTTGCTTCCTTGAAGCTTCCTTGGACATCCGAACCCCTCTGCAACTGTTTGAGGGTGATCTCAGACGCCGGATACTCCCTCCGGTCGTCTGGGGGTGCCGTCAGACGTCTGGTATCGTCTCCAGACATCCAAAAGTACCTCGAAGGGCATGCTTGTGCGCCTTTCGAAGGCTTGTACCTACGTACACACTCACAGGTTAAAACCTTCAACAGTGCAACGTTACGTATGTAACGTACGCTCATGCATGGGCGTTCAGGACACTTACCTCGGCATTCTGCGAGTTTTCAGACGTCTAGCTTCAGCTCTAGATGTCCGTTGCTGCTCCAGACGTCTGGCAGATGCCCCAAATGTTTGATACTGGAAAAACCCAGTATCCAGGAACTCCTCACACGGTCCTGCTTCTCGCAAGCCTTTGTCCGCAGTGCCTGTAGCAATGACCTCAGCAGCTGCAGGAGGTCGAGGACCCTCCTCCAGCGTCCTTCTCTCTCCCACGAGCTCCTTCTCGAGTTCCCACGGCTACACTCCTGTCATGGCTCCTCCCTCTCGCACAAGCTTCTTCAAGAGAGCGAGCTCTCCCTTCTCTCACACCCTCGCTCTTTAGCTCCTCCAAGCTCGCGTTCTCGACCACGGCTCCCCTCTTCCGCAAAAGTCCCTCCGAGCTCCCTCGGCTCTCGGCCACGCTCCTCTCTCCCTCGTCCACACTCTCTCTCTCCCTCGCTCACCCTCTCTCCTTCTCCTCGTCCCATCGCTCTCCTTCCTCTCCACTCGCTACGGCAGGGGGGCGGGGAAGAAGGTGGCCGCCAGCAGGGGAAAGGAGATGCAGGTGGTGGTGTGGAGATGGAGTGGGGTGGAGGGGTTAAATAGAAGGAGTGGGGTGTTAGGGTTTTGGGGTGGGGGGAAAGTGTGCGTGAGTGTGTGCGTGAGGGAGAGGAGAGAGAGGGAAAAATTGTGGCGTTCCCCCCTGACAAACTCTCTTCTTCCCGAAGAACCCACACACTTAACTTATAGAATCAAAGTTTTCCCGTTTACGTCCCTAATTTTCTGGAAAAATTCCCAACGATCCTAGGGAGGGTCATTTCAAAAGGTGATGAAGGCATCTTTATTGGCTATTCAACAAAAAGCAAAGCTTATCGAGTCTTTAATAAAAGGACTTTTGTTATAGAAGAATCCCTACATGTTTCATTTGATGAAATAAACTTAGGAGAACCTGAACCAAATCATTTAGATTTTGATGATGAAGAAACCCCCTTATCGATGTATCAAAAATGGAAGATACATAAAACGTACATGATCTTCCAAAAGAATGGGTACACCATAAGGATCACCCTCAAAAACAAATTATAGGTGATATTGAATAAGGTGTAAAAACCCAATCTCATTTTATAGCTGATTTTGTCCTTAATGCCTTTGTTTCTCAACTTGAACTCAAGAAAGTTGATGAGACATTAAAGGATGAATCATGGGTTGTAGCTATGCAGGAGGAGCTACTCCAATTTACAAGGAACCATGTATGAGACTTGGTACCCGCTCTTGAGGGTAATTCTATCATTGGAACCAAGTGGGTGTTCCGAAATAAATTGGATGAATCTGGTTCAATAATTAGGAATAAAGCCAGACTTGTAGCTCAAGGCTATAACCAACAGGAGGGTATTGACTTTGATGAGAATATGCTCCTGTTACTCGCTTGGAGTCCATACGAATGCTACTTGCCTTTGCAAGTGCAAAGGATTTTAAGCTATATCAAATGGATGTCAAGAGTGCTTTTCTTAATGGATATATTAAGGAAGAAGTTTATATTCACGGCCTCCCGGGTTCGAGGACCCAGCACACCTAGAGCATGTATACAAGCTCAATAAGGTGTTATATGGACTTAAACAAGCTCCCAAGGCCTGGTATGATAGGCTTAGGACCTTTCTTCTCTAACATGAATATAGAATTGGAGTTGTTGATTCAACCCTCTTTATAAAAGAAGAAGGAAATGGCATCCTACTAGTTCAAATATATGTCAATGATATTATATTTGGATCAACCAAGGTGTCCCTATGTCAGCATTTTTGTGAGACTATGAAGATTGAGTTCGAAATGAGTATGATGGGTGAACTCAGATTCTTTTTAAGACTCCAAATTCAACAATTAGACACAGGAATTTACATTAGTTAAACAAAATATGTTCTTGAAACTCTCAAGAAGTTTAACTTTGAAAATATAAATGCTAAAGAGACTCCATTCGCTCTATCTACTTCTCTTGGTGAAGACTAGTCTGGCAAAAGGGTAGATGAAAAGAAATACTAGGGTATAATAGGTTCACTACCATATCTTACAACTTCTAGACCTGATATTCTTTTTGCTACATGTCTATGTGCGAGATTCTAATCCGAACCCAAGGAATCTCATTTTAATGCAGTAAAAAGAATATTTAGATACCTAAACAGCACAAAAAATCTTGGTCTTTTTTATCCTAAAGCACAAACCATTGATCTATTATCCTATAGTGATGCAAACTAAGCAGGGAGTAGAACAGATCGAAAGAACACTAGTGGCACATGTCATTTTATTGAAGAATCTCTTGTCTCATAGTTATCTAAGAAACAGACTTGTGTTTGACTTTCTACGACTGAAGCAGAGTATATTGTTACCTCACTTGCTTACTCTCAAGTCATTTGGATGAGATAGATTTTGTCCAACTTTGGATTGATTTTTTCGCAATTCAAAATATTATGTGATAATACAAGCGCAATAAATTTATCCAAAAATCCGATACATCATTCACGTACCAAACACATAGATATTCGACATCATTTCCTTAGAGATAATATGCTTTTAGGTTCTATTCAATTATAATTTGTAATCACACAAAACCAATTGGCAGACATCTTTACAAAATCTCTTGCAACAGAGAGATTCTGCTTTATAAGAAGAAAATTAAGACTTTGTACAATAAAAAAGATTCAAAACTAACAAATTATAAAAAAGATTCTGCTTTATCTCTTTCTATGTACCTTTGTCTTTATTTCCTTTCTCTTTTTGTTTCTTAGAATATTATGTTAAAGAGCCTCAAAGAACCCTAACAGTAATCCTTGGAATACTTGCACAACCCTAGGATACTTAGGTTTTATGTAAAGAACTTAGAAAACCAAACTAGGGTTTAAATAGCCTTTTAAGACGTCTAATCTGAAAATCAGACGTCTGATAAATACTTTTAAGACGTCTGACTGTTGACTCAGACGTCCGATTATATTTAGACTGGACTTAGTTAGTTCTGTCTGATGAAATCAGACGTCTAGACCTTAGTCTAGACATCTTAGAAGACGTCTGATAATTTTGCCAGACGTCCAATTATTGGACCGTTGGCTACCTTAGTAAACACTGAAGGAAATGACCGTTGCCACGTATCAGACATCTGTAGAGGACCCCAGACTCTGATACATGACCCTTTTTGCCTCGGTTGACCCAAAATCTTTTCTCAGAGATTTTATAGCCGTTGCACTCCCTTGGAAATCCATTTCCACTGAAAAGTAGGTTTCCAGATGTCCAGACTTAGTGCCAGACGTCCTGTATGTCATCTAATGGCATTTCACTAAAATCCTATTTAGATCTGATTCAAGTCAGAAAGGAAACCCGCCTAAAATCAGACATCTGACTTTGTTCCCAGATGTCTTAAACAGTTTTCCAGACGTCCAATGCCAGGATTAGACGTATGATAACCCTGTCAGTGTAATGATTAATCTTGATTTCGGCCTGATTCTCTTGGAGGTTATACCCAACGGCTATGGAAGCCTTCCAAGTTCTTCCAAAGCCTTCCTAGGGCCTCTATAAATAGAGGATAACCCTTGCCACTCAAAGACACACCAAGACACACTAAGCAAACCACTTTCCACATCTTTTGTGTCCAAGAGAAGTAGTTGAAGCTCTAGCTCTCCAAGCTTAGTTCTACATCTAGAGAGCATCGATCAATTGCGCACCCGCTCTCCCGCCATAGTTCACGAGAGCACCGTTGCACCGTTGCGTGGCTCACGCACCCGCGTCACCGATTCGACGCACTTCCAGCAAAAGGAAGCATCCTAACTCCTATAGAAGCTTAGTTTAAAAATATCTTTGTGGCTCTATAGGATTATTGTTGTATTTTACTTTGTTATTTGGTTGGGTATTCACGTTGCGAATTCCCGTTTCCATCAAGGGACAAAATCCTTCTCGTGAAGAGAAGGGGTTGAGGAACGCTACCCTCACACTTGTAGCGTTGTTGTAATTGAGATTGAATTACCCTCGTTTAAGTGATTCGTTTAGCGGATTTGATCAACTTGGTTGATTGGAAAATCCTAACTCGAGATGGTTAGGTGATGGTTTTCATCCGAGTTGGGTTTCCACCTAGAAATCATTGTGTACATTGTGTGATTGTTTATCTTGTGAGATTGTTATATTTTAATTCTGCATTTTTTACGTCACGCTGATCTCACCCCTTCGAAGTAGGGAATTACACATGTGACTAGCACATGACCCATCCCATATAAAAGAGGCCAAGTGTAAACACTTGCCTCATTCTACTCTTTGCAAACCCTAGTTCAACTCCTCAAATGTCTCTCTAAGCCCTAGCCAAGAAGAGAATAATCATCTCCAAGCTTCAACTCTAGGTACACTTTTATCTTCTTATTAAATTGTTCTTCCTTGAGTCAATCTTAATCTTATTTTTCCCTCTCTCAAAACCTTTTATGCTGCTGCAATATTTTTTCGTCTGGTACTGGATGGTATCGGTACCCATCATTGGTACCGATACTAGCTGGGCGCAGCAGTGCCTGCTTTAGAGAGTAGGTACCGATACTAAAAATGAGTACAAGTACTAGCTCGAATTTCTGGTTGGAACAGAAACCAACCTGTACCGGTACTAATCACCAGTACTGCTACATGCAGGCTTAAGTGTGTTTTTGAATGCACACATCAAAGAAAATACTCTGTTTTACTCATTATTTTCTCCTACTCTTATTGTATATTTTTCAGATATCACCAAAATCTAAGAGTATGGGAAATGCACCTCAAGATGCATTTCACAAATTTTGCATCAATGAGGATGCCAAATCAAAGTTTCATTGGTATAAAGGCCTAAAACATCACCATTATAGGCCAGTTGAGTAGAAAGATTTTTCTCTACAAATCTTTAATTTCACCACTCGTCTTTCTGAACAAAAACTCATGCATTTCTTTGATGAGTCATTTTTTTTGCCGATGTTCCTGGAGTATATCCTGATATCAACTGCTTATTTTTTGCCAATCTCCAAGAACAAGAAAACTGAGGTCATCTTATCTTAACAACAAATGAATTCGGTCAAAAAATCACCATCACACCAAAATTCTTATCAACCATCACTGAATGTCCAAATGAAGGTCATGCTTTTAACACTCTTAAGGAGCAATTTCCTACTTATAAAATCCATGAAACTCTCTTGCTCCCTAACTGTCAAGGGAAAGCATTGGTTGCCCCAAACATGACCTTGTTTGCTCGTGTTTGATGAGAGACTCATCATGGCTTCTTATTACCCCTAATTAACTAGTTTCCCTAGTTAATTAGCTAAGAATATGTATATATAAGGGTTAATTATGTAATAAGGGATAAATCATTAAATGACCTTAGAATAAGGTAAAAATACTAAATTATCAGCCAATTAATATTATTAATAACTTAATTAATAAATGAGCTCGAAATACCATTAATTAGTTACCTAATTACTATCTTATTTAACTTAAGTATAACTTAAGACCTAAGTCTTAAATAACTTAAGTTAATAAGTAAATAAATATAAATAAATGGGTCAAAAATATGAATACATGGATTTAATATAATATTTAGCTAATTTATAATTATATATAAAAAGTTGGAAAAGAATTAAATTAAAATTAACTTAAATGGCCTCTATTTGCATTTTGGTCCCTATATTTTATTACAATCGAGTCCTTTTCTTTTCAACTAAGTCCTTAATTTTCCTTGTACATAGGTCCCTACGAGTACCGTCTTCTTCTTCTTCATTTCTTCTTCAGCCCCTTGAACGGTTGACGTTCAGCGATGTTGTCACCCTCCGATGACCGCTCATCTGACGCTATTCCACCCTCACCAAGCTCCTGGAGCTTGCCTTCACCCTCTTCATTTCATCCCACGATCTGGATGATCCTTGAATCCTATTTAGGGTTAGAGAGTAACCTCACCAGCGTTGGAGAAGATGCCAATGGTTACCTTGCACCTAGACGCATTTCCATCTAGATTCGGCCACCTTCATAGCTGTCGCAACCTATAAATACCCCTCAACCTCTCCGATTTCAAGGGTCGATCCCTTATCTTTCTTCCCCAATTGCGGTCGATGATAGGCTATTCCTCTGCTACCTCTGGCATCCTCTCACCTTTCCTTCGAAGCTCCTCCACGCGAGGGACTCTCCTCTCTCACCTCCTCTTCCTCTCCGGACAGCTGTGGTAGAGCCTTGGAGCATCATCTTCTCTTTCTCATTGCCTTCAACTTCTCGCCGAAGTTCTTCCTCCAACCTTCTAATTTCATCCTCCGTTATGAGCCATCGACAGAGCTCCTCTACCTCCTTCGTCCAGGTAACAGTAGAATTAGGTAAGTGTAGTGTAGCTTAATTCAGTAGACTAGGTAGTTAGTTAGGTTTAAATGTTCAATTTGTATGCCGTTTTCCTAAGCTCTGGCGAGCTCTTTGAGCTTGTCTGGGACACTCTTTTGCCATTTTTACGCACTGATCACCTTCCTCTCCTTATCATGATTTCATTTTCACTTTCTTCCACTCGCAATTATCTCCTATACCGTCTAATACATCTCACCGTCACCGGCGATCTCTGCTGTTTATGGCAGAGGTCCCCGATCCTTATACACCTCCATTAGGGTCTTCCATCGCTAAAACGCCATCCTAAGGCCCTTCTTGACCACAGATCTACCTTAATTATCCACCTAATCACCTAATCCACTTCACATGCACCTGGACATTTCACTGTCCATGGTGAAGTGTCCAGAAGCTTTCTCACACCCATTTAAGGTTCATCATCACTTCCCTAATACCTAAGGACCTTAGCAATTCCATTAATTGCTCATATAGAGCCTCCTACTAGAAACGCCTAAATTCTCCCTCATTTCTGAGCTCGCTGTCAATGGCGACTCAGAGATGAGTTATTCATCTAATTAAATAGCCCATTAGTATCGCCTCACCATATAGAACTCTTCTCCTCACTCAATTGAGTGAGACGGCTGACTCTGAGTTCGTGCAAACTCAGAGATTAAGTTTTCTAAATTCCCCAGTGAATCCTTAATTCGATCATCAGTTGGACAAATTGATGAGCTCTTGAGGTTTGTTTAGACCTCAGGAAACTTTCCAGACCTGTAATGGTCTGTCTCTTTGCTTTTCGCTCTATGTCAGTTGAATTTTGGGCTCACTGGAGCTCCGACGAGTCATTTTTGAGTTTTAGCCCTTGATAGGTCTCAAGGAGCTCCAGAATGCACAATTGAGGTTTATGGATTCTGATTTAGTGATTATTGTGTTGATTTATTGCATGGAGCTCAGTAACGATCTTTGTCTTCTCCAACTCCAACAGAGTTGGAGAGATCTCTCCTCTAGGTTTCAGGCCTGAACTTTAGGTTTAGAAGCAAGAGCAGAGCCTTTATACTTCATCTGTGATCTCTGATTCCTTCCAGAGTCTCTGGCTTGTTCTGTCGAACAAACCTCATTTCGTGTTCAGGCGATGAAGTCTGGGTCCATAACGAACCTGATCAAAACTAGGTTTTGATGGCGTGAATCAATTTCTGGGGAAAAATAGAACCGATCTAAAGTTTTAATTTGATCTGATTGAGCCTGATTTGGAAAGTCAACTATATGTCTATATTGGTCAAACTCCAAGTCTAAAGTGATGACGGAATGACTAATTTTGTGGTTTAATTGGTTGAAATGCTTTCTGGAATGACTTGGAGAGTAATAGAGTTGATTTCATTAAGTTTAATTAAGGAATTTGTGAGATTCAAGTTACTGTCAATATGAGTTCATTTGAACCCATTACTGTGTTCTTCGAGTTTTTGGCGAGATTTAAACGCTAAATCCACCCAGATCAAATCATAACATCCTGCAGAAATTGTTTAATTCTATTCCAGAGTCTGTTCGCTCTCTGTCAAGCTGTTCAGAGCTCAAAATGGAGCTCTGAAGCTCCTAAATGAAGCTCACGAGCTTTTTCCTATCTCTGAAGCTTTTCAAAGCTCTCCTTCTTATCCATTAGATGCTGAATCACCAACTGAAGAAGTCCAGTACCTCATCTGGAGGTCAAAAGCTCTCCCTTAGGTCCTTAGGCCTGATTCCATCTCTGCAGGCCATGATTGGCCGTGCAAACCTCCCAGCTTCACCCTTCGAATCGAAGGGCTAGACCTAATCTAAACACCAAATTGGTGTTATAATCTTGTAGAGCATCCAAAGGGCTTTCGATCGAGCCTTTGCTTGATCGAAACCATCCACTGAGTCAGCCAAAATCGCCAGTCGAAGATCTGCCAAAACCGGGGAAACAAAGTCCCACCTCAGTAACTCTAGAGCGCTGGCACTGGTATATTATGAAAAAGTGAAGATGACATTTCGGTCGTCAGTGTAGGGTGATAAATGAAACTGGCTTGGGAGCGGGTGCGTGCAATGCACGTGCCTGTGCATGTGTGTGTGAGCATGGGCCCGTGAGTGGGCATGTGGGCCTAAGAGGCCGGAGATTGTGCATGAGCTTAAAATGAATAAAATCCACCAATTAAGAACTAGGCCCGAGCTTAAGTAGGGTCTAGTCCCGCCCATTGGGCACTGTATACCCCCGAATGAGCTTGAGCCGCCCATTAAAAATTAAGTTTTATAATTAAGATAAAATGGGTTAAATGTTGGTGAGAATGGCTAAGTGTGGAACTTATTAAGCACAGTAAAAAAGTTAAGGCTAAGGAAAGGAATGAACTCAAGGAAAAAATAAAAGGAAGAGATAAAGGATAAAACATGAGAAGAGGAGTTAAAGGGTTAAAAAGAGCTCGGGCTCGAGAGAGAGAGAGCACAGCAAAAGAAGAAAAGAAGTAAGAAGAAAAGGGCTAAAGAAAGAATGAAGGAAAGAAATAGAAAAAGGAAGAACCATACGTCTTGCCATCATCTCAGACTTCTAATCTTCATTTTTAAGACATCTGTTGTTAATTTTAGACGTCTGATTTGTAATTCATTGATATATCTTGTTCTCTCTTATTACTTTAAGTGATGAAATAAAGGCATTGTATTCATTTGTTTAGCAATTTCTTGCCTTTATCTTTCGTAAATAGCTACATTTGAAGTAATAAATACACTACTTAATTTTAATGCTAAATCATATGTGTAAATGTGTTTCTTTCTAATGGAATGTTGCATGTGCTGATTTGATCTATCTTTTGTGCAATTATTCATACGCATAAAGTATTTTAATTATAATATGATTGATTAAGTATTAGTAATTTATGCTTAGGAATTAATGGTGAATTAAGCTTACTATTATGTCTCCCAGTGAACGACCCAGACTCAATCAATTAAAAAGAACTTAAAATCTAAAATGTTAGATTAACTTTACCCTATATTACACAACTGACATTAATTCGAGTTAACCTAAGTTACTTTCTCATGCAATTAATTAAGCCTAAATAACTTAATTAACTGTGTTGAGTATTTAAACAATCAGTGTTCTTTTTCTAATTGTAGCATGAAACTTAAGAGCTAAAAATTCGGGATTCCACAAAATTCTCATCGACATTTTACCCTTGATTTATGCTATCATCACAAGTTTTTCGGTAAATTGGAACACTATTTTTCTTCATTTTCTTAGACCCCATTACTGTGCTTCTGCTTTACCATTGGACATCTTGGTATCTCACATTCTTCACAAAAATAAAATTGACCTCTCTAATTTTACTCCTCTTAGAAAAGTGGTCTATTTCAAATGGTCCACTCTCCAGAAAATGGGAGTAAAACCTACTAGAGAGGAATCCTCTAGTGATAATGAAGAAGAAGAGTATGTTGATCCAAATGCTCAATCTTCTTCTTATCAACCTTTAGACTCATCCTCGGCTCTTGTTCCAATAAACTATCCATATCCAGAAGCCGAAATATCTTGGGTAAACCTATCTCATGGGTTTAACACTGATCCCAATATGATTAATACTTTCAATTATATTGGTCAAAATCTATCTAATCTCAATTTTGCCTTCCGTCACATGGAAGGCAAGTTTCATGATCTTTTTCTTTCCATTGAGTCTTCCCATGTTGCTCATTTCACTCAACAACCTAAACAAAGGACGATGACTCAACCAAAAGTGCCTAAAGAATATAGTGAAAGAAGGCAAAAGCACTTCCAAGACCCATCTTCTATCTCTTTTCCAAATGTGGAAGAAGAACCAATACTTCATGATGATGATGAAGAATAAGACACTGAAGATGAAGAAGTTTTATATGAATATGATGATGATGAAAACGATGAAGAAGAAGATGATGATCATAGTGATGATGGAGGACATGCTCAAAAGCTCATCAGAAAATATCCTAGGAACTAGTTTAATTTTTTAATCATGCTGCTAGTTCAATTTGTATAATATCTATGCTTTTCTAAACTTGTATGACATATTGCTAATTTATTTACTTTTGTGTTTTTGCTGAACATGCATGTTTTGATCTTATATGTATGACTTTTCTCATTTAAGTGAAGTAGTTTGCTCATGTCTCGTGCTTCTTAAAAATGTATTATTTATCCATCTTTTTTGCTTGCTTTCTGTCTACTTTCAAATATGGGTATCTTGTTTGTTTTGTCAACACCAAAAATGAGAAGATTGTTGGAACCTAGTTCCACTTGTCTTTTGTGTTTTGGTGTTAACAAAACCGTTTTAAAGTCTAATGCGGTTATGAAGTGTTACATGACTATACAGGAAATAAAATTTGTGGATGCTAGCAAGCAACAAGATATCATTGAAGATATGAAGGAAGAAGATCATAGATTTTGTTTCATTTATTGTATTTTAGAATATTTGTATGTCTCCTAACAAGTAAAAAATAATATAAGAGTTAAAATCAAAGTAGAGATAATTATGATTCATATTGACGCTCAAATCGTTTATCGTTTAACTCAAAATCGATTCTTTCAAAATAAAGTCGTATAGATTAGATGGGTTTTCTCTAAAAATTGACTTACACTTATAATATTAGGTACTTGTAGCAAGTACTGATACTGTTCATAAGTACCGGTACATGCTAGGCACAGGTTTGGGCCTAAGTCCCAAACTGTAAACAATAAGTACCGGTACTCATCGTGAGCACCGGTACTAAGTGGCCACAGTTTGTGTACTTGGTTTTGCCTAGACCTTACAAATACCGGTACTAATCACAAGTACCGGTACATGTAGGTCACAGTCCCATAACCTGTGAGTCACAAGTACCGATACTTATGATCAGTACTGGTACCAAGTGACTTTGTTGGTACTTAACAGAATGCATTGAGTACCGGTATCAATGATTAGTACTGGTACCCCAAGCACTGTTAAACTGACTGTAGGCAATTAGTACAGGTACCAACTAACCGTTGTACCTAATCTGTAACGAGCGCGTGCCCCAGACGTCTTTTAAGACGTCTGGGAGGTGGCCCAGACGTCTGTAAAGACGTCTGGGATCACATCCGGACGTCTGACCAGACGTCCGGGATAGTTTACAGACGTCTGGCGAACAGTTATGCTCGCACGGGATATTCGTCTGCGCGCCTGTGCGCGCAGACCTGCGATCCTGCATCTCCTCTACGGCTGCAGGCGACTGCGACCGTCTCTCTCTCCTCTCCGCGCGGCGTTAAAAGGGGGGGGGGGGCGCGCCTCCCCTCCCGTCTCCACCATCCTCCTCCTTCTCTCCTACCTGTGCGCGAGAGCGAGCGGACGCGAGGGCGCAGCGGCAGCGGCGGCCGCAGTAGGCGCGGAGGAGCTGCGGCGTGCGAGGGCGGGGCTCTGCCGTGAGGGCGAGCTCGCCGGGAGCGGCTTGGCCGGCCGGCGGAGGGCGCAGGGGGCGCAGAGCGTCGTGGAGAGGGACCTGCTGCGGGCGGAGCAGCGGACGCGCGAGGTGCGACGCGGGCGGCGTCGCGAGCGGAGGCCGAGCAAGGTTCTGGTTCTGGAAAAATTTCCAGAATCAGACGTCTGGATTGATATCCAGACAGCAAGGTCGACGTCTGTGAGATCATACAGACGTCTGAAAGGTGAGTTCCGCTTTCTCCTCCTTTTTGTCGACTGACCGTACTGAGGGAGGAGGGTTGGCTGTGCGCAGGTGTTCGGATTCGTCATCCTTTGCGAATCAGACGTCTGGAAGTTGTACCAGACGGCGGGAGTGACCTCCAGACGTCCGGAGAGACCATCGGACGTCTGGGATCTAGGAGAGACGTCCCCACAGACTTCTGGACGTCCGGGGAACCAAGCCGAACAGGTAATTCTCTGATCCACCGTTTAAGACGTCTGGAAGGAGTTCCAAACGTCTGATTTTGCACAGTATTGTCTGTCTCGACCCGTTTAGGGCCCGTTTGGGCTCCGTTTTCCGCGATTCGAGTTGCGTTCGTTTCAGAATTTATTCCTCTACCCGCCTACAGTAGCTATACACTGTTTTGAGACTCTCCTCGTGTTTGATCCTTGTGATAGGACCTCGTTCGGTTGCAGTCTTGAGAGTCGCGGAGGCGCACGGGATTCCCGACCACGCCCCCATTACTTCCGTTGTACCTGGTAGAGTGGTTTTAAGTATTAATAAAATCTGTTAAAGTATGGAACCATAACTAGAACCTAGGGCATTGCATGAATCCTAGGAATGAGAAATGTATGGAATGATAGCTCCTAGGTGTTGCATGAATCCTAGGGCCGGAAAACTAGATTGTATGATAGATCCTAGGATATGGCATGAATCCTAGGATGGAAAAACTAGTGGAATGTATATTACTGCAGTCTTGGAAAAATGGAAAGGAATATATAAGCTGCCTGTGAAATTAATTAACAGCTGCTTGTTATGAACAAAGAAACATGTTTGAGATCATGGAAATTGAGAACGTGAATCTGGAAAGTGAAACATATGATGTTCTGAGATAAAGGGCTGGAACCCTACGGGGAATTAGGAGTGGAACTCCTGGAAAGAAAAGGAATGGAACTGAGATGTAGTTTGTACTGTCTCTTGGGTACGCAGTACCAAGGGAAGTACCTGTACCTGTTTTAGTGCAGAGTGGGGCCAGCCGCCCCAGGGACCCGGGGTTAGGCTTGGCCGCTCTGTACCGACTTGTTGGCCCTCGTGTACGTAGTACCGAGGAGAGCTAGTAGTGTTAGGAGAGTACTAGCTACCCCACGGGCCCCGGGGTTCTGCTAGCCTCCTTCACCGACTTGTTAGGCCCACTAGGGCAAACCAGGGTAGTCAGGCGAGGGTGCGCGGACTGTGGAGGGGCAAGGCCCCGGTTTGGTTACTGTGGAGGGGTTGGACCCCTGTTACTGAGAGGGCTCTGCCCTGGTTCCGTGCTGTGCTTTAGGCGCACCCGTTAACGGAAACGACTGACCGCGTGCCAGTACGGGCTAGCTACCTGTGCGTTTATCGCGCGTGCCGTAGTCACCGTTACGTCTGTCAGTGACCTTGGGGTGGTTGACTGAGGGTAGGATCACCACGGGGGACTCTCCCGGCCAGGAGAGCACCACGTGCTACTTCTACTTTTGGAAAAGACTGCAATCAAGATCGTCCCACGAGGACATCCGAGATCAAGTAAAGGATCTGAGAAGTAAATGAAATAGTGAGAAAAATTGAAAGATGTAAATAAAAGTAATATAACATAACAGCTACTGTACACTCTACTGTTGCCTTTAGTTAGTTTGCCACTCTACTCAGCGTTTTGCTGACGTGTTACACTCGTTACCTTTTTCAGGACCAGGTGTTGAGCAGCCAGGGTCGGCGGCTGCAGAGGACGCTGGGCCAAGTAGGGTCCAGTAGAGTTACCACAGCTTGTACCTTCTTTTGTTTCTGTTCTAGTGAGTAGTTTTGTCTCCGCTGTACCTTCTTTACCTGCAGTTTTTGTTATATGATAAATGTTGTTTTACTGTTGTGGTGGTGCCTACCGTAGTAGTTTCTTTCCTTACTGCTGTACTTTCTTACTGTTAGTTATATTCATGCTGAATGTGGTTTATTTTACTGTCTTTTGGTTACTTCCTCGTTGGACGACTAGGTCTTGGGATTAGTCGAGTCGGTCCGGTTCTCGTGTCTCGTAGGGACTCGGGAACCGGGTCGTTACAAGATGGTATCAGAGCAAGGTCGTCCCGAGAAGTGAATCAACTGACTGGAAAATAACCAATTCACATGTTTATAGCTAGAGTAGCCACCACAACATATCTCTTGACTTGAGCTCTTAGAAGTGTTGTTAGGTACCGTCTGTTTTGACGTTTCCGTTTTGTTTCGCGTCTCCTTGCAGGAGATGCCTCGTCGTGGGACTGGCGAGACTGGCCGCGGGCGCGGCCGAGGGCGAGGTCGGCGAGGTGGACGGGCTGTCGTTGACGTCTCGGTGGACCAGCCACCACTCCCTGGCATCCAGGCCCAGGACCTCGCCAGACTGATACGGGATATTGTACGAGAGGAGCTCCACCCACCGCCCCGAGCACCTCCTCCTGGGGTTGCAGAGGGGGAGTCCTCTGTGGGGCCACGCGACGGACGCGGCGCTGGACACGAGGGAGGGGATGGGCCCCTGCCGCCCCCACCTTCCTCCGACACTTCTGTACACGAGACACCTTCGCCTGGAGGTGCACCAGCACCTCCCCTACAGCACCACTTCGAGCTTTTCGGACAGTTCCGGAAGTTGAAGCCCCCCTCCTTCAAGGGGGATGAGGACCCGACCGAGGCAGAGGACTGGCTTGAGCAGCTGGAGAAGATCTTCGACACCCTTCGCCCCCCGGTGGAGTGCCGCGTGGCCTTTGCCACGTACCAGCTGGAGAGTGCGGCACACCGGTGGTGGAGGGCGGTCCGGGGACAGGAGAGGGACGAGCCGACGTGGGACCAGTTCGTCACCCTCTTCTGCGAGCAGTACTTTCCCCAGACGTGGCAGGACCAGAGGAGGCGGGAGTTCCACACTCTCCGCCAAGGGACGATGACCGTGAGCGCGTACCGCACGCGTTTCTTGGAGCTGTCCCGCTTTGCAGCGACAGCGGTAGCCACTGAGGAGGAGCGCCTTTGGAGGTTCACCGAGGGGCTCCGGCCTGCGATCCGGGGGTATGTCAAACCCCTGAAGCTGCCGACGTTTTCGAGGGTGGTAGAGGCAGCCATGACTTACGAGGAGACCAACCCGTCCGCGCGAGAGACCGACGGCGGGCGGAAGAGGCCCTTTCAGCCAGACTTCTCACAGGGCCGGCGAGAACGGAGACACGTGGCGTCCGCAGGAGAGCCGTCACGTTGTGCAGGGCCATCAGTGGCCTTTGGGGGCCCTCGACAGGGGCCAGTCGCCAGCACCGGACCCCCGCCTAGCCGACAGCAGGGACTCACTGAGGGCGGGAGTCGGGTTCCCCTCTGCTACCAGTGTGGCCAGCCGGGCCACGTCAGGAGGGACTGCCCATCTAGGGCAGGAGGTCAGCAGATACTTCCCGCGCAGAGCACTGGAGGGAGCGCAGGAGGCCGCGGTTTCCAGGCGCGAGGAGGAGGACCGCAGTCGCGAGGAGGGTACCGGCCGGCACCTACCCGTCCGACGCAGAGTGTGGCTGCTTCGTCCGCACCTAGAGCTGAGGGGCGTATCAACGCCCTAACACACAGGGACGCCAGAGCTTCAGGATCCGTGGTAGCAGGTATGGTTTCAGTTTCTGGCAGACTCGTTTACACGCTTTTCGATTCCGGCGCTACGCACTCGTTTGTCGCAGACAGTTTCGCAGTTAGTTTGGACCAGGATTATACATTGTTAGAGAACCCGTTCGTAATTAGAGGTCCGAGTGGTCAGCTGTTTGTAGCTGAGGAGGTGTACACGGGTTGCGGGGTCAGCATCGGGGGACACAGCCTGCCAGCTGACCTGATTATGATACAGATGGAGGACTTTGGAGTGATTCTGGGGATGGATTGGCTGTCCGCTTACCACGCCTTGGTAGACTGCTTTGAGAGGAAGATTGTCTTCTCCATTCCGGAGTTGCCTTCCTTCGAGTTTCACGGGCAGCCAGTGGACGGAGGTTTCAGGTGCATTTCGGCACTTCGGGCGGCGAGACTTTTGAGCCAGGGGTGTGAGGGCTTCTTAGCTTGTGTGGTGGCAGAGCACAGCCCCGTGGCAGACTTCCAGAGCATCCCGGTGGTCAGAGAGTACCCCGACGTGTTTCCAGACGAGTTACCAGGACTACCGCCCGAGCGTGAGATCGAGTTTGAGATCTCACTAGTACCAGGGACCAGCCCCATCTCCACCGCGCCATACAGGATGGCACCGCTTGAGCTGCGAGAGCTCAAGTCTCAGTTGCAGGACCTTTTGGAGAAGGGTTTCGTGAGGCCCAGTGCGTCTCCCTGGGGAGCCCCGGTACTGTTTGTGAAGAAGAAGGATGGGACCCTACGCCTTTGTGTGGACTACCGACAGCTGAATAGGGTCACCATCAAGAACAGATATCCGCTGCCGAGGATTGACGATTTGTTTGACCAGTTGCGGGGTGCCACGGTGTTTTCCAAGATCGACTTGAGGTCTGGATACCACCAGTTGAGGATCAGGGAGACCGACGTCTCCAAGACAGCTTTCCGCACCCGGTACGGATACTACGAGTTTTTGGTCATGCCGTTTGGGCTGACCAATGCCCCCGCTGCTTTCATGGACCTGATGAACCGGGTGTTCAGACCGTACTTGGACCAGTTTGTGGTGGTTTTCATAGATGATGTACTCATCTATTCTAGAGATCGGACGCAGCACGGACAGCACTTGCGGATGGTTCTGGACACTCTGAGACGACGCAGGCTGTACGCCAAATACAGCAAGTGCGAGTTCTGGTTGAGGGAGGTGACCTTTTTGGGTCATGTGATCTCTGGAGACGGCCTGGCGGTGGATCCCGCCAAGGTCGAGGCAGTGCTCAGGTGGGAGAGACCGCGTTCAGTCACTGAGATTCGCAGTTTCCTGGGACTGGCAGGTTACTACAGACGGTTCATCAGAGGGTTTTCGCAGATTGCACGTCCCATGACACAGTTGACTCGGAAGGATGTGCCTTTCACTTGGACAGACGCCTGTGAGGCGTGTTTTCTAGAGCTGAAGGAGAGGTTGACCTCGGCTCCCGTGCTCACCATTCCTGACAGTAGTGGCGGGTTCGTTGTGTACACGGACGCTTCCTTGCAGGGGTTAGGAGGTGTGCTCATGCAGAGGGGTCACGTGGTCGCTTACGCTTCGCGGCAACTGAAGCCCCATGAGCATACCTACCCTACCCACGACCTAGAGTTGGCAGCTGTTGTCTTCGCGCTGAAGACATGGAGGCACTACTTGTACGGTGAGACCTTCGAGATTTTTACAGATCACAAGAGCCTCAGATATCTTTTTGACCAGAAGGAGCTCAACATGAGACAGAGACGTTGGTTGGAGCTCCTGAAGGACTACGACTGCAGCATCTCCTACCACCCGGGAAAGGCCAATGTGGTGGCTGACGCCTTGAGCCGTAAGGCGCCCGCACGCTTGGCCAGTCTACAGTTACAGAGTTGGAGCCTTTTGGAGGAGGTGGGCAGTTGGCGACCTCTAGAGTTACGAGGGTACTGTGGGGCAGTGACGGTGACACGGCAGACCAGACCAGAGTTGATAGACCGCATCATCACGGGACAGATGGCCGATCCGTACTTGCAGTCTTTGCGCGACAGAGTACTGTCAGGGGACCCAGGGGACTTCTCTTTCACAGACCAGGTGTTACGCTTGAGGGGACGGCTGTGCGTCCCCAGAGATGAGGAGCTGTTGAGAGAGCTCCTGACTGAGGCACACGGTTCCAGATTCACCATACATCCCGGAAACACGAAAATGTACCATGACTTGAGACGCGAGTTCTGGTGGAGAGGGATGAAGCGGGATGTGGGTGAGTTCGTGCAGCAGTGCTTAGTGTGCCAGCAGGTGAAAGCCGAGCATCAGAGGCCTGCAGGGCCGCTTCAGCCGCTTCCAGTGCCAGAGTGGAAGTGGGAGAGCATCACCATGGACTTGGTGGTGGGCTTACCTGTTACCCAGCGAGGACACGACGCGGTCTGGGTAATAGTGGATAGGTTGACGAAGACGGCACGATTCTTGCCGATCCGAGTCACTTTGGGACCAGCACAGTTGGCAGAGAGGTATATCCGTGATGTGGTGCGACTACACGGAGTTCCGCGGGAGATCGTATCCGACCGGGATACCCGCTTTACGTCCCAGTTTTGGGCTGAGTTTCAGCAGGCTTTGGGGTCGAGGTTGAGGTTTAGCACGGCTTACCACCCCCAGACGGACGGACAGTCGGAACGCACGATACAGACACTTGAGGATCTTTTGCGTGCCTGTGTACTAGACTGGAGGGGCTCTTGGGAGGAGCACCTGCCCCTGGCAGAGTTTGCATACAACAACAGTTATCACTCGAGCATCGGCATGGCTCCCTACGAGGCTCTGTACGGACGGAAATGCACGGCACCCTTGAGTTGGGTTGAGGTGGGGACCAAGTGGGAGGTTGGCCCCAGGTTGATCCGGCAGAGTCAGGAGGTAGTTGAGCAGATCCACAGACGACTCCGCACTGTCAGGAGCAGACAGAAGAGCTACGCAGATCGCAGACGCAGAGAGGTGCAGTTCGAGGTTGGGGACCACGTCTTTCTTCGTGTTTCGCCCATGAAGGGCTTACAGCGATTTGGGGTGAGAGGGAAGCTCGCGCCGAGGTTCGTGGGGCCCTTCGAGGTCCTGGAGCGGGTTGGACCCGTTGCTTACAGACTTGCCCTTCCCCCGCAGCTTTCTGGTGTGCACGACGTGTTCCACGTGTCCAACCTCAGGAAGTACGTAGCCGATCCCAGCCACGTACTGAGTCACGAGAGCGTCGAGGTGAGCGACGACCTGACCTACCCCGAGCGGCCAGTGCAGATCCTAGACCGAGCCGTCCGCAGGTTGAGACGAAAGCAAGTACCCCTGGTAAAGGTTTTGTGGAGGAGCCAGCGGTACGAGGAGGCTACCTGGGAGCCTGAGGCGGCAATGCGGGAGCGGTACCCAGAGCTTTTCGCGGGTACGTCTTTTCGGACCGGCTTCGGTCCTCTTTGAGTTTGTTATGGTTATTGGACATCCTTTTTCCGCACCCTAGTTGGCGCAAGTTTCGGGGACGAAACTTCCTTTGAGTTTGTTATATTGTAACGAGCGCGTGCCCCAGACGTCTTTTAAGACGTCTGGGAGGTGGCCCAGACGTCTGTAAAGACGTCTGGGATCACATTCGGACGTCTGACCAGACGTCCGGGATAGTTTACAGACGTCTGGCGAACAGTTATGCTCGCACGGGATATTCGTCTGCGCGCCTGTGCGCGCAGACCTGCGATCCTGCATCTCCTCTGCGGCTGCAGGCGACTGCGACCGTCTCTCTCTCCTCTCCGCGCGGCGTTAAAAGGGGGGGGGGGGGCGCCTCCCCTCCCGTCTCCACCATCCTCCTCCTTCTCTCCTACCTGTGCGCGAGAGCGAGCGGACGCGAGGGCGCAGCGGCAGCGGCGGCCGCAGTAGGCGCGGAGGAGCTGCGGCGTGCGAGGGCGGGGCTCTGCCGTGAGGGCGAGCTCGCCGGGAGCGGCTTGGCCGGCCGGCGGAGGGCGCAGGGGGCGCAGAGCGTCGCGGAGAGGGACCTGCTGCGGGCGGAGCAGCGGACGCGCGAGGTGCGACGCGGGCGGCGTCGCGAGCGGAGGCCGAGCAAGGTTCTGGTTCTGGAAAAATTTCCAGAATCAGACGTCTGGATTGATATCCAGACAGCAAGGTCGACGTCTGTGAGATCATACAGACGTCTGAAAGGTGAGTTCCGCTTTCTCCTCCTTTTTGTCGACTGACCGTACTGAGGGAGGAGGGTTGGCTGTGCGCAGGTGTTCGGATTCGTCATCCTTTGCGAATCAGACGTCTGGAAGTTGTACCAGACGGCGGGAGTGACCTCCAGACGTCCGGAGAGACCATCGGACGTCTGGGATCTAGGAGAGACGTCCCCACAGACTTCTGGACGTCCGGGGAACCAAGCCGAACAGGTAATTCTCTGATCCACCGTTTAAGACGTCTGGAAGGAGTTCCAGACGTCTGATTTTGCACAGTATTGTCTGTCTCGACCCGTTTAGGGCCCGTTTGGGCTCCGTTTTCCGCGATTCGAGTTGCGTTCGTTTCAGAATTTATTCCTCTACCCGCCTACAGTAGCTATACACTGTTTTGAGACTCTCCTCGTGTTTGATCCTTGTGATAGGACCTCGTTCGGTTGCAGTCTTGAGAGTCGCGGAGGCGCGCGGGATTCCCGACCACGCCCCCATTACTTCCGTTGTACCTGGTAGAGTGGTTTTAAGTATTAATAAAATCTGTTAAAGTATGGAACCATAACTAGAACCTAGGGCATTGCATGAATCCTAGGAATGAGAAATGTATGGAATGATAGCTCCTAGGTGTTGCATGAATCCTAGGGCCGGAAAACTAGATTGTATGATAGATC
Organism: Thalassia testudinum; assembly: GCA_037157565.1. NCBI lineage: Eukaryota > Viridiplantae > Streptophyta > Magnoliopsida > Alismatales > Hydrocharitaceae > Thalassia > Thalassia testudinum. Next base: position 16,635,798 of record JAZHRO010000002.1, on the reverse strand, counting down.
CTAGGATATGGCATGAATCCTAGGATGGAAAAACTAGTGGAATATATATTACTGCAGTCTTGGAAAAATGGAAAGGAATATATAAGCTGCCTGTGAAATTAATTAACAGCTGCCTGTTATGAACAAAGAAACATGTTTGAGATCATGGAAATTGAGAACGTGAATCTGGAAAGTGAAACATATGATGTTCTGAGATAAAGGGCTGGAACCCTACGGGGAATTAGGAGTGGAACTCCTGGAAAGAAAAGGAATGGAACTGAGATGTAGTTTGTACTGTCTCTTGGGTACGCAGTACCAAGGGAAGTACCTGTACCTGTTTTAGTGCAGAGTGGGGCCAGCCGCCCCAGGGACCCGGGGTTAGGCTTGGCCGCTCTGTACCGACTTGTTGGCCCTCGTGTACGTAGTACCGAGGAGAGCTAGTAGTGTTAGGAGAGTACTAGCTACCCCACGGGCCCCGGGGTTCTGCTAGCCTCCTTCACCGACTTGTTAGGCCCACTAGGGCAAACCAGGGTAGTCAGGCGAGGGTGCGCGGACTGTGGAGGGGCAAGGCCCCGGTTTGGTTACTGTGGAGGGGTTGGACCCCTGTTACTGAGAGGGCTCTGCCCTGGTTCCGTGCTGTGCTTTGGGCGCACCCGTTAACGGAAACGACTGACCGCGTGCCAGTACGGGCTAGCTACCTGTGCGTTTATCGCGCGTGCCGTAGTCACCGTTACGTCTGTCAGTGACCTTGGGGTGGTTGACTGAGGGTAGGATCACCACGGGGGACTCTCCCGGCCAGGAGAGCACCACGTGCTACTTCTACTTTTGGAAAAGACTGCAATCAAGATCGTCCCACGAGGACATCCGAGATCAAGTAAAGGATCTGAGAAGTAAATGAAATAGTGAGAAAAATTGAAAGATGTAAATAAAAGTAATATAACATAACAGCTACTGTACACTCTACTGTTGCCTTTAGTTAGTTTGCCACTCTACTCAGCGTTTTGCTGACGTGTTACACTCGTTACCTTTTTCAGGACCAGGTGTTGAGCAGCCAGGGTCGGCGGCTGCAGAGGACGCTGGGCCAAGTAGGGTCCAGTAGAGTTACCACAGCTTGTACCTTCTTTTGTTTCTGTTCTAGTGAGTAGTTTTGTCTCCGCTGTACCTTCTTTACCTGCAGTTTTTGTTATATGATAAATGTTGTTTTACTGTTGTGGTGGTGCCTACCGTAGTAGTTTCTTTCCTTACTGCTGTACTTTCTTACTGTTAGTTATATTCATGCTGAATGTGGTTTATTTTACTGTCTTTTGGTTACTTCCTCGTTGGACGACTAGGTCTTGGGATTAGTCGAGTCGGTCCGGTTCTCGTGTCTCGTAGGGACTCGGGAACCGGGTCGTTATATAATCTAAATGGCTATTTTACAATTAATCTTAATCCTACACTTCCCTTTTTGCCCCTAATGGCTAGTATTTGTAGGGGAGGTGTTTAGTGGCCTATATATACACTCCTTGAGTATCATTTGCAAGGGATCAACAAGCTAAAAATATTCTCTTTGCCTACACCTTCTTTTTCAATTTTCTAGTTGCAAAGAAACTTGTCTTGTTGCTCTCTTCACAAGGCTATTCTCTGGTTGCAATAAGTTCCCAAGGCGATTGCGTTCTTAGTAAATTGTCTATTTTTGTTTTGGCATTCTAGTTAAAATTTATATATCATCTATTAAGAAATACACCTGTTGGAGACTTAGGAATTAGTTGTAAACTTTTGCTTGTATCTTACTTATACCTGTAATCTTTATTTCTTTTTGTCATCTTGTAATTAGGTTAAGATAACCCTTTAATTACCTCAGGTTATTAGTAAATTGATTCCCTTCGGGTTGATGGAATCGGATTAAAAATTCTAAGTCGGGAGACTTAGGTAGTGGAGTACCCAAGTAAGGGGAACCACTATATATCTTGTGTGCTTTTTGTGGTTTGTTTATTCTAGCAATTTTTTATATCACACCATTCATCCCCTCTTCTAGTGTGCTTGTACTTTACAGATCCTACATAAGCATCTTGAACATCAATTTCGATATTGGAATGAATCCGCACCACACAATAGATGCGACAAGACATTGTCGATGTTGTTGACAAACCGCGCTAACAGGTGAGGAACGGTCGAGAATAAGTCGATCAAGCACCCGATCATGATGGCCCGAGTTCAACATGGCCCTAAACATCAAAATCAACATCAATCTAGATGAAAGTGGAGTGGAGATGGAAAATCAACATCTAAAGGGGGCCCTCTCCCCAAGTAAGATCACGGGAAGACCTCTGCCACCAAAAGCCGTGACCTCCTCCCATCGGACACCATCGATGTTGCATGTCCGCACACACCGTAGCCACCACCCCAGTCAGACTTGGAGCTCCGCCAACCACGCACTACGTAGGGCCTCCGCCGCAGGTGCCACGCTAACGAAGAAGCGAAGGCAAAGAAGGCTGAGCTACGAAGAAACCCACTTGGGAGGAGGGAAGGAAGGTGGGGCGAAGCGGAAAGGTGGAATAAATGTAGAGAGGGGGGGATTCGGCCAGCGCGATGACCGGCTGAGGCCTGCCAGGGATTTGGGTCTCGGGTGGGCTGAAAGTGGAATCAAATAGACATGTGAATACTTTCCCAGTTAGTGATTAACAGAATCTTGGTATCATGGAACCATGGGGCAGATCATTGAGTCGTTTGGTGGCAATCCTTACGCAAAGTGTTCCTGCAAAGATTGCCATGCAACCTTGCAGAAGTAGAAATTACGCAAGAACTCTTGCAAAGTTAATGTCATGAAGGTGTCCACACCAGTCTAACAATTTTCTACGGGGTTAGAATTTAATTGGCAAAGATTGAGGGAAAATCATGTGAAAATTTCAAAATTTAGATATTGCCACTTGGACTGAGTATTGTTTCTGGTTAAGCATCAAGTTTGATATGACAAGGGGAACTCGAAGTAGACAAGTTAATCTCAGGGAAGAGAAGATGAGGATTGAAAAGACAAGAAGAAATCTAAATACAAAATCATAATGCCATTTTTTGTTATTTGGTAAGATTACCTCCGGTAAGAGAAGATATTGATCATCTATAATATATCTAACAAGGTGAAAAATATAATTATCTAACTCCACCAACCGGCTAAGTCCAATGAGAACTCAATTTTTTTAGCACAAATAAATTATCATATAATATTTCAATAGCTAACAAGTGAAACACCAAGTTGTAAAAGAAATAGATTGTCATAAATCAAACATGTTGAGTATGAGTAAACTATGAGTCAAGTTCAATTTACAAATGAAAAGAAAAACAATAACTACTTAGTTATGCATTTAAAAAGAAAATGGTGAAACTAAAAATAGGAGTAGACAAAAGACTTACATCATCAAGAACCAGTTGGCACTATGCTCAATCGTGTGCTAAATTCTCCTCTTGAACAACTACCATCGATTATTGTTCAATTATATCTAAGTACATAATCCAAGGATTGCATCAGCAAGAATTATGTTAAATAATGACAAGTAGCAAATTTTAAGGTAAAAATAGCACTTGCCATTTTAAGTTACAAAAACAAAATCTCAGACCATAATGACAGGTCAAAAACCTATATCTAATTCACCAATCTATCTGATGACCCATGTGCCTATATATTAGAGGTCAACCCACTCCTTGAAGAATGTCTCACCAGATCTTGTAGATCATAAGATGCATGGAGAACAACAAGATAAGAGATCGTGCCATTATAATTGTACCCATCCACGCTACTTATTCATTAGCATCTCTTACTTGTCATCATTTTACATCATGTCTAAGCATCAAGAAAAGGGTTCTCATTGAGTTACTTTTCCATTGACGCCTAACAGGTTCAAATTTAGCAAAAAGTACTCGAGTCAATAACTTAATGCATAATCAATCACATTGGGCATAGAAGAGTTTAACAAGTTAGGACTTAAAGTTCAATACACATGGTGGTAAGGTGAGGTTCCAAAGACTACAAGGTCACCCAACCAAGGTTCAGGAAGTTGATATGTAATATTCAGTCGGTTAGGTCACCGCATAGAGAGTGTGCAATATGCGGATGAGTATATAGCTTTGCATTTTTTATCTAAAAAAATATAAAATAATTAATCAACTTATTGAAATTTATATTATATATAATGTTATAACTATACAATTACCTTAAGTAGTATAATAGAAAAAAAATATAGTTAATACTCAAATAAAATCAAAACACGTTATCATAACCTAAAATAAAATTTAAATTAAAAATTAAAATTAGACCTAAATCAAAATATATCATCAAGAATCTAAAATAAAACCTAAAATCAAACCTAAATTAAAACATATCATTAAAAATAAAAAAATAAAGCCTAAAACAAAATCTAAAATCATATCATAAAATAATTCAATCATTTCAAAAATCAAAACCACCCTCGTACCACACACCACTGTGTCTCCATCCTCGAAACCTACCAAAGATAGAGAGAGCTCTCCACGACCTTGCTATGAGAGAGCTCTAGCACTAGCCACTAGCACATCACTGCCTCGCCACCACCATGAACCTCTATCCTCGCCTATTGTGCTCGATGACGTTGGCAATGACCATTAGCAGTGGAGCTTGACCTTGGTGGTGATGGAGCTCAACCTTGATAGTGAAGGCAATCGATATTGAGGTAGATGGGGTTTTGGGTAATAAGCAACGACTACTTGGTAAGTTTACCAGGTAACCAGGTCAGGTGGGGGATTGTTTGGATTTCTATCCCAAAAATGGTCGACTGCTTGGTCGAGTATCTAAATATTCGGACCTCACATGTGAGAAAGAGCACTTACCAAGTTGCCCAACATCATTCGATTCCCACGTACGCATATTCAACTAATCATGTGACTTACTCGACCAATTTCCAAAACCTTGCACCCACCTTATGTTGGTGTGTCGATCTTCTTTTGTAATGAGAGGTTGATCCATTTGTTATAGCAATCAAGGGCATGATACAAGAAATTATAATCAATTTCTCACCGATGATTATATGATCCATTGATCTTGATTGTTCCAAGTCAACTACTTGGATCAAAGTAACACTTCGTGTGCGACCACTGTGGGCCTTGCTTAGATGGATATGCATTACATGTTTGATGTGGCTTCTTTGGGTGGAGCTATTCCTCTTTTGTTGTAAATGTCTCTTAGGGTTCTCTGTTTAGGTGAGGATTATTAGAGTCCATCCTCTTTTGTTGATGCTTGCTTGACAACAAATGCCTTGGATAAGCTGTCGCGGCTGGCTGGGAGAATGTTTTGGTGGCATTCTTTGTTTAACGAGTTCATCCTTAACAAGATTAACACTCTTTAATTGGTGAAGAATCTACCGGGGAACCATCTGATTTTTTTTTCCATGACAAGTCCGCCAAAGTCAAAAACTGTTACCAGGTTGTTGCCTAGTGGGCTTGCCTTCAACACATCTTTTTTATTTTAATTGGATTTGCTCCCTGTTCGATATTCATACTAAAATTGGGGGATTGTAAGCTCTTTAGGCCCTTCGTCAAACACCAAGCACAAGTTTTCGTGAGGGTCAACTTCTCTCGCATCAAGTTCCTTCACAAAGTTAAGAACATAATTCAAAAAAAAAAAAGGTTGTGATCATAATTCACGTTAATTCATTGTATGCATATTAAGTTGGCTCATGATGATTTTGATCAATTCGTACATTGTCAATAAATTACCAATTTTAATCGTTCATTAATAATCCAACGCTTCATGTCAGGAGCAAGAATATATATCTCAAAACTAGGGTCCAAGGCTTAGGAAGGAAAAAAAAAAAAACATAAAATGGAAAATCACAAATGAAACAGTTACAACACCACATTTCGTACGATTAAGACTGACTACTCTACTTAGATTGATGGGAGTCAAAAAAAAAAAAAAAGGCAACAAAATCACTTGAAAGAGAAAAGGATAAAATGTCCTGAGCAGAAACATTACTACTACTTGATTTCTTTTATCAAATTACACATTGAATCCTATTAGTAGCACCTCAATCGACAGTTGTAGAGGGAGTCGAGAAGGAAGAAAGTAACTTATGTTGAATTAAATAGATAAAGGAAATAAATAAATAAATAATATGTAGTTTTAATATTTTTGTATAAATAAAAAATATTAAATCAAATAAGTGAAATAAAATTTGATAAAATCTAGGATAAAATAAAGATCAAATAATGTAAAATAGTATAAATAAATAAAATGAACAAATGTTAGAGATTACTCCAGTCGAAGAGTTAATTAAGGGTTTCCTTTAGAGAAGATATCGTCTCTCATAATATCGATGCGTCGAGGTCTAACAAACTCCTCCCAAGATACGACGATCCACCTCCAAAATTCTGCCACTTTAATTTTGGACGTTCTCGAAAACCACCTCTGAAGAATGAAGCCAAGGCAATTTGGTTTCCAACTAAAATCCTGATTGAACTACCAATTTAATGGTTTGATCAACCAAAAACTTCTCGTGGATCTCAATCTTCTTATGCAAGATCGACAAAAATGATTGGAGATTCTTTTATCAATCTCACGTCGAACGAACACACCAAGAAAGAGAGACAAGAACAAGAGGGAGAGGGGGAGAGTGGAAAGAGCTTTTCTATTCTTGTTGTCTGTCAAATGAAAGCTCTCTCGTGGCCTTTATATAGAGCCCACAACCAGACGTTTATGGAAATTCTCGTTTTATAGAAATACGACAAATTGATCGACAAATTAAGTCCATTGTTCGACCAAAATAAATTAGTCGATCAAACTTGAATTTTTGGTCAACCAAAATAATTAGGCGACCAATTTTACCTTTTGATCACCAATTCAGGTTAAAATCGTGATATTAAAAGTTCATAGCAAAAGAGTCCAAGTTCTAAATTCCAAAATGATTCTCACCTGAGCCTGAGCCGAGTCGGGACAAGGCAAAGCACGCACATGTGCATGCATGGTCCCCTACCCCACCTCTCACTCTTTGCTACATAAGCGATGGGCAGCAGAAGTATTTTACACCCACCATGAGATTTGTCCACTTTCAATATGAAATTAAAAATCTCTCTCAAATCTCAATGATTTCAATGTAAATTCCCATATTATCATATAATAATTACATCTCAATTAATATAATTAAGTTCTTAAATCTAACAACTTATGCTAAATGTTGTCCATGGTGCTCCACACAATCAATTGAAAGGATAATATATAAGGAATAGTTGACACCATATATGGTCCAAGAAGGTACGACGAGGTTGATTCAAGGGATGGAGGGACATGGAGACCAAAAGTAGAATGAAGAAATAGCAACAAGATCAATGATCGATGTGAACAGATACTTTTTGTAGGACTTCTCAACAACGCAAAATATTAATGTGGTATGTGTGCGAAGAAGGGATCAATGTTGTAGTAAATACAATTCAAGATAGTAATTGAGAACTAAAGAATTTAAAATGGCAGGGCTCAAATAGAATCGTCTACCATAAAGGCCTCAAGCATCCCCCTTTAAATTCCTTTTATGAAGTCGATTGAATCAAGGAAAGCTCATCTAAATACCAAAAGCTCGAGAAATAACCGTTCCAATGTGAAATAGCACTTTTTATAATTTAAGAAGCAAAATACAAGTAAACTTAAAAAGTTAATGATGTAGAGGCACCCATGAACCTTGATAAATATTGACAGTTTATGACTAAAAGACAAAATAGTTACTCTTGGATTTGCTAATTCTAATTTGAGAGTAACTTTGATGAGATAGATTTTCATTTTTAATTTGTATCGATCTCAAAAGTATTTTCCTAATTAATCTTAAAATAGTATCATCCTGTACATTTTTAAATTCTTTTTTTATTTTTGGAGCTACGTGGCACTTTGAGGTTGATATATTTCTCACTACTATGATGAAATATTACTTGATTTTCTCACGTGTAGATTGCTTTATTATCTAATATCATATCATACTTTATTCACTTGTATAGCAAATTGTTGGCAAGTATTATTAGACAATCGAATTCTTCAATCCTTTTCATTTTATGTTAAACCTTTATTTGGCAATCTCAATCTTCAAGAAAACAATTGGTTAATAAAGTGCAAAGGTTTAACAAATTAACAAGAAATTCATCGGCTTTTTTTTTCTAGAAAAACGATCGTGTATGCGCATGTAAAATGCTTGGGCCCCGCTACAGCAAATACGGAACTGCACTAGGGTAGGTAGTGTAGCTAAATATTTGGCTTTTTTTAATTGATGGATGGCTAAAATCATTTAAGTAAGATGAAGAATAACATCTCACGTAACAAAAATCATTCGGCTCTTTTTGCCAAAAGGGGAGAAGAAATATGAATTTAAGTATATCCTTTACAAATTGACTAAAAAAGTAGAGAAATAAAAAAAAGAGAAGGATCTTAAATTCATACAAAAGAAAGAAAAATTCACTATTATTCATAATTATTCTTTATAATATCACTATCCATTATAAATTAAAAGAAATCTTCATACTTATGCACATAAGATGACCGTTGAATCCAATCATTCCCGTGTTCTTTCTTCATATCCAAGTGGATAAATTATTACCTTTTCACACTTCCATCACTATTGGCTAAAGCTGGTCTTTAAATGAGAATTAAAATTATAATATAATAACATTTTTTCGTTATTTCTATTTTATTGTTGAAGTTCTAATCGCATCTCTTCCTTTTCAGCCTTGCTTTTCTCATTGATCATTGCCTTTTTTAGAAGTATAACCTTCGTTTACCTCAGGTGTTATCTTATCACCACTTAGGCATTTAATGCAACTTTGACTTAACCCTTGTTAATTGGAAGATGAGTTAACACCAATTGTTTTAGGCCATGTTTGTTGTGTGGGAGAAGGTGGGATGAGTGATGTTTGGGTTTACTTTATCCCGCGGTGGGCCTATATATCCTGAGAGAGATCCATTTATTTCAGGACAGATGCAACAAGGGGGGCATGCTGAGAGAGAAATGTTCCGTGACTTCTCCGGTTGCCCTTATCCCTTCCCCCTTCATTTTGCTCGCTCGTTCCCCGAGATGCTTTTGCTCGCATGGAAAACCTAATTTGTGAAACCCTAATGCAAGCTCCTATGGTCGATGTGCGGTTATGTCGATTGACTTGTTCCTATCGAGTAGACTTGCCACGATATCTATACTCGCCTCTCATATTTTGTCGTGGATGCGTCATGTCGGACTTCACCATCGTTTGATGTTGTGATCCATCCTTTGCACTGTTGTAGATCATGCCTTTTCGTTTCCCGTCGTGTTCTTCCGTCATGTTCTTGATTGATGAACCTTTGCGATGTTGTGGAGCATTTATTTGTGACTGTTTCGCTCGTGTATAGGCACAATGATTCTCGTGGTTCCAGGTGATGTGGTTGTTGTCTTGCTTTATTGACCGGTTGATGTTGATCTTCCAGACATTTTCTCCATTGTTGTATTGTCATTTGTGTGGAATCTTCCTTGTAGCCTTTACCTTTTTTTGATTTATTACCGTGTTTCAACGCATCGTTGATTCCCAACATTGAGCCTTCTTGTGACCTCCGGTTGCAAGGGGAGAGCATAGCTGCTCCTCTCATGGCCTCCTTGAGCTCCGCTTGCTCCCATGCATCTGTCATTAGTTGTGGTGCTTGGAAACACCTTACTTCAAGGGTCAGGGCAAAAGCTTTCTATAAAAGGGCATGCATGGTCCATTGGTTGGCAATGCTACTTGTGGTGGTCCTCTTACACAAGCGAGAGGAGGAAGAAGCAGTCAATTCATCTGATTGTTCGGAGGAGGAAGATACATATCAGTATTTTGATCTTTCTTTTTCCAGAACATGTATTTGTACTAATGAGTAGTTCCTAATGTCTTGTGTTTTTCATGATTCAAGTGGCGGACACAGTGGGTGGGTGGGCACTTTCCCCTTCCTATATCAAACTGGTAACTGCAATCCCTTACAGGTATTTTTGTTTCTCTTCTTGACTCAGAGGTAATGGATCTTGCATTGGAGTAGAACGCTCGTATTAATTTTGAAATTAATCTCCTTATTTTTTATAATGAGACTTATTCCAGTTGGTCATATGTGTTTGGTTTTGCATTTGGATATACTTCTTAGTTGTGTCTACGCAAACTTATCATTGGATGGCATACATGCATTGTTGCTTTTTCATGGTTTGGTTTGTTATGCATTATGTTTTTCTTGCTTAGTGCCTTGTTGCTATGATGCTAGCAAGTTAGATAATAGTCAGACATTTTGAAGTCTAATTTTTGATATTTCATGTATTGGGAATGTAATAGTAATTAGAACTTTTGATATTTCGTGTATACTTATGTATATTGATGAGATTGCTTGTTCATGTTGGTTGGTTACATTCATCAAATCGATTTTAAAATGAAAAACACAGCCCAGAAGGAGCAGTGAACGCTATTTATTGAGTTAATGTTGTTGATTATTTTTTTGACATTGAGAAGAAGGAGAACCCTTTATTTAGTTTCCAAAGGTTTAGAACATAGTTATTGCTTACTGTTTGCCAAGTATATAAGTAAAAGTGTCATTAAAATAATTACCTTCTTTTAAATTTATCCAAGGGTGATAGCTTTCCGTCAGAAGTATGATTGTAGTGTTCCTTTTCTTCATGTAGTATGATGTGAATCACTTAACTTAACTTATTTAAGGTCTTCTATGGGTAAACTGGATTTAATGTGTGTAGCATGGATGCCCACTGCTCTCATACCATCCTTTGGTGCCTTGAATTTCTGTTACGACTTGGTTCCTGAATCCCTATAGGATTTGAGACCGGCTCGCTTCGACTAATCCCAAGACTCAGTCATCCAACAAGAAATAACCAAAAAGCAGAAAAATAAACCACATTCACTATGCAATGTAACTAAATAGTAAAAACGTACAAGCAGTAAAGGAAGGTAAAATCTACTAGTTCAGTACGTACCACTACAACAACAGGAAAATTAGAACAAATGCAACAGTAACGGGAATAGTAACAAAAAGTCTGAAACTCACAATAGCAGAAAAGAGAGTACAACAAAAGTATTAAAAACTACGGCTGGGCTCGACTCGGCCCAGCACCCTCTGCAGCCGGTAGCTCGGGCTGCGTAACTCCTGGACCTGAACAATGTTATGAAAAGACGGAGTTAGCGAACGCTGAGTAGAGTGGTAACCATACTATCTAAAGTAGTAAAAGTAGCAAGCATATTTATCATTTTCAAGTTATTTTATTTTACAGGTAATTTCTCTTCACCCCATTGGTTTACATTTAGATTCCTTTCTTGATCTTGCATGTTCCTTGTGGGAACGATTTTGATTGCAGTCTTTTCTGAAGAGTAAAAGGTACACGTGGTGCTCTTCTAGCTGGAAGTGTCCCCTGTGGTAATCTTACACCCAGTCAACCACTCCGAGGTCACTGATAGACGTAGCGGTGACTACGGCACGCGCAATAAGCGCATGGGTAGCTACCCCGTACTGGCACGCGGTCAGTCATTTTCGCTAGCGGGTACGCTCAAGTACAGCATGGAACAATATAGGGCCTAGCCCTCTCAGAAACAGGGGTCTAGCCCCTCAGAACCAAACAAGGGTCTTACCCCTCCACAGTCTGCGCACCCTCGTCTGACTACCCCGGTTTGCCCAGATGGCCTAACTGTTGGTGCTAGAGCACCACGATCATTTGTTTTGATGATAACAAAACACGTGTTATTTAACATTTACAATTTGAGTCCTAAATTTCAGGTCAATTGCAAATGTGGACGTGTTTAGACGGAGTTCGAGCTTGCATCCAGGATGGATTGGAGGAGCTTGACGGAAAACAGAGGAGGTTCGCGTGGAGCGAAAGATTGAAGATGGAAGGAAATGAAGAATAGGATAGATTTCCTTCTTTTGTACTTGTTGTATTTTTCGTTTCTTTTATTGCTCTTTATTTCCTTAGATATTTCATGTTAAAGAGCCTCAAAGAACCCTAACAGTAGTCCTAGGAACACCGGCACAACCCTAGGATACTTAGGTTTTCTGTAGAATACCTAGAAAACAAATATAGGGTTCAAACAGACTTTCCAGACGTCTAATTCCCAAATCAGACGTCTGATAATGTATTTTAAGACGTCTGACTGTTGTTTCAGACGTCTGATAACTGTTAGGCTGGACATAGTTAGTTCTGTCTGATGAAATCAGACGTCCATACCTTAGACCAGACGTCTTACGAGACGTCTGATGGATTTTCCAGACGTCCAATTAGTGGACCGTTGGCTGGCTTAGCAGATGATAACACCACGCAAGGGGGTAGTAATTAGGTTGAATATGGCCCATCTTTAGAATAAAAGGCACAACATAAAGTAGAATAGGAGCATTGCATGCATCAAGTACCAAGATTGCTTATAAACTGTATTAATGGCCATTTGTGTAAAGCATTTATCAAAGCAGGCCTCAGATGAGCAATCGGACCGCACGGATGGATTCAGGACGACGAACGGAGTCTAACGGACTCAAAAGCGGCCAAATCCGACATCCGGAGCTCCCACAATGGGCCCAAGAAATCCTGACCGTTGATCTGGAGATCAACGGCCTAGAACGCGCCACGTCGCCCCGCCCCCGCCGGCCGCACGCCCCCAAGCCAGCCAAGGACGCATCTCGGCCGTTGATCTTCGATCGAACGGCCGAGATCCGCGCGCTCGCCCGCGGTCGCCGCGACAAAGCGCGGGCGTGGCGCAACGGTTAGCGCGCACGCCCGCGTCGCGGCGACGCGCGTTCGATTCGCGCGGAGCGAAAATCATCTGCGGGCGAAGGGCGCGGCAAAATTGAGCCGCGCGATCAGAAGCGAGCGGCTTGGATCGCGCCACGCGGCGCGACGACAGCGCCCCACCTCCCACGCGCGCGCGCACGCCGGGCGGAAACGCGTGCGCGCACGCGCGCCCGAAGCGCGATCCTAGCGCAGGCGCGGGAGGATCTCAGCCGTCCGATCATCAATCGGACGGCTCTCGTTCGACGCCCACGGATCGCGCCTGAAGAGAGAGAGGGGCGGGCGGCTGACCGGCGGCAGAAGACCTTCACCGACGTATATGGAAGCGGTTTTAGCGACGTTCTGGATGTCGCTAAAGCACAGTCTTCTTTTAGGAAGCCCTTAACTCTATTTAAACCCCCTTCTACCACCATTCAAGGCATCCTCTCCCACTTGCAACTACTCCACTCCTCTCCTAGCTAGTCTTAGGCACTCTTGTAATCGCCGGAGACGACGAGCCGCCGACGGAGCCTCCTCCACCGCCGTGGCCGCCTCGTCGCTCTCCACTCTCTCTCTACCTCTCTCTCTCTCTTTTAAGCTTTCATTTACTTATGTTGAAGCATGTATTTAATGTTGTAAACCATGAACTATGAATGCATGTTTAATGAAATTGTTTTTCATTTAGTTTCCTTTTTAATTTCCGTTTAAAGTGCATGATCAAAATCAAGAGCTTTCTAACCCTAAACTCTCTCTATCTCTCGCTCTTCAAAACCGTTTCTTTCGCAAGCAAAACTCCGCCTTTTTCGTGACAAGTGGTAAACAAAATCCGATTTCCACGCCTCCCTGAGATCGACACTCGGACTCACCTCCGTCTACTTCTTTTAAAACCGACGTATCAAGTGCAACTATAACGACACCTCTTAACACACACGCACGAAGGCACGTCAGCAGACACTCAAGAATATGACCGTTAGAGCCTTATCAGACGTCCATAGGACTTTCCAGACGTCTGATAAATGACTGTTTTGCCTCGGCTGACCCAAAATCTCTTCTCAGAGATTTTCTAGCCGTTGCAACGTTTGGAAATCAATTCCCACAGTAAAAGTAGGTTTCCAGACGTCCATACATAGTGCCAGACGTCCTGTATGTCGTCTGATGGACTTGCGTAAAAACCCTGTTTAGATCTGATCTAAGTCAGGGAGAGACCCGCCCAAAATCAGACGTCTGACCTTTGAATCAGACGTCTTATAGTGAACTTCCAGACGTCTGATGCTAGAATGAGACGTCTGATAAGCCTGTCAGAACAATGATTGTTCCTGATTTCGGGCTGATTCACTTGGGCTTTGTTCCCAACGGCTATAGAACCTTTCTTAAGCCTTCTAAAGTCTTCCTAAGGCCTCTATAAATAGAGGGGAGCCTTTACACACCTAGACACAACAAGAGATACACAATATACAACTAGAGAGACCAAGATACACAAGAAACAATTTGTATTACACTTTCCACTCTCTTGTGTCCTAGCTAGCTCTTGCTCTCCAAGCTCAAGCACCATTCTCTTGAGAGCATCAAGCTGTTGCGCACCCGCTCTCCCACCGTAGTTCACGAGAGCGAAGTTGCGCCGTCGCGTGGCTCACGCACCACGTCATCGTCGACGCACTCCTTGCAAAGGGGAGTTTCCTAAATCCTATAGAAGCTTAGGTTTATTACTTTGTTGGCTCTATAGGTTTGTTGTTTATTTTACCTTTGTCTTTTGGTTGGGTATTCGCTTTGCGAATTCCCGTCTCCTTCGTGGGACAAAATCCTTCTCGTGGAGAGAAGGGGTTGAGGAACGCTACCCTCGTACTCGTAGCGTGGTTGTACTGAGGTTGAATCACCCTCGTTTTAAAGTGATTCGGTTAGTGGATTTGATCAACTAGGTTGATCGGAAAATCCTAACTCGAGAGGGTTAGGTGGTGGTTTTCACCCGGTTTGGGTTTCCACCTAAAAATTACTTGTGTACATTTTGTGATTGCTTATTTTGTGAGATTGCTTTATATATTTCAATTCCGCATTTTTTGGTCACGCTGATCTCACCCCTCCAAGTAGGGAAATTACACTAACAAGTCAGTGTAAGGTGGCTAGTTGAACCCCGAGCCCTGTGGGGTGGCTAGCTCCCTCCCTATACTAGTATCTTGCCTCGGTACCGTGTACGTGAGGGCCAACAGAAGTCGGTGTAGAGTGGTCAATCCTAACCTCGAGTCCCAACCCAAGGGCAGCTAGCTTCGCTCTACACTAAAAGGGGACAGTTGCTCTCCTTAGTACCACGTACTCAAGGGCCAGCATACTTCCTGTCCACATTCCAGACTTTTCCATTTAACCACAAGAGCTCTACTCCTAACTTCCTGTAGGGTTCATGCTCGTGTTTATCGTATTATTACAATCTAGGTTTCATCATTCACAATTCAATTCTCGTTTATACACATGAAGCTCGTATTTCCATAAATTAACACATGCAACAAGTGATATCACAGGTAACTGTTTAGTTATCTCAGGCAGCTCATACTCTAACAGGCTGCTCGTATTTATTTACAGGCAGTGGCTAACAATTTAGCTCATTCATATATAAATACAATTTCAATTATGTAAACAATTGGTTTAACCATTTCTCGTCGTAGGGTTCATGCCACATCATAAGTTTCCAGTTGTCTAATTTTCATAGATGCATTCATCTTTAATAAGTATAACAGGGGTGGACCACTCTATTAGATAATCTAGGAGTACTGGGGGCTCAAACTACAATCCCACGTGCCTCTGCAAGCCCCAGACACGCAACACGTCGAAGTCCTATACCAAGGAACACATCACAATGGAAGGTTTAGAACAGTGTATAAGGGCTTCTAATACGTAGAGAAACTCATAAAGAAACCACATATATTTTGTTTGTGTAAAACGGATCCCGCAAAAACATGTCTGCAGACCAAAATATGACGTCTGGAAACAAGTCCAGACGTCTTAAAAGTCACAGAGACTCACCTCAAACTCCTGCAGTGACCTCAGATGTCCAGGACTCCACGACCGTCTGAAAACAGTTCCAGACATCTGACCAGTCCTCCGGTCGTTTGGAAACGCCTCCAGTTGTCTGATAAGTTGTCCAGATGTCCGAAAGTGTGTGGAAAGGCGTTCCGCACACCTTCCCAAGGCTGCTCCTGCACACGAAAGAGCAGCAACTCACTTTTAACCCAACAGGATCATCTGCGGTGCGACCTGCATGGCTGTAATCGCGAGGAAGACGTATCTTCGCAATACAACTGCTTTCATACGTCCGGTGTTGACGCCAGACGTCCAGCCGATCGTCCGGAAGACACTCCGGACGTCTGATACTAGAAAAATTCCAGTATCAAACCGCCCTCCTACGCTTCTCGCTGCGCTCCGTCGTGGCTCCTTTCACTCTGCTGCAGCCCCAACTGCTGCAGAAGGTTGAGGACGACGCTCCAACGCCCTTCTTTCGCACGCGCCGCGGTGGCCGTGCGAGCGTCCACGAAGCTCTCGACCTCGGCCATCTCCTCCTCACGCACGCTCCTCCCCCGCTCTCACGCTCTCTCTCTTTCAAGCCCTTGCTCACAGCAGTGGAGTGGGGGTGTGGTGGTAGTGGTGGAGTGGAGAGGAGAGGAAGGGGGTGGTCTTTTATAGTCAAGGGGTTAGGGTTCGGTAAGGGGGAAAAGAAGAAGGAAGGAGAAGGAGGGTCTGCACGTCGCCTGCACGTAGAACACAGAGTGCATACAGATTTTTCAATTTCTAGACGTACGGGAAGGGGTCCAGACGTCTAGCCAGACATCTGACTGACACTCCAAACGTCTTAAAAGGCTAAAATCGGGACGAGTCTTTACAATTTCTCCCTGCATTTTTATTTGTGGAGGCCAAGCAGCATTTTCTATGTTTTTTGTCATTTATGGGATAATAATTTTAGGAGATGATCTTGTATGAGCAGGAGGTCTCATACCATCTCTTAATGGTATGTATTTGTCTAATAACTTGTGATAGCATTTTGCATACCATTAATAAAGATTCATTTAATACGAAATTCATTGAACAAAATATTAGTAAGATAGGTTGAAGATCACCTATTACATGGGTGTCATTATATCTTTGGATATACACTTACCTTTCAAAAACATTACCGCCATTGTCCCCTTCATGACTGTTGTCAACGTTTTTGTGCGGATTTAAAGGCGTATTACGTTGCAGTAGCACCGACAAAACGTTTAAACAAATATAAATAATTTTATTACTCGAACAACTAGAGTATCCGAGGTCGAACACAGGGAGCAAACTCAGTACTTTGTAAAACCCAAGAATACAACTGTTAAATGCAAATATAATTGATTCAAAGAGTTTTTAAGAAAGATGTAAAAAAATAGAATTAGACGTCTGATTTATGTATCAGACGTCTTAAATGTGATCTTTCTTTCTCTTTTCCTTCTTCTGCTTTGCCTTTCTGATCTCTTTGCAATCTTCCCTTGTCCTTCTTCTTCTTCTCTGCGAAGACTTCTTTCTTTCTTCTTCTTCTGTCTTGCTTCTCCTCTCTTCGTTGCCTTCTTCTTCTTCTTTGGCTTGCTCTTCCTTCTTCTGCAGCGGCCAAGTCCTTCTCCTGCGATCAGCCTGCCTGCACAGGAACAAAACCTAACCCTTCTCCCTCTACCCGCGCGTGTCTCTCTCTCAAGCAATTCACTCTAACCGCTATACCAGAGCCACAGTCTCAATCGGGTCGGATCGTACCCCGGACCAAGCGCACCTGCAGGTGTGTGATGCGCGAGGAGTGCGTAGGTCTAGGTCGGGTCGGATCCGCCAGGTCCGCGTGGTCAGGCCGCGGACGAGGCGGGTGGGGTCAGTGAGGGACCTCACCCCTGTGCTTACTGAGGCGATAAGAGTAAAGCGCAAAAACAACTTATATGGTACCTGACGGTTGTAATCCCACGATGTGGGACTATCTGGTCTCGCCTTCACGCGCGCCTGCAGAAGCCTCGTTGTGCGCTTGCCCCGCAGCTGCTGGCTCTGCTAGCGCTCCTTGGCTGGACTTGTTCACCTCGCGACACTTGCGCTAGTATGCAGCACCTGTAGTCTGGAAGACCGGGTGCCTGGAGCTTCGTGGGAGCTTCATCAGAGGTCGTCCATGGCGGCAGCGGCTCGAATCCTATCGTACGCAAAACGCGCCTCTCGGCCAAATCAGAATAGATAGAGACCTTCGCCGTGGCACGGCGAAGGCGGTGGGCAGTGTTGCAGGCCGCAGGTCGGCCTAGGCGTGCGTGCCTAGGTCAACCTGTGGCCGGAGATGGTGGGTTGGTCGGGGGGTGGTTGTGGAGGGCTGGAGTGGCAGTGGTAGGGTGGAGTGTATTCCTGGAGGTGAGGCGGAGCTTTCGAGGTGGTTGGCGAGCCGTGTGGAGGGCTGGAGTGGTGTGGGCGGCTCGCCGGAGTGCGGTCGGAGGCGAAGACGATGGAGGTGGTTAGCGTCTGTCGAGGGTCGATCAAGGGAGATAACAGGGGGAAAAGAGAGAGAAGAGGATGGAGAACGTATCTGGGGTTTTCTGGAGTGAAGGGAGGCAGCGGAGAGGACGGCTCGTGACTGCCGTCGTCGGGGAAGAAAGACCCTGGGGGAGGAAGCGGCGACGAAGATGAGGTCAGGAGCTTGCGCGCAGGGTACAGCGCGCCGCGGGAGGAAGAGGCGGAGAGGACTCTGCTGCTGGTATGGCAGCAGAGTGACGAGAAGGAGGGAAGGCGGTCGCCGGAGCTTGTGGGTCGTTTGGCCGGAGATGGGAGAGAAGAAATTTGGAGGGGATCTCCGTCAAAATCAAGCTTAAAATGAGTGGCCGGGTCCGAGGGGTGTTTTATAGGTGCTGGCCGCTCCTATCAGTGCGTGAAAAGCGCGCAATTGGGTCAGCCGGCTCGCCGGAGTTGGAAGGAAGAAAGATACCCAAATCTCTCGTGCGTTCGCACGAGAGATTGGGTTCACGCCAGCGAATTTGATTGGCTTTAGAAGGAAGGGAATTCCTCAGAGAATCTCCCTTCCATTTCTGGAGAGAGAATCTCTGAGGAATTAGAGAGCAATCTCTCTCGAAACTTCGTCGGAGCTCGGTTCTGCCCTAGCAATGGCGGCAGGACCGGTTTGCAAAGAAGGCGAAGGACCTAGGGGGCTCTCTGTAAGGATATTCAAAAGATAGGGACCTCTTTGTGATTTGGGTGTACTAACTTGCAAAGTAGGTCAAGATGACCTCCCCTTAGGTCCAAATTTTGGTACAAACCTAATTTGGACCTAAAGAATCCAATGGTGAAGTTGGATTTTAGGTTTGACCTCGTTTGACTGGACATTTTACGTAAAAACCCAAATTAGGTTAATTGAAGAGCTAAGACCCTAATCTAGGTCAAACTAGGTTCCAAAGGCCAAATTAAGGGTTCTAAACCCTAGAGGATGTTTTTCTATGATTTTTAGAGGGTTTGCTTGATTTTTATTCTGACCGGAACCTTGTTAATTTAAGCGGGTCTGTTTTAGGGTTACCAAGTGTTATTTAATTCTTAGATTGCACATAAACCCATTTCTGATTAATTCAACCCACTTTTTATCTTATTTGGACCATTTGACCTATGTTTTGCTTCTGAGAAATCCCGTTTATGTATTGCAATGGTAAAATTGCAGTTTTAACCTTTATTTCATGTTTTCTTCTCAGAGCACTTGTTCCTTCAGTTAAGCCTTCTTCTAGGTTATGTAGGAGCTTTTATCTTCTTTATTGGGTCAAAATGAGCTAGTTATGGCTCATGATGAGGCTCTCATCAATGACCTTATCACCATTTGTCCTATCCTGATTCATAGTACCTTGTCACGTCTTGTCTAGAATGAGCTCCTCTAATTCATCACAAAATGATGGCCCAAGAGTGAAGAATTGGGACTACTGACTCACAAACGAATTGTTGAAGATATTGGTTAGGCACTACCATGTTGGACATTGGACTAAAGGTTCCTTCACGACAACTGCTTGAAATGAGATAGATGTTCAGTTTAATTCTGCCACTGGTTTAAGGTATCCACACAGGAAGATTCTAAATCGTTGGAAGGAACTCAAGAGGAAGCATTCTGCTTACAATGACTTACTGAGCAAGAGTGGGTGGGGAATGGATCCACTAACACTCTGGTTGCACCTTCATTGGAAGTTTGGGATGAGGTAATATATATTCGAAATCGTTAATGAGTTACATAAGTTACCATAAGACAATGTAGTTTCTCACTTCCACTTCCATTTATTTTTACTAGCTCCCTCTCCACCTAAGGAAGTTGAAGGGTAAGCCATTCCCCTAGTGGGATGATGTACACACGATAGTTGGACGAAATGTTGCAATCGGGGAGCATGCATTCTCCTGCAATGTAAAGGATGTTAATGGGATGTCCGATGAGGATGCTGCACCAACACCGGGTCGTAATGCTAACAGTAGGTTTGAACATCAAGGAAGTTCTAGCGAACAAGTTCGGACTGAAGGAGAGGACATAGGGATGTTCCTATGAACCCCATATAATGATCCTACATTGTTTCGCAACTCAGCTGTAGGATCAAGTTCTCACAGCCACCCCTCCTCATATCCGAATTGTAATCCTTCAATGGCACCTAGCCACCTGAAAGTTCAAAGCTAGTATCAAATGATTCGACCTCCAGTGGTGGTAAACATAGACGAGCTAGATCGGGAGCAGCATGGTTGGTCGCGAAGGCAAATGAATTTATGAGTATGATGAAGACTCTAGTTGAGTACCATATCTCCCCTCCTACAAGAGTTGATCCGGCGGGCCAGGAAATTCGTCATTACATGAGGCTTCTGAGAGATTGTCTTCCCAGCATCTCACTTGATGATCTTGTCACGATTGCGGATGCATTTCGGCACTCCAATCAAAGAGTAGTATTCATGGACGTTATCAATTATGATGCAGAGTTTGGAGCATGGTTGAGGAGGATAATTGGCAGTGACTATAACCTCTGATAATTTTGCTATCTCTTTTATCCATCTATTAGTCTGGCTTTAGGATTCTAATGTTTCGTATTGCGGTGTATTATGAACTTTTAATTCCCGTCTATCTATTGCCATTGTGATTTCCTTCACTGCAATGTCCGTTGCTTTGTCGCATATTTCCCTTGTAAGTACTACAATCTTATCCAATGGTATTTCCTTATTTACTCTGTTAAAATTTTGTCTAAGGAAAGGAGAATGTATTGTACTGTCGTCATCATCATCTGAACAGGTATGTCAATGTCATCCAATGATGATTGGAGTAGTGCGTCATCTGGCGATAGCAGCTTCGAGGTGAACACATTGGCAATTGTTGAGGTTGTGTTGCCATTGGCCACCGAGTTTCCACCCTTTCGGAGGAACCAATCCCTTTGCAGCCACGTAACACGAACCCAATGACCAGGCACATTTGGGTTCATGACGTATTAAATGGGCACTACATGAGATGCTATGACAAGTTTCGTGTTAGCACCGACGCCTTCTACGACATAGTTGAGTATCTGATGGCTCACACCAACTTACATAACTCGAGGAATGTAATTGTTAACGACCAGCTGGCTATCTTTCTCCATGACCTTGCCCATACCTCTTCGAATCATCATATGATGGTTTCAACACTCCGAGGAGACTATTTCCCAATATTTCTATGTTGTGCTTGATGCTATTTGCAGCTTGAAGAAGCACTTCATACGCCTACCTAGGAACTGCTCTCCTATCCCAACTGAGATAAGAGGAAACCCATGCTTCATGCCATATTTCCAGGTACAAAATATTCTCAAGACGATGAAGTGACCATTCTTACAGATATTGTAACGTCATTGTTTGTCGATTGGTTTCATTTTTTACATGGGATGTCCTAGGTGTGATCGACAGATGCCACGTTACAGCTACGGTCCCTCCAAATGAGCAAGCCCGGTTCCAAAACCGCAAAGGATAGACTAGTCAAAATTGTTGGTGCTAGAGCACCACGATCATTTGTTTTGATGATAACAAAACACGTGTTATTTAACATTTGCAATTTGAGTCCTAAATTTCAGGTCAATTGCAAATGTGGACGTGTTTAGATGGAGTTCGAGCTCGCATCCAGGACGGATTGGAGGAGCTTGACGGAAAACAGAGGAGGTTCGCGTGGAGCGACAGATTGAAGATGGAAGGAAATGAAGAATAG
Source organism: Thalassia testudinum (assembly GCA_037157565.1). Lineage (NCBI taxonomy): Eukaryota > Viridiplantae > Streptophyta > Magnoliopsida > Alismatales > Hydrocharitaceae > Thalassia > Thalassia testudinum. The sequence goes on along the minus strand of JAZHRO010000002.1, from coordinate 16,613,904 downwards.
GATAGATTTCCTTCTTTTGTACTTGTTGTATTTTTCGTTTCTTTTGTTGCTCTTTATTTCCTTAGAAATTATGTTAAAGAGCCTCAAAGAATCCTAACAGTAGTCCTAGGAACACCGGCACCACCCTAGGATACTTAGGTTTTCTGTAGAATACTTAGAAAACCAATATAGGGCTCAAACAGCATTTCCAGACGTCTAATTCCCAAATCAGACGTCTGATAAAGTATTTTAAGACGTCTGACTGTTTTTTCAGACGTCTGATAACTGTTAGGCTGGACATAGTTAGATCTGTCTGATGAAATCAGACGTCCAGACCTTAGTCCAGACGTCTTAGAAGACGTCTGATGGACTTGCCAGACGTCCAGATAGTGGACCGTTGGCTAGCTTAGCAGACATTGCAGAATATGACCGTTAGAGCCTTATCAGACGTCCTTAGGCCTTTCCAGACGTCTGATAAATGACCGTTTTGCCTCGGCTGACCCAAAATCTCTTCTCAGAGATTTTCTAGCCGTTGCAACGTTTGGAAATCAATTCCCACAGTAAAAGTAGGTTTCCAGACGTCCAGACATAGTGCCAGACGTCCTGTATGTCGTCTGATGGACTTGCGTAAAAACCCTGTTTAGATCTGATCCAAGTCAGGGAGAGACCCACCCAAAATCAGTCGTCTGACGTTGGAATCAGACGTCTTAAAGTGAACTTCCAGACGTCTGATGCTAGAATTAGACGTCTGATAAGCCTGTCAGAACAATGATTGTTCCTGATTTCGGGCTGATTCTCTTGGACTTTGTTCCCAACGGCTATAGAACCTTTCCTCAGCCTTCCAAAGCCTTCCTAAGAACTCTATAAATAGAGGGGAGCCTTTACACACCTGGATACACAAAGAGAAACACAAGAGACACACTTAGAGACACAAGATACACACCAAGAGACACCTTGTAATACACTCACACTCTTGTGTCCAAGAAGCTCTTGCTCTCTAAGCTCAAGTTCTACATCTTGAGAGCATCAAGCCTTCGCGCACCCGCTCTCCCGCCGTTGTTCACGAGAGCGACATTGCGCTATTGCGTGGCTCACGCACCCGCGTCATCGTCGACGCACTCCTTGCAAAGGGGAGTTTCCTAAATCCTATAGAAGCTTAGGTTTATTACTTTGTTGGCTCTATAGGTTTGTTGTTTACTTTATCTTTGTCTTTTGGTTGGGTATTCGCTTTGCGAATTCCCGTCTCCTTCGTGGGACAAAATCCTTCTCGTGGAGAGAAGGGGTTGAGGAACGCTACCCTCGTACTTGTAGCGTGGTTGTACTGAGGTTGAATCACCCTCGTTTTAAAGTGATTTGGTTAGTGGATTTGATCAACTAGGTTGATCGGAAAATCCTAACTCGAGAGGGTTAGGTGGTGGTTTTCACCCTGTTTGGGTTTCCACCTAAAAAATACTTTGTGTACTTTGTGTGATTGTCTTTCTGTGTGATTGTTTATTGCTTTATATTATTTCCGCAAATTATTACGTCACCCCTCCTGGTAGGGAAGAACTTTCAAAAATGTCATAGCTGTTGTGGAGTTAAACTTGCAGTTTCTCTACGTGGGGACGGGATGGAAGGATCAGCAGTTGACATGAAGGTCCTTCGATGGGCTTTAGGAAAGGGTCTTAAAGTTCCATAGGTTGTAGCTACTTGGTTGATTTAAGATATTCAAACACTGATAGGTTCTTGCCACCTTTTCGAGGTTTTGCATACCACTTGCAGGACTACCGTGGTCGGGCTTGTAGGTATTGGTCTTACAAGGAGTTGTACAATCATTGTCATGCTCAACTCTGCAATGTTGTCGAATGAGCCTTTAGTGTCTTGAACAAGTACTTCAAAATGTTAGAGCTACATCTCTACTACAGTTTCAAAACTCAATGTCAATTTGTTACGGCCTGCTGCATCATCCACAACATGATTCGCAAGTGGAGATTGGAAGATCGTATTTTTGATGAGGCATGGGATGACAATGCTGATGATGGGGATGGAGATGTTGACGATACAGAGGTCGACCCCGTAGCTATCAGGCCGGGGGAATTTCTGCGAGAGCAGATAGCCCATAGCCTATGGGAGGACCACATCAGCTATTGATAGGTGCAATTAACGTCCATTTAATTTGTACGTTGCAGGTTTCGATACGTAGACTTTCCTTAAGTTTTCATATATAATTACATGTATGAACATTATATGTCCTACCGGAATATGCACTAGCAAGTAGTTCATATGTAGTATGAGAGACCGACAAAATTAATGCTTCTAATATGAAGTTATCTCCACTCCATTCGCATCAATGATAACAAAAATATTTGTATGTCAATCAAGAAGTACTCTTGTAGGCATGGCTGACAGGTTCATGAAACAACCCACGGGAGATAATGGCATTGCAGTCATTTATGTCAAATTTGCTTACTTGATAATAGTGACCACGAATTCAACACAGTGGATCGTATATACTACGCATGTCCAATGGGAGAACAAGTGAGTGGTAAATGCATTCGTGTTTATAGTAATTTTATTCAATACGTATGGTCCACAATATTTTCGATTATCGTAGTGATGCAATTACAAAATTGGCGCAAATTATCTTAATCCTACACTTGACTCAGCTAAGGCGGAGTCATTCTTCTTAGGTTTCAAATTCAGGAAACTGGAGATTGACATGATATGACTATCACAAAAAGTAGGTTTCAATGAGGAGTACATTAAATTTCTTAAGAAAAAATGAACATAGAAGATGAAATTGACCTTAGAGAAAATCAATATAATTCTATGAAGAAGGAAGTAGCGGAGTCCTAGGAAGAAGTCGGTAGGTTGCAGGTTCGCATTGGGGAGATGCAAGTAGAGGCGATTGTGCGCGAAGCTGAGCTTCATTCAGTACACGCTACTATTATAGATAAGTTGCGAAACTTGTCGCTTTAGATCTGTAATTCTAGATTGGTACTACATATGGGAAGTTCACTTCGCAGGTGGTAACTTCCTTGACTATGGACTAATTGCAATCGTACCTATCATTATCCCAATATCTCTATGACAAACATGGACTCTAGAATATGTAACCTACTAAGTGCTAGTAATTTTTTCTTCCCATACCTGCGTTTAGTTTTTTTGATGTCCTTGCATATCTTCACATATATTATTGTATGGTCATATATTGTCTACAATTTAGATGCTTCGATCTTATTCTTATCCATTAGTTCAATTATATAGCATTTTGGTAATACATTATTGTCTATGTTGTTGTTTTCATGTAGGGATATCTACTGCAAGATAACGGACAATGATGAAAGCTAACAACATGTTAATCATTTTAACATATCGACTGGTCAAATGAAACATCAATTGCTCCATGACAATGACCACATTGATATTGGTTTGGATGGGTGACAACAAAACCACACAACCCCAAAGTTCTGGTCACTTTGGCTGCAAACAAGATTAGGATGCCACCATTCATGGTATGCAACCCTTGTTGCGGTAGCCACATGGATAGTTGTGTTCCCAAATGAAGTTTCTTATAGCTATCTGAGCCCAACATCCACTATATCGATTAAAGAATGCTAAAGACATATTACCTAAGACGGCACTATGTTGTCGATCATCAGCCAACGGCCTTCTACCTGCATAGCAATTGGTATTAAATCATAGGTATTGTACTATGCTCATAAACACTGCTTTACATGTTATGATTTATTTTCTAATGGGTGATCGGTTATGATTTCAGGAATCCATTCTGATAAGGAGAAATCATCTTCTCTGATGCATCTCCCCCATGGATAAGTGTTCTTTGACCCACTACCTTCTACTAATGTTGTCTTAACAAAACACTACATGCTTTTGAGATTTCATGAAGTAGATGATTATTGTGTGATGAGCAACCTCCTTCAGATTTTTATAGAAACATTGAATTTGTCTTATTTAGGGGAAATAATATTTTTACTTCATATATATAACGGATAGAGATTGAATGAAAGTTGTTGTATGTTATTCTTGTGATTCTCTTTTCATATATATATATATAAAAATAATTCTTGTGATTATCTAATTTAGAGGAAATAATGTTTTTACTTCATTGGAAGGATGTTTCGGCCAAAGTTACAGTGATAATTAATTCTTTTCTGCTACATTCTATACTACTTGATTCTATAATGGGTGGCTTTTGAATCTGACATTATTGACCCATTACAGGATTGCTTGTTGCTTTATCTGAAGTGGGTTGGTGCCATTTCTGGTTGGAATTGTTAGTTCCCCTCGACTGAGAGTTGATTACTGATTCTATGTATGGATGGGAATGGATGCATGGGAATTTCAAGTTTCTTGTTGGAATTAGCGGTTTCATCCACTAGGAGTTGAATTGGGATTATATTTCTGGATCAGATTGCATGCGAGTTATCAATTTCTTGCTGGAATTGTTAGTTCCCTCCACTATTTTGATTCATCCTTACTAATTTCTTGGAGATAAGCTGTTTCTTTTTTATCTGTCAGTTACCAAATGTACGGATTTTTAGGGTGTTGGCACAACTTAAGTTGGAGTTTAATGTTATATTCAAGTTTAAGGAAGATATGTTAACCATTTTATTTCTTTCAACTACTTTCGTTTTGTACGTATGATGGCCTCTTACAATCTGGCTGGAGTGCGGCTACTTCCCCTCGAAAAGTTGAGAAGGAAACATCTCTTGATGGGATGTAGCAATCAAGTTGATGGATAGCTGGAGTTGTAATGCTGGAGGGAACGTTGATAGGGAAGAAGGGCACTCTCCTGATGGAAAGAAGCAATGAAGCAAAAACAATAGCTCATGCTGGCATTGCTGCAATCCAGACAATCGGCACAAGCAATGAAAAATTTCCAAGCTAGAAAGTTCACAATACTACAACCATTTTGCAAATGTAAAGAGATGTATGGATTATCTTCTAAGCTGCTTGCATCTTTCCCTTTGGTCCAAAAGTGAGGATTAAGATTGAACATGTTTATCTCTTCTAAAGTTGTATGAATTCTCATAGTTCCATTTTCGATTATTTTACCAATGCAAACTTTGTTGTTCAAAAGTTTCACACAAGGCCTCGTTAATTATCTTTGTTCTTTTTTCTTACAAGAGAATGGTCAGATTGAAATCTTCTGAAAGGTTAATTGGCAGGCCATTATACCATTTCAGTGGATTGCGTAACCATCATATGCTTGTTCGCTTTGTTATACGTAGCATTCATGTTCATTTACATATAGTCACTAGGTCCTTCGATGATTACTCATCATAGGTGAACTTCATAGTAAATTTTTTGGATTTTATGACGATGATATTCGAATTTATCCAATTTTATGCTCTTATTAAGACTTTCGTGCTATACCTTATATTTCAGAAATAATGATAGAAAATGCTTAAGCACATGGAAAGTGCCGTCCAAGTTTAACCATGGAACTGAAGGGTCAGTTCAACCCAAAAGGTGACACAAAGATGAATATCTGGCCCTTCATGAGGTGTAACATGAGCTAACTAAACTTCACGCTCCATGTTGACGAGAATCAGATTTATTCACTCCATTGGCAAGGTTCTATTTGAGTATGTTCTCTGTTCATGTATATTCCTCGCTACTCTACAAGTAGTGGTGGTTACACTTCTTACGTAAAAACAATTGCAATTAAGATTGTTGATTGGTTGTCATTTTCTTCTGTGAGCAATCTATATGAACTTCAAACATTCAACACATGAGTCATTGATATCACTAGAGTTTAAAATTTCCTCTTATTGTAATACATACTTCGATTATCTGACCTGTATATACTTATCTTCTCACAATAACTTTCCGTACCAAATTTCTTCCCATGTCTTGCTTCTCAATTGGTCAATGTGTAACTTGTATTGTACAAACCAATTATTTTCATGCAATTAAATGTATGTTTCAATCACAAGATTTCTACCTCTGAAAAAATTTACCAACAAAAGCTGTTCAATGAAAATTCAAACACCATGGATTTACTTACACGGATTTCTACCTCCAAATTAAATTACCTTTTTATGCCTTTTAAATAAAATTAAATGTTAAGACCTGTGCTGTTTGAGCCTTTTAAGACGTCTGGACTGTCGGTCAGACGTCTGGAAATAAAAATTTTTGAGTACGAGCTCACGTTTGCGCACACGGGCTACGTGTAGACAGTACTCTCTCTTTTTCCTCCTCTTTCTTTTCCCCCCCTCCAACGAACCCTAACCCTCACCCTTATAAAACCCCCTTCCTCCTCTCTCGTTCTCCCCACTCCAGCTGCTTCTTCCCTTCCTCTTAACCCCAGCGCAAGAGCTAACGCGAGCGCGAGAGCGGCGACAAGGAGGAGCGGCGTGAGGAAAGGAGGAGTTGAGCTCGCGAGCTCGTGTGGAAGCTCACAGGAAAGCGCATGGCCGGAGCGACACGTGCGCGAAGAGGAGTGTGTCGAGGGAGTCTTCCTCGACACTGCTGCAGCCGGAGCTGCAGGCGAAGGGGCGAGGCGCGGCCACGCGCAGCATGAGCCAGTGGGAGCAGGTTCTGATTCTGGGTTTTTCCCATAATCAGACGTCTGGAGTGACGACCGGATGACGAAGCAGACGTCTAGAGGCAATTCCAGACGTTTGAGGAGAGAGCTTCGCGAAGGTATGTTCTCTTTGCGGATACGGCCATGCAAACCGCTCCGCAGGTATCCTTTTGCGTGCCTATTTTGAGGAGATTTGGTGGTTGCATGTAGGATTTGCTTTGGGAAGGCGCGGGACACGCCCTCCCACGCATTTCAGACATATGGGAAGCTTACCAGATGACTGGAAGCACTTCCAGATGTCCGGAGAGGTGGTTGGACGTCTGGAGTTAGGTCCAGACGGCCCAAAAGAGTTCCTAGACGTCTGAGGACGATGAAGAGACTGAGGTACGTTCCTGGACACTTTTAAGACGTCTGGACACTGTTCTAGACGTCTGATTTGAGTCAGTAACCCTGTTTTTGACCCATTTAGGGTCCGTTTGAGGTCCGTTTTACGCAAACGAGATACCGGTGTTTTTCTTGCGAGTTCCTCTACTTGTTAGAAGGCTTTCTATACTGTTCTGAATGCTCCATTATGATTGTTCCTTGTTATAGGACTTCGTTCCGTTGCGGGTTCGGGGCTTGCTGAGGCACATGAGCCTGCCGTTCAAGCCCCCAATACTCCTGGGTTGACTGGTAGAGTGACTTCCCTTGATTTAATTATAACCCTCAATGCATGTGTGGAATGAATGATTAGACCATAGGATGTGGCATGAATTCTAGGACGAGAAATACTTGAAATGTCTGTATGAGTGATTGAATTGTAGTCTTGAATGAGTAGATAGAAATGTGAACCACTGCCTGTAAATGAACAAAAGCTACCTGTGAAATATGAAATACCTGTGCTAGTTAACTGTTGCATATGAATTTCCAGTTGTATATGTTAAATGATATAATACGAGCTGCATGTGTATAATCTGAGAATGGTAATGTGAATGATAGAAATACGAGCTGCCTGTGTATAACCTGAGTATGAAAATGTGAACGGTAGAAATACAAGCTGCATGTGTATAACCTGAGAATGGAATTAGAAATGATGACACCTGGTATGGAATGGCATGAGGATTATGAGCATGAACCCTATGGGGAAATAGGAGTAGAGCTCCTAGGAATAAATAGAATGGATCTGGAAATATGAGTGGGGAAGTGAGCTGACCCTTGAGTACGTAGTACCAAGGAGAGCGACTGTTCCCTATTTAGTGTAGAGCGAAGCTAGCTGCCCTTGGGTTGGGATCCGGGGTTAGGATTTGCCACTCTACACCGACTTCTTGGCCCTCACGTACACGATACATGGGAGAGCTACTAGTGTAGGGAGAGAGCTAGCCACCCCACGGGGCCCGTGGTTTAGTTAGCCACCCTACATCGACTTGTTAGGCCCACTGGGCAAACCAGGGTAGTCAGGCGAGGGTGCGCGGACTGTGGAGGGGCGAGACCCTTGTTTGGTTCTAAGGGGCTAGACGCTTGTTACTGAGAGGGTTAGGCCCTATATTATTCTGTGCTGTACTTGGGCACACCCGTCAGTGGAAACAATTGACCGCGTGCTAGTGTGGGGGTAGCTACCCGTGCACTTATCGTGCGTGCCGTAGTCACCGTTACGTCTGTTCGTGACCTTGGGGTAGTTGCCTGGGTGTAGGATCACCACGGGGGACTCTCCCGGCCAGGAGAGCACCACGTGTGCCTTCTACTCTTCGGAAAAGACTGCAATCAAGATTGTTCCCATGAGAAACATTTGAGATCAAGAAAGAGATTTAGAAATATATAAACCAATGAGTGAAAAAGGAATAACTTGAAAATTAAAGAAATTGGAATAGCTAGTTTACCTGTTAGCTTTACTACTTTAGTTAGTTGGTTGCCACTCTACTCAGCATTCGCTGACTTTGTGTACTCATATCCCTTTTCAGGTCCAAGTGTTGAGCAGCCTGAATTTACGGCTGCGGAGGGTGCTGGGCCCAGTAGAGCCCAGCAGTAGTAGCTTCTTTTGTTGTACTCCTTTTGTAGTAGTGAGTTAGACTCTTGTACCTTTATGTTCTGTTCTTTTACGTTCTGTACTTTATGTTCTTGTACCTTGTTACTTTTCTACTGTTGTGGTGGTGATATGTACTGTAGCAGTTTTTACTTCTTTACTGTTGTACCTTTTTATTGTTAGTTGCTTAGCATAGTAAATGTGGTTTACTTTTTTGTTTTTTGGTTACTTTCTTATTGGACGACTGGATCTTGGGATTAGTTGAGTCGAGTTAGTCTCGGGTCCTGTAGGGATTCGGGAACCAGGTCGTAACACTAAACATGTAGTAAAACAAGGATTGTATTTTAATTATTTCATTAAAGGATTAAATGGTCCAAATTGACTTTCACAACCTTTTATTATTTACTAGTCACTCGTAAAAGTAATAAAAACCTTCAACCAATTCCTCTCAACAAACACATCCAACTCACCAAACAAGGGATCCCCTACGCTTATCCCTTGATTTGACACACCCTTTTCCCAAACATCAAAACCCACTTATCCCCCACTTATCCCTCTATCTCACCACTTGCAAAATTTATCCCTCTAAATTAATCTTGCACAACAAACATGACCTAAAGGGGATAATCCCTTGACTCAACCTCTATCTAGTAAACACCAACAAGGGATATCCGCTCTTCTCGCATAAATATAAGCAAATATTATATCTTCTTTCTCCTTTGAAAACCCGAGTTAGTAAATTCCTTCAATAAACTAATCCTCCATTTGGATTTAGGCCCCGTTTGATATGTGGAATAAGCTTGTGAAATAAGTAGAGAAATAGGAAATGAGTGGAATAAATAGTGGAATAAGTGAGTTAATTCGTTTTGAAGTTTTGATGGATTAAAGTTATTCCACAGAGAAAGTAGAATAATTTTACCTCAGGTTAAGTCCAACTTAATCCTACGTAAGTAGGAGATGTGTTAAGTGATGAATTAAATATTTAACCTACTATAAATCCATTTAACTTGTCAACCAAACGTGAAAATTTCAATAATTTATTCAAACTTTGATCATATTAATGAAAAAATCAAGAATGTATCAAGGTATTATTTCACATATTTTAAATTTCACATAAAATCTCACACAATCACTCTTTACTGTCAGATAAATCACCACTAAATAAAATACATATAATATAATAATAAACCTATTTAATTATAAAAAAAATTACATATTTCTCTGTCAACAATAATTTAAACTCCAAAAATCCACTTGAGCATAAACATAAATAAAAAGAACCTTAGTAAAATTTTGGAGTCCGGGACGACAACGTTGTATCTCTTCTCATTTCTTTTCAACACCGAAAAGAAGCGGCAACACTCTTTGATTCCTCCTCATCCGCCTCCTCCAACAAATCGATCTCCACCGTCCACTCCCCCAATCCCCACCTTCCCTCCCAGATATCCCGCACCCACCCCCTTCCCTCGGAGACCCCTCCCGCGTGCTGACGCTTTCCCGTCTCTTCCCCCTCCCGCGACCGATCTCCCTCCCAAGAAGAAGAAGTGGAAGCCCGTTAGTTAGGCGATGCTCCCGGACACCTGGACTCCTCCCTGCGGGAAGCATTGCACCAAGAAGTATGCCTCCGTCCTCCAGATCCCCTGTGAGCCCCCTTTTCGCCTTCTCTCGACCGTGATCGGCGATTCGATCGTTCTCTAGGTCTTTGCATACTCAAATCATCTCTTGCGATCCACGGAGCGGGAATTCGAGCGAGCGTTCCGGTCAAGAACGTCGTCGCCTCTCGAATGCTCGATGCCCATCACTTCTCGATTCCCACATCTTTGGATACGTGCGGGAGTATTCTCTCCGCACCACATGTAACGTATGGTCCTTTATGGATTTTGCACAATGAGACGGGTGTGGCTCTGATACCGTGTTTAGAGCACGCAATCAAAGGACCAATTGGCTTGAGTGGAGAGATGCCTTTTGCTTCACATTCGGTCCCTTTCTAATTTCCTCACAATGATGTGTTTCTTGAGCTTCCTCTAACATGAATTACGCATGCTGCTCTTGTTTCTACGTATCCGTCGCTTCTTGAGAGCAGGCCACGCTTTTTAAATGTTACTTGTTTAAGAAGAAGAATTAAGTCCTTATCAGGAGAGATTGAATTTGGTTCCCCATTTGGTGCACTTTTGTCGTGAGTATACGTATCCGAGTTCCTTGATTGGCATTGACCGTACTCTGTCGTCCGATTGGGGATAGCTTGTGTCACTGAAGGGATGAAGCTTTCGCTCCTCTACTGATTTCCATCTTCATGAATTGGTAGTGAAAGTACTCAATGCATTAGGGCTATATGATTACCCTGCCAGACCAATAAAGAGGATAATCAAGCAAGCTGGTCATGCAGTTTGTATCTATATCATGTTGGCCAGCTGACTGGCTGGATTAATCAGATTACTATCTCAATGTCATATTTAACCCTAGAAGGTTCCCAACCCTTTTAAATATTTAATATCAATAAATAACCTGAAATGACCATAGCCCAAGCAATGATAACCCAACACGTATCGCTACATGTATGATGAGAACCCAAAAAGAGGCATACTCATTCTTATGATGCAGTTGATTATGGATTTACATATGTATCTATGTATGTAGCATTCATCAGGACTCTCAACTAATAGTAGTCAATTTTGACGATAGAGATTGATCACACAAGTTGCCCAAGCATGGCTTTTTTGCAATGCTGTCAAGGCTATCGCCTCGGGCTATTGGGCCAGGCGAGAAAAGTCAAAGGTTGCCTTAGAGCTGTTTCAGGCGAGGAGCTTCATCGGGGCGATTGCCTGGTTGCCTTCTTTGTCGACTAGGTCACCTTGTGCCTCATCACCTTATTCCCGATTCACTCTACTCTCGGTAAGACCATAACACTCTTCTTAGTCTTAAGTTATATATGGTATATATATGTTAGTGTTATATATTGGTGCACATATATACATTTATGTTATTGACAGCTTTGATATACTCTTAAGTTTACCTTTTGCTTTGATATATTTCACTAACTGTGTCTACGGGGATACATGCATATAATTTATACATATATGTTATTATAAGTCTATTGTAATAATTATGATATATAGTTTAATGATAAATGTTATTTATATATTTGTATTTTCTGTTAGTCTGTAATGATTTATAACAACATATGTACAGGTTATTGTATTAAGTTTGTATTTTACTTCACATATAGTATATATAATATATGTCACTATCTTATCTTGGTAGATACATAGAATATATGTTTTGATTGTTTGCTTTGGCCAATATTTATACATATAATATATGTATACACATTGTACGATAATATAAACATATAAATGTTATTGTTACTTAAATACAAGAGGATTATTATTTTTTCTTCCACTTAAATAGTGTTATTAATTGTTTCTTATGAAAGCCAATGCTACCTCATGAATCAGGCAAATTCAATATTTTAAAAAATAATCTTTTCAAAAACAAAAAAAAAACTAACTAGACTTGTTGCCTTAATCCAATTAGGTGATCACCTTTTTTTTGCCTCTTGTCTTGAGCGATTAAGAAGCTTGTCGCCTTGCAATTACCTACTGCCCTGGTAGCTTTGCCTTTTTGCTTGGCTATCCTCCACTTGCCTCCAATGATGTTCAACAGAATAGCTTCACGAGTGAATGAAGTGCAAAGTGAACCACTCGTGAAACCAAGCAAAGTGAGTTAGCTTGCTTTGTATTCATTTTTGTTTGTTGCTCCACTAGTTTACAAAGTTAAGCAAGGTAGAACACGATACAAAGTGAAGCAAAGTCTAACAAGTTAGCTCATTTTCTCTTTGCTACAGCTTGCACATCCGAACTTGCAGCTTCAGCTTGCATTGTAAATGTGTAGGCTCACACCTTACCTCAACTCGCCACTCCTTGCATGGGGCTAGTTTGGTCATTGAAGGTTTGGATGAGCTACACTGGGGATAAAGAGATGGCATTTCAGATGTTGGAGCTGGTGCAATCGGCCTGATAGATGATGCTAGATTTTATCGGGTCCACACATTTGACCATGCTACCCTTAAATAAATCAAAAAGTCAGACCCTCCTTGTAACAGATAGCATGGGCACCCAGGGAGGGGAAAGCTGTTGAGTTTAGTTGTGTTTTTCTAACCATAGAAGGAGCCATTTTCATTGTTCTTTTTGCTGAATGGTCAGCTTGCCTAAGACTTTATTGTTAGTACTAGAAGAGAAAAGTCTACTAACCCTTTTTTTCCCAAACAAAACGAAGTAAAGCATAGAGAGCCGGCCATAAACTGGAGAATCTTGATGGAGTTGAAAGATTATTTGATGGTGGGGGATTTTGACATCTTATTTTGCTCATGTATGTGTGTATTATGAATTATCACATTGTTTAGTATTTTGCATTAATTTGATACTTTTGGTGCAATTTTCTTCTTTTCCAAACTTTCCTTGGTGTGAATTCATCCTGCTTTCAGCATATGGAAGAAATCATCTGCCTGCTGTACAGACAAAGCTCTTAAAAATTTTGAAATTTATACAACTAATAAAACATCCAAGCGATCCATCCAAATCTGTGCACCGGGTGTTGTTGTTCTCCACAAGACTAAATAACCTTCCATAATGTTGTGTCAAACTGAAAGGGGAAGACTAATCATCCTTCTAGATGGGAAATTTATTTCAACAATCGTTCAGTTTGCAAAATAGCAATCTCCAGCATAGTGTAACTAGTTGCTTCCTAGAAAATAGGGCTCTGTTACCTTTCCAGAAAAGGGAGGAAGAAAGTATAGCTCAATTAATACCTCTCCAAAAAGAATAGAGCTCTATTAATAGAATCATTACTAATCTCATGCCAGATTGCATTGCATGCAAACTACAGATAGAATATGAAAGTACATTTTATGGAGAAACTACAAGAGAAAATAAGGAATAAGACAAAACTGTTAAAGTTTCAATAGATTCTACTCTGTGGCAGCACTCCTCGTCCTCCCAAATATGTAGGTATCATAATTTGCAGACCATAACATTTGGATATCTTCTTTCATTACCAAGAAGTGTCCACTGACATGCAAATGATGGCTTCTGTAGCACTTCTTTGGAATCGTATATGATGAATGCTCTTCATGCTGCAACTTGTGAATTTGTTTCTTTTGGTCAAGTCCAACTATCCTATGATACAAAATAGAATATTTTCACAATATGACTTTTAACCAAAACAAAAAGAATTTGATGTGGCTACACTTCAGTTGCATTTTAAAGAGTTTACACATGTTTTTAGCTAAGCAAATCTGTGCCATTATTTCAAAGGCATCTGCAACTTACCATGATTTTAATTAAAAACATTAAAAATTCATGCCATGCCATAGATGCCATTTTATTTTCTGTGCATCATAAGATGATGGTTATTTCTTTTTCAGGGAGAGTATTTTGCAAGAAGGGCTGTGATGCAGACGGTGAAGATTGGGAGGAATGTAAGAGTTATTGTCTATGGCAACAATTATTCTCGTATTCTCTTTGACTGTGTTTTAAAATTCCAAGTGAAGATTAATTTGTTCATCAGAGCTTATTCCTATGCCCAACATAATTATACCGAGGATCGTCCTTTTATTGAAATGGAGTTAAATTAGAATAAAATACATTCTACAGTGAAGTTAATATTGCAGTTTCTTTCCTCTGTAATTTTATATGCTTTCCCATTTGGGATGAATAAGAATTATTATCATTATCCATCATTATACTTAGCAGTTCTTGAATCTAGATGATCGTAGCCCCTAATTTTTTTTAAAAATCTTTTATAGTTTCATCTACAAAAATATATTTTTGCTGAAAAATAAATAAAAATAATAATTTCGAAGAGGGTAGACAAGTATATTTTTATGAAGAAAATGTTGAATACTCGAGACCTGCAGAAGAATTAAATAAAATAAACAGAAGTAAAAACCTTTTCTCAGTGTCATAATTGGAAATTCTTGCTCTCATTTCTCCACCAAAAAGGCCTATAAACTTCTGAGGGCACAACAATGTCCGACGATGCTTATTTGGGTTTAGATTGTTCTATCATCTGCAAGCTGAGAGTGTCTTTCAAGATCAAAATTTTCTTATGGCTTCTGATGAGAGAAGGTTACCCGCAAAGGCCATGGTGCAAAGGGGGCTGCAGGGAAATGATTCATTGTGTTCTTTGTGCGGGTCAGATAGGGAAGATTTGGGACATAGCTTTGTGAGGGACCTTGATGCACCTTTGGGCTTGCCACAGGTAGGGGATGGCAACTTGAGAGGATTTTTGGAGGTTGACACGCAATGGACAAGCTGCTGATCTGACAATTTGTGAAGGTGGAAGCAACTCTGTGGGCTGTTTGACTACAAGGAAATTGGGCTGTTTTTGAAAATGAGAGGGCGTGGTTGGATAATGTTGTAACAGAGGATGTTTCTTTTTCTGATTTTTGGTTCCAATGCCTGTAAGTATGCTTTAACTCTATTTCTTTAAATTAATACAGCAGATAACGACTAACTTCCAGTAGCCAACCTTTTCCCTTTCCCCCACCAAAAAAAAAAAAATGTTTGCTCTTAGACTGCACAATTGCCATAACAACATGTTCTGGGTTGGACAAAAAAGGAAGAGAACACAGTGAATAGACAAAGTTGAAACCATTTTCACACAAAACAACACACAAAACCAAAAAGATAGGATATTAACAGGTCATACACAAAAGAACACTTGAATCAACAAAAGAGAATTACCTATGAGTTTTCCTCCAAGACACCAGTTGAATTGCACATTTTAAAATCTTCAATCTATTGTTTGATTTTGGAAAAAATCAAAGTGCATACTTATACAAACAAATTAAATTCAAGGAAATTAAACATCCTTTTGGTGGAGAATAAGATGTCACATGGCAGATCAGTTTGGCCATGTGGCAGTGTCACGTGGCAGGTCGTGTCTACTCCAATGGGTGCTGGCCTGAAGGGGAATTTTGATATTGCTTTAAGTCTAAGTTTGGTGTCTTTTAGTATGGTATGTTTGATTTTTAGAAAGTAGTTTAGAGAATTTGTTTCTTTCTAATTTTAGGAAATGTGATTTGATTGGGACTTGTTTCTTATTTTAGAAATATGGTCTTTCTATAAAATAGAGTCTTCTTGTAATTGATTTCCTTGAGTTAATGCATTATTATTTCCCAATCTACATCAACAACTCCCTATCTCCCTTTCTATTCTTCATTGCCAGCTGTTGCCCTTTCTATCTACTTTCCCTATCACGTGGAACAAGCTAGCTTGCTACAGCATATTGCTCCCACATGGAAGAGTCTCCACGCTCCCTAGCGCGTTAGTCTTCACATGGTTTCAAAGCCTGCAATCTAGGCTCTTCTCGGGGGATTTTCTCTACATGTGTGTAAGAAGGAGAAGGAAAAGAAGCCTTTTCACATGCACAAAGTCTTTTCCATGACATGGGGAAGTGAGTGTAGCACCGAACCGCATCAACCTCGACCAAGGTCGAAGTCTTTCCCAGCCCTCAATCAGAACCGAAGTCTTTTTCAGTTCAAACTCTCTCGGAGGATGATGGCGAGTTTGGAGATACAAGTTCCAATGAGACAAAGATGCTCGTGCATGGAACCACAATCAAGTTAGTTGGTTCTTCCAACTATGTTCACTGGGCATGTGCATTCAAGATATTTGTTAGTGGATAGGAGAGCTGCACGTCCTCCTTGAAGAAGCGCCAAAGACAAAAGATGTAGCCAAGAAGAAGAAGTAGGAGAAGGACAATTATCTGGTAATGAACTGCTCATGAACTCTGTTGATCCTAATATTGCTTCTAATATGTTATACAAGGAGATGACGAAGGACATCTGGGATACCCTCGAGAGGCGATTTGCAAAGAAGACTGGATGTGCTAAGCTTGCAGACATCTATTGGTGCATTTGGAACACAAGTCAAGGTGATCTATCCCTTGACGCTTACTATGCAAAGATGGAAAGCTTATTTGAGGAGCTCAACATTTACGAGCCAGCATGTTGTGACAAACAATCCAAGTCTTGAGTAGGATGGCAAACCTTCAAGTTCCTTGGGGTCTTCAACGTTGATATCAACAGACTTGTGATCAAATTCTATCTATGGAGGACGTCGACCTCAAGATGATTTATAGTCACCTCGAGAAATTGGAGATCTCAAGCTCATTTGAGAGACATGCTGTAGACAATTCTGTGACCACAGCCTTGGTTGCCAGGAAGGGGCTGGACGTGGAAAGGGAAGCAAATCTGGATGCACTTATCCTCCATGTTAGCATTGTGGGTGCAACAATCATGATTCCAAGAAGTGTTAGACTAAATATGGATACCCTCCTCGTGACAAGGACCTTAATTCATTCACTGTATCGGATCTTGAAAAATTCCTTGCCGCGTTGAAAGAAGAAAAGAAGACCGTGGCTATTTCCACTACTTGCGAGGTAGTCGAAGAAGGAACCACCTCTGAAGTCGCACTGTCGCAATAGGTCTTGCTATGGACTCCAAGGAGCCACAAGGCAACTTTGATGATGTGGATGAAGAAGAAGAGTGGTGGGGGCTCTAGCCTCATTACAAGTGCGCCAAGTCATTGCCCTCTTAGCCTCGACTTGAGGGGGAGTGTGGAGAATAAGATGCCACATGGCAGATTAGTTTGGCCATGTGGTAGTGCCACGTGGCAGGTCGTGTCTACTCCAAGGGGTGCCAGCCCTAAGGGGAATTTTGGTACTACTTTAGGTCGACGTTTGGTGTCTTTTAGTATGGTATGTTTGGTTTTTAGAAAGTAGTTTAGAGAATTTGTTTCTTTCTAATTTTAGCAATTGTGATTTGATTGGGTTTGTTTCTTGTTTTAGTAGATATGTTTTTTTATAAAAGAAAGCCTTCTTCTAATTGATTTCCTTGAGTTAATGCATTATTATTTCCCAATCTACATCAACTCCCTCTCTCTCCCTCTCTATTCTTCACCGCTGACTGCTGCCCTCTCTCTCTTCTCTCCCTGTCGTGTGGAACAGGCCAACCTGCTGCAGCAGATTGCTGCTTATTTCTCCCATGCGGAAGAGTCTCCGGAGCGCACCAATCTTCACACTTTTATTCCATTTCTTTTAAAGCAAAATGTCTTCCTTCCAAATTATTTAAAATATTCTTGCAAACAAAGTCTTCGGAAGGCTTGAAATGAAGCATTACCTCATCCTTTTGTTATTACGTTGTTCTGAAGATCGCATATAGTTGGAGAGACAGAATTCACAGCTGATAGTGATAGGAGATAGTGATAGGTTTCATAACTGCTAATGTAACTAGGAATTTCTTAAAAAAATGTGCATGAGGGTTTCTGCAGAGATATTGCAATAAATATGATATCATCATTTTTCTTGCTCTTGGTATTTGCAGAGCAATTGTCTACTGGTAAGATAGAAGTGCTCTTTTCAGAATTATAAAGTTTAACCTGCAAATTTCAATTATTCATTGCCTAGCACTTAACATAGAAACTACTGTGCCCTGAGGAAGGCCATTAACCCATGTTAAGTCAAAGGATAACGATAAGATTCAGCCAAGACTTTTGGGTTGACCTTACAAAATTAGTTACTCTTCCTCCTGTCCAGGATGAGCCACCTTTTGTTGTTAATTGTTGTATTGTGGCAATTTCCCTAACTAGTAATTTATTATATCTCATGTAGCAGGCCATAACTTATTGTTGTTGTTGTTGTTGTTCTTCTTCTTCTTTTGTCAAGGGATGCCAAGTGACTGCTTCTGCTGGTCCTACTGTTGGATATAGTGCTTCTTAATTTTGGCAGCTTGTATAAAGTTAGACTTGTGGTTTGTGTTTTGTGCAAGAACTGAGCTCAGAAGCATTTGTGTACAAGTGTGGGTTATATTGATGCAATCCTAGGCATGGCATTCCCCTTTGGAACAATGACACGATATTCAATTCTGACTCAGTTTAATGGAGTACTTATCCTCTTCGAATATGGCAGACAGATTTTGGAAGGAGAGCTTTACTGATTAAGTTAGGTCTAATTAATTTTCATCACTATTCATTCTTGGACAAAAAATTCTGTTGCATTTCACCAGAGGGGGTGGTACAGCGGTGGATCATCGGTCCTGGTGGGTTGAGGTCACAACTTTGGGCCTCCTTGATGTAAAAAAAAAAAATCATCATTACCATGGCAGGTATGAATGACAATTAGGCAGAGGAGATGCTTGTCTGTAAATCTCCTGCATGGGAGGAGATTCGTGTGCCTGCCATCCGCAAACAACCTTTTGCAAAATCTAAGCAGGCACATATCCTACCTATCAATGTTTGACTACAGCTTGGTTTTTGTTGTGCAAAAGTCACAAGGAGTCAAATGCTGCTCTGAAGTAATTCTTATCATGACAACTTGCATATCTGTAATTTCCCATGACTTTGGTCAATCAATCATTTCTGTCACTGCAGTATAGCAAGTGATTGTCTGATGTGTTTGATAGAAGTGCCATTGTATACATAAAATAGCTTATTCTTATTGCAAGGAGAAGCAATCAACTCTAACCTTGGCAATGATCTTTTTTTTTTTTTTGAGTGAAAATAGGAAGACTACCTCAGTAGGCATCCAAATCCATTAAAATTAAACTAAAGATAAATACAAAAGGCATAGGACCTCGCATGATGGTGTGGCTTGAAAGCCACACAAAATCAGGACCCACCTGATTCCTCAAAGAAAGAACAACAATCGACTTTACGGTTACACTACAAAGAGCACACCCACAGGGAGACACCCTTCACAAAAAACTTAAGCCGAGCGTCTCACTCCAAAAACCAAATCCAACACACAGGAAAAAGTTACACAAACACCAAAACTAATCATTTGATAGATGTATCTTCACTCTCCCTTTCCTTCTATGCTTGCAGGCGCTGTCTCTTTGTGCGATATACCAACCTATGCCTTTGCAACAACGATCTCCACGACTGCGAACCACGACTTGAATCTTGACTTGTTGCAGATGCACACTCCAAAGCTTCCCCATCAACTATTTTTTCTGGTGCGTCAAGACTAGTAACTGATGCCTTGCCAAATTTTGCTTCCACCATCGAAGATCCCATTGACAAGACGTAAGGCGATGCACCGGAAGGAAATTTTTCATCCTCTACCTACACAGGAGGGAAAGAAAAACACTTTGGAGTCACTTTATGTTGCGAAATGACAATAGAGGAAACAACACTTGGATCATGATCTAAGTCCATCCTTAAAAAAAAAATCATGATCTAAGTCTAACCTCATATTTGTGGCTGCTTCGAAACCATAAATGCTTTGACCATCTGCTTGGACAAAAGGTACTGGATTCACCATAGAAGATAAAAACGATGGATCTTGTGTACACTCCACCCCACAATTGGTACTCACCAAAATATTGGGTTCAAAATCCAAGGAAAACCTCTCATAAATGTAGGGATTTTGCTTTGGAAACACTGCCAATTGATCACCTTAAGTGTCTCCACCTTTCTTGCTGATAGAATGTTGAGAGGAGTGTTTGTGGTGTTTAGTGCCACATTGTGAGATGTGGATTTTGTGTTGTGTGTGGTGGCCTATAAATAGGCTTGTAGTCCTTAGTTATTATTTGAGAAGAAATAAAGAGAAACACGCCCATAAGGGTACTTCTCCTGTGGTTTCTCCCTTGTCTTCTTGAGTGCTCTTCGTGAGTGGGGTTTTCCCGTAAACCCAACCATTCTTTTAATTACTTTTATGCTTTTGATATCTTGCTGTTATTCTTAGGTTGATTATCCATCCATTATTATTTGGCGTTTGGTTCATTTTTGTTCATTTTTATGTCCAATCTCTGTTTGTTTTTTGACATCGATACCAGCAGCAGCGCAAACCCTAAGAAATCAACGCCTTCATCATCTTCATGGAGGCCTTGAGATCGAGCAAAGCGAGGGAGTCCTAGTGGCGGGCTCGCACCACTGCTGGAGTGGCCTTGTGGCAAGGGTGGCTTTGCCGGTGCCACTAGGGCTCAGCATTGGTCACTGAATCCCCCCCTCCAGTGGCGAGGAGGTGGCGTAGCGAGAGAAGGGTGGTGTAGGCCTTGATATCGATGGCCACGTGAGAGTCGCGGAGGGGGGAGACCCCTGCCTGGGGCATTTGTGTTGCTGCAAGGGAGAGGAGAAGGCAAAGGAGAGCTCCTCCACATCGACAACAACAGGAGCAACGAGAAGATCTGCTCAAGGTCGTGAGAGGCAACGTGAGATGCTTTCTCCTCATCGCCACTGCTCTACTAAGGAGCAATGACGATGGCAATGGTGATGACAATTCAGAGGCAGAGATCGGACGACGACGACGATGACGACGTTGCAAGAGAGGAGCTTGGCCTCGAGCTTGTTGATCCGGCAAGCCATGGTAGTGTGCTTGACGAAGCAACAATGACGAGGAAGTTGTCGAGGGTGAGGATTTGGGTGGCGAAGGCTTTCAGCTTGGAGACGATGATGATTGCAGCTCTACTTGCGAGGAAGGAGATGATGGAGGCGGTATGGATCTCACGAGAATAGGGTGGCACTCGCAAATCTCGACGTTGATCTTGTGCCAATCAACGACGATGATGATGGCACCGAAGGGCGTGCGAGGTTTATTCCTCTTTTCCTTTTCTTTTTCTCATCCCTTACATTTATGTCTCTTCGTTAGGTTTCAAAAAAAAACTAAATGAATGAAATGAGATACAAAAAAGAGGGAGAGAAGAAAAAACATAAAGAAAGAAAAAAAAAGGAAAAAAGAGAGGAAAAATCCGAAAAAAGAAAAAAAAAAGGGGAAAGAAGAACATTTTCAAAGAAAAAAAAAAATATTATGATGAGAAGAAGGGGAGAAGCTCTTCCTTATTTTAATTGTTACTTTTTCTTGATTTTTTTTCTCCCATATGAGTATGGGAGAAAGGGAAAGTGTGGATGGCTATTGTAGTCACTCCCATTTGAAAGTCCCTTTGTTGCGAATTATCACATGAGAAACCAAATTTTGGGAGGTTTAGAGTTTCAAGGTCTCCAGAGAGGGAGACCCAATTTCGAGGTCTTCAGAGGAAGGGCTCAGTCGATTTCTATGTGAGAGATCTAGTTTCCTAGATTCTAGAGGGGAGATCCAGCTTTAAGGTCTTCAAAGGAAGACCCATTATAAGGATACTGAATGGGGAGCCACTAACACTAGTTGAGGTCTCCAGAGGAGAGGCCCTTGTTAGACACATCAGCAAATTCTTTCAGTAGCTTCAACCCGTGTTCCTACTTACAGGCGAGAATAAGTTGAGAGGAGTGTGTTCTGTTGTAGAGTGAGGATTGTGTTACAAGCTGAGCATTCCATGCTCCAGCTTGAGGGTGAGTGTTGAGAGGAATGTGTGTGGTGTTTAGTGCCACAATGTGAGGTGTGGATTTTGGTTGTGTGGTAGCCTATAAATAAGCTTGTATCCCCTCAGTTATTATTTGAGAAGAAATAAACAGAAACATGCTCATAGGGGCACTCGTCGCATGGTTTTTTCCCTGCTTTTCGTGAGTGGGGTTTCCACATAAACCTAAGCATTCTTTTGATTACTTTTATGCTTTTGATATTTTGTTATGTTTCGGCTTATTATATTTGTCAACTTAGAAGGACGAAAATCTACTTTATTTTTTTCATTTTTATCTCCATAATCATTGCCACCATTTGTAGAAACAAGGACCATGTCACCCTGCCCAAAAGCAAATTTTGAGTGCAATCATCACCCACAACTTGCGGATTAGGAAGCTGTAGGCTGTCATACCCAACCTTCCCAATTGGGTTGCCGCAAAAGGCAAATTTGAAGGTCCTGCACTCCAAAAAATATATGCTGATTCTAGGTGCTCTTGTTTTTAAATTCAAATTTCAAATTCGGAGGATGATCCCACCTAATAATAGGCTTCCATATCTATCGCACTGTCTTCTTTTCTGATGCCTTTGTCCAACTGTCACCACTCGCCACCTCCATGTAAGATCTTCTGTGCAAATGATCACGTAAAACACCAACCAACTTGAACTTCATAACCTAAGAAGAACCCTCCAGCCTAAGAATCACCTTGGACGACAATTTTAGGACCACCAGAATCTCTCTAATGACCTGAACGCACGATAAATCCCCTTCTTGCAAGCCAATTCCCATGCATTGCTTTATGCTCACAAAATTGGCACACAATTTACACACAACCTCCAACGTACACAACCTTAGAGGGATGTCCCAAATCCTAAACTCCAACTTCAACCTTGCGAGTGGTATATCTTCAGATGCACCTTCATGGATAGGAGTCCTCCATCGGAAAAGAGCATTACCAACATCTTTCTCCTTGCATCTCAGCCTCTCCTTAGTGAGACCAAAAAGAAGAATTCTATCATGTGTGACAACAACAACCTTCCAATCGTTTGAAATGAGTCCACTTTTGGAGAGAAAACTCATGACCCCTTCCAAAGAAAAGTGGTCTCGCAAAAGATCCCCCACTAAAGATGAGAATAAATCAGAATGAAGAGAACTCACCAAAGGGAACCACGACGCTTCAACCTCCAGACAAGGGGGGATTGAATGGAAATAGAGGTGGTGAGGCTCTCACCATCACCTTCAAAGACGAATCCACCTCTCTTACATGAATCCCTTTTGTGCCCCAACCATTGGCATGCCAAACACACCACTGGATCATGACAAGTGGACGCGACATGGGCACGTGTCCTACACCTGTAGCAAACGATCACATGACGAGATCTCTTCGCAGTAGATGGGCCATGAGTACCCACACCCACACCCACACCCACCCCCTCTCACCCTCACCCACATGTTTCCAGCCATTGCTTCCCCTTGGCAATGCTCTTGTAATTGCAATTAATGAGCATGATTTGTCTGAATTGATATATGGAAGCACACTGTTATTTGTTTTGTGGAAGAGAGTGATGCTCAAGAAGGCTCACCCCCTATTACTTTAATCGAAGGAGTGGAAGCTGTTTTTGAGGTACTTCCACTGTCGTATGCTGTTCCAAACATCAAGAACTGGAACCATCTGGAGATGTTTATTTTCAACGGAAGAAACCTTACCGCACTTGTGTTAGTTTCAAGGTTGGTTATCAATTGCTACATTGCCAATTGCACTTGTGTTAGCTTCCCAGTTAGTACATGCTGTTCTACAGATGATGGGGCAGTTCTGATGATCTTCTTGACTTTGTAATTAAAAATATTCATTTTATATCACCAAACAAGAAGGATAACTACTGATGTCAAGTAGTCTCTCAATCCTTAGTTCTGAAGATCTGCTTGACTTCGTAATTAAAAATATTCATTTTATATCATTAAACAAGAAGGATAACTACTGATGTCAAGTAGTCTCTCAATCCTTATTACTAATAAAGCGAAAACATCCTTAAATAAAAGGACAAACATATCACCTCATATTTGTTTTTTTTCTTTATTTAATAATATTTCACCTCATTTGTAAATGGAGTGGTTTACCTGGTCAGGCAGTGGATCTGGATTAATGGAGAGAAACCCATTTTAGTTACGTCAAATAATTATATGATGAAGTTGGGCCCCTCGTGAGTGATAATCTATATTTACCCATGGATCCCTTCTTACAACCATGGAAGCAATTATAATGGCAATGGAATCAGCAGCTACTAAGAACAACTATTGGGAACAATTCTTGCTCCCTTTATCACAAGAAAGTGATACAAGGCCTTCACAAGCTTGGTAGCCTCTGCCTTAGCATCTCAAATTATTACATGAAAAAAGAGAGGAATAACCATCCTGGTCCTGCCTGGTCGAACCTTGAACCATTCACAGATGGGCGAGGGTAGAAATTCGTCCTTGATGTGTGCATGTCTTAGCTTGGTCTAAGTAACCAGGCAAGATCAAAGGTCCAAGTCCCTGCTCCAGTATTTTAGGTCTCGGGACTTGCATAATGTCCATGCTAAGTGGAAGGGCCACATTAAGACCATGAGAAGCACAATTTCCAAATATGGGTCCCAGCATCCTATGTTATGGATGGGACTACTTGAGTCTGGTTCTTGGGAGACTAAGCCTACCAGGTATCCCTACTTAGTTCAATAGTCCAAGCATGAGGACATTCTACAAGAATGACCAAGATACTTGTGATGACTTGTCTCTTTAGCTTTCACACCCTTTAAGGTACTTGGCTACGAGGAAAATGGCTGAGTGGAAGTTCTTTGAGATACCCAAGCGCAATTAAGCCAACTTGCAGATATCATATGACTTAGTCAAAGGTCTTGGTGTCTGCTCACCTTAGATCTCCTGTGTCAATAAGGCTGCCCCAAGGAGTGACCTTGAGCAGAATTACTTGAGCACTACCAGCTAAAACATAGATCAATTAAAATGTAATCTCCAATGCAAATAGGAAAATCTAGGAAATAATGGAGGTGAAAGCTAGTATGAGAAGGGGAAAAGGTAGGGCACTGTTGGGATTACATGGGAATGTGGTGAAGAGAAGAGCAGGAGTTGAAAAGAAAAGAATAGCTGAAAGGCACTTGATAATTCAGACGTGAGGAGGGAATGGATGGAGAAAATGGAGTGGTAGATGAAGTGATTGGTAAGAAAAAGTTTTGATTGGAGATACAATGGGGCTTTCATTCAAACCTTAGTCCCTTAATTCCAACTCTCATATGATCATAATTTGCTAACATGATTGAAACCTTGGGCTAGTACATTTTTTCTAGAGTCATTGCTATCCAACATCCAAGCTAAGTAGTGGTGCATCCTGTCAATTTCTTGAAGAAGAATGCAATCTTTCACCCTTTCTTTAAAAATAAGTATAACCACCGATAGAATTGTAACATTATTTGGGGACTAAACGTAAATGTTTTACAATTGTGACAAGGGCCCCTATAGTTGGGCTGCAAACAAATAACTTTTTCTGTAAATAAAATCCTAGTGCCTTCTCTTTTTCATAGAAAATAACCCAAGTGTAGAGAGGCATCTTACTGATTGAATTGCAATATTAAATCACTTGTGTGTGATTTTTTTTTTTTCTCTTTTGTGAGTCTTTCATCTAAGTAGGATAGAAACTGAGTATATGGAGTGTAAGTTTAGTGGTAGAAGGAACAATGAAGGGAGGGATGTGAAATTAGAGCAAAGTGCATTCCAAAGAAAAATATTTTTAAATACTTGGGATCCATTTTTCAACAAGATGGTGACATTGATGGAGATGTTACACATAAAATTAATCTAGGGTGGTTAAAATGAAGAGGAGCATTTGGTGTTCTATGTGATAAGATGGTTCTCTTGAAAGTTAAAAGTATTGTTGAATAATGGTAAGAATTGCCATATTATATGGTTCCTAATGTTGGGCCATTAATTATAGGCATGTGCAAAAGATGTCTATGATAATAATGAAGATGTTATGATGGATGTGTGGTCCATACAAGGAAGAGCCATATTTTTAATGAGATTATCCAAAAATGGTTGGGATGGCATCGATAGAGGATAAAATGAGCAAGATACGTTTAAAGGTGATTCGGACATTTGCAGAGAAGGCCAATAAATGCTCCATCTGCAGATGTGAGAAGTTAGATGTTGAATCTCCTGATGGGGTGCGGAAGTCCAAGAAATGTTGGAAGGAACCTATTAAGCATAACCTTAATGACTTTAGTTTAACCATAAAAATGGCTCAAAATAGATTTAAGTGGAGGCAAAAAATCTATGTACCTGGCCCCATTAATGTGGGTAAAGACTTTGATATTGTTTGTATGTGGTATCAGTGTTGATCCAATGTTTCTAGTAATCTTTCCATTTTACCATATTGTATGGTTGTTACAGTGTTTCTAGCATTTAGTTTAGTGTTTCCAGTGCTTGCTACAATGTTTCAGGTGTGATGATTACTACAATGGTCTTCAACAATTGTGTTAGTGTTGTCAGCATTTGCTACAACATTTTTGGTTGAATATCCTGGGAGAAAGGGAGGTGAGAAAGAATAGAGAAGAGATGACCTACCCAATTTGATAGCAGCAATTAGTGGGGAGGATGGCACTATTGGCAAAGATCATCTAGCAAAAGGCTGCAGGTGCAAAGCATGGTGGGCCTATGTTGGGGAGCAGGGAAAAAGGGAAGGAAAGGGAGTCTAGGAAGAGTTAAGGAAGGCTAGTCATATGATGCAATTGCGGTGAAAAAAGGCTTTTCTTGATTATACCAAGTCAATGAAGGAGTTGGTGTTAGCAACCTTGCCTACCATCATTCCTACATCAAGCATTCTTCATTTCCCCTTCACTTGGATGTGAATGAATGCTGGTCTGGACCACCTTGAATGGCGTGAGCTATATGGAGGGAAACCTGCACGTAGAATTTGGAGGGGGATCTAGTTGGATGGTGCCCACTTGATTAGAGTGACTTTACCCTCCCTTTTCCCCATTGTTTCAACCAATCAATGACTGATGTACAAGGTATGATCAAAAGATGTAACGAGGTTCGGTTCCCACAAATTAGTTCTTCAACTCAACAGTACTGGACCTAGCCTTTTCAGGGAAAAAAAGTTAGGACCTGAAAGGTTCTACCCCTGAAATCTTTTCTTGTAGAGTATTCAGTACCCCTCCTAGAGGATTATGCGAGTATCCAGTTCCATTGGTGAATGGTTGATACCACCTCTATGGTGCTGAGTGATCCAATAATATAAAACTAGACCTAAGAATGAAGAGGTCCACCCACCATCAGGAAGAATAACCAAAACAACAGGGCCTATTTGCTTTTTTTGACTGAGAAGTAGGAGCAGTCCATGGCTGAGGTGTGATCCCTTGAACCAAAAGGGAGGATCTTTCCCATTTATGAACTAGCTGGGGGCTCGGGCTCATCAAGGGAGACTGTATTGCTACTAGTGATTGCTAAAGTGTTTTAGCGACCATTGAACTACTTCTAATGATTGCTACAGTGTGTTATGCAATTTGTTCTTATGTTTGTTGTTGTTGGACCATGAGAGACCGCGGGGGGGGGGGGGGGGGGGGGGGAGTGACTGTAGGAGAGGGGAAGATTGCAAGAAGGAGAGGGATCGTGAGCGGGATAAAGGTGAAGGGAGGCTGGGGTCTTATTGCGAGGAGGCTTGGACTGTGGTCATGCAGAGGGGCATCGGCGGGTGCGTCCGGGCTCTGCAAGGTGGCACGAAGAGGGAGGCAACATTCAGGGTGGAGAGAGGTGCCTCAAGTGCCTTGGGCTCGGGCACTGGGTGCGAAACTGTCATAAGCCTTGGAGGTGCTAGAGATGCGGTGGTTTTGGCCACAGGAGCTTGGTGTGTGCCTACGGGAAGGTTCGGGAAGCTGCCCTGCCGTCGCCATCAGCAAGGTGCGTGCCACAGGCTAAGGTTGATGCCCCGTGGTCAGAGGACCGTGTGGTTGCGCTTCGAGCAGTTGTAGACAATGGCCTTGTAGTGGAGGTTGTAGAGGGCCGGGTGTGCCTTAAGGAGATTGCTGTTGCTCTACATTGTCCTTCGGAGGGGAAGCAGGTGGAGGTGCTCCCCTCTATTGATGGAAAGTTCTTGGTACTGGGCCTCCCTTCACCGGAAAGGGATTGGTTATGCTTCAAGGAACTTCGGTTGGCGTTTGGGAGCCTAAGGTGGCAGAGACCGTGTCTCCATGATGGTGCGTTGCGGGAGCGTCCTTCACAGAAGCCGAGGGTTGAGGTGGCAATCACTGGGCTCCCTTGGTGGGTCAGAGCGGTGGAGGTGGTCAAGGTGGTGGTGGCGCCCTTCGCTTGACTCAGAGAATGCAGGGGTGCTGGGCTCTTCGTCAAGCCACTCATGGTTGTTGTCGAGCCAAGGATTGCTATCCCTCTGATGGAGAAGGTGCTTCTTCGCCACGGGGGCTCTTCGTGGGTGGTGTCGTTGGCAACGAAGACCCCCATGGCGACGACAGAATGCAGCTATGCTGGTGTTGTTAGGGGGTTTGGCGGAGCTCCAGTGGCTAGGAGCAAAACCTTGTCAGCGCTGCGTGGAGCGACTAGGGTTTGGCACCCGAAGCGGAAGGTAGATCGTCCAATGGCTAACGTGGAGCCGTCACCTGATGATCCCACAGTGATTGCGGATGGAGGCACCTTCATTGCGGAGATATGCGCGATGGTTGCGGAGTTAAGGGCTAGAGGGGAAGCGGAAGAGTTAGAGGAGCCCCCTGAGGATGTTGGTGCACTCTGAGGAAGTAGGCGATCGCATAGTCTTTACTGTGTGTAGAGGCCTCTACACGTCTCCACGTGTGACAAGGGAGGTCGATGTGGCTGACTGAGGGTTTGCGGAGGCACACACTGCCCTCCGATGTAGTCAAAGAGCAACGATGGAGGCTCCATGACGTGACAATGGAGGGTGGGGAAGAGGCCATACGTACGTTATTGCCACAACATCGAGGCACTTCCGAGAGGACATCACTAGCCTTTACAGCTGATCCAAATGGCAGATCGCGGGCAGAGATCCGCTTGGCGAGGTGGCGTTTGCGCATTGTGCGAAGGGTTCGTGGTGGAGGGCTCCGGTACAAGAGGTGGAGGTTTTGGGGGGTCGAGTGCAGTGGAACCCAGACCAGGGAGGTGGTGGACGGCTGTTGAAGGTTGATCTTCCTAAACAACATGATTCAGGGGCGTCTGGGACGTTGGACAGGTCGAATGTGGAGGTACGTCGAATGGCGGAAGCAGTAGGCTTTCGCCTGGCAGCAAGGGAGGTTTCCACATGTGCCCGATGATTGGAGCCCTTTCGTGGAACGTCATGGGTCTTAATGACCCATCAAGGAGGGTAGCACTAGGGGGACACCTCGGCAGTGGAGGGCTAACATTGTAGTTTTTTAAGAGACGAAGCTAACTGCTTGTGACGGAAAGATGTGGAAAGAAATTAGGGGTTCGTGGATGGAGGGTTTTCAGGCCCTCCACGTTGTTGATCGCGCGAGTAGACAACTACTTGGTGGCGCGAGGACGTTTTCACTATGGAGGATTGCTTCAGAAGGAATCATGTCATCTCCACTAGGCTTGTGAGGAGAGGTGACAGGGCCATAATGGTTGTCATAGGAGTCTATGGCCTGGTTGAGGCACCAGTGAGAGGTGTGATGTGGGAGGAACTTACAACGGTGGTGATGGAATACCATAGGGTTCCGTGGTTACTCGGAGGGGACTTCAACATCACGCTGTAGATTGATGACAGATCAGATGGACGGGGGTGGCAGGATTCCGGGTCTAACCATTTTGCAGAGTTTGTGGCCTTGCATGGCTTGCTTGATATGGTTTCTGGGTCCTGTTTATACACGAGGAACACCAATAGCTAGAAGTTTAGAATCGACAAATTCCTGTTCAATGTTGAGATGGCAGAGGCATACCCACTGGCAGACGTTTCACTGTTGGAGTGACCTTTCTCGGACCATACGCCCTTGATGTGGAGATCGAATGAAGGAACCTTCTTTGGCACATACTTCAAGTTTGACAGGTCATGGTTGATGGAGGTAGGCTTTAGGAGCCTGGTGGAGGAGAGGTGGAGGTCCTTGGAAGTTGAGGGGTCGGTTGCGACTCGACTTTAAGTTGACCGATTTACGGGAGCACCTGCAAGGGTTCAAGATGGAGCTTAGGGAGTCTAGGTACAAGAGGAAGACTAAGGCACTGGCTGAGATCACTTGGATTGATAGACAAGAGGATTGTGGATTGTTGACAGTAGAGGATGGAGAGCACATAATGAGACAGATGCGTTTGGTGCAGGAGGACAAGAAGGCAAAGGTTAAGTGGAAGAGAGGTCCAGGTAGAAGTGGTTGAAGGAGGGTGACTCCAACATAAAATTTTCCCATTAGATGGCATCGGTAAGGAGGAGGAACTGGATCGATAAGTTGTTGGTGGGTGGGACGACATACTTAGGTATGGAAGAGGTAGGGAGAGCGACAGCGGATTTCTTTAGGGATTCACAGGAAGGCGCAAGAGAGGGGGTTGGAGGTGGAAGGGGGAATACATACATAGCATCTTTGCGGACCAGGCGATGGCCCTCACGACTGGCTTCACGGAGGATGAGGCAAGGGAGGCTGTGTAGGGACTCAATGCGAATGGGTTCCTAGGGTTGGATGGTTTCCCAGTCTTCTTCAGGGAGTTCTGGTCTTTGGTTAAGAGGTGATGCTGCAGTTTGCAGCAAGTAATAGGGGTTTTGATAGGCTCAATAAGTTCTGCCTCTTCCTTCTACCTAAGAAAGAAGGTGCGGAAGCCATTGAGGATTTTAGGCTGATCGCATTGTCTAATGTTGTTTATCTCATTGTCGCAAAGGTCCTGGTCAACAGGCTTTGGGGGCTTCTGGGTGGCTTGGTCTTGCCTGTGCAAACAACCTTTGTCTCGGGAAGAGGCTTCTTGGATGGCTTTGTGGTGGCTATGGAGGCCTTGGCTGCCTGGAGGAGGGAGAGGAAGATAGCTTTTTTTTGGAAGGTTGATTTTAGCAAGACATATGACTAGATTCAGTGGGGCTTTTTGTGGGCTTCCTTGGCCAAGAGGGGCTTCCCTCGGATTTGGATTGATTGAATGAAGAGGTGTGTCATGATGACGTCATTCTCTATGCTGATTACTGGGAATCCTGTGGGAGGCTAGGTACAACCTAGGAGAGGGGTTAGGTAGGGTTGCCCTCTTGCCCGAATGTTGTTTGTTCTAGCGGTGGACGCCCTTGCGAGGGTGACTCACAGTTTTTGTCCGAGGGGTCTAATTAGAGGTTTCACGGTTGGTACCGACAAGGAGGTCCCGGTGTTGCAGTATGCGGATGGTACACTATTCCTAGTTGAGGGATCTGTTCTGGAGGCAAAGAGGATGCGGATACTTCTTGAGCTTTTTGGTGAGGCTTTGGGGCTCCAAATCAATTAAAAGAAATTGAGCTTTGTTTCGTTGAATTTGTCAGATGGGGGGTTGGAAGCCTCCAAAGGCGCTCTTGGGACAGATGTGGGATTGCTACTGCTATCATATCTAGGGTTGCCTCTGTCTGACGACCGCCTCAGGTTACAAGACTGGTTGCCCCTATTGGAAAGGATGGAAAAGAGGTTGGTGGGATGGTCGTCTAGATTGCTCTCACGAGGGGGGGGAGGGGGGACATTGGCGCTGATTAAGGCAGTTTTGTCTTCCATACCAGTATATTTCCTCTTCGTCTTCAGGGTGCCACGATGGGTGGAGAAGAAGCTTATAGGTTTGATGCGTGATTTCTTTTGGTCTAATGTGGGGACGACAAGGAAGAGGACTAGGTTGGTGGCTTGGGAGGAGGTTTGCCTACCCATGCAAGAGGGCAGATTGGGCGTAAGAGATGTGGAGGGTGTCAACTTGAGCCTTCTCACGAAGTGGATCACCAGGCTGGTCGGTCGGGAGCAGAGCCTTTTCGAAGACGTTTTGCAGCGGTGCTACGGCTCCTTCCTGTCTTGGGGAACTTTGGAATCTCTGCCACTTGGAGCCTCACATTTCTTGAGAGGTTTGGTAGCGGAGGCGGCCTCGAAGGTGCGTGCCTTCTTTTCGCTCCTTGTGGGAGAGGGGGACACCTTTAGGTTCTGGTTGGATGACTGGCAGGGTGTTAGCAGTGTCTTGTGTGACAGGTACCCTCGCCTCTTCATGAGGGTGGTGGATCGGGAGGCAATGGTGGGGAGTTGTTGGGATGGGGCTTGGTGTCTCACCTTTCAAGGGGCACTGTTGGACCAGAGGTGTGCTGAGTGCCAACAAATGCTGTGTGAGTTGGAGGGTTGGGCTTCTAAGGGAGGAAGGGATGGCTACTGTTGGGACGAGAGGGAGTTTGCTGTGGCTAAAGCTTTTCGTAGGCTCCGTGTTACATCGTAGATATTGGATGTTGACCTCTTCTGAGATTGTCGGTTGCTTTGGTCGACGGATTGCCCGTTGAAGGTCTGAATTTTTGCCTGGCTTGTGAGGAGAGGCAGAATCATGATCAAGGCTTGGAGATCGAGGTAGGTTGTGACAGGTGACATTACTTGCCCCTTTTGCAAAGTGGCGGATGAGGATATTCAGCACCTTTTTTTCAGATGTCCCTTTGTTGCGCAGGTCTAACAAAGGATGGGGATTGACTGGATTGTCTCCGATAGCATGGATGACTTTTGGGCTTCATTTCGAAGGGGTAATGCCCTTGGTGGGGGTAACACTTTTAGATCCAAGAAGGAGAAGGCAAGAGTATTGGCAGTCTTGTGGGGCGTGTGGCTGGGAAGGAATGGTGTTGTGTTCAAAGGTGAGATACCCTATGTTGAGAATATTGTTTGTTCCATTTCTTCCCAAGTGGTGCTTTAGGAGGCCGCCTTGTAATTTTATCATGTAACCTCTTTTGATTTTTTAAAGTACTGAATTTGGGTGGTTATCATATGGATAACCACCCTTCAGCTATTCAAGAAATGTTTGTTGTTGTTAGTGCACTTGAAGTTGTAAGGCCCCTTTTACATTGGCCTCTGAGGAGATAAGTCAAAATTTCTTGTCCTTTTGAACATGTTTACTCAAATTGTTTCAGTTAAATCATTAAATCCAGTAGCAAACATTATTTATTATCTAAAAGTCTGGTAATTCTTTTCATTCATAACCAATATTCTACTAGCCACATTGATGGGATTTCACCTAAGCCTTGGAAGTTGGAAGTTCCTTCAAAATGAGGCTCTAAATGTTCAATAATAAGGAAACTAAGTTTTTTTTTTAAAGTTAGGAGACTCATCTCATTTTAATCTTATAACAAATGGTTTGCCTTGCATCACCAACTTAATAGTTAGATCATGCCCACTTATTTTGAAGAGCTTTCCATGTTCCAATCACTAGGAACTTTTGGAATCCTTCAAAAGGAGATATTATCATATGGTCATCCGTCCTAAATCCTAGTTGACTTAAATTAGGCAAGGGAAGATGGGTTTGTAGAGTTTGTGACAAAGTGAAATCAACTGTAGTGAACTTGCTCTTGTTGGATATGTCATCTATCATATCGACAAGGTCATGTATTTTTGTAATTGATGAAGGTATGGATATTGGATATTTATTGGTATTATTACTGCGTGGCCTTCTCTTCCAAGTTTCAAAGAATTGAAATTTTCTCTTGTGCAGTATGATAGTTTTGTATTGAAGCCAAAGATAGACCACATGCAGACTCCTATGCAAGTGTTGAAGCATCGGATATCAATGCTATTTACAATGTGCATGGTTGTGGTCATGGCTGGCTGGTTGCAGAAACAACCAAGGTCATAACAAATTAGCAGAAATTGTAACCACTATCAAGATGTGGGTAATTTCCTAATCAATCATCTTCCTCTTATGGTGGTTAAGGGTGACTGTGAACTCCCCATAATATTGTGGATGGGGGACATGTGATTCAAGCAAGAGTTATTTGTTCAATTTGTGGCCATACAAATGACAGTACCCTTAATAGCTATGATCTCCATAAGCATTCTATTAGCAATTGATAGTCTTGTGCAGGTGCCTTCATCATTGGTTGTGGCCTCAACTCAGCACCACAATCACATGAGTAGCATGATGTTAATATTCTATCCATGGGTATAGATGATATGCAACTCAACCTAGAGGAATGGGCAGTTGATACTTGTCAAGGAATCATAACACAAACTTCTGTGAGGAATAAAAGGCCACGGCCACGTGGCAGTGGGTCACGTAGCAGTGCCACATGGCAGTCAATTGGTCAAGGTGGGCTGCTGGCCCCAGTTGGAATCTTAGGTGTCAAGTCTAGTTGCTTTTGCATCCAAGTTTACTTATTTTAGTAAGTTAGGTGTCAAGTAGTTTGAGTGATTAGAGGAATTTGATTTGTTACTAATTTGGTTGATTGGAGATATAATTAGATTCTATTTTCATGTGTTAGAGATTAGGAATGTCTCTCTATATAAGGAGAGCCTATGTAGTTAATTGTTTCTTGAATTACAATATTAAAGAACCATCTTCACAACTCCTCTCCCTCTCTTCTTCCTCTAAGCCGGTTGCACTCTTCCCTTCTCTCTCTATTTTTGCATGCAACATAGCAGCAACCACAACAACAGCTGGCTGCTGTTGCTTCTTCCCTCCATGTGGAAGAGCCTCCACATTCTGGTAGTGCACAAATCTTCACATGATATTAGAGCATTCGATCTAGGCTTTTCTCGAAGGTTTTCTACGCATGTAGAACAAAGGAGAGAAGTCATGCACAAAATATGTGGGTGAGTTTTCTGTTGGACAATCCTCCTATGCGTGAGTTCTTCCCACGTTGGATAGTATTCATGTGTGTGAGGCCTCCCTCAACAAGGAGCCGACTTCTCGAGCATCCTGTGCCTTACGTAAGCCAAGAAGGTGATTAAAGGAGATGGTAGACAACAAGGCTACAATGGCCACCAGGGAAGGAAAGGTAGTTGTTCAAGGAACAATTATCAAGTTGCAAAGAGCATCCAACTATGTCTTGTAGGCTTGAGCCTTCAAGACATTCATGTGTGTTCAAGACAAGTTTCATGTTCTCTTGGAAGAGATGTCCGAGACAAAAGATGCAGCTAGGAAGAAGAAACTTGAGGAGGGAGTCACGAGCTGTGCACTCTTTATGGTTGTTTTATAGAGTTCTCTAGTTCGATTTTTTATTATCTTTCAAAAGGGGAGGTTTTTTTCGGAAAAAGAACTTCAAATATCATGTATGAGGTTGCACACTAGTTATCACTCCAAGAAGAGGACATCGTAGCCCATGCAATGACTTTTGAGGTTACTAAAAGAAGCAACGACTTCTCAGGTTGTAAAAAGACTAGCGATTGATCCAGTTCCTTCCATAAAGATCCAAACAAGATGAAGAAGCCTCCACGTGGGGTTACTAGCATCTTACTCAAGGATT
The DNA here is from genome assembly GCA_037157565.1 of Thalassia testudinum. NCBI lineage: Eukaryota > Viridiplantae > Streptophyta > Magnoliopsida > Alismatales > Hydrocharitaceae > Thalassia > Thalassia testudinum. The sequence continues at coordinate 16,578,659 of JAZHRO010000002.1, read as the reverse complement.
TGCTTACGTTTGCCGATCTTGAGAATATATGAGCCATGCTACAAGAAGAAAAGAAAAAGAAGACCACAACAGTTGTCACGATAACTATTGAGGTTGCCCAAGAGGCAACATCTTTAGAGGTCGCAAGAGGTTACACTGTAGCTTCTACAAATGACAAGTTAGAGAGCTCTGAGCTCGACGAAGGAGAGTGGTGGGGTATCTAGCTTCACCAAATTGAAGAGCAAATCATCGTCCTCCTGTGCTTGACTTGAGGGGGAGTGTGAGGAATAAAAGGCCATGTGGCATAGTGGGTCAGGTGGCAGTGCTACATGGTAGTCAGTCGGTCAAGGTGGGTCGTCGACCTTAGTTGGAGTCTTAGGTGTCAAGTCTAGTTGCTTTGAGTGCAAGTTTACTTATTTTAGTAAGTTAGGTGTCAAGTAGTTTGAGTAATTAGAAGGGTTTGATTTGCTACTGATTTCCTATTTTAGAGATTAGGAATGTCTCTCTATATAAAGAGAGCCTTTGTAATTAATTGTTTCTTGAGTTACAATATTAAAGAATCATCTTCATAACTCCTCTCCCTCTCTTCTTCCTCTCAGCCGGCTGCACTCTTCCCTTCTCTCTTTGTTTTTTTTTTTAAAAGCATGAAAAGGTAGAGTACCTTGAAGGTATTCACCCTAGTGTATTTATAAAGCAAAGCTAGAATTCTCTTTCTGTTTTTGCGTGCAACATAGCAACAGCGACAACAGTCGGCTACTGCTGCTTCTTCCCTCTATGTGGAAGAGACTCCACGTTCCTGTAGTGCACAAATCTTCACAACTTCATTTCCTTGAAACCTTATTATGGCAAGGGACATGGAGAGATGGAGTGAGAGAGTGAGGGAGTGAGAACGTGCAAGGGCGAAGGGGCGCTGGGGAGAGCGAGTGAGCGTCGGGATAGGGAGGCGAGGGAGAAGGTAGGAAAGGGGCGAAGGGCGGAGGGAGGACCTTTCCGAGGGAAGAGGGTGGCGGAGGCACGACCAGAGGCCTGCGTTGGTCGGAGGTGGTGGGTCGGAACCAGGCAGGGCAGAGCCTGAATGCTTGACGGGTATCCATGCGAGGTCGAGAAGATGCGGCCGGGCGTGGAAGGTGTTACAAGTGCCCCGGTAGCAACCATTGGATTAGGGATTGCTGGGAGCCATGGCGATGCTGGAGGTGTGGAGGTCTTGGCGATAGGAGTGGTAGTTGCCGAGGGGGAGCCGCAGTCAAAAGAGGGAAGGGGCTGCCGGAGATGGAGGTGGAGGCCCCCTGGTCGGAGGGTGTTAGGGCTCTGAGGAGAGTGGTGGAGAGCATTGTGGGAGAGGCTCTGGAAGGTAGGGTTTCGAGGTTGATGGTGGAGAACTCATTGGGCGAGGTTGCGAGGAGGGGAGGGGGTGTTTGTGGCGAGTGGACTCCTTGCTGAGAAGTGGAGTGAGCTACTCTTCATAGTGTGCACCACTGGGGGAGGGAGGTGGCGATGGAGGTGTCCGTCACCGCACGATGGGGCCTTGCCGGAGCACCCACCCGAACGGATGGTGCTGGAAGTCGCCATTGTCAGAGTCCCATGGTGGCTACGCTCGGTCGAGGTGGTGGAGGCGATCATGTTGCCTTTTGCTTGGGTCAGAAGTTGCGGGGCGCTTGGGCTGGTGGAGGGCTTGGTGGTTGCGTTGGTCAAGTTGAAGGCCGAGGTGAAGCTGATGAGCAAGATCTTGCTGTGGCTCGGAGGCTCCTTCTGGGTGGTGGAGTGCTCGATTCGGGGAGGGTGGCGGCATGCATTCGTGGCGGCCGAAGCTGCGAGCTCGACGCTAGGGAAGGCGAGGCGGCGAGCGGCTGCCGTGAGGAGACGAGAGGGTGCTGACGTGGACTTGACTCCCGAGGGATCCGCGAGGACCCCGCGGGGGAAAGCTCGAGAGATGCGTGGATCACAGCCCTGATGTGGTCTCCACCCCTGAAAGATTCGCAAAGATCTCGCGGAGGACAACTGAGGATCGCGGGACTGCGGACACCTCAAAAGCGGAAAGGTCAGAAGATGCTTAAGCAGGGTGACGCTCCGAATGTGGAGGCGAGGGGTTTTTAAACCCTAGCACGTGCACGGCACCTAATGGGGTGCGGGGCACCGAAGACGGAGCAGATCCGGATCTGGATTCGCACTCCGGGTCTGAAACAGCGGTTCGGCCCTTGGAGTAACAGAGACCTAAGGTCTCTCTCGAGGGCGGTGGCCCCTCCAGCTGCTTCGCACAACCCCTTGGATCGCCGAAGGAGGTGCCGAGTTTGGAACAGGAAGAGGGAGCTAGTCGAGTGATGGTGTTGCGCAGGGCGGATGAGGAGGTTTGGTCCCTGCTAGGGGAGGCCCGACCGATGGTGGCAATGGAGGAAGATACTCCATTGGCGGTGACAGGCGAGGTGGTTCTGCAATGAGAACCTTCGGAACGGCTGGAGCCACACTCGCGGCAGCAGCAGTCGGTTGGGAACTCCTCGGTGGGGGGTGACCCCGTGGAGATCTCTTTGGCAGGGTGGATACCATGCTTGGTGGGCGGGGGGCACGGTGATGGTCTTCGCTATCGAAGGAGGTGATCGTTCCGTGGCAGACAGAGACCACGGGTGGTGGTGGATGGTCGTGGGAGAGCCCTGTAGAGCCCAATGTCGAGAGAGGTGTTGAACGGTGATGATGAGGAGGTGAGTAGGACGGTGGAAGTCGGTGGCTTCAGGCAGGCCACAAAGGAGCATACCACATCGCCTAGATGAATGGGGTGATCACCTGGAATGTGCGGGGCCTCAATGACCCTTCGAGGAGGGTCATTTTGGGGAGGTACATCAAGTAGTGGAGGGTGGACATTGTGTTGTTGCAGGAAACTAAGCTGGCTGATTGCGAGGAACGAGTCTAGAGAGAGATCAGAGGCTTTTAGATGGAGGGATTTCGTGCTCTTGCCGCGAATGGTAGGTCAAGAGGGCAGATCCTTTGGTGGAGGATGTCTTCTCTTTGGAGGACGTCCGATGTGGAGAGCATATCATTTTGGCGAGCTTAGTCAGGAAGGTGGGAGGCGCCAGGTTGAAGGTTACAGGGGCATACGGTCCCACGGATGCCTAGGCGAGGAGGGTGATGTGGGAAGAGCTCCCGGCGGTGGCGGTAGAGCCCATTGGGAGTCCCTGGTTGCTGGGAGGGGACTTCAATGTGACGCTGAAGGTGGAGGATAGACCAAGTGGATGGGGGAGGTAGGACCCTGGGTCGGACCTTTTTGTGGATTTTGTTGAGAGTCATGGTCTTGTGGACTGGTCCCTGTGTCTTGTGCTTACACATGGAGGAATAACAATGGCCAGATGTTCAGGATTGACAGGTTTCTATCCAATGTGGAGCTGGTTGAGGTGTTTCCTGCGGCAGACGTTTGTGCGTTGGAGAGGCCTTTCTCGGATCACACTCCTTTGTTGTGGCGGCCGAATGAGGGGGTACGGTTTGGCACATATTTTAAATTTGACAGGTCGTGGCTACTGGAGGAGGGGTTCAAGGCATTGGTGGAGAAGTGGAACTCCATGGAGGTGGAAGGTTCGACGACCTTCTGTCTGGCAAAGAAACTTTCCTTGCTACGCGACCATCTGAAGCTTGCTAGGAGGGAGATCAGGGCATCAAACAAGGGTAGGAAGGAGGAGGCTTTGGCAGAGATTAGCAGAATTGACAGACAGGAGGACTAGGCTCCCATCTCTTCGGAGGATATGGAGATCAAGGCGAGGATGTCGAAGGTGATCCAGGAGGAAGACATACGAATGGAGATGGAATGGAAGGTGAGATCCAGGCAGAGATGGTTGAAGGGGACTCCAACACAAGGTTCTTCCACTAAATGGCCTCTGCTAGGAGGAGGAGGAACTGGATAGATAAGATGGTGATTGGAGGGGACGCTTTCTCAGGCAGGGAGGAGGTGGGGTAGGCGGCGGTAGATTATTTCAGAGAGTTTACTGGGAAACAATCCAGGGGAGGCTGGAGGTGGAGGGGGGGAGGATGTGCAGCGTATCACGGAGACCCAGGTGGAGGGTCTTATGGCTGGCTTCTTAGAGGAGGAGGTGAGGCAAGCGGTGTGGGGCCTCAATGCGGAGGGATGCCCTGGCCCAGACGACTTCCTTGTCTTCTTTAGGGAGTTTTGGCCTTTGGTGGGTGCAGATGTGATGCGGGTGGTGGAGTTCGCATCTAGCAATAAAGGTTTTGAGAAGCTGAATAGATATTACTTGTTTCTGCTGCCTAAGAAGGGGCGGAGGCCATCTAGGACCTTAGACCGATTGCCCTGTCTAATATAGTTTACCTTATTGTGGCTAAGGTCTCGGCTAACAGACTGAGGGGCCTTCTGGGGCATTTGGTCTCCTCTGTTCAGACAACTTTTGTTCAAGGGAGAGGAATTCTAGATGGTTTTGTGATTCTGATGGAAGCCTTGGTGACGTGGAGAAGGGAGAAGAAGCAGGCTTTTTTATGGAAGGCGAATTTCAGCAAGGCGTATGACTCGATTCAGTAGGACTTCTTGTGGGCGTCTCTACGAAGGAGGGGTTTCCTTACGATCTGGATTGATTGGATGAAGAAATGTGTGATAACATTCTTTTCAGTCCTTATCAATGGAAACTCGGTGGGAGGTTGGGTCCAGCCTAGAAGAGGGGTCAGACAGGGGTGCCCTCTTGCGCCCATGCTTTTTTTTCTTGCGGCAGATGCACTTGCATGGCGGCACACAGAGCTTGCAGCAGGGGGATGTTTAGGGGCTTTGACTTTGGTGGTGGCAGGGAGGTGGTGGTCTTATAGTACGCTGATGATACACTATTCCTAGTCGAAGGAATCGTGTTGGAGGTAAGGAGATTGAGGATCCTACTGGAGCTCTTTGGTGAGGCGTAAGGCTTACGGATTAGCTATCAGAAATCAAACTTCTTTCCGGTCAATTTGTCTGCCATGAAGGCAGAGAGGGTGGGTGCTGCTTTGGAGACAGAGATGGGTTCCTTGCCATTAGTGTATCTGGGCCTCCCTCTGTCGGATCGTCATCTCAGGCTGCAGGATTGGTTCCCATTGCTGGAAAGAATGGAGGGAAGGCTGGTAGGGTGGTCCTTTAGACTTTTGTCTAGGGGCGGGTGACTGACCTTAGTGAAGGTGGTTCTGGCCTCTATATCGTCCTACTTGTCAATCTTTTGGTTGCCGTGCCAGATTGAGTAAGAAGGTCTCGGGATTGATGAGAGACTTCTTCTGGTCTACTGCAGGGGCGACAAGCAGGGGGGCGAGGCTGGTGGCATGGGAGGAGGTGTGTAGGCCTACACAGGAGGGGGGCCTTGGGGTTAGAAATGTGGACAGAACGAACATCAACCTTCTCACGAAATGGATCGCGAGGTTGGTACGGCATGAGTAGGGGCTTCTTGGAGATGTTATGCGGCGATGCTACGGTGATTTCCTGTTGTGGGGACCTCTCTGCTTCCCTCCCCTTGGAGCGTCTCACTTCCTCAGGAGCCTGGCGACGGTGGCTGTGAGAGTGCGAGGCTTCTTTGACTTGGTGCTCGGTGCGGGGGACTCCTTCCGTTTCTGGCAGGACGACTGGCAAGGGATTGGCTCTACTCTAGGGGAGAGGTTTCCTCACTTAGTGAGTAGTGTGGTGAATATTTCGACGAAGGTTGGAGAATGCTGGGACGGATCCTGGTGCCCCATATTTCGGGGGGGTCTTTCCGATCTGAGATGTGAAGACTTCCAGCGGCTGTTGCAGGAGTTGGTGGGTTGGGTGTTGGGCGAAGGCCTTGATGGTTTTTATTGGGAGGGAGACTTCTCGGTGGCAAAGGTGTACCGCAGGTTGGAGATTGGTGAGGCTGATTTGGATGTTGACTTTATGCAGGATTGCAGACTGATATGGACGGCGAAATGCCCGTTGAAAGTAAAGATCTTTGCCTGGTTGGTGAGAAGAGGAAGGATCATGACGAAGCAGTGGAGAGCAAGATGGGCTCAGATAGATGATCTAGCATGCCCCCTTTGTGGGGGGCTGCTGAGGATGTGCAACATCTTCTACTTAAGTGCCCGTTTGTAGCACAGGTTTGGCAGGAGATGGGGATTGGCTGGATCTCCCGCAAGGACACCTCTAGCTTTTGGTCTTCCTTTCGTAGGGGAAGTGTGGGTGGCAGAGTCTTCACCTTCGCTCTAAGCATGATCAGGCAAAGGTCTTGGCTATTTTGTGGGGAGTATGGCTGGGGAGGAATTGGGTGGTGTTTAGGGGGGAGAGGTCTTATGTTGAGAACTTTGTATCCTCTATCTCCTCCCAGATTGATTTTTGGAGGTCCATTTTGTAATTCCTGATGTAATTTTGTTCTGAGGTGGGATGAATTTGGGTGGTTATCTATGGGATAACCGTCCCTTACTTTTTCAAAAATTATGGCAAGGGACATGTTATATGATGATGGCACTATTATTATTTGCACTCATACTAGTTGCAGATGACTAGTTATTTGTTTAATGCCCCACTACGCAATGTTACCTTTTCGCCATTTGTGTCTTAAACGACCATGACTCAAGCAGTTTCTTCACCAAAGCTTGTCTTTCTGAAGGAACATGAATCCACCAACAGGAATACCTATAGATTGTTCAGGATCTTGCTCGCATAACAAATCCTTTGCTCTGTTACGTTTCCTGTTTTCAGTAGTTCTATCAACAATAATGCTCCTCTAGCTACTTTTTAACTGTGTCATAGTCGTTTATTCCAATGTACTTGATTCATTGAAGAAGTCGATTGATTTTGGTTTAAAGCTTCTGATAGAAGTGCAGTTTACCATGCTTGTCAATATCAGGAGAGTGCTTGGTTGTCTTTCTATTTATCTACCCCACATGATTAATTATCTTGTTCCTGGTACTACACCTTTATCAATTTCAAATCCTTAGATGAAAAGTGCCTTGAGTGCAGAAAAGAATATCTCCCTTGTAATGGTGGAAATGAGCATTATGTACTAAAAAAGTTGACCTAGAAAAACAGAAGACTGTTGCATAAAGGAAACAGAGACACTTCAGCGGCACACACTTAGCACATTACATGGTAGAGGAGTGCCTAAATTTCTACAAATTAAGATCCCTTCATAGTTGTAGAAAAACACCTTATGAAGAGCTATATTCCCATTCTCCTGATTCTAGCTTCCTAGGTATTCGGTAGTGTTCAATATGTTCTTTGTGACAAGACTTCCTGGGACAAGCTTGACCCCAAAGCTCTTGTAACATTGTCGACTATTATGAGCAGGCTAGTTGCAGAAGTTTTATATATCATGCCATGTAACTTTTAACAAAAGTGATCATGGGAGTTTATTTGCTTCAACTAATATTTAACTATTTATAGCATTCACATTCCTAACATTCAAGATCCTAAAACTCCTGCTATAGATATTGCTACATAAGCACCCATACATAAGTTTCACATTGTTAGCTAGCGGTGCAAGCTTTTCTGGGATATATAGCTTAAGCAAAAACTGTGGGCATGGGATCCATCAATTGTCTCACGTAGGTACCGATGGTAATACTGACTATTGTCGTCCTTGAAATGTAATGCCATCAATCTCTTCATTGGAGACCAGTACTGCCCTTTGTCCTCAAATTACAAACTTAAGCCCAAAAAAGAATCCTAGAACACAGTATTCGCTTGGTATTGATTACAATTGTGAGAATTGTATGGGGTATCCTTATAATCTTCTTCTTTAGTTGGGCTGCAAGCAAAACATTGGCTGTTGATGAAAATCTGGGCTCTCTCTTTTTCATCATTGAGAGAAGTAACTTTAGGCACCAAATGGAGTGTAGCCTGGTGATTTGAACTGCATTTTTAAATTCTTCATGTACTGTTGTTACCTTTTTTCTGAATATAAAAAAAAAGGTACATGACAAGTTCTTTTTCTTGTAAATGATCTTGCGCCATTCCGGTGTATACAGTTAATTTGTTTTACAATGAGATAGATATCAATTCATAAGTGTGTATAATGCTAATCTTGTGGTTGACCGTTGCTTCTTGGAAGATGTTTCCTCAATGCTATTAGTTGTTTTTTTGTTCGTTGCTAGGTGTAGAAGAGTGCAATGAGATATGCTTCAAGCATCCGGTTTTGAAGGACCATCAGTGGAGTGCCTACATCGATCGTTCTCCTGGAGCTGAGAGTTATTCATTGGTCAGGTCCTTATTCTTTTGAGACACTCTTTCTTTTTAGTAGCTGACTAAATGGACTTGCTGACATTAGACCTATTCTTTGTGGTGATAATATTTTCATCTGCCTGGGTATCTTTTGTGAAATCTGTGTGATTCAAGATGTAATCATTTGCTTTTCTTAACATCTCCTGTTATGCACATTCATTAGATGAACTTGGTTTTAGAAGTTTTAACAATGCAGCGGTATTCAGTAATTTACACTGGTGCATCATTTTGAAGAACAAAAGAATGCTATCAATCTAATCTGATATATATCTTTTTTTACGGTTGAGCTCCATATTTAGGATTACTACCAGTTTGGAATCCCCAAGTTCTGTTCTTGTGCAAAGGATGCCTGGTAGCAAAGAATCTGTTGTCTGGATAATGGATCCCACTTCATGTGGCAAAAGGCCTGGCTTTTAGTATTTTAATAATCAACATGTTGGCAGGAAGATGGCACCACAGTGCACATGCTAGCTATGTCTATCTTGTACAGTTTGCCCCCGTTTTTATGTCTTCTAACCATGGAAATTTGTAATGTATACAGGAATGCTTCCGTGCCTGTGTCTCAGGCTGCGGTTACAGGGTTAGTGTGCTGCTGACATTCTTTTAATTTCTTTCTATCAACAATATTTCACTTTAAAAGAGATATTTCTTTGTCCTGGTCCATAATTGAAATTCTTTTCATTTCTAACCTCAAACTGGTATTGACCTTGAAAGACAAGGCATCCTTCTTGTTTTATAATGCGTGCTCAAACGTCTAGCTATCTACTTCACGCGATTATTTACTACTTGGTTAACACTAACCAAGTAGCTGTTTCACTGCCAATTGCAGGCATTAACTATTTGAGAGTTATCCGGATAGGTAATTAATTCTTAGCTTCTATAGATAAAGCCATTTTTATCAAAAACCAAGCTTGGATTTGTAATATTAGAGGCAATGGAAAGTCACACTTCTCAGTATTTTGCTTGAGAGTCAGTAGACTTGGGATGGCATCTATATTCTAGACTCGTTGCAAGATCTCACTATCTGAACTGTCTACAGAATGGACCTCTTTTGTTTTGTTTTCTTTCGCTTTTTCTCATTTTTTCAAACTTAAACATGTTGCAAAAAAGTTAATATGTTGGAGTGAAGGTCCCATATCGCATGTCTTCCATGTTCTCAGCTGCTTGGGTCCTCTGGCATATTGTGCAATTTCTATATTTATATTTGTGGGCTGCCTTCGGGATTTGGTCAATAAACCCATATTTAGCCAACCTGCAAAGCAATTGTAAATCACACCCATTCGTTTGTTTTCTAATTTCATGGCAGTATCCGTACGGATCAACATACCTGAAAAAAAAGTGTAGATTAGGGAAAATATTGTGCTTGTACTTTCTAACATGTAAAAAGGCATGTTCACACTTTACTCGTACTAGTATTCAGAATAGGTGACAACTCCAAGTTTGGACTAATATACAACTGTCTGCAATCTCCTGATTCACTTGAGTAACACTCTTTATACTAGTTGAAAAAGAATTTGTATAATAATACAACAGTCTGCAATCTCCTGGTTTTCTTTGATATCACTCTATATGGTAGTTGAAAAAATAGTTTGCATATACAAGAGAATAAAGCTATCTTTGCATTTTTTTTTCAGTAATAACTATTTTCTTGTGCTGGGTTGGTTTCTCTCAAAACTCTCAAGCTTGTTCTGTTGCATGTCAATTATGCAGTTCGACATGGCACCAGAGATGGTAGATAACATTCAGCCAAATAGGCCATCAAAGCCGCTGCCTGCTCAAGAGGACAAATTGGTGTTGCCACAACCCCCCTTTACTGCAGCAGCCAAACCTTCTGATGTCGACAAGGAAGATGACATTCCTTCCACATCTGCCTAGACATAGGATGCACAATCTCTTCAATTTACTTGCAGGAAGCTTCTACAATCGGCATTGCTGGCAACACTTGCATCCACTTTGCCCGTGATCCGCAAAATGGCCCAGTGTTTTTCCCTTCAGCCATTGCTTCCTCTTTACTATCATGTTCTCCATATCGTTGAGTTTACTAATTTATTTACTCACAACTTCAAATTTACTGACAGGCAGTATGCCCAAAAAAGAACATGGGTGGTGTCATTTTGCTGTAGAAGAGAAGAGATGGAAATAGAATCCTTGCAATGCTTCTAGTGTCTGACATGCGATATGAGAACTGAAGGGCTGTTGTTCTTGTGCATACTCCAATCAGCAATTACTTTTTCTCCAATCCAGAAATTTAGATCAAGGGAGATGGAAGTCAATGGAGATTATAGTTATCAATATGATCCTAAGTTAAGAAAAACGCACATTAATGCTAATGATTAATGCTAAGGGTCATTTGTGTTGTATAATCAAATAAATCAACTAGGTAAGGAGCACGATTGTGCCCCTTGCCCCTCTGGGCCCACCACTTGCCATATGTGATTGAGACGCCACATCCTTATATCGCTATACCTATCTTGTAAGAGACGTGCATATAGACATGGAGAGCCAGGGAAAGCCAAACTGATGTAGAAAGAGGTGGCTTTCTTCCATATGGCCTGTTTTGGGGCTCACCATGGGTGTGACGAAGCTACCATACAAGTGGTCAATTGTAAGCTGCTAAAGAGGTTTCGCGCACGACACCAACCTTCTTACTTCGTGTCATCTTTAGTGATTCAGAGCTATATCAAGAATAGGGATTGATACACAACATGCATTTGCGGTAACTTTGACTTGAACTGTTAGTAGGGGCATACTCTATAATCTCTCTACTGAATTTTGGAATTTGCTTTTATGAAAAGTTTATAATGTAGAGGCACACCTTTATCGCCGCTACCATGATTAGGCCGGATTTGAGGAGCATGAAAGGTCTATGGCTTTATGCCCTGGGAATGTAGAATGCAGAAAACACCACTAACTGTGTGATGGTCACAACGTTTGTTCCATAGCGGCCTACTGGGTCTTTAAAGTTTAAACCTCGGGTCGGTGCTACAATTTTCTAGGTTTCAAGGGATCAATCTAGAGCAGCCTTTTTCCTCTTTACCTTGAAATCTAGTTAGGAATAATTATCAGTATCATCCTAATTCTCTCCAAGATATTATTTATTTTGAAGAATTAATTTTATGAATAGTAAGATCGTAGGATAAACATGTGACTAAAGTTTTTATATTTGAGGAAATTTTGCATTTGAGAGAATAGGTTGGTGTTCTATCACAAGAGGAGGGATTATTCAATTCTCAGGGAGAGGGTGGGATGGGATAATCCCAGGATTGCTCTCTCTATCCTGCGATGAGATAATCTTGAAATAAAATTTACCAAATATGAGACGATTGCCCCGATCTCTCAAAATAAACGGTGCCTATGGACAGATATGCTTATTTTCTTGTCACCTTCTTTATGCAGATCCTGATATTTTGAATAAATATTGGATTCAAGGATTGGATGAATAAACTTTTTACACATTTATAAATATTGATACCATCTTGTGGATAATAATTGTTCATCTTGATTCTAACTAAAATCGACTGCAATATCACCTGTGAAAAATGAATGTAGGTTACACCAGTTTGGCAGAGAGTGTCGACAGAAACGTACAATTGCACGCAGAAAAGTTATACCATGATGTACAAAAGATATAAAAATTGATGCATTTCACGATGCAAGAAGGTGGAGATAATATAAAAAATAAGTTCAAAAGTGAAAAACACATCACATATTTTCCCAAGTAAAAAAATAACATAAAATATTATTATATGATGGTATTCATAATCGTTTAAAAATAACATCATCACTTCTAAAATAATAACGAAATCATTTCTTATAAATACAAAATTATTAAATTACTTTTAAAATTATTTTATATATGTGTAAAGTAAGATTAAGTTAATATAAAATGAAATGTATAAAAATACAAAAGTTGATGTGTTTTGTAAGATAATGAGATGAGGATAAAAAAAAAAAATTTTAGGAGTGAGGATTACGTCACATATCTTCCTTTTACGTAACATGGTAGGATCCATCACTGATAAGAAAGTCATCATCACTTCTAACTTAATAATGAAATTATTTTACAACGGTGTAAAGTTATTTTATATCGATGTAAATCACAAAAATTATCTTTAGAGTTATTTTGTATTGATGTAAAATTATCAAATCATTTTTATAATTATTTTACATTGGTACAAAATAAGATTACAAAATCACTTTACATCGATATATTTTGATTCAAAATAATGGTGATCTTTTAAAGTAATTTGAGACCCATCACATGATAAAACTTATGTTTTTTACTTTCTCAATATTAAAAAGTTCATGCTTAACAGGATGCAAATTTATGGTTTCCCTTTACTCAGGAAAAAGAACAATCTGGCATTAAATTGTCGGGTAATTAGAGCCATTTATATTTAGTGCACAACTTTAGGTTGTCATCTGAAGCTGACAGGTCGTTTGGCCTTAAGTTTTATTCAAAGGATATCAAGGCAGATGATTCACAGGGAGGAAATTTTAAGAAAGCAATATGATGGACTGCTGCACCAAACGCAGGTGGTTCTTTCTTGTTGTAAGTGAATGCAACAAAAAGACCTAGAAATAACGAATAATGGGACAATTCACAAAATGTCATTTCCTCATTTTAACCTTCCTTGAAGTGTCAAGAGATCCTTTGACATCAACAATCTCACTACACATAGGTCACTTAGGGATATCGAAACACAAATTTCTATCGTCTGCATGCCTTGAATAGAGGTCGAAGGAATGCTACAAAGTGGTTAGAATTCTCAGATGATAGAATTCTCAACGCTCAAGAAGATTCGAAGGAAAAGGAAGGGCTGACACCATGCCAAGATAAAAGGAGTTTAAAAATGTGCTCTTTAAGATGTATTTTTGTGAAATCCCTGAGACATATCGTTTACATGCCCTCTTCTATCAAAGGTGGCATTTGTTACTAATTGCTTTTCTTTAGGTGCCCTTCCCACAAACATGACACACATATTTGGCATTAGTTTTGAAGAATTTAAATCCTCTTGACCCTAAAGATTTCATGCTTATATGCTTAACGAACACTTTGGATGTTGAGTATAAAGTTTAATATACTCCGATGTTCCTACATCATTACTCAAAAAAGGCTAAGTTTACGATGAGATCAAGTCAAATCCTTCACCAGTGTTTAATAGATAATTGATAGAAATAATCTGCAATCAAGTAGGCGCAAAATGCAAAGATTATTTCCATCATGCTCGTGTCATGGCAAAATTACGTCCTAGAGAGAGGTTTTTTCTTCAGTTGCACTTCGAAGACTACAGGTAAATGCAATTGTTATAATCACCGGTGTGTCTGTCCCATGTTTCCCCCGAATCGGCAAAGATTTTGGAAATTAAATTCCTAAGGCGTTACAGCCATTATTCCATCCTTAATATGTATGGATCGGTGGAGAGAGGAAAAGCTCCTCCACTACTATTTATTTCTTTCTTTTATTTTTTTTATTATTTTTTTAAATCAGTTACTGCAATATCTCCTCCTCCCTCTCTCATCATTTTTTTTCTTTTATTTTTCTTTTTATATACACTATTTATCATATACGTTGATTTCAAACTTTATCTTCACAATCAATATCATTATCTAATATTCTTTCATTAAGATCAATATCGATTAGATTTTTACGAGAATACGAAATAGTGTATATAAAATCAGATAATGGAAGTATAATTTAAAATATTGAGTAAAAATTAAAATATATCAGTTAATATATTTTATAATATATGATATTATTTGATTTTCAACTGATATTTTTTATATTTTATCGATAAAAAATTAAGATACAATAGATAATATATTTTATAATATATGTGATATGTTGGTCTTTTGCATATCGAAAATCAAGATTAATTAATTAAAAATTATATTAAATTTTCGTATATCTGACTTTTTACACTTCCCCGATGATTGACGCTGTGCTCAACGAGAAAATTAAAAACTAATTTAAATGTGTGAAAATGCACTACTCCAACCCCTTTCGAGTGATTGATATCGTCTGGATGTGTTTTTAATCTGACATCCAAGGAAACTGGATTGCTAATAAAATCGTAATTATCCAAACACATAAATATGCAATCGATTAATGTCTAACCACAACGACAAAATAATAATAAAAAAAAAAAAAAGTAAGAGTCTTACGAGAAAGCACAAACAGCTACGAAAATTTAGGACATGATTGAGTAATACATAAAAAAGAAAAAGAAAACGTAACGAGTCTATGTGCACTAACGTCCTTGATGTAAACGAGCCAACAACCCCTTAGCGGCAGCACAATACCCAACGAATTGTTACCAACAGTCGCCTGCTAATAAGTGGGATGCCAAGAAGAAATAAGGTAAAGAAATTAAACATACATGGTACCAAAGTGTACAAAGCGAGGTAAGTAGAGATGATTCATGCTAATAAGGTTCATGTATATTTCCTAGTATATATTATTCCCATCTTCAATGTATCAAGACCAACTAACGTGGTTAAGTCCTCGTCACTACTAAATCATTTAGATTTAATCTCCTGTAGCTGTAGATCTGAAGCATAACATGGATCGATGCTGACTTGTCCAATTAGTATGGTTATCTATTTATGTTGTTTTGCCTGGCCACGAGGATCTTGAAGCTATAGATCAACGAGGCCATTTGGATGAGGATAGACGTGATGACTATTGTGGTTTTGGGGTCAGAGGACAATCAATGTGACAAAAATCATGTATTTCACGTACACCCTTATCTCAGCAGGCTAAAATACAACTCAAAATGGGTGAAGCTCAATAGCTTACCCTCCACATCCTTGAGGTTAGGAATGAAATTGGATTGGATGCGAATTAGGTATAACTATATTCATATTTATAGTTATTTTCCAAAGTTGAATACATGTTTAAATTTAAAAGTAGATTAGATGTAATTTTTTCTTTCATATTATAAAATAATCAGATATGAATTTAATTTAGATAAAAGTCAAATATAGATATAAGTTAAATGTTAATATAAGATTAAATTGATATGTATAAATATTAAATAACAATGTGAATATGGTAGAAGTTTCAATCCAACCATAAATATATTGAGGGGTTAGGCTTAAATATACAATAATCTAACTTTTCAAAAAATATATAATAATCTACATTAAAGTATGTGGGAATTATTAAAAAATACATACAATATATAATAACCTACATTATAATAATTTGAATCATACAATATCTAAAAGGATAATATGCATAAAAATCTCAAAAATAAATAATATTAAAAAGGCACAACCTATAGGTTTAATCCATTAGATATCCAAATCCGAATTTGGATTTTATTTGAATTTTAACATACCATATCTATCAATATGACAAAAATCTAAAATTATTATTTGAATCCAACAAATATTTAAATTTAAATATCCAAATGATATGATTGTTAAATATCTAAATCTGTATATGATCTGTTTTCATCCTTACTCAAGATTCTCACCAGATGGTAACAAGTAGGTGGATTGGGTTTGGGTGGGGGGGGGGGGGAAGGGGGGACGGGAGAGGTGGAATTGTGGTAAAGAAAGGAGGGTGGTTGGAATGAAAAACGTGGTTGGAGGAGGAGGTGGTTGTTGTTGGAAGGGAATAATAAGTGGGATGAAGAAGGTTTTGGGACAATTGTTGGCAAGGAGGTGAGCGATAAAGTGGAAGGAGATGGGAACTAAGGTAGCAAAGGAATGGAAGCAATGACGCTTTGTAGTTTACCTAACTTTTTCCTTCAAAGATAATGCTATTAATTGGACAAAACTTAACTCAAACCTTTAATTATATGGTGGCCGGTATACAGTGACATTTATATAAATACAAAAAATCCATAGACAATTGTGCAATATCTCAATTTTATGTTGGTATCTCTATGTAAAAATCTTATAATATGAATCAAAATTACAACGTATTAATTAGTCAAGGAGTAATTATTGATTCACGTCAAAATTCAAATTCTTTTTCAAATCACTTATCCCGATCATTCCTTCAACAACACATTTTCCTGATTGGTACCCTCTTTTTATCCTGAGGAGAGAACGTAGATTTTAGCTTAAATTTTATCTTGACCCGAAGGTTTTTCTTTTTGGCCTGAAGGTTTTTCTTTAGCTAATGGTACGCCACGAACACCTTTAAAACGGTTCTCACAATTAATTAAATAATTTATATCCAAGTCGGCGACTTCAGCTCCACTGCTTTTTCCTTCTCCACGCAACCAAAACTCCCGTTGAAGACCAAAGAGGGGGAGGGAAGGGAAGAGAGAGAGCCATTCCAAAGCAGAGGGTCGATCCTGGTCTGATGGGGAACATGGGGAGGGTCTGCCTTCAATCTCTTCTGAAGCTTCTGAACTCGCTTCTCGGGGTTGTGGGTATGGGGATGATCCTCTACGCCCTCTGGATGCTCAGAATCTGGTACAAGGAGACCGGTGGGTTCTGGAGCAACCCAACTCCACCATGGTAAAAAAAAAAGCCCCCCTTTTGTTCCTTTTCTTGATTTTGATCTATTTGGCGAAATGGGTTTTGGTTTTTGGGGAGTTCTGATGAGGAAAGTTCTCTCCTTTTTTCGGTTGATGGTTTGGAGTTGACATGATTTGACTTTGGTCGTCTCTCTGTTTTTTTTTCCTCCTTCTATTCGGGTTGTATAAAGAATTTGACTTTGGGGAGTTTGCTATGGGTTTTGGGTGGCTGGTGAGATTTGGTGCGTGGGTCTTGTAAGGTTGGGTTTCTGAGTTGACGGTGGTTGCGGTTTTGGTTTGCGATGTTGTTATTCAAGTGGTTGAGAAGGGACGGTGCTTCTGAGCATGTTGTTAATTTTCTTGCCATAAAAGCCTAATGCGAGGAGATGCGCATGTCTTGTTTTGTAAGCATTGTGTCTGGGTAGAAATAATAAGGCTATTGAGGTCCTTGGTTTAGTTATGAAACTGCTTCAATGGTATAATTAGGTAATGAGATTTGACATGAAAAAAACGTGGCTTCTTGGCTGGAGAAGAGAAGAGTTGGAACTTCTAAATACTTGTTTGCCTGTTGACATTGTAGTTTGGGCGGGGGGGGTGTGTGGGGGCGCGACACGTTGTTGTTGTCATGAAGTTAAGAAAACTTCCTTACCACATCACTTTGATGAAAATGTCAAAGAGCTAGCACCCCCAATCTTCACTAACCCTGAACTATACTGATGACCATCTCAAAACTCAATGGTATTAACCCTCGCAGAAAAAACCTCCAACCAAGTACCCAACCTAAACACCAAAGTTATTTTTCCTCTCCCTTTGCTCTGCTCACTTGCCAGATGGCACAAGGGATATTTTTTATTCAAGTTCCTTGAGCCGATTATCTTAGGAAAATGACTGTTACTTCGAATGATGATCTTACTGGCACGTAGATTGTTCCTTTGGATGATGATTTAATCAGCATATAGATATGTGTTTGTGGAGGATGGCATGGGGCTTTGTCATCTGAGAGTGAATCAGTAATGTTAAAAGCTGCTGAAGATCAGACAACGGTTCCTAAAATTAATGCTGTGGATGGATATTTGGTTTATTTGCTTGCTAAAAGTATAAGGATGCCTTAACTTATTCATACCTTTTTGAAATCTCTTTCTTGATTCTTCTTTTTACTGGATTTGTGGCATTTGGCTTTTATGGATATCAAGGGGTTAGTTTTCCTGCTTTGTCAATTTTTTGATTATGTCATTTTAGAATGAATTTCTTTATTGATTAGTACCTATGGTTAGTATGGTTAGCAGTCACTAGTCAGTTGCTTTGAAACAAGAAAAAAATGTTTTCCTTTGTTTTGTGAATAGTCATGAATCATGATGATATATTTGTTGAGACATTATAAAATTAGGCAATCAATATATTTGCTTTCTAGAATGCAAGGTGACATGACAATTCTGATTTCTCTTTTCTTGGCTACAGGTTTATATATGCTTTTCTTGTCCTGGGAGTGATATTATGCCTGATCACCTGTTGTGGTCATATTGCTGCAGAAACCACAAATGGCCATTGTCTATCTTGTGTATCCTTTTTGTTGTTTACACGTCTAATGGGGCTCTTGTGTTAGGATTCCTTTGGGGGAGGATTCTTACAATTCGAGTTGCAAGTTATATTCATTAGCTAGCTGGGATACATATGAAACTCTTTTGGTATCTGACAATTGCATTTGCATCTTGTAAGCATCTACCTGTTTCCAGGTTAATAATGGATAAGCACTCAAATTCATTGGTGGAAATTTCAAAAGTGCTCACTTAATATGCAAGATGTTCATTGGAACAACGTACTTTGATCTAAAAAGTGCATTGGCCTGAAGTGGATAGTTGTTAGTCCACGACAACTTATGGAGGCCTAAGCATTTGTGGGCCCAATGTAATTGGCCCATACTGCTGGAGATTTGAGGTGGCTTTCTATACCACTCCATGGTATATTCTGGGAAGCCTGGGCTGGAATTTGATGACTCAAGCCTGCTCAGGTTCCTTGAGTGCAAACCCATTGGCAAAAAGATAAAGGGAAAAAAAACCTTGTTAATTATACTATGCCTATTTTTAATGCAATATTCTTCACACCTTTATGCCTCATTCTTTCCTTTGCAGTGAAGGATGTGGTGTCACACGATAGCTATGAAATAGTATTTTTGAGACTTTGCTTTCACGTGAGAATATAAGAAATAAGATTCAGTAAGTTTATGTGGAAACTTGTTTATTCATCCCACCTTCCTGATTCTCTGTAGTGAGTTGATAGGACACAGCTCATCTAGCTTTCTTAGATGTCTCAGATGTTTGATCGGGTGTAATTCTTTGTTAAATTGGTTGTGTGCATATGTAAATTTACTACAGTGTATAATTGCTACAGTAGTAGCATTAACAGGGAAGAAGCAGATTTGTCTCTGGCTTTCTCGTCCCCTCAAATCTGTTTGTCATATTATCCAAGTCTCTTTGTTCTTGCTTCTATCCAGCAATATTTGATAGCTTGCACCTCTAACTCACTATTCTTGAGAAAGACTCTAAAGCAAAGCAGCAGCTTGGTGCTTATAACATCACAATGGAGAAAATATTCATTTACTTTTGGCAATTCTCGAAACCGTAAAATGATTATGTGGTCCAATTCCTGCATCTATAATTTTTTGTAAGGTTTATTAGATTTCAATGGTATCCCGTTTTTTTAGCTGCTATTTTTGATCTATCCTTCCAACCTTCCATTTCACTGTGGACTTCAGTTGCAAACTCTCTCATGGCAAGAACATGACTGCTGAAGAGAAGTATATTATTAATATAGTGATATTGCACCATGCAACTAATACTCTTCAGTTCTTTCTGCAACGTTATAACCTTAATAAGCTAACAGTATAGCACATTTGTCCTCTTCTTCATTGTATTTGAGGGTGCACTTGCTGCAGATATTTTTCTAAATGGACACTGGGAAGAGGTACACATCAGTGACGAGAGAGTGCAGTTTTCCCATTTTTTTGTTCTCTCTCTTTTCATGTCCATTTCTTGTTTACCATTTTTCTTAGGATTTTCCACCTGACGTCAGTGGTAGATTTGATGAGTTCAAGGACTTTGTGAAGTCAAACTTTGAAGTTTGCAAATGGATAGGAGTTTCTGTGGTTGGGACACAGGTATTTTTTTTGAAGATATTCCATGCATATTTTTATTTTAGGTAGAAAGTTTTCAAATGGATAGAAGTTTCTGTGGTTTGGGATACAGATAAATTTTTTGGAAGATATTCCATGCATTTTTTTATTCTATGGAGGGTTGCCTTCATATTCATTGAATCAAAATAGTTGTGTCAATTCAACAAAACCAATCGTAAGGCAGTGCTATTGCACTGTTACTTCATGGTTTTACATACAGGACATTATTATTTATTTGAAAGGACGATCACATGAGGTTAGAGATCATCTACTTCATTAAAAGAAATGGGGTACAGAGTTAGAGATACATTCAAGCATTTCAAAGAGGCAGAAGCCCCAAAACCGCCCTACACTCACTATCAAGGTTTTTCTCTTTTGAATATCACCCCATTCCGCTGTAGCCAAAGCTCCCATAAAATGGCAAAAGACCCCATACAGGACATTATTATCATCATACAGGACATTATTATCATTGATCAATCCATCGCAACAACTTAATCCAACCTTTTTATTTATTTTTCCGATGCTCTCCTTAGCTTGTTTAAAATTTTTCCCACCTGGCAAATGCTCCTCGTAGGAGCTTCCATTTATGTAAATGTGTCACTCTCAGATGCCTTGCTTGTATGGAGTTTAACTGCAGATACGACCCAAGAAGGACTAAGATGGTGGCTGTGTCTGATGTGTCCATGTAGGTGACCCCATCATACATCACTCTGATGTATCATTGTGGGATTAAGATGGGAATCGTAATACTATACTCTTTGTTCAAACATAGATCACAAAACAAAGTGTTCATGTAAGTGAATAGAATAGTAATGTTAGGAAATAAATGATGATATAATTAGTTAGTTATCAATGATCCAATTAGTTTGTTTTTTTACTTATTTTGATCTGTGTTATTTTTGGCAAGTTGGGGTGCTTTCCCATGTTGTACCAAACCCTCTCTTTGTATAAAGAGAGACTTGGCTTGGTTATTGAATAGGAAAAATTATTCATCCAAAAATCTCTACAATTAGAAACTTTGCAAAGATTTCCTGTTCTGGCTTGTTTTGTTTTGTGATAGAGACATGTACCTTTGGAACTTTGAAAAGAAGGGTAAGAAGTTTTTCTTAGGCTAAATAAACATAAGGAAAACTTTTTTCTTTGATTCCTTCTGTAGTTCATTTTTGTACCTTCTGTAGTCAATTTCAGTGCCTCCTGTAAGTATCTTCCTTCCATTTTCCATTTAAGGAAATGGATTAAGGTTGGAAAATAATTCCTTCCATTCATTCACACTCTTGATTACATTTACGGAAGTCAAAGGGGAAGTTTTATCTTTTCAGTTGACACAAGGTCCCCTTTCAGGTTAGCGCACAAGGTCCTGTTCCAAAACAAACCCACCACATGCTATGACAAGAGAGCCTTCCTCATCCAACAATAAGATATGACCCCTTTGACCTCATCTCCTTCAGCTACAACCACTTCTTTGCTGGATACCTGGGACTTATGATATTGTCACCAATAGATGTTTTGTATGTTCCAGGTATTTGCTAAAATTTGTTGAGATGGATCTATTTTTGTGTATTAGGTATTATTTTGATATTCTCTTATGCATCAGATTCTTTGGGAGTTCAAGTTCGATATGCCAGTTATTATTCATAAATGTTAAACTTTATTGATGCTGGATGCAGACATAGGCCTTGTATGGACCTCTCTTTCAAAGCTTGCCTTCCATCTTCCCAGACTTGAAACCAAATGAGTTCCACAACGGCCTTTGGTCACTGAGTCTTGTTTGCCTGGGATTTTCTCTAGAGAACAACAAAAGAATTATTAACACAATCTTGTCTGGACTCCTGTAGAACACTCCCCCACCACCACACGTACACAACAAAAAAAAAAGGCAAAAATGGTACTCCCAGCAAAAGTATACCGTACCCGAGAATTTATGGCAAATACTACTGATTTTAGATGAGTACAAACAAGATTACATAAATCAATACCCAAAGAAAGACTTGTCCTGAGCCAAGTACCCATGCCTGCAGTAGCAATCTCATATTTTGATTTTTTTTTAATGGGATATTATGGTGATTAAAGAAAGCTTAGTGGGATGTATTGTAGTTTTGACACCATTGCTGAATAGCCTTTTTGGAACAATTTTTTTCCTTCTAATCTAGTTACTTCAAGGTACATTTATCAAGCCCTGTGATGCATGGGCCTTTTGGGAGACACCATTTATATTTCAGGATCAATGTTCAGTAGGGTGTATAAAGTACTTGAGGCCTTTTTCTTTCCCCCATCTTTATGTCGATTTTGCATTCTTTATCTTACCCACACATTTGCAACTTTTGCCATTTGCAGGTTCTGGCCATCTTCATTTCGGGGATTCTCAAATCCTTAGGTCCAGACCATGGGCAAAACGACGATAGTGATGATGATGATGATTACACTCCCGTCAGGCTTCCCCTTCTGGTCAACCAGTCTCAGCCTGCATATGTTGGAGCTGTTGACACAGTCAACCCTCATGCAACTACCAAGAATGATTCTTGGATTGTTAAAGTTAACCAGGGTTGAAACTTTATGCATGTATCGGCTCTTTGTAAATTTGTGCTTAATTTATCGCCTGTGTTTTTGCAGGGCTGCAAATGTTGCTCGATATGCAACCAGTACTTGGTGAATTTTGCATGTATTCACATGTTATATGCTGCATAGCTCTAATTATGTTAAAGGTGCTATTTATATCATCAGGATTTGGAAGATTGTTGCAGGTGAAAGGTAGAAAGAAGGGATTGTATTGCTTGGATATTTCATGAAGTGAAGAAGACACTGGATTGAGATGAACATGTGGGATGTGCGTGATGCCGACTCATGCAATCAAAGTTTTCTCATATTGTGTGCAAGCTCTGTCCCCACTTCCTTTCATTTCCCCTCATGCTGCATTTTACCTCTTATTGCCTGCTTGTCTCTTTAAAAATGAACTCAAATTTCCTCACTTTGAAACTTGGGGAATTGAATGGTGCCAATCATCCAAAAAGAATTGAACGCTTGATAAAATCCCATAAGCTAAATTTCATTGCTTACAAGAAACTTAAGTTTTCCTATGCCGCTTCTTCCTTCTCTCACCTTTTTCCTTACGGATAAAATTGTCTTCTAGATTTAGCAATGGAATTATCCATGAGATAATGCAGATTCTCCATTATAAACATTTACAAGAAAGGAACTATGACCTAACCTATGGGTTATGGGTGGAATGGCTCTCTACTCCATTCTGCTCCCCCTCTTGCCCTCTCCTCTAAACCCTAGTGCCCGCCACAAACCACTTCCTTCCTTCCCCATTGCCCCTCCCCTCCATTCTTGGTGAAACCCCCATCCTTGTGGTTGGAAGGCTTTTTAGCACTATTGAGGGGAGCAAGGGCAGTCGCCTTGTTCTAAACTTGGGCTTTAGCCCTTATGTGGGTGAGGGTTTTACCTGAGGAGGGCATTAGAGCCTAAGATGGCATTGGTCCTGTCACTCAATACCCCTTTGTTTGGCCCTCTTGAACCTGCCATGCAACCACCTTTAACCAGCCATGGAGAAGATTCTTCAAAGGATAAGGCATTTTTATTCTGTGGTGGCTGGTAAGGGTCTAGCAGACTCTTCCCCCTTGGTGGAGCTTTCGCTCCCTGTTAGACAACCTTTGATGCTTAATGGTCTTTTAAGCTCAACTTTTTCCTCTTTCTAAGGAAGTTTCTAATCTTTTGATCGTGTTTTCTTCGATTGTTATTGTTGAGAGCGTGGGGCTTGAAACCCCTTTTTAAGGTTTTAAGTGATTTTCTATCTAAAATGGTTAATGTTTCATCGGATTTTTAGATCATGCCTCTTAACTCTAGGCATTGGGTGATCAATTATGCTTTCTATGTGGATTTTTGTGGAGCTTTCTTGCTCAAATCCATCGTCGTCAATAATGTTCGCGTCCAATTTGTGTGATGGTTCCCCTCGTTTTGTACGAATGCTCCTATTACTGAAGCTTCGTTGTGGGTGGGCTTACCAGGTTTGAATCTCCACCTTTTACACCCTAATGCCCTTTTGTTGATTGCTCGGTAGGTGGGGCACCCAATCTGTGTCGATCCTAAAATGATGCAAGGGTTTAGACCTAGTTTCCCACATGTTTGTGTTAAGACTAATCTCACTAATCGAAAAGAGTGTGCCTACATCTTGAACGATGCTAATTGTATCAAGCAAAAGGTTATTTACGGAAGGATCCTTCCTTGTTGTGCCAAATGTTTAAAATCAATCATGTTGCTTCTTTTTTGTTCTTCAAATCTTCTTGCTGTAGGTGAAGGTGCTCCCTCTCAGGATCCTTCCCCAATCGCTCATGAGGAATGTTCCACCCAGCTAGGGAGGAGGCCAACAACCCTGTTCTGGTAACTTTGGCTAAGCCCTTGTCCTCTCATCTTGATGACCACCATGAAGTTCCTCTAGAGGACCATACCTAAGGGAGGGATAATAGTAATACTTCGGTCTATGATAATTCCTCCTCTCCTTTCTTGGGGAGCTGTTCTTTTTCTCTTTCTAGTCCTCCGGATGGAAAGAAGAGTAGGCGTGCTTGTCCTCCTCGAGTGAATGTGAGGAAATCTTCTACTAACAAAGGGAAGAAGATCCAGGTGGACTACACACGCAGACCTTCTAAACAACCACCCCCCACCCACAGGTAAACCTCTCTGATCCTCTCGTACTCCCTACCTGAGGGATCTAATTTGCAACCCTCTCGTACTCCTGTTCTTCATGATTCCGATTCTGATTTTAGAAAAAAAGTGAACTCTAATCTTGGTTTTACCTATGATGTGAATGGTTTTCATATGGTGAACTCAAATCTAGACTCTCAAATTGTTCATCATTTTTGTGTTGATCCATAGCATGCAAATTTTTTTTTTTTTTTTTTTAATTAACTTTCTACCAAAAAAAAAAAATGTTGTCACCTTTTCAAAACAGCAAAAAATGGAAATGGATTTTTCTAAAGATGATTTCTTGTGAGCTAACACCGCTCTCCTTTCTTAGGATTCGACAGCTCTTCAACTTGCACGTTTTTGAGGTTATTTATACTAACAAAATTAGACAATTTCAATCTTAGGCTTCCTCCTCTCCCCATTAAAGATTCTAAGAATGGTTTTTCTAATCCTTTCCCAAACTCCAAAGATAACCCTTCTACTAATCTCAGAAAAGGAATTTTTATTTAGGGTATTTATCTTTCCATTCAAAGCTCTCTCCTCCCCCTCCCCTCCCACCCTTCGGACCTTGACCCTCCTTACGTTATGGAGTTTTATTAAGGGGAGGAGGATCTTAGGACGAGCAACAATGCATTAGATGAGGGCATTAGGTACGAAGAGGGCTCTCTTGATTTGTTAGATGCTTCCGTTGTCCGTAAAATCCAATCTCTTGATGATCCGACATGTGTTGCACATGTGGGGGTCATCATTTCATGAGGAGTTCGAGCAGGAAGAACAGAAGTCGATCCAAATCTCTCTCTCTTTCCATTGGTGTAGCCGTTTTTGGAATTGTAAGGGTATTTTTAATTCCCCTATGTTGAATCATCTTAAAGTTACGATTTCCGACTTTCATTATGATTTGATTTCCCTTTGGAACCCTTTGTTGACCCCAATTAAGCTTTGGTGATCATGGATGCCATTTCTTTTGAGCATTAGCTTAGTGACAAGATTTGCCTTCAGATCTTGTGTTTCT
The DNA here is from genome assembly GCA_037157565.1 of Thalassia testudinum. NCBI lineage: Eukaryota > Viridiplantae > Streptophyta > Magnoliopsida > Alismatales > Hydrocharitaceae > Thalassia > Thalassia testudinum. The sequence goes on along the minus strand of JAZHRO010000002.1, from coordinate 16,553,166 downwards.
GGCACGATTCAATTTTTGTCTCCTTTCTTAATGTGTCTCCTCAATCCCTCACTATTAATTGTGTTTTGAATAATAAACATATTGTCATCTCTAGAATTTATGCTTCATATGATTTTGATCGTCTTTAGGAACTCTAGTTCCACTTAACTACATTTTCTTCCACTATCTCTCACCCCTAGATGATAGGTGGTGAATTTAATTGGATTCTTCTCCCCCTCCGAAAATTTTGGGGGTGTCCAGTTTAGAGAGGCACATGCCTCTAACTTTCATGACTTTATTGATTAGCTTTCTCTTATTAATCTTCCCATGGGGGGAAACCAAATGCCACGGTGCAATGGTTGTTTAGGTGGGAGTAGAATCTATTAGAAGCTTGATCGTTCAAGTGGCAAAAATTTTTAACTAAGCAACCCAACAAATAATATCAGCGTTGGTGGCCTTTATTGGACTCATGACCACTGTCACGTGGACTGGCTTCATGGTTACTATGCCACATGGCAGTTCAAGTGGCCTTTTACTTCTTCACACTTTCTCTCAAGTTGAAGTCGAAGTAGGTCGATGACTTGCTAGACTTGTTCATTGATGGTGTAGTTAGATGCTTTACCATCTTCTTTTGATGCAACTGTGAATCCTCTTGCCACCTCCATAGTTGTTTTGGCAACCTCTGAAATTGTGGCACAAGAGAGAAATCTCCTTCTGTGTGAACTCTCCTCCCTTGCTTTTTTTGATCCACATGCGTGAAGATAGAGCCTGAATCGATGGCTCTGATACCATGTGAAAAATCGGGCAACGTGGTGGAGGCTCCTTGGGCGTGGTGATTCCACGCGTGGAATTGAGAAAAGGAGAGAGAGACTCGGTGAGAGAAAGGGAGAGAGTTGGAGAGTTGTTGATGATAGAACTTTTATTATAGCAAAATCAAATGATAATTGGTAGAGTCATCTCTTTTTATAGAGAGTTAATCCTACTTCAAGATAAAGAAAATAGAAAATCATGATCCAAATTTACTAAAAGTAGTAGCCATTAATTATCTCAACAAATCTTTAATTATTCTACTAAAGAAAGGTCACAGGTTGTCAAAACTTCTTAATTAAGCAACCCAACAAAAAATATCAAGGCTGGTGGCCTTTATTGGACTCGTAACCATTGCCACGTGGACTATCCCGTGGCTACTGTGCCATATGGCAGTCCACGTGGCCTTTTACTTCACATATTCTCATCGAGGGCTTTCACCTAGATCAAATAACAATCAAATGTGATCTCAATATTGTCTATTTTCAAAACTTTGAACGACGATTTGATGGTGCAACACCACGCTTGCAAATTGGAGCAAGGTGAAAAGGCTAGACATGAAAGTAAGTACTTGATCAAAGTGTCGACGAAGAAGCACAAATTGTTTGAATTGTCTATGTATCATGAAAAGAAAGTAGTCTTTTGTCTAAGAGATGAATTCTCTATGCTTCCCACTAGTCTTGGTACATTGATTAAGACTTGGTATCTAGAATTAGGAAGGCTCAATTGCATGTGAGATCATGTTGAATCTTCAAGAAAAGAAAAATACTAGTCTTGGCACATGTACTTTGGGTCGAGCTTGGGCTTGGGCCAAATTCTTATAAATTAAAAGGGCCTGTGCTCGGTCCATGAGCCCACATACTTAAATGGGTTGGGCCTTGCTTGGCCCTAAAGGGGCTAGCCCTGTGCTTAACCTGACATGGTAATACTTTAAAAAGAGTAGGGCTCCCATCAATCCTCTGCTTCTCTTCCAATTGGTCATAAATGATGATTTTCATATTGAATCTGAACTACTCATTATTCCACTATTGAGAGTTTGATCTAGCATTAGACTAGAATACAGATCGATGCTCAAGAATGAGAAGTGGACCACCTATTGATGAGTCTCCCCCTTTCAAAAGCCTAAGCCAGGGACTCTCAATTAGCCTCTAGTCCTTTACGAGGATCCTTTTCTACTGCCCTTTACTAATGCCAATTTAGTAACTTCATGAAGGGTATTCCTAAGCATACATACTTATGTGGGTGTATGTAATAGATATATTAAACTTGGTAGCTCAAGCTATGAACATTTGTTTTCTAATCACACCTTTCTATGCAGACCCTACTACTCGAGATCAACTATCTATGAAGGATAATGATAGGCTATTTTGGGTCCTACTAACACATATGTTCGACCATAAGCAACCTAATAATAAGGCTCCTCTTCAAACCTCTTTTTCTTAAATCTAGCCCAAGCTTGCCTATTCAATATCCCTCAAAGTCAAGGAGCTCAAAAGACAATCAAAACAAGTCATGCCAAGCATGATGATCTTGCAAATTATAGTCTCCTAGCTAGATTTAACAGCATGTGTCAATCTAAATCATCTTTCTAGAAGAAAGCTTGTTAGGGCCAACAACTCTTTCCACCTTCTTAGAAATCTCCAAGGATGACAACCCTTATTTTGGCACTCAATCAAATCTTGTCTAGCATACTAAATAGTTCAGCACTTATAACTACACCAAACTCATCTTGAACCATGTTTACCAGAGTGTTAAATTTAGGCCATGGCTCAACTAAGTGATTGAAGATTCCACTCTATCTTTTGTTCATCTTATTTTGGTGCCTAAGAGTTGCATCAATCATAATTAGATTGGACGATCTTGGTGGTATGAAGCCATTTTGTTTAAATCATCTCTAAAGGAACCCATCATATGTGATCTCTACCAAACTAGCCTACCATATGTAGTCTCTAACTAGCTATTTGCATAACTCTATTCAATTGTGCACATTTGCTAGTTAAGCAATGACACTATTTTCTCATTTCTATAAATTGTGGATCCTACATCATAAGACCCATGCTAGATAGCCAAATGTATCACATTGTTACGACCTGAACTCGGTGAAAGCATTAGAGGGGGGGTGATTAGTGCTAGCCATGTTCAAACAATCCACACATATAACAACCATTTCAACAAGCATTTATAATGGAAACCCGAATTTGGGTAAAAAACCACTACCTAGATCTCCCAATTTAGGATTTTGCCTCGAGTTGAACTCGGAAAACTAACCGGTATGTATGGAGTACCAAACCCTTTTAGAAGCCCTCTTGATTTCCCAATCTAGAGTAAGCCCCTCTTGCTCAAGAGGAGAGGAACTGTAACGACCCGGTTCCCGAGTCCCTACGAGACACGAGAACCGGACTGACTCGACTAATCCCAAGACCTAGTCGTCCAACGAGGAAGTAACCAAAAGACAGTAAAATAAACCACATTCAGCATGAATATAACTAACAGTAAGAAAGTACAGCAGTAAGGAAGGAAACTACTACAGTAGGTACCACCACAACAGTAAAACAACATTTATCATATAACAAGAACTGCAGGTAAAGAAGGTACAGCGGAAACAAAACTACTCACTAGAACAGAAACAAAAGGGGTACAAAAGGCTGTGGTAACTCTACCGGACCCTACTCGGCCCAGCGTCCTCTGCAGCCGTCGACCCTGGCTGCTCAACACCTGGTCCTGAAAAAGGTAACGAGTGTAACACGTCAGCAAAACGCTGAGTAGAGTGGCAAACTAACTAAAGGCAACAGTAGAGTGTACAGTAGCTGTTATGTTCTATTACTTCCTTTATTCACATCTTTCAATTTTTCTCACTATTTCATTTATTTCTCAGATCCTTTACTTGATCTCGAATGTCCTCGTGGGAACGATCTTGATTGCAGTCTTTTCCAAAAGTAGAAGTAGCACGTGGTGCTCTCCTGGCCGGGAGAGTCCCCCGTGGTGATCCTACCCTCAGTCAACCACCCCAAGGTCACTGACAGACGTAATGGTGACTACGGTACGCGCGATAAACGCACAGGTAGCTAGCCCGCACTGGCACGCGGTCAGTCGTTTCCGTTAACGGGTGCGCCCAAAGCACAGCACGGAACCAGGGCAGAGCCCTCTCAGTAACAGGGGTCCAACCCCTCCACAGTAACCAAACCAGGGCCTTGCCCCTCCACAGTCCGCGCACCCTCGCCTGACTACCCTGGTTTGCCCTAGTGGGCCTAACAAGTCGGTGAAGGAGGCTAGCAGAACCCCGGGGCCCGTGGGGTAGCTAGTACTCTCCTAACACTACTAGCTCTCCTCGGTACTACGTACACGAGGGCCAACAAGTCGGCTGGCCCCACTCTCCCGGGTCCCTGGGGCGGCTGGCCCCACTCTGCACTAAACAGGTACAGGTACTTCCCTTGGTACTGCGTACCCAAGAGACAGTACAAACTACATCTCAGTTTCCATTCCTTTTTCTTTCCAGGAGTTCCACTCCTAATTCCCCGTAGGGTTCCAGCTATTTATCTCAGAACATCATATGTTTCACTTTCCAGACTCACGTTCTCAAAAATCCATGATCTCAATCATGTTTCTTTATTCATAACAGACAGCTATTAATTCAAATTACAGGCAGCTTTATATTCCTTTCCATTTTTTTTTTTCCAAGACTGCAGTATTATACATTCCACTAGTTCTTCCATCCTAGGGTTCGTGTCACATCCTAGGATCTAGCATACAACTAGTTTTCCAGCCTTAGGATTCATGCATCACCTAGGAGCTATCATTCCATACATTTCTCATTCCTAGGATTCATGCAATGTCCTAGGTTCTAGTTATGGTTCCATACTTTAACAAATTTTTATTAATACTTAAAACCACCCTACCAGGTACAACGGGAGTAATGGGGGCGTGATCGGGAATCCCGCGCGCCTCCGCGACTCTCAAGACTGCAACCGAACGAGGTCCTATCATAAGGATCAAACACAAGGAGTGTCTCAAAACAGTGTATAGCTACTGTAGACGAGTAGAGGAATTAATTCTGAAAAGAACGCAACTCGAATCGCGGAAAACGGAGCCCGAACGGGCCCTAAACGGGTCGAAAAAGACGATACTGTGCAAAATCAGACGTCTGGAACTCCTTCCAGATGTCTTAAAAAGTGGATCAGAGAATTACCTGTTCAGCGTGGTTTCCCAGACGTCCAGAAGTCTGCGGGGACGTCTGCCCTAGATCCCAGACGTCCGATGGTCCCTCAGGACGTCTGGACGTCACTCCCGCCGTCTGGTACAACTTCCAGACGTCTGATTCGCAAAGGATGGCGAATCAGCGAACCTGCGCACAGCCAACCCCCCTCCCTCAGTACGGTCAGTCGAGAAGAAGGAAGAAGAAGGCGGAACTCACCTTTCAGACGTCTGTATGATCTTACAGACGTCGACCTTGTCGCCTGGCTATCAATCCAGATGTCTGATTCTGGAAATTTTTCCAGAATCAGGACCCTGCTCAGCCACCGCTCGCGACGCCGCCCGCGTCGCACCTCGCGCTCCTGCTGCTCAGACCGCAGCAGGTCCCTCTCCGCGTCGCTCCGCGCCCCCTGCGCCCTCCGTCGGCCGGCCAAGCCGCTCCCGCGAGCTCGCCCTCACGGCAGAGCTCCGCCCTCGCACGCCGCACCTCCGTGCTCACTGCGGCCGCCGCTGCCGCCCTCGCGTCCGCTCGCTCTCGCGCACAGGAAGGAGAAGAAGAAGGAGACGGTGGAGACGGGAGGGGAGGCGCGCCCCTTTTAACGCCGCGTGGAGAGGAGAGAGGAGGTGGCAGGCCGCCTGCAGCCGCAGAGAGAAAAAGGGGGAATATGCGGTCTGCGCGCTCAGGCGCGCAGGCGACTCGCGTGTGTCGAAAATAACGGATTTCCAGACGTCTTGAAACTATCCCAGACGTCTTATCAGACGTCTGGTTGTTATCCCAGACGTCTTGTCCGACGTCTGAGCCACCTCCCAGACGTCTTAAAAGACGTCTGGGGCACACATTCGTTACAGGAACCCACAACCCGGGCTCTCGGATTACAAGAGGTGAAGAAATAAAATTGAAATGAAACACAGCTTTGCTCCTATGGATAGCCCCAATTAGATATGCAATTAATTATATGAACTAACTATTTATGAGGCTAAAAGAACTCCCTTAGTGAGTATGAAGTTGACACAGCTGGGAGTTGAAGTGGCTGAGATCCAAGAAAGGTGACTTTCAAGAATAAGAGCTCAAAACACCTTCAATGAGCACCAAGTGAAGTTTTTGCTGAATGTAGGCTTGGAAGAGCTCTTAGGTGAATTTTTGGATGTTCTCTAACCTTCTAAGAGTAGGAACCTACTTAATATATATAGATGGAGATTAGGACTGTTTTGTATATGCAAAAGATCTCTATTCAATGACTCAAAAGTTTCCCCATTTAATTTTCCAACGGCTAATTTAATTTGACAAAGAGTACTTTAATTAATGTTAGTTAAAAGTTTCCTAACGTTAGTTTCACTATCTAACGTTAGGTACTTAGTTAGGTACAGAGTTCGCTATCTCTTGGAACTACTTTGGACGGCCTAAAGTGCACCAACTAACATTAGGTATGATCTATTTAACGTTAGGTAGACTACTGATGTGAACACCATCATGAGTTATAACTAGTTCAATTTGGTCAAAAAAGGTTGACAAATGTTCCTACATATCCATTAGAAGGTCCTAAGGGCACAATATCCTATTTTGAAAAGAAGAGAAGAATACAAGATTATTTCTGCAAAATTGACAACATTTCACAAATACAGAATAACCATGGGGCATTTTTAGGGATTTATTAAAGGTCATATGGTCATTAATGTTTAATAAGTGGGTCCATGCAGAATAAAATGGGTTTTCACGCATTTCAAGAATTAATGGACATCTAAAACCCTAAAAGCAGACTCGCTTAATTAAATAAGGTTTTGGTCAGGATAAAATTCACTTAAACCCTCTAAAATTCATAGAAGGATATTTTATAGGGCTTGGTATCTTTGATTTGACCATCAGAAGCTATTTTAGCCTGAAACAGAGTCATTGACAGAAAGTTACCTTAATTTGGGCTTCTACGTAACTTTCCTAATCAAACTTGGTTAAAACCTAAATCCGACTTCACCATTAGATTCCTTGGATCTAAATTAGGTTTATACCAAAATTTGGACCCAATCTGAGATTAGTTCGACCTAGTTTACATTTTTGTCCAAGTCTGACTCTTGTCCTCTCAAATAGCTCTTCAGCTTTTGAAATCTTTACAAAATGCCCCTAACTTTTTCACTTCTTTGCAAAGAAGTCCTTGCCGCCAATGGAGGTCAACCGACCTCCAGGCGAGCTTTGACCGAGCAGAATCCTACTCAAACTTCAATCAAATCCCACCAAATTTGGTAGGATTGATGTTCACACCTAGGGAAATCTATTTTAATCAATTTCGACTCCTAACTCCCTTTGATTCGTGTGTTCGAACCCACAAAATCAGTGGGGTTCTTCTTGAATCCCAAGCAAGATATGAAGCTTGTTTTCTATTCTCCAAGCTCTCCTGAGCCCTATAAAAGACCCACTCATGACATTCCTTACCTCCTTAGAGAGATTTTGAGCCAAAAAACATCTCTTCTTCCTCAACCACTGGCGTGCTCCCGTGCGTGTGTGTTAAGAAGTGTTGTTATAGTCGCACTTGCAATGTCGATTTTAAAGTAAGGAAATAGAGGTGAGTTTGAGTGTCGGTCTCAGGGAGGTGTGAAAATCGGATTTTTCTTATCACTTGTTGTCACAGAAATTGCGGAGTTTTGCTTGCGAAAGGTGCGGTTGAAAAGCGAGAGAGAGATAGAGAGAGAGAGATTAGGGTTAGAGTCGTCTTTTTGCTTGATCATGCAACTTAAACAGGAAATAAAGTAAACACTGAACGGAAAGTAACTTCATTAATCATGCAGCTTTAGTTCATAGCTTATAACATTAGATACATGCTTAAACAAAAGTAAGGGAAAGCTTAAAAGAGAGGAAGAGAGAGAGAGAGGGGGGGAGAGCGGCGAGGCAGCCACGGCGGTGGAGAAGGCTCCGTCGGCGACTTGTCGTCTCCGACGATTACAAGAGGGCCTAAAGCTAGCTAAGAGAGGGGTAGAGTAGTTGCAAGGGAAGTGAATGCCTTGAATGAGTTGTTGGAGGGGGTTTAAATACGGAGAAGGGCTTTCTAAAAGAAGGGGCTTTAGTGACGTCTGGGACGTCGCTAAAACCCTTCCAAAAGCGTCGGTGAAGCCCTCCAGCCCGCCGATCACACGCCCATGCCATTCTGCTTCGCGCCTGATCCGTGGCCGCTGTGTGAGAGCCGTCCGATCTGAGATCCTCCCTTGGGCGCGCTTGGATCGTGATGAGAACCTCATCATGAACCTTAACTAGCACAATCTAACCCAGATATGTGAGAAAAAGCTCTTACATGACCTAAAGAAAGGCTTAACTCAAAGAATTCTGAGTTTAAGAATAAAACAAATCATAAGGGGTAAAACTGCAATCTCACCAATGCAGTTTGCAAACAGGGTAATTGAGGGTCCAAACATAGGTCAAATAAGCTTAACAAGAAGGTAAGTGGGATGATATGATCTAAAAAGGGTTATATCAACTTCTAGGAATTCAATGACATTCTGTAACCCTAAAACAAATCTACTTCAATTCACGAGATTCGAGGCAGGATAAAAATCAACTGAACCCTCTAAAATTCATAGAAAAATATTCTCTAGGGTTTAGAACATTTAATTTGACCTTAGAAACCTATTTTGACCTAAAAAGAGAACCATGCCCAATTAATAACTTAATTTAGGTTTTTGCTCAAATTGGCTGATCAAACATGGTCCAACCTAGAATTAAAATTCACCATTAAAATCCTTAGGTTCAAATTAGTTTTGTATAAAAACTTGAGCCTAAGAAGAGACCTCCTTGACCGACTTTACAATTTGGTCCTCTTTATTTACTTTTTGACCCTTATCTTTTGAAACCCTTGCATTTAGGTCCTCAACTTTTCATCATTCTTTGCAGAACGGTCCTCCCTGCAACTTCTGCGCAGCGCCATACTCCGGCGACCTTGTGCGGAGCATGGCGCCGCATAGGGCAGGGCTGCCGTCCTCTAGAACAGAAGCGGGGTTCCCTGCGACGTCCTCTGTCGCAGGGACCCGCCCACGACCTCTACCGACCACCATGCCTTCCGTGCAAACGTGTGGAAGGCATGGGTATCCCTTCCGGCCTTACTCCGGTGAGGCTGGCACGACGCCAGCTCGCCCCTCTCTTTGCGCCAAGCCCTTTATAAGGAGCGGCAGACCTTGCCGACTCCTTCAAGCTTCCTTTGACGGAGAACTACCCCCCTCTTCATCCCTTTCTCCTCCGTCAGAGGACCCGAAGCTTCCGGCGAACTCGTCCTCTTCCTCCTTGTCGCTCTGTTGCCCTACCTGCAGCAAGGTTTGCCCTGCTTCGTCGTCCGCGCCAGGCTGTACCCGCTGGCACCCTCTGCCTACTTCCTCGTCGCCGAAACCCTCCTCCAGGGCGTCTTCGTCTCTAGCTCCGGCAGATACGAGCCGGCTGCTCTGCCCTCCCCCTTTGTCGAGTAATTAGGTAGATAGCTTCCTCTCTCCTTCCCTTGTATTTTCCCCCTTTTAAACTGCCCTTTTGACCACCCAACCGCCACTGTTCAGACCACCTTCTCCACCTCCGATCACACCCTCCGGCGAGACCATCTCAAGACCACAGACACTCTCACACCTCGCCGACCAGCCCAGAAGCTCCCTCACACTCCACTCCACCGATCCCCCCTCTCCATTCACTGCCAAGCGCCACCCGACCACCCCCCGAACAAACCCACCTTTCCGGCCACAGTCTGACCTAGGTCAGCCTCTCCACGCACTCCTGCACCCCGCCAACCACCGCACAAGCTTCGCCTCACTCCGGCAAAGCTTCCTACGTATTCTGACTGGGCCGAGAGGCCGTAGCTGTGATTTCAGGTACGCGCCCCTCGCCGCCATTGTTGACGAGCTGCAGCAGCTTCACCTGCAGCTGCAGGCACCCTCCATCCCAGGTGCGCGTCCCAGGTCGCACAGGCAGGAGTCGCGAAGACACCCAGGCCCGCAGTTGGGGCGAAGGCCTCACGGACTGCCTCAATTAGCGGCTGATCGCTCGCCTGCGGATGCCAATTTGGGAGGTGGGACTTTAGTCCCACCTCGGAAGTCCGTGTTCAAGCGCCCGCACTTAAATTGAAAAAGTGACTAAGGCTTATTGCCTTCGAACACAGGGGTCAGGTCCCTCTCCTGCACGCAGCGCGCCACGCGCTCGCTCGCCCTTGCCCGCGCTCACGCCTCGCGGGTCTGTGCTGGATCCGATTGCCCAAACTACGCACTCCTCGCCCACCACCGCACGCCGGTGGGCCTGGTCCCAGGCACGATACCTGCACCCGATTACCCGGCTCTGGGAGGGTAGTCCTAAGAGAGAAATCTGACAAAGAGAGAGATGCGGGGAAGGGTAGGGGTAGGTTTTGCTCTGACCCTTGTGTGAGTGTGCAGGAAGAAAAGAAGAAGAAGAGAAGCAGCCGAAGCCTTAGCCGCTCAGGGCAGCTGAAGAAGAAGAAGACAGGAAGGAAAAGAAGGAAGGAGAGAAACAGAAGAAGAAGAAAAGAAGGAAGGCACTGTAGCAAAGCCACAGATAAGTCGTCTGAGCACAGCATCAGACGTCGAAATCACCACAGCTGCAGAAGGTAGAGAGGAAAAGAAGAAGAAAGAAGAAGAAGATCACCACAGCTGCCGGCTAAAGAAAGGAAGGAAGGAAAAGAAGAAAGAAGAAGGCAAAAAGAAAAGAAGAAAAAAAAGGAAGAAGACATTGCCGCCAGAAAGAAAGAAAAGCAAAGAAGAAGAAGAAAAGAAAAAGAAGGAAGGCACAGCCGCAAGCAAGGAAGGAAAAGAAGAAAGAAAAAGTAGAGGAAGATCACCACTGTCGCAGAGAAGAAAAAGAAAAGAGAAGAAGCAAGCAAAACAGGCAAGAAGAAAAGAAGACTCTGCAGAAGAAAGAAAGAAAGAAAAGAAGAGAGAAGAAGAAGAAGCCAAGAGAACTCTATCCCCTTCTCTCTCTCTCTCTTATTTTTGTAACATAATAGAGATCTTATCTAGTCTTCTAGAAAAATAGTTACTCCCTGAGTTCGACATCGGGAAAACCTTGTTATTCCGAGTAAAAAAAATCTTGTATTAAGCTGGTAACTGTTCTGTCATATACTACAACGAATATAAACAAAGACAGACGTCACACCACCAGATCACGCCTCGGGCGCGTGTGCGCGCGGCCATCGTCGCCCGGCGTGCGCATGCGCGTGGGCGCTCGCTGTCTGAGGGAGCGCCGCGTGGCGCGATCTCGGCCGCCCGCTGCTGATCGGGCGGCCCAATTTCACCGCGCGCTTCTTCGTCTTCAATTCCTCGCACCGCTCGGCTCGAACCCGCGTCGCCTGCGTGCGGGTGTGCGCGCTCATCGCTGCGCCACGCCTGCTACTTTGTCGCAGCGGGCGCGCGGTTCTCGGCCGTCCGATTGAAGATCGACGGCCGAGATTTGATCTCAGCTGAAGGAGGAAGCGGCGTGCGGTGAGCGGGGGGTGATGTGGCGCAACGAGGGTCGTTGATCATCAGATCAACGGTTAGAACTTCTTGGGCCCATTGTAGGAGCTCTGGATGTCGGATTTGGCCGATCTTGAGTCTATTGGACTCCATTTGTCATTCTGAATCCATCCGTGCAGTCCGATTGCTCATCTGAGGCCTGCTTTGACAAGTGCTTACGAAAATGGCCATTAATACAATTTTATAAGCAATCTTGGTATATGAAGCATGCAATGCTCCCATTCTACTTATGTTGTGCCTTTTATTCTTAAGATGGGCCCTATTTAACAGAATTATCACCCCCATATGCAGTGTTATCATACCCCCATGCTTACTCCTTGCTAGCCCCTAGCAAGGTTTATTCTAGCCTTTATTTTCTCTCAGAATTTAATAAGTAATTGCTTAGACACTTCGTCACTTGTCAATAGGAGGAAATATACCAAGATCTTAGTCTACAAAGACTAAGCAGCGCCCGTGTGTCTGCCAAAATACGGATCGCCTGAATCCTTGCTTTAATGTAAATAACTATACATATGCATATGTATATATATTTTTAGAATTTTTTCGGAATTCAGCGTGGGTTGGTAACTTTTTACGGCTACCCAACCCACCCAAAACTCGGTCAAAACCCTAAGTGCTAAGCATCTTGGTGTGCAGATCGTGATAGACTTATTCAACGGTAATTTAGACAGATTTCAGGTTTCTACGCCCCTAGGTGACCGGAAGACGAAATATATTTTCCTGAAGGTGTATTTGTTCGATTGATAGCTTTCTCCCTACGTTTGTTTTAATTGGGGTCAACACAAGGATTTTTCCAGTGTATATCTCCCCGGCTTGTACTACTTCTCTGCTTCTTCCTTAAGTGTTTTGGTTCTTTTTGTGCAGTTATTGAGCTGGGCTCTGGACAACCAACTAATGGGCTGTTACCCACGATCATTTGCCAGCCATATTCGTGCGGTGAAGTGTGGTTTATTTTCTTTTCTTCTCCATTTTTTTTTTTCCGTAGGTGGCTTCCCTGATTTCAAATGTACCTAGAGGCAATGAAGAAGAAATAGTCCCGTGGCTGGGCTCTGGACAACCTGCCAATGGGCTGTTACCCATGACAACTTGCCAGCCATACCACCGTAGAGAGTTCATTAGTTACCCAATTTCTATCAAAATCTCCGAGGAGTGAGTCTGTGCAAAAATGTGTGCAGATGCTTAGACTTAAAGTTTTTCTGAGTTAGAGGGTGAGTTGATAAGTCGTATACTTATCACCTTATTTAGTAGGTGGGTTAGAATAGTTTAAGGTTGCAAGGATTCAAAGCTAAATCCATATTTTAACGGACACTAGGGCTGATTAAGCCTAAAGGCCTGAAAAGTCTAAGTGTTTAAGTTCTTTTTGTATTATTTTTCACTATTGACAAATTTCTAATGCCTAAGTTCCTTCCTAAATTTATTTTTTATTTTATTTTATTCAGACTAATTAAATGAGCTCAGGATTGTGCAATTTACCACCCCCCCCATGCTTAAGTTGGACAATGTCCTCATTGGCAAATACATGGATGCATAGGGATTCAAAAAGATGGTACCCGAGTGACGTAAAATACCGAACCAGTCTGAATCCACTGGGTTGCCTCCCAGGAAGCGCTGAGTTTAACGCCTCCAGCTGGGCGGTGCTTCGTGTCATCCCTCAACGTGGGTGACACTCTCCTTTGGGGGAACCTGGGCCAGGAAGTGCTTCAATCTTTGACCATTAACTGTAAAAGTGTGCCCAGTGTTAGGATCAGCGATTTCAACCGCCCCATTAGAGTAAGGCTTAACCACCCAAAATGGTCCTGTCCATTTGGACCTGAGTTTCCTCGGGAAGAGTTTTAGGCGGGCATCAAACAGCCAGACTTGCTGGTTAGGCTCAAAGGTTTTTCTATGAATGAGTCAGTCGTGGACGGCTTTCATTTTCTCCTTATAAAGTCGACTATTTTCAAAAGTGTCCCGACGAATTTCTTCGAGCTCAGATAATTGGAGCGTCCTCTGTGCACCGGCTAACTGGGAATCCATGTTACATTGCTTGACAGCCCAGTAAGCCCGGTATTCTAATTCGACAGGAAGATGGCAGGCTTTGCCAAAGACCAGGCGATAAGGCGACATGCCTATCGGGGTCTTTAAAGCAGTCCTGTATGCCCACAGGGCATCATCTAGTCGTGTGGACCAGTCTTTCTTGTCAGGTCTCACAGTCTTCTGTAAAATGTTCTTGATTTGTCTATTTGAGACCTCGGTCTGCCCATTTGTTTGTGATGATACGGGGTAGCAATGCGGCGGTTCACCCTGTATTTTCTAAGTAGGGCACGGAATTTGGAATGGATAAAATGGCTTCCACCATCACTAATCATGGCCTTGGGTATTCCAAATCGGGAAAAGATGTTCTTCTTAACAAAGTCCATGATAGTCCTGTCATCGCATCGGCGGGTGGCGACGGCTTCAATCCATTTGGAAACATAGTCTACCAAGACTAGGATGTACTCGAAGCCGTTGGATGGTGGAAAGGGGCCCATAAAATCGATACCCCAGACGTCGAAGATTTCGATAATCAAAATGGGATGGAGGGGCATCATATCTTTCTTGGTCATGGTCCCCAGCGTTTGGCAGCATGAGCAAGTCCTGGAAACGTTGTGTGCATCCTTAAATAGGGACGGCCAGTAAAATCCAGACTGCAGAACCTTTGCAGCCGTTTTCTTTCCAGAGAAGTGGCCACCACAAGCCTGGTCATGACAGAAGGAAAGCACACTCTGGACTTCGTTCTCGGGGATACACCTCCTAATGATCTGGCCAGCACAGAGGCGAAACAGCATGGGATCATCCCAGAAATAGTGCTTGGCCTCAGCCAAGAACCTGTTCTGTTGTTGTCTGGACCAGCTGTGCAGGGTTTGTCCTACAACATGGTAGTTGACGTAGTCAGCATACCATGGCAATCTCTTGTCTTGCACAGCCAGAATGTGTTCATCAGGGAAGGCGTCAGATAGAGGTGGGGAAGGTCCAATGTGGTCTGGATGAAGTCTAGACAAGTGGTCAGCCACCACATTTTTCGACCTGGCCTTGTCACGGATTTCCAGGTCAAATTCCTGCAAAAGCAGGATCCATCTGACGAGCCTGATCTTTGCGTCCTTCTTGGCCAACAGGTGCCGGATGGCTGAATGGTCAGTGTAAACAGTCACGTGGGATCCCAACAAGTATGATCAGAACTTTTCAATTCCAAAGACTACAGCGAGCAACTCTTTCTCTGTGATCGTATAATTTCGTTGGGCCTCGTCCAACGTTTTGCTCACGTAGTAGATCACCACGGGCTTCTTGTCTTGCCTTTGTCCCAGGACAGCTCCTATGGCAAAATCTGATGCATCACACATAATCTCAAAGTCTTGGGACCAGTCTGGGGGTTGAAGTACAGGTGCTGCGGAGATTAAGTCCCGGAGGGTGTGATAAGCCTGGATGCAATCAGAAGACATGTGGAATATGGCGTCGTTGGCTAGAAGGTCGGTCAAGGGTTTGGAAAGCTTGGAAAAGTCTTTAATGAACCTTCGATAAAAGCCAACATGTCCTAGGAATGAGCGAATCTGTCGGACCGAGCTAGGTGGAGGAAGTTTGGAAATCACATCAACCTTAGCCCGACCTACCTCGATGCCTCTATGCAATACGATGTTACCGAGGACAATTCCTTCTTGAACCATAAAATGGCTCTTTTCCCAACTTAACACTAGATTAACCTCGATACATCGTTTCAGGATTTTCTCCTTGTTGCTCAGACAATGGTCGAATGAATTCCCGAATACAGAGAAATTATCCACAAAGACCTCTAAGTATTCACCCACCATTTCTGAAAAAATGGCTAGCATGCAACGCTGGGAGGTCGCAGGTGCTTTGCATAACCCAAATGGCATTCGACGGAATGCAAACATGCCGTACGGGCAAGTGAATGTGGTTTTTTCTTGATCCTCCGGAGCAATTGCAACTTGGTTATATCCTGAATATCCATCCAGGAAGAAAAAATACTTTTGCCCTGCCAATCTTTCAAGGATTTGGTCAATGAATGGCAAGGGGAAATGATCCTTCTTAGTGGCTTCATTAAGCTTCCTATAATCAATACATACCTGCCATGCGGTGGTGGTGCGGGTGGGGATGGATTCTCCATGATCATTGGTGACAACGATGAGCCCTGCTTTCTTTGGAACCACTTGAGTGGGGCTCACCCAAGGGCTATCGGAGATAGGATAGATGATGTCGGCGTCAAGCCATTTGATAATTTCTTTCTTAACGACCACCCGCATGTTTGGGTTTAAACGTCTCTGCATCTGGCGGGAGGGTCATGCCTCGTCTTCCAGGAAAATTTTATGGGTGCAATAGGTGGGGCTAATTCCTCTTAAGTCAGAAATGGTCCAACCAATGGCGGCCTGATGTTCTGAAAGGGTCGCGGTCAACCTGAGTTCCTGATCCTTGGTTAGATGAGAATTAATAATCATCGGGAAAGTCTGGTCAGGTCCCAGGAAGACATACTTGAGATTCTCGGGCAATGGCTTAAGTTCAAGTGCGGTTGGGACCACAGTTGATGGAAAGGGAAAGGGCGGGAGTTGATCAACATCGATCTCCTCAAATGGTGTTATGTGATGGTACTCAGCCTTACAGAGGTCCACGAGTAGTGATGGTGATGGGTCAGAACAGTCATTACGGGTTTGGTGGTCTGATACAGAACTAAGGGTGAGGCATTCCTCGATCAGAGTTTCCACGATATCATATTCCTCAGCGCAATCGCAATCAAAAGACTTTGTCGCCCGGAAGATATCCAATTGCATTTTCCTGTCTCCGAAGGCGATTTCCATACATCCCGTGTCATAATCAATGTTTACCTTAGTTGTAGCTAAGAAAGGTCAAATTGGTTGTACAGGGTTGTTGGAATCAGATTGATAGAAGCACCTAAGTCTAGGAGTGCTCTATCAAATGTCATGTCCCCGATATTGTAGCAAATCAGGGGTGCTCCTGGGTCAGTTTGCTTGAGCGGAAGGTTGCTTGATATTACGAAACTTACTTGCTCGGAGAGCACAACCTTCTTAGGTGCTTGAGGTGTTGGCTTACGCTTGGGTGTACAGGCATCCTTTAAAAACTTGGCGTAAGTCAGGATGTGCTTGACAGCTTCAAGGAGCGGAATATTAATCTGCACTTGCTTAAAGATCTCCAAAAGCTCCTCAGTTTCCACAACATTCTTCTTTTTCTTGATTATTTCCAAGGCCTCAGGGTAGGGTGTCTGAATGTGGATCGGTTCTATTTCTGGGTCCTTGGTTGGTGCCTCTTCTGAGTCAAGTATTTCAGCGGGTGAAGTCTCGGGGAGAGTCGACCATTTGGGATCCTGGGTTTTTGTGCTGCTTCTCAAGGTCACCGCATTCGCAGAGGCATTGGGGCCATGGGTTGATCCTTGCGAAGACGAGGACAAAGAAGCACTAAACCCAGGGGGTTTTTGTGGGGCTGGCTGGACCATGTGGGCCTGCCCGGGGTTGCCTTGGAACCCTTGCGAATTAGGGCCTCTGTCAATTATGTTTCGCGGGTTCGGTTGTGGCTGGGAAGGTAGGGATCCTTGTTGTTTACAGTCCAAGAGTTGGCTTAACTGTCCCTTCACCAAGGCCATTTCCTCCTGATGTTTCTGGTTCATGTCAGCCATCATCTTTATTAGGGTGTTCATTTGGTTTTGTGGGGGAGGAGCCGCCCTATTCTGATTATATTGGGATCTAACAGGTGGTCCTTGCTGATAGGGGGCAAGTGTGGCTGCTGGTTTGGCCTGGGCTGGTTTTGGAATTGCGGTGGTTTCTGGTTTGTCCAACCAAAGTTGGGGTGGTTACGCCAGCCAATGTTGTAAGTGTTGGAGAAAGGGTCAGATTTCGCATAACCTTGGACAGCTTGTACATCTTCAAGGATAGCCGATGTGGATGAAGAGGGAAGCCGATGTGGATGAAGAGGGAAGAGAGTAATCAAGGGTTGAGGGAGCAAAGGTCCCTCCCTGGAACATGGTCAGGGGTTGTTCCAGGTTCAGTTGGGTTAAGTGCTGGACCAGGTCAACGTTATGTGCTCCCTTTGCTAGGGAGAAAGTCTGTAAGGGGTTCCTGGTCTGGTTCAATAGATCATCAATCTTTTTGTCTGTCAATTCCACTCGATCTAGTTTCTTGGCAATGATGTCCATGTCAACCATTCCAGAATTTGCTTGTACCTCATAAATTCCACCACGGGGTTGACTGGATCTGTTGAACTAGGTCATGGAGGTGTTGTTGAGCGAATTCTCGCTCATAAACTCAAAGAGCTCAAACGCGCTCTCCTCGTCCTTGTTCAGGAAGTTCCCCCTACATGAGGCATCGACGAAGTTCCGTAGGTTGCTGTCCAGACCGTGGTAGAAAATCTGGGCCAATTGCCACCTTGGTACTTCGTGGTGTGGGCATTTCCTTAAGAGTTCATTGAATCTTTCCCACATCTCATGGAACTGTTCCCCACCCTAGAGTGTGAAGGTAGTAATAGCTCTTTTGAGGGCATTGGTCTTTCCTATGGGGAAGAATTTCTTTAAAAATGCATGCCTCAGTTCTTCCTAGGTGGTGATGGGTCTACCTAGGGTTCTAAGCCAATGAGAAGCCTTGTCTCTTAATGAGAAGGGAAACATCTTGATTAGAACAATGTCAAGGCTAATGTTCCTAGGTTTCATAGTTCGTGCTATACGGTCGAGATCCTCTAGGTGCTAGAAGGGGTCCTCATTTGAGCTTCCATGAAAGTGGCTCTGGATCAGACTTAAGACATTCGGTTTCAGCTCAAAATCATCTCCCCCTTCAGGGATCCTAAGGTGTGGCTCGACTCTAATAGCGGAGGGATTATAGAAATCTCGGAGGGGCCTCGACTGATCCTGAAATGGTGGTATATCGAGTGGTGGTTGCCCTTGTATGCTTTGGAAAGGTGGTGGTGGTTGTTCTTGTGGGTTCTATAACCGGTGAATGGCTTGCATGATGGTGTGGATTTGTTGTTGCTGAAGCCGGTGCTTTGCATTAATTTGTACTTGGATGATGGCCATTGTGTCTGGCGGGGGTTGATCATCAGCCTCATCTACCCTAGGTTCAGTCATGTTTCTAACAGGATCACGTCGCCCAGATTCCTGCCCCAAAACAAACAACTCGGGATGCAGTGAGCGTCTCCCGTGCATACACTAGAGAAGAATAGGAGGGGATGCGGAGAGTGATAGATGCGAGAAATATGTTCAATCAAGCAAACAAGCCTTGTCCTTATGGGGTATTCCTTAGGAGACCTAGAAATCTCACAAAGGGTGATTAAGTCTGTAAGCACTGGACTCCCCTTCCCAAGGCTAATCTGGCCAAGTTGATTACGAGGGGATTGCAGGGAAGGTTCTTCCTTTGGCTTGCGCCTCCGGTTCCATAGACCCCACAACCGCGGTCGTTTGACACTGTCCCGCAGCCTAGTCACCAGATTCTACCAAGGGAATAAAAGCCAAGTGCCCAGCAAACAAAACCTCACCTTTCGAGACTTAACTCAGCCCTGCCTAGGGCACGTCTACTCAGTTTTAAAAGGGCTAGGATGGTACTTGTGCTTGGGTTATGTGATGAGGCGTTGATTGGGGTGGTGCCTCTTAATTTTCCACTTTCAATGTGTGTGCTTTTATCAAAACATGGTTTTCAAGCAAGGATTAAGATGTGGTGTCTTTTAGTGTTTCATCCTTACTTTAGTGTCTTTTAGGGTTGACGTGTCTTAATGTTTTCAGACAAGTTTCAGTGGGCACGTCAAGTTCTGCACACAATTCGGTGAAAGTAGATTTCCTTTTATTCTGTAGAGGCTCTAAAATCCTAATGTACTCATCCTAATGATCATGCAGCTTTTATTAGATGAGTTGGTTTTAGGATTGAGTGGTGCGGCCCAAGTCAACTCACGGTGGCTTCTCAAACACCACTCAAAAAGAGAAAAGAGCACTCCAAGAATTTATTCAGAATGTTAGAGTGTACATTTTTTGTGGGGTGATGTGTTAAGGATGTGGGTCAAGCAATCATACACCACGCCAATTTTTTTCAATTTCTAAAATCTTTTTTAGTTTTTCACGCAAGCAAACAATCATGAGTGAAGAATTACTCACTATCGGTCCTTGTTGCACCTACTCCCTTGTTACCGTCGTGGGATGCGTCGCTTTGCCGTCCAAGTGCCAAATTCCTGCAACCATCAAGTAAAAAGGAAAACAGGGCATTAGACGATGTGAGAATGGATGTGGAATGGAAGTGACAAAACAAATCGTTGCCTCCCCAGCAAAGGCGCCAAAAGCTGGCGTTCTCCTGTGCGTGTGTGTTAAGAAGTGTCGTTATAGTCGCACGTGCAACGTCGGTTTTAAAGTAAGGAAATGGAGGTGAGTTCGAGTGTCGGTCTCAGGGAGGCATGAAAATCAGATTTTTCTTATCACTTGTCATGGAAATTGCGGAGTTTTGCTTGTGAAAGGTGCGGTTGAAAAGCAAGAGAGAGAGAGAGAGATTAGGGTTAGAGTCGTCTTTTTGCTTGATCATGCAACTTAAACAGGAAATAAAGTAAACACTAAACGGAAAGTAACTTCATTAATCATGCAGCTTTGGTTCACAGCTTACAACATTAGATACATGCTTAAACAAAAGTAAGGGAAAGCTTAAAAGAGAGGAAGAGAGAGAGGGGGGGAGAGCGGCGAGGCAGCCACGGCGGTGGAGAAGGCTTCGTCGGCGACTCGTCGTCTCCGACGATTACAAGAGGGCCTAAAGCTAGCTAAGAGAGGGGTAGAGTAGTTGCAAGGGAAGTGAATGCCTTGAATGAGTGGTTGGAGGGGGTTTAAAAAGGGAGAAGGGCTTTCTAAAAGAAGAAGGGGCTTTAGCGACGTCCGGGACGTCGCTAAAACCCTTCCAAAAGCATCAGTGAAGCCCTTCAGCCCGCCGGTCACACGCCTGCGCCGTTCTTTACGCCTAATCTGTGGCCGCTGCGTGAGAGCCATTTGATCGAAGATCGGACGGCTGGGATCCTCCCTTGGGCGCGCTTGGATCACGCCTCAGGCCCGTGTGCGCACGGGCGTTGTCACCCGGCGTGCGCGCGCGCGTGGGTGCTCGCTGTCTGAGGGTGCGCCGCGTGGTGCGATCTCGGCCGCTCGCTGCTGATCGGGTGACCCAATTTCACCGCGCGCTTCTTCGTCTTCAATTCCTCGCACCGCTCAGCTCGAACCCGCGTCACCTGCGTGCGGGCGTGCGCGCTCACCGCTACGCCACGCCTGCTACTTTGTCACGGCGATAGCGGCGGGTGCGCGGTTCTCGACCGTCCTATCGAAGATCGACAATCGAGATTTGATCTCAACTGAAGGAGGAAGCGGCACGCGGTGAGTGGGGGGTGACGTGGCGCAACGAGGGCTGTTGATCATCAGATCAATGGTCAGATGATCAACGGTCAGAACTTCTTGGGCCTGTAGTAGGAGCTCCGGATGTCGGATTTGGCCGATCTTGAGTCTGTTGGACTCCATTCGTCGTTCTGAATCCATCCGTGCGGTCTGATTGCTCATCTGAGGCCTACTTTGACAAGTGCTTACACAAATGGCCATTAATACAGTTTTATAAGCAATCTTGGTATATGATGCATGCAATGCTCCCATTCTACTTATGTTGTGCCTTTTATTTTTAAGATGGGTCCTATTTAACAGAATTATCACCCCCATATGCATTGTTATCAACCGCCGGCTCGTTCCACCTCACTCCGACGATTCCCTACCTGCAGCCTCTTTGCCGGCCACCACATATCATAGGCGGTCAGTTCCACCTCCCCCAGTCTTTCCGCACCTCGCAATATCGGCGAGGTGCCCTTTACTCGTCCGTCGTCGCTAATGTCTCTCACCGAAGCACCCTTTGTCTCCGACATCGGCCATACCACAATCGGTGCCATCTCCGCTCCCCTTTGTCTGTTAGCTAGCTTCATCAACTCCTTGCCTTCTACTGATCACAACCACATCGCTACACCGTCGCTTCGACCACTGTCGCGCTCGCGCCATCATCATCTTCCCCATGGCCGGCATACCTCCAGTGTGGTTGCACGTCCGCTTCACTCCACCAAATCACCTCTTGCCGGTCCCAAAAGCTTCGCCTCATCCATGTGAGCAAAACCCCTCAAGAAATTGAGGGGATTGCTTACCTTAATCGCCTACCGAACACTACCACCATCACATTCACAGTACGCCTTCGCCAGCCCTCTCCGACCCTTCTCACAGCTCGTCACTGCCACCATCGCCCTCGCCGTGCCACAGCGAAGCTCCTGAGCATCTCTGACGTGGCCATCGAGCCATTTTTCTCTTTGCAGGTGTTCGTGGTTCACGCCATTAACGGAGCTTCTTCAGGCAAGCTATGAAGCTTGGTTCGTGCTTTACTTTCTCTCAATTCCACGCCCAGGCTACGTGGACAACTCCCAAGTGCCTTCCCAGGCACCCAATTGCAGCTACCAAGGTCTCAAGCATCACCAATCAGACGCCCTCTCTGCTACTGCTTCGCGCAAGGAGAGGCTGCGGGTTTAGTCCTACATCAGTGGGAGATAAGCGTTTTCAGTCACATAAATCTTTTTTGTGCTGAGGGCTTATCGCCTCAACACTTGGGGGTGAGGTCCCCTTCACCCTACACATACCCAACCCGCCTTTACCACTCCTCGTTCATGACCACCCCCTGTGAGCCTAGACCCGGTTACTGTTCAAACTTGAATACCCGATTAAAGCTTGGGTCTGGTCCCTGGTCCGATTACCCGATTAGTTGGGTTTGAGAAGGGAAAGAAAGAAAAAGAAAGAGGTCGGGGGGGGGGGGGGGGGGGGCCCCCCTTGCCCTCTGCTGTGCTCTCTGAACACTTAGTCGCTGGGAGGCCTTTTCCCTCTGCTATGCCTCTTCCTAAGGCTTGAAGAGAAGAGGCCTTTGCCTCTGTTGTGTGTGACTTGAAGAGAAGAAGAGAGGCCTTTGTCTTTGCTGGTTAAGGCGTCTGAGCACCTATTTTGATGTCTGATATTCAGAGAATTTGATACTGTGGTTAATCTTTCATATATTAAGTGCTTGTAAAACTTAAAGAGTAATTTGGTGATTCAAATCACCATTTTACTCTAATCTTTTTGTACTTTCAGACTTACCTTCTAATATATCATTATTCCTCTTGTTATAATTGCTTATATTTGTGATTCTATTGTGATCTCTAAGGTTAAATTGCTATAATTGCTCCCTGTATTCGACCTCGGATACTCTTTTGAATTCGAGCTATAAATTGTATTTGTTCACGCGCTATTTCGACTATATTGCAACGAAGTGATTTTAAAATCCCGATTTAGCATGCAAACAACTACCTAACGTTAGATGCTTAGTTCAACACAAAGTTCACTATCCCCTGAAATTCTTGAGTTGAGCTCAGATCAACTACCTAATGTTAGGTAACTTATACCTAACGTTAGATGGACTGTAAAAAGTCCTCCAACTGTCCAAACCAAAATTGTTTATCTCATGGGGCTCTAGGGTGATCTATTAACTCCTAAGAATATGTTTTACCATCTTTTTCACCAAATTAGACTCATAGAAGTGGTGCCTTAATAGTGTAGACACATGTTAATCTTTTTGGGGCTTTCCTTACATTCTAAGTATAAAGTTACAACTCAAATCCTAAAATTACAAAGAGACCTAAACTTGATCTCCTCCATCTTCTTGGCTTCATGATTCATCAAGAGAGCTTCAATCCTAAAATTAAACTTGCAACAACTCTGCATAACATATGATTTTAACCTCAATTACTTGATATGCTTGTTATCATCAAAACCATCATTAGAGGCTAATGTGGTGCATAATTGCTTATGCACTAACATTCTCCCCCTTTCTGATGACGACAAACATTCAATGGAGAGGTTGAAAAGAACTCCCCCTCACTAAGTGCTCTCTTACAAACTTTTTAAAGATCTAACGATGAAAGCCATATTGAAGAAATGAAAGATACATGCTATACATATATTTCAACCTCATATCATCTCATTTCTCCCCCTTTTGGCATCATAAAAAAAAGAGAGAGATTTAGCATGTAACAAGCCAAGCATTTATAACTCAATTCATACACTTCCATTATTCATCATAAAGATCACACATACAGCTCATTTTAAGATCAACAAGATTTATAAAAATAGCAAGAGCAACAGATTTGAAGAAAAATAAGGAAACTAGTTATTACAAGCAATAGAGTTTAACTAAAGATGTTTGTGTAGCCCAGGATCTACCAATACATGAGGTGAATTTGTTAACAAGACTACACATGACTAAACAAGACTAAAGCTGGAGATGGCGACACACGGCTAGTTACGATGTTTCCCTTTGCCTTTTCCCTTGGATAGGGTGCAAATATCCTCCTTGATTTGGGAAATGTCATGACGTACTTCGGATAGATCATGAGCAAATTGGTGAACATTCACAAAGTAATTATTGTGTGCCTCGTTCTGAAGGTGCATGTTCTCAATAGACCTAGCCAAGTAGTTTATTCCGGCGATGGTGTCCTGCACGATGTAGTTGTCATGGTCCGTGCGTGTGTGTGGATGTGCCTCAGCCCACTCCCAAGGTTGGGGACGTGGGATGTCCTCCGAATTCTAATCAAATAGGTAGGATGGCTCATGAGAGCTCCCACTTGCCACTCCTTGGTCATCCTCATCCATGTCATCGTCGTCGCCGTCATTATCCTCCTTGTCCTCAACATCATCATCATCATCATCATCCATTGTTACGACTCAGTTCCCGAATCCCTACAAGACACGAGACCGGACCGACTTGACCGATCCCAAGACCTAGTCATCCAACGAGGAAGTAACCAAAAAGCAGGAAAGTATACCACATTCACTATGCTAAGCAACTAACAGTAACAAAAGTATAGCAGTAAAGAAGTGAAACTACTACAGTACACACCATCACAACAGTAGAAAAGTAACCAGGTACAGGAATATAAAGTACAAAATGTAAGAGTACAGAGGTGCAAGAAACTACTCACTACAACAGAAAAGGAGTATAACAAGAAGCTACAACTACTGGCCTCTACTGGGCCTAGCACCCTTTGCAGCCGTAGGCTCAGGCTGCTCAACACCTGGACCTGAAAAGGGGTTATGAGTACAAAATGTCAACGAACGCTGAGTAGAGTGGCAACCAACTAACTAAATAGTAAAGGTGGATAGGTAGCTACTTTTTTCAATTACCTTCTTTAACTACTTATTCTTTTTCACCACTTGGCTTATTTATCAGGTCTCTTTCTTGATCTCGAATGTTCCTCGTGGGAACGATCTTGATTGCAGTCTTTTCCGAAGAGTAGAAGGCACAGTGGTGCTCTCCTGGTCAAAAGAGTCCCCTGTGGTGATCCTACACCTAGTCAACCACCCCAAGGTCACGGACAGGTGTAACGGTGACTACGGCACACGCGATAAGCGCACGGGTAGCTACCTCGCACTGACACGCGGTCAGTCGTTTCCGTTAGAGGGTGTGCCCAAAGCACAACACAAAACCAGTATAGGGCCTAGCCCTCTCAGTAATAGGGGTCTAGCCCCTAAGAACCAAACAGGGGTCTCGCCCCTCCGTAGTCCGCGCACCATCGCCTGACTACCCTAGTTTGCCCAGTGGGCCTAACAAGTCGGTGTAGGGCGGTTAGCTGAACCCCAGGCCCCGTGGGGTGGCTAGTTCTCTCCCTACACTAGTAGCTCTCCCTGGTACAGTGTACACAAGGGCCATAGAGTCGGTGCAAAGTGGCCAAACCCACCCCGGGTCTCAACCTGAAGGCGAAAAGCACCCCTCTACACTAAGAGGTAACATGCACTCCCCTTAGTACCACGTACTCAAGAGGTAACACATTCCCCGTCGCATTTCCATATCTATTCCATATATTTCCAGTAGTTCAACTACTATTCCCCCCGTGGGATTCATGCTCATATTCCACAGGCCATGCCATACCAGGTTTCATCATTTCTATTTCCATTCTCATATTATACATATGCAACTCGTATTTCTATCGTTCACATTTCCTTTCCTAGGTTATAATACACAGGTAGCTCGTATTTCCATCCTCAATTTATATACATGCAGCTCGTATTATATCATTTAACGTATACAATAGGAATTTACATGAAACAGTTTGCTAGCACAAGTACTTTACATTTCACAGGTAGCTATTATTTATTTATAGGCAACTGTTGTTATTTTATCTACTCATTTAAGACTGCAATCCATTCATTTAATACAGACATTCCAGTATTTCTAGTCCTAGGATTTATGCCATATCCTAGGTTCTAATCATTCATTTCACACATACATTTAGGTTTTAATTAAATTAAGGGGAAACCACTCTACCAGTAAACCCAGGAGTAGTGGGGGCTTGAACGGCAGGCTCACGTGCCTCAGCAAGTCCCAAACCCGCAACGGAGCGAAGTCCTATCAATCACAAGAGAATACTCAGAACAGTATAGAAAGCCTTCTAACAAGTAGAGAGATTCATACGGAAAACATCGGTATCTTATTTGCGGAAAACAGACCTCAAACGGACCCTAAATGGGTTAAAACAGTGTTTCTGACTCAAATCAGACGTCTGGAACACCTTCCGGACGTCTTAAAAGGTCCAGTAACATACCTAAGCCTCTGCACCAATCCTCATACATCCAGAAACTCTTCTGGACCATCTGGACTAGCTCCAGACGTCCGACCACCTCTCCGGACGTCTATAAGCGCTTCCCGTCGTCTGGTATGTCGCCCAGACGTCTGAAATGCGTGGGAGGGCGTGTCCCGCGCCTTCCTGAAGTGAAACCTACATGAGATCCACCAAATCTCCTCAAAAAGGTATGCAACAGTGTCTCGGCGGAGCGGCCTGCATGGCCGTATCTGCAAAGAAGATGTACCTTCACTAAATCTACTCCTCAGACGTTTGGAACCTCCTTCAGACGTCGGCTACGTCGTCTGGACGTCGCTCCAGACGTCTGATTCTTGGAAAAACCCAGAACCAGAACCTAGTTCCACCCTCTCACGCGGCGCGTGGCCGCACCGTGCCCTCTCCCCTGTAGCTCCAGCTGTAGCAGTGTCGGGGAGGACCTCCCCGACGCACTCTTCCGTCTCACGCACGCACCGCTCCGGCTGTGCGCTCACCAGCGAGCTCCCATAAGAGCTCGCAAGCGCAACTCCTCTCCCTCTCATGCTGCTCCTCCTCTGCTTCTCACACCACTCCCACGCTCTCACTTGCTCTAATGCTCTCGCTAGAGGGAAGGAGGAAGGTGGCTGGCAAGTGGGGTGGAACGAGAGAGAGGAGGGGGGCTTTATAATGGTGTGGTTTAGGGTTTTGCTGGGGGTGGAAGGAGAGAGAAGAAGAAGGAAAACGAGGGGGTGTACTATCTGCACGCAGCACGTGCGCAGATGCGAGCTCGTACTCAAAATTTTCGATTTCCAGACGTCTGGGAAGGTGTCTAGACGTCTAACCCACAGTCCAAATGTCTTAAAGGGCTCAAACAGCACGGGTCTTAACATCCATGATATGCATTTTCCTGGCCATGGTGGCATTGAAGCAATCATGCTTCTGGATCTTGATGCACTGAACGGACTCAAGACGAACACCATAGTGCAAAGTGATGCGCACTATGATGTTGTAGAAGGGTAGGAAGTTGACAGGTTCCTTGATCATTTCATCAAGAACAATCTTGGTGCAATAAAGAGGTTTCTTAGTGAGGATTGCATAGGTGAAAAATGCTAAGTTAGAGGAAATGTGATTAAACCTGCTTGATTGCCTTTTTGGAAAGAGACTACAGTAAAGAATCCTAGCAATCAACTTTGGGAGCAGATACATAGTGTTGGGTGCCAAGTGGTAGTTACCTACAATAACACTTTCTAAGGGTCTTAAGTCCCTTAGGATGCCATGGTAACCAAGCTCGTGGGTGATAGATTGAATGGTAGACCCAGAGTGAGAGACCCCAAAAATCCCTGAAAGTTTAACAGAGTCAAGCACAATATTTTTGTCAAAAAGATTGGTCTTAAGAATTTTTCCAATAGAGGGATGGTTAGACCAGGTCATGTTGGCATACCAGACTTTTGTCAAAAAGGGGTAGTGAATGCCATTTTGGTTATAGTCAAGGTAGGTTGAGAAGCCATTCATGTCAAATAATGTTTTTAAATCAAAATTTCTGAAGTCATCCCATATAACAGATCGAATTGGATAGGCAGTAAGAGCAAAAATTTAGTAAGATGCTCCTTTGCCTCATCAGAATGGGCATATCTGAGGAGCTCCGATTGGAACTGGTAGAAGGGTGCATCACTAGAGGATGCTGGTCCCTTCCCCTTGTCCTTTCGGGATTTAGGTGCCATAGGAATGAGTAGCAACACCCATGGATCAATAATTAAGTGGAGTATGTTGTGAGAGGGTCAATACAGATTGACTAACATTAGGTCAAGATGAATTAACGTTAGTTCTGATGGTTGCTGCAGTCTGGTAGAACAGGCACTACCTAATGTTAGGTAGAGAGCTACTAATGTTAGATAGAGGGCAGAATGCAGGTTACGACTGGAAAAAGGGGTTTTAAGGGCCAAATCAAAAATTTATGATGGAATAAAGATGCACACCTGCAAGAAACAACACAAGCACCATTCCAAACATCTCTAAGCAACAATCCACACAAAAGCCTGAATTTTTGACCTAGATCTTGATCAAATCAAAAGAGATTTCACAAGAAAGTTGGAAAAAGAGACTATACCTTGAGATCCCTTCTTGGAGGAATGAGATCTAACGTTAGATCACCTCCAACAGCAAGATTTGCTTCTCCAAAGGTGGGGAGGAGAGGGAGAACGTGGAGGAGGAGTGTGGGTTCTCTCTTGGGTGAAAGGTGAAAAAGAAGATGAGGTGGGTGAAATGAGATGGGTTGCAAAGATTATTGGAAAAAAAATGATATACTGAAACAATTGCAACCACATGCTCAAAGCATCTCAAAATCATATGTAACATGACCAAGGTGCCTTTTCTCCAATTTATGCCTTATGATCCTATTTAAATTATATTTCTAAGTTGAATGCAATCCTATTAGGTCTTGATGTCACTAATCTTGCATAGACCCAATTTTCTTCTAATTTCACCAAATCTTTCATAATTGAGTGTTTTAGTGAATATATTCGCTTCGCTAATTGATGTTCTGTAGAGATAAATTCTAATTTAATTTGATTTTTAAGCACATTATCTCTAAGAAAATGGTGCCTTACATCAATGTGCTTTGTTCTAAAATGATTTATCAGTTTCTTACAAAGGTTTATTGCACTTGTATTATCATAATTAATGGTCGTACATTCTAAGTTTAAATCAAAATCCTTAAGAGTTTGTTTCATCCAAAGTGCTAGTGAACAAGCCAAGGTTGTGGCCATATATTCTACTTAGGTAGTTGATAGGGCTACACAATTTTGTTTCTTGGAAAACCAAGAGACTAGTGAATCACCTAAGAAGTGACAAGTGCCACTTGTACTCTTACGATCTGTTCTAGAGCCTGCATAATTTGCGTCACTATAGGATGTGAGATCCAAGCTTGCAGATTTGGGGTAAAATAACCCAACATCACATATATCAACTAGATATCTAAAGATTCTTTTAACGGCATTTAAATGCGATTCTTTAGGACATGATTGAAATCTAGCATAAAGACATGTGGAAAATAAAATATCCTGTCTACTTGCCATTAAATACAAAAGAGAGTCAATCATACCTCGGTATTTCTTTTGGTCGATACTCTTACCGTTTTCATCTCCATCTAATTGAGTAGTGGTACTCATTGGTGTATTTTTTCCTTTTGATTCTTCCATTCCAAATTTTTTGAGCATCTCTCTTGTGTATTTGTGTTGGCTCAAGAAAATTCCTTCATCCAATTGAGCAATTTAGAGGACCAAGAAATATTTAGTTCTCCTATTATACTCATCTCAAAGTTCTCCTGCATTGACTTGACAAAATTCTCGCACAAAGCTTGTCTAGTAGAACCAAAATTTATGTCATCCACAGATTTGCACAAGAAGTATGTCTGAATCTTTTCTTTTAATGAAGAGAGTGGGATCAACTGGACCAACCTCAAACTTAGAATCCAATAAGAAGGTTCTTAATTTCTTTCTCATACCAAGCTCTTGGAACTTGCTTAAGACCATAAAGAGCCTTCTTGAGTCAATAGACATAGTCTGGATGCTCTAGGCACCCAAACACCTCTTCTTTAAGAACCCCATTTAGAAAGGCACTCTTCACATCCATTTGGAAGAGCCTAAAATCTAGAAAAGAGGCAAAAGCAAGAAGCATTCTAATTGATTCGAGCCTAGCAACTGGAGCATAGGTCTCATCAAAGTCTATATCCTCCTCCTGGTTATAATCTTAAGTAACGAGTCTAGCTTTGTTTCTAACTACCTTTCCGGACTCATCCAATTTATTCCTGAAGACCCATTTTGTACCAATAATGGTGTGGTCTTTAGGCTCAAGAACCAAATCCCAAACCTCATTCCTCTCAAATTGGTTGAGTTCTTCTTGCATAGCTAGAATCCAAGACTCATCACCACAAGCCTCTTCAATAGACCTGGGTTCTAACTGAGAAACAAAGGCGTCAAAAACAAACAAACCCCTAAAATTCGATCTTGTTTGAACACTCGTTGATACATCACCTAAAATAAGATCTTTGGGATGATCTCTTTGAAATGTCCAATCCTTTGGCAAGTCATGAACATTTCGGGTGTCTGGAATATTTGAAGCATCAATAGAAAAGGGTGCCTCATCGTCATCATCAACTATGGAAGAAGAAGTTGATGTGAATGATTCATCAAAAGACACATGTAATGTCTCCTCTATGGTTGATGTCTTCTTATTGAAAACCTGATATGCCTTGCTACGCAAGCAATACCTAACAAAAACTCCATCATCAAACTTTGGATCAAACTTATCCAAGTTGTCCTTAGTGTTAAGGATGAAGCAGCGGCAACCAAAAACTCTAAAATACGAAATCCTAGGAACATGATCATAAAACAACTCAAACGGGGTTTTCCATTCTAAGGAGCACATGGTTTAACACATAGCAAGCTGTGTTAACCGCTTCTGCCCAGAAATATTTAGGTAGACCCGATTCTATCAGCATTGTTCAAGTGCATTCTTGGAGTGTACGATTTTTATGTTCAACAACTCCATTTTGCTGAGCCGCTCTTGGAAATGCGAATTCATGATGGATTCTGAAAAGCTCACAAAACTCAATAAAACTCTCATTCTCAAATTCTCCACCATGATCACTCCTAATACGAGAGATACCAACACTCTGGCCAGTTTGTAATCTCTTGGCTAACCTAGAAAATTCTAGAAAAGCCCGATCCTTAGACCTAAGAAAAATCGCCCACGTAAAGCGTGAGAAATCATAGACAATAACAAAACAACAACGGCAACCATTCAGACTTTCATGTCCAGTTGGTCCAAACAAGTCTAAATGGAGCAATTCAAGTGGTCTAGTAGTTGACACAACTTCCTTACTCTCTAAAGAGGCCTTAATTAGTTTTCCTTTTCACAAGCATCGCAAATATGATTCTTTTATAACTCGCTTTAGGTAAACTAATAGCAAGTTCTTTTCTAACAATTTTATCAATGAATTTCATATTGACATGACCTAATCTTCTATGCCATAAATTATTTTCTTCATTAGAAGCAAGCAAGCAATCAGCTATGTCTTCCTTATCAAATTCAAGAACATAGATATATTTTTCTCTTTTTCCTATCAAAAGGACTTCTAAGGTTTCTTTATCAATAATTTCAAAATCATCCTTATCAAATACAACCTTGCATCCTCTATCACATATTTGGCTGACACTAAAAAAGTTATGTTTTAAGCCGTCAACTAAAGCGACATTTCTGACTTACTTAAATGAATTACATACTATACCTTTATCAATGATACAGCATCTTTGGTTGCTCCCCATAGCCACGTGTCCTTTGTCAGCTTTCTTGAGCTTTAGGAATTGCGTGGAGTTTCCCGTCATATGCCTCGAACATTCATTGTCCATAATTCACTTGTTCGTCTTCCTTGAGGCCTATAAAACAAGAGTTGAGAATATTTTTAGATACCTGTGCCTTCTTGGGTCCTTGAGAGTTAGAATACCTTAATCAGAAATAGTTTCTTTTAGGAATCCATTTGTTATTAGCCTTTTGGTTGAAAACATATGCATGATAAGGTTGTCTTTGAGTCTTCTGACTGAATGTATATGCATTGTAAGATTGCTTTTAAGCCTTATGACTAAAAGCATATGCATTGTAAAATTATTTTTGAGTCTTATGGCTATACAAGTATGCATGATGGATTGGTTTTTGAGCCTTAAGTGGCACAAAGGTGTTTTTCCCTTTGGGTTTTACAACATTTGTTGGCTTCTTGGTTGTAAATGAAGGTTCAACATAACCAATACCATGCTTAGATGTTGATGGTAATTGACTTGCAAGCATTTTTTGTAGGTTCTTACTACCATTGGTAAACTTGGCTAAGTCATTTATCAATCTCTAAGCAAGCAATCTTATTTTTCAATTCAATAGACTCTTCCATTAATATATCTTTTTCAATAAGTAAGCTAGTGTTGGAACCAATAAGATTTTCGTTTGATCTAATTAAGTTCAAACATTTAGTTTTCAGATTTACATTTTCCTTTTCTTGATCTAATTTCTCATTTACAAGAAGCTTATATTTATTTTGCAAGTTATTTTCTTCTACTTTAAACTTTTTCAAGGCTCTATTTTCATGTTTTATTTTCTTACATTCATGAAAGAGCTCATCATATGCATCAAGTAACTCATCAAAAGAAATAGTCTTGTACCTCGGTCTCATTTGCCATGAGACACACGTGTGCAACTTCTTCCTTGCTTGAGTCTGAGTCAGAGTCGGAGTCCGTGTTATCACTTGTACTTTGATCCGAGTCATCCCAAGTTGCTACGAATGCCTTCTTCTTCTTCTTGAAGAACTTTCTTCTTGATCTATCATTCGTCCTTCTTCTCTTTCTTTCCCTTTCTTTCTTTCTTATCTTTCTTTATCCTCATTGAGTAGAGGACAATCCTTCCTTATATGACCTTTCTTCTTGCATTTATAGCAAGTGGGAGTCTCATCATCTCTCCTCTTTTTGAATTACTTCCTCATTCTCACATATCTCTCGAATCTTCTAGAGAACAAGGCCATCTCTTCATCCTCTTCATTTTTATCCTTGTTGTCGAGATCGAAATCACTCTCAATTTTAGCCTTGAATGCCAAGCTCTTCTTTTTGGAGCAAGAAGCTTCATTTTTCTCCTTCTTGGATAGCTCAAGCTTCACTTCATGAGCCATTAGAATTTCAAGTATCTCATCCATGCTAATGTTCTCCAAATCCTTTGCTTCCTCAATTGCAGTGACTTTTGGCTCCCATTCCTTGGTTAGAGCCCTCAAGAATTTTGACACCATCTCATTTGAGGGATAACTCTTTCCAAGTCCCTTGAGAGGGTTGATGGTGTTGGTGAATCTTGTGCTCAATTCTTTTATGCTTTCACTCGGCTTCATTTTGAACATCTCAAACTCTTGAGTTAAGAGACCAATTTTTGTCTCCTTTACCCTTGAGGTTCCTTCATGAGTCACTTCAAGGCATTTCCAAATTTCATGTGTTGTCTCTAGATGCAAAATTCTATTAAACTCATCAGTAGAGAGGGCACAATATGGTATACTCATAGATTTACAATTGATTGATATCTTCTTCTCATCTTCTGGCTTATAGTCTCCGATGGTGGCATCTACTTCCAGCAACTTAAATTCCTTCTCTACCATTTTCCATAATGAGAGATCTTTGGTGGCTGATTTGAGGTAAATTGCCATCTTCCTCTTCCAATGAGTGTAGCCATTTCCATCAAAGTAGGGAGGTCGGTGGGTCGACAATCCCTCGGTTCTCATGTTGCTTGATTCCGCCATTATCATCGGAGTGAGGAAGTTACTCCAAATTGCACCAACCTAGGCTCTGATACCAAATGAAAGCACTAGAGGGAGGGTGATTAGTGCTATAAAGGAGGTAAATAAATAACTAATTCAAGCTATTTTCAAACGATCCACACGTATAACAACCATTACAACAAGTATTTATAGTGGAAACCCGAATTTAGGTAAAAAACCACTACCTAGATCTCCCAATCTAAGATTTTGCCTCGAATCGAACTCGGAAAACTAATCGGTACGTATGAGGTACCAAACCCTTTTACAAGCCCTCTTGATTTCCTAATCAAGAGTAAACCCCTCTTACTCAGGAGGAGAGGAACCCACAACCCGGGCCCTCGGATTACAAGAGGTGAAGAAATAAAATTGAAATGAAACACAGCTTTGCTCCTATGGATAGCCCAAATTAGATATGCAATTAATTATATGAACTAACTATTTATGAGGCTAAAAGGACTCCCTTAGTGAGTGTATGAAGTTAACATAGCTGGGAGTTGAAGTGGTTGAGCTCCAAGAAAGGTAGCCTTTAAGAACAAGAGCTCAAAACACCTTCAATGAGCACCAAGTGAAGCTTTTGCTTAATGTAGTCTTGGAAGAGCTCAGTTCAACACGAAGTTCGCTATCTCTTGAAATTCTTGAGTTGAGCTCAGATCAACTACCTAACGTTAGATGGACTGTAAAAAGTCCTCCAACTAGCCAAACCAAAATTGTTGATCTCATGGGGCTCTAGGGTGATCTATTAACTCCTAAGAATATGTTTTACCATCTTTTTGACCAAATTAGACTCATAGAAGTGGTGCCCTAATAGTGTAGATACATGTTAATCTTATTGGGGCTTTCGGTACATTCTAAGAAGTATAAAATTACAACTCAAATCCTAAAATTACAAAGAGACCTAAACTTGATCTCCTCCATCTTCTTGGCTTCATGATTCATCAAGAGAGCTTCAATCCTTAAATTAAACTTGCAACAACTACGCATAACATATGATTTTAACCTTAATCACTTGATATGCTTGTTATCATCAAAACCATCATTAAAGGCTAATGTCGTGCCTAATTGCTTATGCACCAACACTTGGCCCCTCGTGTAACCTGGGAATGACTCGTCTCGACTAACCCCAAGACCGAGTTGTCCAACGAGAAACAAACCAAATGCAAAGATAAACATTTCCACAACCACACCTGCAATGTAACTAAGCAAATAAGAAAAAGGCAGCAACGGAAAGTAGAATAGAGTTAAAAAAAAGAACCACACTCTACAGGCGAAAAAATAAAGTTTGCTAACTAGTCATCACAACATAAGTAAAAAGGACATAACACTAAGTTTCAACATACTAAAAGTACTCACTATAGTAAACAGGGCCTCTGAAACAATAACTGAAAAAGGACTGGACTACTGTTGAGCTCGGCTAGGCCCAACACCCTCTGTAGCTGGTGGTGCTGACTGCTCAACTCCCTGACCTGAACAGATATACATATATGTTTTGTCAGCTAATGCTGAGTAGAGTAGCACATAAGACATTTAATGCATAAAAAGAAAGCAATAAATCATTTATGCATTGTCATCTAGTTTCCTGCATATTATGTGTTTAATTATTCGTGTATTGTAGTAAAGGTCCACATCATCATTTAACTCACATGTTCCATAAGGGAACGATCTTGATAAAGTTTTCTCGTGATGCAGGATGCATACGTGACACTCTCTTGGCCAGGAGAGTACCCCGTGGTAGTCCTACACTCGGTCTACCATCACGGGGTCACGGTCGCGACATATCGGTGACTACGGCATGCGCGATAAACTCACGGGTAGCTATCTCGCACTACAACGCAGTCAGACCTTTCCGCTAGCGAGTACACTCAAACATATAACATAGAATCAAACGGGGGCCACACTCCCCAACAGTCTGCATACCCTCGCCCAACTATCCCGATTTTCCTAGTGGGCTTAACAAGAGTCGGTGTAGGGAGGTTAATCCTTACCCCGGGTTCCAGCTTAAGGGGCGACTAGCTTTCTCCCTACACTAAAGTGACAGTAGCCCTCCTTGATACCACGTACACGAATGCCAGCTCACCTTCCATAACCAAGTCCGAACAACCAACCAACATGCCCGTAGGCAATGAGTCTCATCATGTATCGAATATCCATATTACTGTACTATAATTCCTTTCCTAGTTTCCCGTAGGGTTCATGCATAGTGCTCAGTTTATTTCATTACATGGCATATATCAGTCTCACATTCTGGTTTCTTATTCATATAATAGGTAGCTCGTAAATTAACAAGTAAAGCAATTTATCACAATCATTTTCTAATATTTTATTTCTCACAGTAAGGAATATAACCACATGCATTCTCATTCTTAGTCTTAGGGTTCAACTCATGCCCTAGGTTTCAAGCAGATATTTCTAATTTTAGCATGCACTTTAATAATTTAACCACAGGAGTAGCGAGGACCACTCTACCAAAGTGTACGAGAGATATGGGGGCACGACCGGTGGATCCCGATGTATCCGCCAGTCCCGTGTGTACTACGGACTGGAAACCTATTCCAAACAGTTGATCTCACCAACATTAATATTGTTGACAATTATGTCAAACAAGCTCAAAACAGTATGGATACGACCCTAATACGTAGGAAATTCTGAAAGAAAACAAACAGTACTTTGTTTGCGCAAAACCGACTTCGTTTGGGCCCTGAACCAACCCGAACACGTGCATCCTGACCAAAATTAGATGTCTGGGGAGAGTCCCAGACATCTTAAACTAGCACAGGATCTCACCTTGCGTTCCTGCTTCTGTCTCAGTCGTCTGCTTCCCCTTACAGCCGTCTGAGGGTGTCTCCAAACGTCTAGCACTACTCCCAGTCGTCTGAGAGAGCAGTCGGATGTCTAACCATGCTTCCAGACGTCCTATAGTGCCTCGAACATCATGTCAATGCACCTTCCCAACGTCTCTGGCACCTCGGCACTTTGTGTGCTTACCAAACATCCTAAGTTCGTCTCAGACGTCTGGCGACCCCTCCAGACATCTGGCAAGTATTGCAAACGTCTGAATCCGTGGAAATGATGCCCGTAGAACCTCCTCGTGAGCCCTCCTTTCGCACCAGGAACTACAGCAGCTCCTTGCAATGGCTGCTCGGGACCTCTTGCTGCCCTCCCTCTGCCTCCCACACACACTCCTCTCCTCCTAGCTCCTCCTGCTCCCCGCTCTCCCTCTCCTTCTCCCTCACTCGGTTGCTGTGGTGGAGAACAAAATGGAAGGGGGGAGGGATTTAAGGGTGCGTGGGGATGGGGGTGTTAGAACGTGAGTAGGGTTATTTAATTAGGTGAAATTACCGTCAAATTGTATATAGTGGAAGTGGTTAACCTACAAGCGAATCTATACTCGTTTATCAAAAGTTTATTAACTTGGCTAAATCAAATTTTAAGATTGTCTCTTTTAGGCAAGGGTTGAACTCAGGGAGGTGGGTTTGGGGTTAATCTATTTCTATGCGATTCCTATGACTCGCATCAATTCCATTCGCTTATTATATTTTTGGGTTTTCCTTAGTTTTATAATTTATTTGGATAGTCTGGTCCTTTAGGCACACCCTCAAAAATTTGTTCTTAGCTACCGCCAAAAGTTGGTCCTTAGCGATTCGTCAAAAATTAAGTTCAAAAAAGATCTTGCTACACGCAAGATCGTCTACCTACAAAGACAAGAGTTATCTTTTCTATTTTAGGTTTTTTCTTTTTTGGGTCTTTTCTTTATCAACAAAATAAAAGACAAGGAAAAGAAATGTGAAAAAAAAAAATGAAATGGAAAGGAATGAAAGTACTTAGCTTATATATATGTAGAATATATATACATATATATATAGGATATAGATATAGATATAGATAGAGATATCTAGGTATAAGTATATATAACTAGCTAATAGGATAGTGAATATTGAATCTAGGATTAAATAGAAATGTAGCACAATGCTAGGTTAACCGTCGTCTAGAAAGATGGGATTAACCTAGCTACGTGCCACATGCAATTGTGGAGCGGACGTGTGAAAGTGTGGGTGCAAAGCTTTATATGCACAAATATCGAGGAATTTATGCAACTGGTGCAATATTCCCATGATAAAATACGCGGTAAGTGGATACGTGCATGATATTGTAGGTGGGAGATGGAAGTGTGTAAAAGAGGTAGTGAAATATATGTGTGTATATATGTATATATATGGTAGCTATATAAGTATATATAAGTATATATACATAAGTATATATATCTATATATATATGTATAAATATATATATGTATGTATGTATAGTATATTTGTATAAATTTCTACTTATAAGTATGTATATATATGTATATGTACATCTATAGTATATGTATAGTATATGTATATGTACATATGTATATATATAGATATATGTATATAGGTAAATATGTGTGTGTGTGTGTATTTATATATGTATGTATATATGTATATATGCGTGTGTCTGTCTGTGTGTGAGTGAATGTGTGTGTGAGTGAATGTGTGTGTGTGTGTGTGTCTGCATGGGAAGGAGCAAGAAGGACAGAGGAGCCGCGCAAGCGTGCAAGGGTAGGGGCGTGCAGTGTGCTAAGGTGCTGGGAAGGGTGCGTAGACCAATGCACAATGCGCAGGCAAGGTGTGGCGCGTGCTTAAGTGCCTCGTGGGGGTCTTGCAACCGGCTAGAGCAGGTCGCGGGGGGGAGAGATAGCGGCGTGGCCACCGGATAAGTAAGAAGTGAGCCGGTTGCACACTGTAGCCGCGAAATGCAACCGGCTCTATCGCGGTGAGACCAGCTGGTGTGCATGCGGGGAAGGCGGTGAATTTGCGCGGAGGAGGGCTTGGACCGACAAGGGACGTGCACAGAGGCATGCGAGGGTGGCTGAGGCGTGCAAGGGTGCTCGGCGAGGTGGCTAGATGGTGCACAGGCATGCGGGAAGGAGCTTCAAAGCTTGAAGCTCTGAAAATGGCGATGACAAAAAAGCCAAAAAAGAGAACCAAAATGAAAACAAAATAAATCAAAACTAACAAAAACAAATAAAAAGGAGAATACACCACGCCCACCTGCTTGCGATGGAGTTGGGCGGTGGTGCTCCCTCACCGTGGTGGTTACACCCACAGGAGAGTCTCCTCTGCTCTCAGTGTTCCTCTTAACTCATGAGAGGATACTAAGAATGAGGAGGGGAAGAGAGGGGGAGAGAGGAGAGCAGGGAGGTGTGTGTGTGGCTGGCTAAGAGAGATGTGTGATGGTTGTGTATTGTCTCAGGGAGTGGAGGTGGAGGGAATGGCTTAAGGTGTGGTGAGTGATGGGTTGCCCACGATTGCATGAAGGGGGGTGATGATTATATAGGTGAGGGGTTATGGTGTAGTTGAGAGTGAGGACAAGAGTGCCTTTTACGAGAATTTTTCTTTTCTTTTCTTTTTTTTGGTATTTGGATATTTTGTAGTTAGGCACTTAGGTAGTTAGGAAATTATTGTAGGTGGAGTATGTGGTGTTGTGTGTTAGGTAGAAATATGGTAGAAATGAAATGGGAATGAGGTGGAAATGGAGGCTCAATATCTCTCTTTATCTTCCTCTCCGTAAAATATGCAAATGCAAATATTTACAAGATGCATGTAAACCTATCTAATCTAATTGCCTAATGTTAAAAACTAGCATAAGATGGCCAATTTAGAGACGTGAATTGCTACGCAATAAGGGGGAAAGTATGGTGGGCATGGAGGGGGTATAGGTGAGGTGTATGGGGTATGGTGGGGGGTATGGGTATAAGAAAAAATTACGCTAAACTCCCCTTCAAACTAAAATACTCTGCACGGAATCCATTTTGGTGCGTAGAAATTGCAATAAGGCCCCTAAAGTTTGGAAAAAATCCAAACGGCCCTTGGAAAGATTCGTTTCAACATAATAAACTTAAAGGAAGTTTCGCCCCCGAAACTTGAGCTAAACTAAGATGCGGAAAGAAAACAAACATGCACATAACAAACTTAAAGAGGATTAAAGTAGGTCAGAAGCGACGTACCCTCAAAAAGCTCCGGGTATTAATCTCGCATCGCCGCCTCGAGCTCCCAAGTCGCCTTCTCATACCACTGGCTTCTCCACAGGACCTTCACCAGTGGCACCTCCTTCAGCCTCAAGTTCTTGACAGCTCTATCCAGTATCTGTACTAACCTCTCAGGGTAGGTCAAGTCATCTCCCACTTCGATGCTCTTGTAGCTCAAAACAAGGCTAGGATCGGCAATGTATTTCCTGAGGTTGGAATGTAAAACACGTCGTGCACTTCAGAGAGCTGGGGAGGAAGGGCAAGTCGGTAAGCAATGGATCCTACCTGCTCCAAGACCTCAAAGGGTCCTACGAATCTCAGTGCGAGGTTCCCTTTCACCCCAAAGCATTGCAAGCCCTTCATGAGCGAAACACGGAGAAAGACGTGATCCCCAATCTCAAACTGCACCTCTCGACGCTTTCGGTCAGTAACTCTTCTGTCTGCTCCTCACGGTACGGAGTCATCTATGAATCTGCTCTATCACTTCCTGACTCTGATGGATCAACCTTGGACCAACCTCCCAGTTGGTCCCCACCTCAACCCAACTCAAGGAAGCTGTACACTTCCTCCTGTACAACGCCTCATAAGGTGCCATGCCAATGCTCGAGTGGTAACTATTATTGTATGAAAGCTCTGTCAGGGGAAAATGCTCCTCCCAGGAGCCTCTCCAGTTTAATACACAAGTACATAGAAGGTCCTCAAGGGTTTGAATGGTACACTCCGACTGTCCGTCGGTCTAGGGGTGGTAGGCAGTGCTAAACCTCAGATGAGTCCCCAAGGTCTGCTGAAACTCTGCCTAGAACTGGGAAGTGAAACGAGTGTCTCGGTCTAATATAATCTCATGAGGGACTCCGTGAACGTGCACCACATCTTTGATGTAACACTCTGCTAACTGTGCTGGCCCAAAGGTCACTCAGATCGGCAAAAATAGCGTCGTCTTCGTCAATCTGTCCATTATCACCCAGACTGCATCGTGTCCCTGCTGTGTAACTGGTAACCCCACTACCAGGTCCATAGTAACACTCTCCCACTTCCACTCTGGTACAGGAAGTGGTTGTAGCGGCCCTGTAGGCCTCTGGTGCTCGGCCTTCACCTGCTGGCATACCAAACACTGTTGAACAAACTCACCAACATCTCACTTCATCCCCCTCCACCAGAAGTCACGTAGTAGATCATGGTACATCTTGGTGTTCTCGGGATGTATGGTGAACTTGGACCTGTGTGCCTCAGTCAGGAGCTCCTTTAACAACTCCTCATCCCTAGGAACGCACAAACGTCTCCTCATGCATAGGATCTCGTCAGTAAAAGTGAAATCTCCTGGGTTCTCTGTCAATACCTTGTCCCGCAACGTTTGCAGATACGGGTCAGCCATCTGTCCAGTAATGATATGGTCTATAAGGTCTGGTCGTGCCTACCTCGTCACTATCATTACCCCACAGTACCCTCGTGGCTCCTGAGGTCGCTAACTAGCCACCTCCTCCATGAGTCTCTAACTCTGTGCCTGTAAGCTGGCCAAGTGGGTAGGCGCCTTCCTACTCAAGGCGTCAGCCACCACATTGGCCTTTCCTGGGTGATAGGAGAT
Organism: Thalassia testudinum; assembly: GCA_037157565.1. Lineage (NCBI taxonomy): Eukaryota > Viridiplantae > Streptophyta > Magnoliopsida > Alismatales > Hydrocharitaceae > Thalassia > Thalassia testudinum. Next base: position 16,512,117 of record JAZHRO010000002.1, on the reverse strand, counting down.
GCTGCATTCGTAGTCCTTCAGAAGCTCTAACCAATGCCTCTGTCTCATGATAAGATCCTTCTAATCAAACAGGTACTTAAAGCTCTTATGATCAGTGAAGATCTCAAATGTCTCACTGTAGAGGTAGTGCCCCCATGTCTTTAGCGCGAAGACAATCCCTGCCAGCTCTAAGTCATGAGTGGGGTAGTTATGCTCATGGGGCTTTAGTTGCCACGAAACGTAAGCGACAACGTGGCCCCGCTACATGAACACACCACCCAACCCTTGCAACGAGGCTTTAGTGTAAATCACAAATCGACCATTGCTGTCCGGAATGGTGAGTACAGGAGTTGAAATCAACCTCTCCTTCAGCTCCTGAAAGCACGACTCACACTCATCTGTCCAAGTGAAGGGCACGTTCTTCTTAGGCAACTGAGTCATGGGACACACAATCTGTGAGAATCCTCTAATAAACCATTGATAGTAGCCTACCAACCCTAAGAAGTTGCGTATCTCTATCACTGTACGTAGCCTCTCCCACCGAAGCATGGCCTCAACCTTGGCCGAATCCACAGCAATCTCATCTCTTGAGACCACATGGCCCAAGAAGGCAACCTGTCTGAACCAGAACTCGCACTTGTTATACTTGGCATAAAGCCTGTGCCGTCTCAATGTGCCTAGTAACATGCGTAAATGTTGTCCATGCTATGACTAATCCCGGGAGTAAACCAGCATGTCATCAATGAATACTACCATAAATTGGTCCAAGTACGACCTGAAGACGCGATTCATCAGATCTATGAAAGTAGCGGGGGCATTGGTCAACACAAACAGCATGACCAAGAACTCGTAGTGTCCATACCATGTACGAAAAGCTATCTTAGAGACGTCTGTCTCCCTTATCCTCAGCTGATGGTAACTCGACCTCAAGTCTATCTTGGAGAACACCGTGGCGTCTCTCAACTGGTCAAAGAGGTCATCAATGCAGGGCAACGGGTACTTGTTCTTGAAGGTGACCCAATTCAGCTGTCTATAGTCAACACAAAGTCGAAGGGTGCCATCCTTCTTCTTCACAAACAATATAGGGGCCCCCTATGGGGACACACTAGGCCTCAAAAAGCCCTTCTCCAACAAGTCCTGCAACTGGGACTTGAGTTCTCGCAACTCAAGTGGCGCCATCCTATACAATGCAATGGAGATAGGGCTGGTCCCCAGTATCAGTGAGATCTCAAACTCGATCTCACGCTTAGGTGACAGTCCTAGCAGCTCCACTGGGAAGACGTCGGGGCACTTGCGAACCACCGAAACACTCCATAAGTCAGCCACTGGGCTAGGCTTCACTACAACACAAGCTAGGAAGCCCTCACACCCCTGGCTCAATAGCTTCGCTGCTCGAATCCTAGAGATGCACCTAAAACCTTTGTCCACTGGCTGGCCATGGAACTCAAAGGGAGGCAGCTCAGGTATGGAGGAAACGATCTTCCTCCCAAAACAATCCTCTAAGGTGTAATAAGCAGACAACCAGTCCATCCCTAAAATCACACCGAAATCCTTCATTTGGATCACAATCAAATTAGTAGGGAGGTTGTGTCCCCCTATAGTGACTTCACAATCTAAGAAAACCTCCTCTGCGGCAAACGACTGCCCACCTGGGCCTCTAATTAGGAACACATCCTCTAACAGTACACAGTCCGGTCCCAAGCTGACGGCAAAACTCGTGGAGACAAAGGAATGCGTGGCACAAAAATCGAAAAGCACATACACTGATCTGCCGAAAACTGTAACCATACCTACCACTACAGAACCCAAAACTCTAGTGTCTCCGTAAGTCAGGACGTTGACACACCCCTCAGCCATAGGTGCGAAAGAGGCAGCCAGGCTCTGGGTCGGCGAGTAGCAGCTGGCCGGTACTCTCCTCGTGACTGCTGTCCTCCCCCTCGTGCCTGGTAACTGTGGCCGCCAGATCGGCCTCCAGTACTCGGTGTTGGGAGCATCTGGTGTTCTCCATCCCTAGATGGGTAGTCCCTCCTCATGTGGCCCAACTGGCCACACTAGTAGTAGAGAGGGGTACGACCTCCTCCCTCCGTATGTCCCTGCTGGTAACTGGACAAGGGTCTGGTGTAGTCAGCTAGCCCCAGTCTGGGGCCCCTAAAGGTCACTGGTGGCCCCACAGAGCAGGACGACTCCCCCACAGGCACCATGTGCCTCCTCTCCCGGTGGCCCTGTGAGTGCCCCGGCTGGTAAGGCCTCTTCCGTTCTCCGTCAGTATCTCGCACGGTCGGGTTGGTCTCCTCGTAAGTTATGGCTACCTCAATCACGTAAGAGAAAGTAAATAGCTTCAGGGGCTTCACATACCCCTGAATAGCAGGCTGAAGGTCTTCAATGATCCTCTACAGGCACTCCTCCATAGACGCAGCCGTCAGGGTGAAGCATGACAGCTCTAGGAAACGCGTACGATACGCGTTAACCGTCATCGCCTCCTGGCGGAGAGTGTGGAACTCCCAACTCCTCTGGTCCTGCCAAGTCTGTGGGAAGTACTACTCGCAGAAGAGTGCCATGAAATGATCACACGTCGACTCTCCCCCCTCCTGGCCCCTGACTTCCCTCCACCACCTGTTAGTTGCACTCTCTAGCTGGTACGTAGCGAAGGCCATGCGATACTCTACAAGAGGGTGGAGAGTGTCGAAGATCTTCTCCATTTGCTCTAGCCAGTCTTCTGCCTTAGACGGGCTCTCCTCCCCTTTGAAAGAGGGGGTTTAAGCTTCCGAAACTGGGCGGAAAGCTCGTAGTGGTACCGCAACAGGGGAATAGGTGCACCTCCCGACAAGGAGGACTCATGCACAGTAGTGTCTGAGGGTCGTGGAGGATCACCCCCTCCCCCTCTAGCTTATCCAGTAATGCGGTGGCTCGACTGTCTCATAGAGGACAACCCCTCAATGTCCTCAAGGGGAGGTGGCTAAGGAGGTTGTTGAATCTCCTCCCGCACCATATCCCGGATTAGCTGGGCGAGGTCCTGAGCTTGGATGCCCAGGAGGAGGGGTGGATCGACTACTGCCTCGAGTTCGGCACGTCTGCCCCTACGACCATGCCCACGGCCACGTCCACGGCTTACCTTAAGAGCTCCTCGACAAGGCATCTCCTACAAGGAGATGGAAGAAAAGGAATAGGGATTGTCAATGATACCAGGTTACAGAAAGAAATAGGACTTGGAAGCGAAGATCAAGACAACACGTTGTAATAGCTATCCTAGCTACATGCACATGAGCGGTTACTTCCTGACCATTTGGTTTATTTCTCGGGACGTCCTTGCTCTGATACCATCTTGTTATAACTTGAACTCAACCCCTCATGGAACTCGGGAAAGGCTCGCCTAGACTAACCGCAAGACCTAGTCGTCTAATGAGAAACAAACCAAATGCAAGGATAAACATTTCCACAACCACACATGCAATGTAATTAAGCAAATAAGAGAAAGGCAGCAACAGAAAATAGAACAGAGTTCAAAAAAGAACCACACTCTACAGGCAGAAAAATAAAGTTTGCTAGCTAGCCATCACAACATAAGTAGAAAGGACATAACACCAATGACGATAAATTTTCACTTGAGAAATGATTTCGTACAAGGAAATATGCCATCGAAGAAAAGAAATGAGCGGTAGAAAATCAATCGTCAACAATTAAAATAAACCACTCAATGAGGAGCGGGTCCTATCCACAGGGAAGCAATGGTCTATTAAAAATCGCACAAGTCAAAAACAGATGTTCACTATTGATTTCCCCCAAAAATCAATCCAAAATCCCCTTTAGATTATGCTATCAATTGCTAGATATGTTGAATGAACTTTTACGTAAAACATGAGGGTTTTCATCATAAAACTACCACAATTAAATATTGATAAATCAAAAATCCTTTTTGTGGCAGTAACACTTAAATGTAAAAAGAAATTAAGAAGGAAACAGGGGATTTCCTTTGACGAGCTAGCGCGTGGAGGAGAGGCGAAGGCTAACGGTGAGGAGCTCGAGGAAGGTGCTCAAGAGGGAGGCGCACGCGGTGGCGAAGACGGTGTATCCTACGATGGCAGAAGATGGCTGGCCAGATGGAAGGTGGTCGTCGGCGATGAAGCTCTGCGGCCGACAAGAAGGTGGTTGCTTGATGTGGTTGAAGGGGTGGTTGTTCTCGAGAGGTCAACACGAGTCCTTTGGAGGTGACGGCACGAGGTTTCGTGGCCAAAGGTAGTGGCTACGTGTGGACGTGGACGGTGGATGATGGGTTCTTCTTGGAGAGGAAGAACAGTGTTGAAGAAGAAGACGATGGCGGGCAGGTTGTTTTGTGCGCAGGAAAGGAAGATGGCGCGCTGCTGGCTGCTGCACACGTGCGTTGAGGGTGGCGCGCAATGGCGGATGCGTGGTCTGCTGCTCGCGCGATGAGGATGGCGCTAGGCGTGCATGCCGAAGGGTGGCGCACGAGGAAGTGAAACGGCGTAGGCTACGCGTGGTGTGTTGCTGCACGCGGAGGCGCACTGCTGGCGCACAAGGAGGTGCTGTGCGCGCGGAGGTTGGAAGCGAGTGGTGCACCAGAGGGGCGCTGGTGGGTCTGTTGGTGGTTGAAGATGTTGAGTTAGTTTTGAGGTGGAAGAGAAAAAGAGGAAGAAGAAGAAAGAAGGAGATGGAGGTGTTGGTGGTGTGTAGGTGATGATGGTTGCGTGGTCATCAGAGACGCATGCGCACGGTGATGCGAGGCTTTGTAGATGACAGTGCAGGCTGTCACCCCGCATGTCCACGGTGGCGAAGTTCTCGCTGCGATACAGGCCAGCAGTGGTGAGACGGAGAAGCTTGAAGCTCTGCACAGTGATGGAGTGAGGGTGGTGGCCTACGTAGCTTCATGTCTTCCTCTCCTCTTTTAAAGCTTCAGGAGAAGAGAAATAGACAGAGGAGGAACGCTCAGATCCACATCCTCCGCTCCTCTTCACTGTCGCCTTCATTGCCAGGTCTAGCCATGAAGGTCTCGTTGGATGGGAGCGATTGCTGCTGCACGAAGATGTAATAAGAAATTAAATGAGGGTTATTTATTTATAAGCCCTTAAAAGAAATGTGAAATAAAATAATGCATGTAGTGCATCCTAAAAGATTAACTATTCTAATGCATGCTATTCTAAATGAATTTAGATATGAATACAATGCACGAAATATGCAAACAAGTGAGTAATTAGACTAATCTATTTACATCTTATTGTATGCTATTTATATGGCAATATTAATCTAATGTCTAGGCATTTAAGTAACTAATTAGCTCACAAATATGGGCTCATCAAATGCCTCCATGCCTAGTTTTTGCTAGTCCCTAGCAAATTCAAGCAATAACCCAGCTCTTCAAATGGACTAGCCAACACAATCAATCTTCCTTTAGAAACATGTTAAGTTCAGACTTTAGACCTAAGGTTCCCAAGTATTTGCTAAGTTACTAACTAGGTCGGCTAAGGATGAGTTGCAGGCACAAGTTTCCCTGATTTCTAACTCTACCCTAGAGTTTATTGGTCCTAGAGATTAAAGCATCCGTGCATGTGCCTTGGTCTGATTTATTTGAGGTTGGTATGATTGCCAACCTAGAAAGAGGATTTTTTTCACTCATATATATTTTTCTTTGATTCCTCTAAGCCTAACCTTGGATCAACTATCAACACGATCTGTGTCGGATTCATTGTCCCCATCACCGAACCTCGAAGGGTGCTTGGCTTTCGATGCTTCGAGATAGCACCACCCATAGCAACCCCAAGAACTCGTGGCAATCGACACTTTGAGATAGTATCACCCATGGAATTCTTAAGCGAATTCAAGCCTGTGACAATCGGCACTTCGAGATAGGGCCTCCCATGGTACCTGAACTGCACAATGCACTTACATGCCCCTAGTAGGATGGATATCCTAAGAGATAAGCACCAAGGAGGTGACATGTTATCATCGCATCCTCAAGTTGAATATATACTCCACCTCTCCTGCAGCAGGAACTCTTCCAATCAACTTGTGTTTTCAAGCTTCTCCTAAGTCAGAACCAAATTTTCTCCAAGAAAGGAATTACGGTGATCATTATTTACACAAGACCAAGTGTATCTGAAATGTGGATGCTTAGGTTACGAGGACTCGTAAATCAAAAGGTAGAAAAAGACACCAGGTATTTAACTCAATCCCTAGCTTTCCCTCCTCAACCTCTTGAGGAATGGTCCGCAACTTAACTCCTACTTAAGTTTTCAAGTCCACAAAGGACCCTAAAGGTCTAAATCTAGTAGCTCAACTTAGCTTCTAAAGTCAAGCACCTAGAGTCAACTTAGTCTAACCTAAAGTTCTGGTCTTATGCCTAAGAATGCAGGGCCCAGCCAGTTATGCTCAATAATGCAAAATGTTTTTTTTTTTTTAAAGCAATGCAAAATGTATACATGCTATAAACATATGCCTTAGATCCTATCCCCCCTATGCCTGGTTCAAACAATGTCCTCGTTGAAAGTAAAATGGCTAAGGGAAGATGTTACCTGAGGCGGAGAATGAAAGGAGCTAAGGCTCCTCGAGAGTGACCTCGTCAACCAGATTGTCATCCAAAGTAACATAAGGTTTTACTTGTTGGCCATTGACGGTAAAGGGTGTTGCTAAAGAGGAAGGGCTCTTGATCTCCACAACCCCATGCGGAAACACTTTGGAGATTATGTAAGGCCCATCCCAATGTAATTTCAATTTTCCTGGAAAAAGCTTAAGTCTAGAATTGAAAAGCCAGACTTGTTGGTTGGGCTCAAAGGTTTTTCTAAGGATATATTTATCATGCAAGACTTTAGTTCTCTCTTTATAAGCTTGGGAGGTGTCATAAGCCTCATTCCTCAACTCCTCAAGCTTAGTCAATTCCAGTAAACGTGCCTTACCTGCTTACTCTAAATCCATGTTAACACTTCAAATAGCCCAAAGTGCCCTATGTTGAAGTTCAACGGGTGACACGCTTTCTCGTACACTATCTGGAAGGGAGACATACCCAAAAGGGTTTTGTAGGCTGTCCGATAAGCCCATAAAGCATCATTCAGCTTTTGGGACCAATCCTTCCTATCTGGACTAACAGTCTTTTCTAAAATGTTCTTAATCTCCCTATTTGATACTTCAACCTAGCCACTCGTCTGAGGATGGTAAGGGGTAGCAATCTTGTGAGTTACTTCCAGACTCCTAAGTAACCGATTGAACTGGTGGTTCCGGAAATGAGGTCCCCCATCACTTATAATCATCTTGAGGTAGCCAAAGAGAGATATGATATTGGCCTTCACAAATTTCAAGACCACAGAGTAGTCATTTGTGTGCGTGGGAATGGCCTCTATCCATTTAGAGACATAATCAACTACCATCAAGATACACTCATATCCATGGGACGAAGGGAAGGGACCCATGAAGTCTATCCCCCAAACATCAAAAATTTCCACAGGTTGGATAGGGTGTTGGGGCATCTCACTCCGCTTTCCAATCGTTCCAGTCCGTTGACATCTAATATAGGCCTCAACAAAGTTATGGGAATCCTTAAATAAATAGGCCACCAAAAATCGGACTGCAGAACCTTAAAAGTCATCTTCTTAGCACCAAAGTATCCTCCACAATGAAGTTCATGGCAAAATCTCAACACACTTTGTTGCTCCTCTTCAGGCACACATCGTTTCAATACTTGGTCTTATCCAAGTCTAAATAATTCTGACCCTTCCCAATAAAAGTATCTAACTTGGGAAATGAATCTCTTCCTTTTCTACGCATCCCAAGAGCCAGGAGTCTCTCCAGTGACCAAGTAATTAACAGTATCCGCATACCAGGGTGAAGTCGGTGTTACCGCCATAAGGGTTTCATCAGGAACTGTCTCGCGGATGTCTCCAGATGGAGAGTCATCAAGTGGAAGGCAAGGCAGGTGGTCAGCCACTACATTTTCCACTCCTTTCTTTTTACGAATCTACAAGTCAAACTCTTGAAGGAGTAAAATCCACCTAATTAAACGTGGCTTAGAGTCCTTATTGGCAATGAGATGTTTCACTACCGCATGAGCAGTAAAAATGACCACCTTCTGTCCAAGAAGATAAGACCTAAACTTCTCCAGAGCAAAAACTACAGCAAGTAATTCCTTTTCTGTGACTGTGTAGTTTTGTTGTGGTTCAATTAAAGTCTTGCTGGCATAGTGCAGCACATGTGGTCTTCCCTCAACCCTTTGTCCAAGGACTACTCCTACTACATAATCTGAAGCATCACACATCAGCTCAAATGGGAGTGCCTAATCTGGAGCTCGGAGAATAGGCACAGAGATCAAGGCCTCCTTCAGAGTTTGAAAGGCCTTGGCACACTTTGAATCAAAATTCAAGGAAGATTCCTTCACCAACAGGTCGCAAAGTGGCCTAGAAATTTTATTCAAATTCTTAATAAAGCGCCTATAAAAGCCGGCATAGCCCAGAAAGGATCTAATCTGTTTGACATTCGTAGGCGATGAAAGTTTGGAAATAGAATCAACCTTGGCTTTATTTACTTCCAAGCCTCGCTCAGACAGAACATGTCCAAGTACAATTCCTTTCTGTACCATGAAGTGGCTTTTCTCCCAGCTGAGGAATAAATCAGTCTCCTTACATCTCTTCAGCACATTCTCTAAGTGCAAGAGACATTGGTCGAAAGATGAGCCGTAAATGGAGAAGTCATCCATAAAAACCTCGACACACTTGTCAATCATGTCCGAGAAAATGGACATCATACACTGCTGGAAGGTTGCAGGTGCATTACATAAACCAAATGACATATGCCTGAACGCAAAAGTACCATAGGGACTAGTAAAAGTTGTCTTATCTTGGTCTTCAGGGAAGACTGCAACCTGGTTATATCCAAAATATCCATCTAAAAAGCAATACTTGTTTCCTGCCAATTTCTCAAGGATCTGATCAATAAAGGGCAAGGGAAAGTGATCCTTCTGAGTAGCGGTGTTTAGTTTGCGGTAGTCAATGCAGACCCTCCAGCCAGTTGAGGGTCTGGTCACCACTTGTTCTCCCTAGTCATTGGTTGTTACCGTGAAGCCTACCTTCTTTGGCACCACATGGATTGGACTAACCCATTTGCTATCCGTGATGGGATAAATGCTCCCAGCATCCAACCACTTCAGAATCTCCTTTTTAACCACCTCCCTCATGTTGGGGTTAAGACGTCTCTTCATGTCTCGAAATGGTTTGATGGAATCATCTGTATAAATGTGATGCATGCAGAGCGTAGAGTCTATACCCTTAATATTAACAATCGTCCAAGCTATGGCTTCCTTGTGCCTTGATAAACAATCTAGCAAGGCTCCCTTTTGCATCTCAGATAGTGTAGATGAGATGATTATAGGGAGCGTATCACTTGGCCCAAGGAATACATACTTGAGAGAGTCTGGGAGGGGTTTCAATTCAAGGTCGGGGGCATATATGGTTGAGGGTTTCATAATAGAAGTCATCATCTCAAGTAGCAGATCTACCTTAGGCAAGTATGATGGGGAGAGAGACTCAGTAAAAACTCCAAGCAATCCCTCAAGTTCTAGTACATCCCCTTTACATTCCTCCAAGAGATGGGAATGCTCATTTAGCATGACATGCTAAAGGGGGTCATCACATAAAATTGCAGGAGTTGTCTCTTCAATCAGGTCATCTACCACCTCAACTTGGGAAATAATCCTCAAATCCAGCTTGTTTATAAGGATTAAACACATTAAGCTGAATTTTTTTGTTCCCAAAGCCCATTTTTAATGCCCCAGTGTGACAATTAATTGAAGCATTAGAAGTCGCAAGAAAAGGGTGGCCCATGATGATAGAGGGCTCGATTGGTTTGTTGGTAGGGTTAGTGTCCAGTACTAGAAAGTCAACAGGGAAGAAGAAATCCTCCACTCTCATGAAAACATCTTCCAGCAGGCCCCGTGGTCTCTTCAAAGATCGGTCTGCAACTTGGAGGATTACTGGGGAAGGCTTCAGATTACCTCCTCCAAGTTGTTCATATACATAGCTTGGAAGGAAGTTTACCCCCTCACCCAGATCAAGCAAGGCCTCGTCTATATGTAGGTCGCCAATGACCACTGAGATGTAAGGGGCTCCTGGGTCCTTAAGTTTCGGGGGTGTCCCATTTTATATAATTGAGCTAACAGAATTAGGTAGGACGACTTTTGATTGGACCTGTTTCCTCGATTGCCGTTTTTTCATGCACAGGTCCTTAGAAAGCAGGCATAGGATGGAATCTGCCTGATAGCTTCAAGCAAGGGCAGGTTAATTTGCACTTGTTTGAAAGTTTCCATGATTTCATCCATCCTATCTTTGGCTTCAGATGAGCCAACAGAAGTTTGCCCAGAGTCAGATAAGCGCTCTAGAAAGGGTACTCTCGATCTCTAGGTGGATGGGTTGTCATGTCGGGTAAGTGGGGGAACGGGGACAACCTTTTCCGGTGAGGTGATTTCAAGTGGAGAAGAGTTGGGCGACTCTTCTCCGGTGGGGGCGAAAGTCGAGGTGGATGGTTTTTCAGAATATGGGACTATAGGAGCATCATGTTTGGAAATTTTTTTCCCACTCCTCAGAATAGTCACCACCTGGGCATACTCCCTAAAGGCAATCCCTTTTCCTTTAGGGTTCTCCTCAGATGAACCGGGAAGCTTCCCGGCCTCCCTTTTGCTCATGGCCTCGATAAGGTATCCAATTTGGGAATTCATGTCATTGATTGCCTTGTCATGAGATTGGATGATCATGCTTTGATTCTCCTGCATGGCCTTCATCATGGCCTTAAGCTCATCCATCTCAGAAGTCTTGGGCGGTTGGGAGGGAATAGGAGGTTGGTTATATTGTTGAGTCTGAAAGGGTTGGGATCTGTAATTCCTTGAATTGGAGACATTCCCTTGTCTCCATGAAAACTTGGGGTGGTTCCTCCATCCCTCGTTATAAGCGTTGAAAAAAGGGTCATTACGAGGTCTGGGACGGAACCCTTGGGCGGCTTTCAGGTCCGCCTATACAGATCCTCCTGTACAGGTCCACCTGTACAAGGTCAGGCAATCCACAGTAGCGTGCGTATTGCCTTGGCAAATAGAACATTCAAAAACTTGTGGAGTGGAGGCATTTGGCATGAGTTGGTTAGCGTTTGACATAAGCCTTTCCATATTTTGGTTCAACAATAGAATTTGGAAGGCTAAATTCTGGGTATCCCTAGCCTCATTTGCCTCAATCTTTCGTTTCATAAGAGTGGGTTTCCTATCCAAATAAGCAGAATTTAGGTGGATAGAATTCTCACTCAAGGTCTCAAAAAGATCACAAGCCTCATCTTCAGTTTTTGTAAGAAAGGTTCCTGCACAGGCACCATCCACTGTTTGCATGTGCTTGTCATTTAATCCAATGTAAAACCTTTCTACAAGTTGCCATCTTGGCACTTGATGATGGGGACATAAGCGTAACAAATCTTTGAAGTGCTCCCATGCATCATGAAATTATTTTCCATCTTGTTGAGAAAAACTTATGATTTCCCTCCTATAATGATTAGTTTTGCTCATGGGGAAGTATTTTTTCAAAAACTCTCCCTTCAAGGCATCCCAAGTATCCACTCTACCATCTAAAGTGTGATACCAATGCTTCGCCTTATCCTTGAGGGAGAAGGGAAAGAGGGTTCGTATTTAGGTGTCATCAATAATACCCTGCAATCTCACCGTGGAACAAACCTCGGTGAATTCCTTCATATGCCTGTAGGGGTCCTCCCTAGAAGTACAATAGAATGAGGGAAACAGAGATATGGTACTATTCTTGATTTCATAAGGATTGTTCCCCCAGGTCTTCTCAATGTATGGCCAAGTTGATTGGTAGGGATAAAATAATCTCTCAAAGATCGTTGGTTCTCCATAATTCTATTTTCTCCTTCCTCGGCCATCTGTCTTCTCTCTTGGTTGGCTTTCCTAAGGATTCTTTCAGGTTCTGGATTAAACATGAGTTGTCTCCTCAGAGATCGCCTACCAAGCATATACCAACAACACAAACACAATTCGAAAGGACTTTTATGTCTTTAATCAATTAAGGCCTTTGAGATTTTAGTCCAGTTGTAGGGGACAATACAAATTGCCTAATCAATTACGTGCCTATTATTAACCTACGAAATGCCTCAATAAATACCTAATTGGAACTTAGGTGCTTTGCCCTAAAGTTCAAATAGTAAAGTACTCCAAGGATGGAAGATCGAGGGATGCAAGTATGCCTAATCCTTCCTTTGAAGCTGTGCTTTCGCAGTGTTTCTTAACTACCCTCAAAAATCCGTGACAAGGTATCCCCTTCCTTGGAGTTACGAAACCTTTGAACTTAAGTTTCAAGTACTTTGGTATCCAATGGTAGGAGAGTTCTTTCCTAGCAGCTCAGAACCTTAGGAGTGTTTAAATGCGTGCTTTAGTGCACAGTTATGCACGTGTGCATTCACTGCAAAATTTTGAATTTTTTTTTTTTGAAATGCAGCACAATGTCTCAAATCAATTCCTTTAGTTTTACTGTATTCCTCCTTTACTTGGTCCTTTTCAAAAATTTGATGTGACCACTTGTTAGATCGTTTCAAGACAAATTATGTGGTCTAGGAATTAAGTCCAAATGCAAATGCGTGATCAAGATTTGGATGCAAAGTAAGAGGATACATACCTTGCTTCCAGCAATTAGCGAAGAGAGAATGCACGCAATGTAGAAAATAAATCTAGAGGCTGCTCATACACACCTAAATGGTTCATCCTAAGGATAGGCAGCTTCTATCAAACAACTCGTGTTTTTATTTTTTTAGCTACTTATGCACAAACAAATAAAGGCTAAACAACCCACAAAAGAAAACCTAGATCTAAAGAAAATGGAACAAGATCCCGAGAAATTACCCACGCAGGGGCCTAAAAGAAGGTCAGGGAACAAACCCCTCAACTGTACCCCAGAACAAGGGTCTCAAACCAAATGTGCAAGGAAAATTAGGTCTAAAGTCTAAATCCTACTCTAATCAAATCAAAGACTAAATGTACGGAGATGATCGTCACATCCCTGTCCTTCCTCTCCTGGCAATCTAGTTCCTTGCAAGGTGGCTCGAACAACTTCTCCTCTGGTGACATCAAGGGTCACCTCTCATGATGGCTGGTGTGATGGCGAGTCGTAGAATGTGTGTCGCAGAACGTCGTCACTCACACCAAAACAAAAATATCCAAAGTTAAATATGCTTCCAAAATTTAAATTAATGTGAACAAATGAACGAATGTGATTTTATTAAGCATGTTGCTTCCCTGGCAACGGCGCCATTTGACAATAAATTTTCACTTAAGAAATGATTTTAAGGAAATATGTTGAAGTAAAGAAATGAGCGGTAGAAAATCAATCATCAACAATTGAAATAAATCACTCAATGAGGAGCAAGTCGTATCCAAAGGGAGGCAGTGGTCTATTAAAACTCACACAAGTTAAAAACAGATGTTCACTATTAATTTCCCCCAAAAATCAATCCAAATCCCCTTTAGATTATGCTATCAATTGCTAGATATGTTGAATGAGCTTTTACATAAAACATGAAGGTTTTCATCATAAAACTACCACAATTAAATATTAATAAATCAAAAATCCTTTTTTTGGCAATGGCACTTAAATGTAAAAAGAAATTAAGAAGGAAACGGGGGATTCCCTTTGACAAGCTCACACGTGGAGGAGAGGCGAAGGCTGATGGTGAGGAGCTCGAGGAAGGTGCTCAGGAGGGAGGCGCACGCAGTGGCGGTGACGGTGTAGCCAATGGTGGCCGGAGATGACTGGTCGGATGCAAGGTGGTCGCCGACGGTGAAGCTCTACGGCCGGCGAGAAGGTGGTTGCTTGATGAGGTTGAAGGGGTGGTTGTGCTTGAGAGGTCAAGACAAGTCTGTTGGAGGTGACGGCACGAAGTTTCGTGGCTAGAGGTAGTGGCTGCATGTGGACATGGACGGTGGATGATGGGTTCTTCTTGGAGAAGAAGAACAGTGTTGAAGAAGAAGACGACGGCGGGCAGGTTGCTGTGTGTTCACGCAAGGAAGATGGCGAGTTGCTGGCTACTGCACGCATGCATTGAGGGTGGCATGCAATGGTGGATGCGTGGTCTAATGCTCGCAGGTGTGAAGGCACACACGATGAGGATGGTGTTGGGCATGCGTGCCGGAGAGTGACGCGCAAGGAAGTGAAACGACGCAGGCTGCACGTGGTGCGTTGCTGCACGTGGAGGCGCACTGCTGGCGCGCAAGGAGGTGCTATGCACGCGAAGGCTGGAAGCGAGTGATGCGCCGAAGGGGCACTGGTGGGCCTGTTGGTGGTTGAAGATGTTGGGTTAGTTTTGAGGTGGAAGAGAAACAGAGGAAGAAGAAAGAAGGAGATGGAGGTGTTGGTGGTGCGTAGGCAATGATGGTTGCGTGGTCATCAGAGACGCACGTGCACGGTGATGCGAGGCTTTGCAAATGATGGTGCGGGCTGTCACCTAGCATGTTCACGGTAGCGAAGCTCTCGCCGTAGTCGAGGTCAGCAGTGGTGAGACGGAGGAGCTTGAAGCTCTGCATAGTGATGGAGGGTGGTGGCCTGCGCAGTTTCGCGGCTTCCTCTCCTCTTTTAAAGCTTCATGAGAAGAGAAACAGACAAAGGAGGAACGCTCAGATCCATATCCTCCACTCCTCTTCACTGTCGCCTTCATTACTAGATCTAACCATGAATGTCTCGTTGGAGAAGAGCGATTGATGCTGCACAAAGATGTAATAAGAAATTAAATGAGGGTTATTTATTTATAAGCCTTTAAAAGAAATGTGAAATAAAATAATGCATGTAATGCACCCTAAAAGATTAACTATTCTAATGCATGTTATTCTAAATGAATTTAGATATGAATATAATGCACGAAATATGAAAACAAGTGAATAATTAGACTAATTTATTTACATCTTATTGTATGCTATTTATATGCCAATATTAATCTAATGTCTAGGCATTTAAATAACTAATTAGCCACAAATATGGGCTCATCAACCAAAAGGTTCCAACATACTAAAAGTACTCACTACAGTAAACAAGGCCTCTGAAACAACAACTGAAAAAGGATCGAA
Source organism: Thalassia testudinum (assembly GCA_037157565.1). Lineage (NCBI taxonomy): Eukaryota > Viridiplantae > Streptophyta > Magnoliopsida > Alismatales > Hydrocharitaceae > Thalassia > Thalassia testudinum. The sequence goes on along the minus strand of JAZHRO010000002.1, from coordinate 16,497,044 downwards.
CTACTGCAGGCTTGGCTTGGCCCAACACCCTCTGCGGCCGATGGTGCTGGTTGCTTAACTCCCTGACTTGAACAGATATACATATATGTTTTGTCAATTGAGTAGAGTGGCACATAAGACATTTAATGCATAGAAAGTAAGCAATAAACCATTCATGCATTGTCATCTAGTTTCCTGCATATTACGTGTTTAATTATTCGTGTATTCTAGTAGAGGTCAACATCATCATTTAACCCACATTTTCCATAAGGGAACGATCTTGATGCAGGATACACACATGGCACTCTCCTGGTCGAGAGTACCCCGCGATAGTCCTACACTCGGTCTACCACCCTAGGGTTACGGTCGCAACATAGCAGTGACTATGGCACGTGCGATAAACGTACGGGTAGCTACCCTGCACTGACATAGGTCAGTCCTTTCCGCTAATGGGTACGCTCAAACGTATAGCACAGAACCAAACAGGGGCCACACCCCCCAACAGTCTGCGTACCCTCGCCTGACTATCCTGATTTGCCCAGTGGGACTAACAGGAGTTGATGTAGGGAGGCCAATCCTAACCCCGGGTTCCAACCCAAGGGGCAGCTAGCTCTCTCCCTACACTAAAGTGACAGTAGCTCTCCTCGGTAACACGTACACGAGGGCCAGCTCACTTTCCATACCCAAGTCTGAACAACCAACCAACATGCCTGTAGGCAACGAGTCTCATCATATATCGAATATCCATATTACTGTACTATGATTCCTTTTCCAATTCCCCATAGGGTTCATGCATAGTACTTAGCTCATTTCATTACATGACATGTATATGTCTCATATTCTGGTTTCTTATTCATATAACAGGTAGCTCGTAAATTAACAGGCTAAGCAATTTATCACAATCATTTTCCAATATTTCATTTCTCACAATAGGGAATTTAACCACATGCATTCTCATTCTTAGTCCTAGGGTTCATCTCACGTAGTAGGTTTCAAGTAGATATTTTTAATTTTAGCATGCACTTTAATAATCTAATCACAAGAGTAGGAAGGACCACTCTACCAAAGTGTATGGGAGATATGGGGGCACGAACAATGGATCCCGATGTTTCCGCGAGTCCCATGTGTACTACGAACTGGAGACCTATTCCAAACAGTTGATCACACCAATCATTAACATTGACCATTATGTCAAACAAGCTCAAAACAATATGGATACGACTTTAATACGTAGGAAATTCCAAAAGAAAACCAACAGTACTTTGTTTGCGCAAAATCAACTTCGTTTGGGCCCTAAACCGACCCAAACACGCGCATCGTGACCAAAATCAGACGTCTGAGGAGAGTCCCAGACATCTTAAATGAGCGTAGGATCTCACCTTGCGTTCTTGCGTTTGTCTTCGTCATCTACTTCCCCTCACAGCCATCTAAGGGTGTCTCTAGGCATCTGGCACTTCTCCCAGTCGTCTGGGAGAGCAGTCGAACGTCTGACGATGCTTCCAGACATCCTAAAGTGCCTCGAACACCATGCCAATGCGCCTTCCCAACGTCTCTGGCACCTCGGCACTCTGCGTGCTTACCAAACGTCCTGAGTCTATCTCAGACGTCTAGCAAATATTGTAGACGTTTAAATCCGCGAAAATGATGCCCGTAGAACCTCCTCGCGAGCCCTCCTCTCGCGCCAGGAGCTGCATAGTTCCCTGCGATGGCCGCTTAGGACCTCCTTCCACCCTCCCTCTACCTCCCGCACACACTCCTCTCCTCTAAGCTCCTCCTGCTCCCCGCTCTCCCTCTCCTTCTCCCTCACTCGGCTGCTGTGGTGGAGAACAAAATGGAGGAAGAGGGGGGGTTGTTGGGGGGTTTTAAGTGTGCTTGGGGATGGAGGGAAAGTATGGTGGGCATGGAGGGGGGTATGAGTGAGTTGTATAGGGTATGGTGGGGGGTATGGGTGAGGTGTATGGGGTATGGTGGGGTGTATGGGTATGGTTGGGGGTTATGGGTATGGTGGGGAATATGGGTGTAAGAAAAATTACACTAAACCCCCCTTCAAACTAAAATACTTTGCACGGAATCCATTTTGGTGTGCAGAAATTGTGATAAGTCCCCTAAAGTTCGAAAAAAATCCAAATGGCCCTTGGAAAGGGTCGTTTCACACATCTATAGTCAAATATGTATTAACTTAATCAATCGTAAGTAACTAATTAATCCAAGTCAACTATTATTGATTCACCTTTCTCTCTTGGCTAGTCAGCTATCATTGTAGCATAGCTACAATGACGCTAACTCAAGATCATGATCACATCCCCACCTCCTTATGAAACAAGTTATTCATGCTTCATAGTTGGCTATGGCAAAGAGACACCAAGTGTGATTGGAATCTTACACTCAAAATCGCATGAAAATGGTGTTTGTTTCAAACAATTCCCTAGCCCTCATAAACCCTAAATTGCCTTGCAAAGGTGAAACAATTCAGCTTTAGGGATCAAAACATTGGCTTTCAGTGAGACCTAGAAGAAAAAAATAAAACAAACTTTCTTATTAAAACACAATCTACTCAACAAAAGAAAGGAATAAAAGATAACAAGGCCATGGAACTCATTTTTGAGCTTCCAAGAGTCATTTATAAATGACCATAGTGGTACATTTCAATTGCTCCAAATCAAAGCGTCAAATCTTTAAGTATGCATACTTTTAAAACAAACTTTAGAGAATCAAGCTTCCTTACCTAGATAGTTAAGTAGATGCATCTCATGCTAAGATTTTTCATCTCTAAGCTCCATTGCAAATCAACACAAATTCATAAACGAATCTCCATGTGCTGCTCACTGTAAGAAATGCTACTCAACGACTCTATGAATCTCAGGAATTCTTGCATAAAACAGGTTTGAAATGATTCACTCTCGGTCCTATTTAAAAGACTATTGCCTAACCTCTCACGGGTACCTGATTATTTAGCAACTACAAGATTGAGGATGTGTGATTTCTCATGAAATCTCACTAGTACAAAAGAGACCCAATGACAATCATAGTTGACTATCATATAACCTTAGTTGCCTACACAAAATTAAGATACTTATCTAATTTATCGCTTACTCGTAGCCAGCTACAACCATTTACTGGCCGACTAGAATAACAAGTATTGCCCTCTAACTTCTATTATATTTTTCATTTCTCTACTTAATTTCTTCTCATGTTTATCCACCATTCAATTCATTAATCACATTAACTTATTGATTGACTTTCATTAGGTTTAATATTTCTTTTGAAAAATAAAAGGATAATTATCGTATGGTAACCACTCAGATCCTTCATTAATAAAAATTAATGAAAGACAAGAATATTACAAGAATTCTTCATAAAAAGAAAAGAAAAAGGAAATACAAGTAACAAAATTTTCTAATTGCGGGTGTTCTCCTTTGAAAATTATTGCATTTCTTCCAAGCCAAATGCTCCAAAGAACCAAAATCTTGCCTTCTCTTTGTCATTGGGGCCCTTTATTAGGTTTAATTATTTCTTTGGGATCTTTATGATCATGCCCCTGTAAACTTTCTCAATTACATCCATAACCCCATAAAGTCAATAATTATATCTATACCCTTACAAATTTGTTAATTAGACATGGTCACACCCAAGTTATGTCTTCATTAGATTTAAGGGAATATTCCTCAAAAATACCCTAACGGTTATTACCTTTAACAACACAAAGTTTGAAAATTACATTGATACCCTAATTTACCTTTTTCTTTTTCAAAACTTACATCAATAACCCTATCTACCTTATTCTTTTTCAAAAATTATGTCAACACCCCTATCCACTTTTTTTCTTTTTCTCTCTCTTATTTCTTCTTCTTCATCTCCACCCCTTCTTCCTCCACAAGCTAGGACTATACCTCCTCTCTAGACATCGCAGTGGCAGCATAATGGCGTTAAGACCCCCACTAGAGGCCCTCCTTCCTCCACCCAGCCAACCATCCCTTACTCATTACGTCGCCAACTTATTCCCACTCCCCCTCCCTTCCTAAACTACCACCCTTCTTCTCTCCTCAACCCACTTAGCCATCCCACCCCTTTCCACGCCAACAGCCTCGAGTCCCAACTTGCTCCTCCATCCTAACCTCTTCCCCCTCCTTTTCTCCCTCATCCTTCTTCCCTTAGCCTAAAGCTTGTCAAGGGAGTAGGAGGAGCCAACAGAGAGGTCACTTTCTCTCTCCTAACCTCTTTCTCTCCCTAAGGTGAGGAGAGGAGAAGTTTTCTATTTTTTTTTTTCTTTTCTTTTTTTGTTTTGGGATGGGGGGGGGCATACTATTGATATGGATATATTATTAATGTTTATATGGACATGGATGTAAAAATCCTTATTTTTTGGGCTTACTACGGTGAGGAGTTAGATGATAACTATAGTTGGACTCATTAAGAGCATATATGACCAACAACACGGAAGAATTGCCCACTATTCATTCTTAGGAATTGGCCATGATATACCCCAACTACTCATAACATTACGAACAATGGATACATGTCTGGTACTTAGTATCAACAATGAGTTTAAAAAGGTATCTAAAATAGTGATATTGAGATATTTGCACCCTATCAAGGTGAGGAACTAAGGCATATAACTTTGTAACAAATTCCACCCTTCCCACTCTCTCCTTTTCTCGTATCTACCATTTCTCAACAAATTTCTTTCGACCATGATCCTATTTTTTCCTATTTCAATTGATAAAAAAGAATTCTTAAAACATGGAATGAAAATAGAGATATTGATACAAATTCTTTTCTTCGAAATCAAATAGAAGATTTCCATCTAAAAAAGGTCGACAATCTGTCCTTTCCAAATGAGTCATTTGTATGGATATAAAGGTAAATATCAACTTTATGAGGGTATGGATGTCATTGGGAAAGTTCACGGTGATATGAATGCAAAAGTTGCAATTAATTTTAAGGTTGTTGGTTATCACGGAGAAGTTGTCTAACCATTCATCTAATTGCTTGGGATGGCGGTGACTCGAGGCAAGTCATGACTCATTAAAGTTACAGAAGACGTGGTAGAAGAGGGCAAAATGATGGTCGGAAAGGCTATAATAGGTGTGGTGGTTGAGGTGGTGATCAAGGGCAGAAAGGTGGAGGCAAGGATAAGCTCATACACACATAGGGGGAAGGAGCGGGAAGAATATTAGGGCTACTTTCTGGGATAAAAAAATATCCAGCTGATCTGCGACACTTGATAAACTCTGGACTCCAATATGAGCATTTTCAAAGATCAGGTGTCTACTTGATTAATACCCCCATAGGAGGAAAAAAACAGACGAAGCACAGGTAATGAATAACCAAAATTAGAATCGACATTGTTACAATCAAATTGATTTCGTTACCGGTCGAAACCCCAACAAGGCTTGCTTCTCATCAACGGTACCAATGGAAATAAAAAATCAGGAACTACCTCGTCTAATATTTTACAGAAAACATTAACAAGTTAAAATTGGTCCACAATCCCCTTGTCTGGACAACATCGTAGCAATCAAAATTCAAATTTCAAATATCGCCCCTAGGAAACTCCATTCACTAGGTGAGATGATTTTTTTGGAAAATAAATGAATGATAAAACGATTACAGCCAGGCACAACAACAGCAGCAAAGCTCCTCTTACGTTAAATTTCAACTGAGAGAAGCTAAAACGATTCAAGCATCGACGAAAGGAATGATTGTATAGCAATTTGCCATCTGATTTTGGTTTTTGTTTTAATGCACTTGACAGTCCGTTTATGGGGCTAGTTGGTCTACCCAAGGTTAATAGCATTTAGCGCACACAAACCTAACCCAACACAAGGGCCAACCCAGCCGATTATTAGTTTAGATTTGATTTGGACATTGATTTAAGCCCATTTACTCATTTAGAATAAAAACGGTCGAGGTAGACTCAAATTTAACTGAAAGCGATTGAAAATTCATAATATTCCAATAACATAAATATATACATTGGACATATAACATGATTGATCAATGAGTAGGAAACATAATTGACCATTGGGTTAGGAATCCTATCTCAAATCCGTTAGACCCAAAACCTTTATCCCTTTTCCCCCCTCAATTTTGCTATCCAAAGCGTTGTTCACTTTATTACAAGCGCACACCGCAGACCGAAACAATATGAAACTATTTCAATATTCACATCAACACGCACAAGAACCCCACTAGCGTGCGTCAAAGTTCAGCCAAACCCAACCACGCCCAAGCCATTTATTTTCGAACATGCTTAAGCTTAGGGCTATAAAAAGAGAAAAACCAAATGGGCCTAGGCTTAAACCAAAGCCCACATAACTTATTGGGCTGCCTTTCTATATTGACCTGCAAGGGCGCCGCCATTGATCGAACAGGATAGCAAAGTCTACGCCCATGCTACTTCCATGTCCAAGGAGTTCCTTGATTGACAGTAAAATACAATGCATGGCGCATCACATCATCTTGACATGCTGAACCCATGAACCAAATTCCTCTTGGGCTCAAATATTCTTGCTGTTTACAAGGATATATTTTACTTTCAAACATCAGTAAGAGGGATATATTTTACTTTCAAACACCAGTAAGAGAAAACTAATGGCTCCAGCACACACACCTCTATACAAGTTAGTTACAGACTTACTCAACCAATGTACACATGTAATCATCACATTCCTCTTTGCTCAGTCCTTAAGGCAGGGTAGGAGCCATAAGGTGGAACGCACACAAGTAAACCAGCTAAACTAAGTCAAGAACTTACCATCAATAGCAAGAGCTTCTGAGGGCGTGGGGGACTCATCTAACATGTGAGTCGTATTTATTGAAGATGGCATCGGAGACGACCAGGGGAAGTTTGTCTATGTACATGAACAGCCTCCTTGAGTTCTCTTTGGTGATCGTCGCCATGTCAACCACATCCCTGCTATCAGTGTATATCCATAGATCACCGGAGTTAACCCTCTTCAGGCTGTCGCGGCAAAAAGGGCATGAACGTGATCTTATGTTCCTGCAGGTAAGAGACCACATACATAATCTACAAGCACATGAAATGACAAAACATAGTTGTGTCTTCTAATCGTTTCTGCCATATTATGACCCTAATTTGTGAAGGCAAGTGACTGCTTTAGCACCTTGCAATGAATGAATGAAAATGCATTCCCATTCAAATTACCAAACCGTTGGTAAAAAGAACATTAAAAAAGTTATTTCCACATTTGTTCAGAAAACTTGGAAAGTGATAAGTGCTTAAAAATCAAAAACAAATTGGGGTTCGACGAGAACATGCTTCAAATGTTTAATTATTGATAAATATCCTGATTCACAGCCTCTGGTTCATGTAATTAGATAAATATTACTAAAATATTACTTTCTTAAACAATGGCAGACGTTTCAAAATTAAACGAGAAGGGAAAAACATCTAATCCGTACATTCATTGCCGATTGATGTGTGATTATTAAACAGAATCTTACATAAATATTTCTACAAATATTATTATCTCAACAATAGCCAGCAATTCAAAATGAAAAAAGGAAAAATTATCCAATTACCAACTTTTATTGTTAATTGACATATGATTATTAAATAGAATCTTGCCCATTAATAAGCAAATATTCTAGAGTACAATCTTAAATATCTATCTTCATCGTGTATTTTACATCTCAAATCACTGCTTAACGGATAGAACAAAATCCAAAAATTTGAGGACAGCAACTGGATGTGCAAATCAACTTCAGGCAAGTGCAAATCTGCCCAAACTCTCTTGGAAAAATTGCACACCCAGAAAAAAAGTTGATAACATTCATTCTGACGGTCACAAAGAAAGCAAGTAGCATCCACATCCCACAACCACCGCCTCCTATAAACCTTCATGACCAACTTCCCATGGCATAGAAGCCACAGAAAGATTTGAACCTTCAAGGGAACCCTCATCTTCCAGAAGTACCAGCAATTCCCCACCAAATCACCATCTTGCCCCCCTATTACATGCAAAAGGTGATATGCTTTCTTCACATAGAAAAAACCCCCGCTCCACACCAATTGATCTGGAAAAGACAGCATCAGACTAAAATCCCTCAAGAGAGGAGAAACTGCAGATCTTAAAAGCAGGCATCGGAGTGAGCGACGCCCAAAGTAGGAGACCAAGATAAGGTCTGCTCATCCCAAACCGAAAGAGCAAAAAGGTGGGGCACTACCTCTATCAGAACAACGTTTTCCAAGCAGCCATCCATTCAAAATCTAAAGGTCCTCCCATTGCCTAGAATTTGATGGAAAAAGGACACCTTCTGCAATACTGACACTGAAGCCCTCCAAGACACAGATGCACAACGCGGGATAGCCAACATCTGCAACAAATTCAAACTGGAACCATATGGATCTTTCAACAATTGATGCCGCATGCCGCCACCATTCAAAAGGAGCTTCACAATCCACTTTGTGATCAATGCATCACAAAAAGAAGCCAAATCGTAGATGCCCAAATGACTTTCCTTCAGTGCGTAAACCTCCATTCAAGGCACCAACCAGTGAAAACTCCCCACATGGTATGCCCCCTTCCAGAAGAAGCATTTGCACAATCTCCAACTTCTGAAAAACCTTCTTTGGCGATCTAAAAATAGATACAAAGAAGACTGGAATAACCGAAAGAACAGCCTTGAGAAGGACCAGTCTACCTCATGGTTTAAAAAGGCATGCCTCGAGACGAGGCAGCCCAAAATAGCCTCAAGGTGGTAGTCTCAAGCTGCTGACAAGAGGCGCGTGCCTCACTTTGGTCGAGGCGGTCTGAGGCATTGAGGTGCTGCCTCAGGTGCAGCAGCATCGTCGGAGGAGGAGCATCGCTGGTGGTGCAGTAGCCGTCGTCGGAGGGTTTTGGTTGGTTTTTGCCCTTGGAAAAGATGGGATGGAAAGGGAAGGGCCTTAGAAAAGATGAGTAAGGTAAGTCTTTGTTCTGAGAAATCCTTTTGATGCAAACTACATTAGGTCTATCCTTGCTGGAGATGACTATTTCCCCGTAACTATTCTCCAGAAGAAAGTCTGCAATATGTTGCGATGCTTGTAGATAGTTAAGGATCTATTCTTTTTAACATTAGGGTTTAGGGTTTAGATATGCTACGATGCATGCATATCGATGTTTCATGAAACTGTTTATCATTCTTAAATGCCCATTATGTGCCACATGTTTGTAATGCATTATAAGGCACATGTACTTAGGAGTTAGGAGCATGGTTTTCTTGAAATACATATGCATACTAAGTTTAACAATGTAATACTATGCCAATACATTTCATTTTATAATGCCGGAGTGGGATATATAGATATTAGCCCTAACCGTTGACTTTCACAAATCTGTGGGATGGCTTTAGGGGCATTTTGGGTTTCTAAGCTATCCACTGTATTTCCCAATAGACACACACTCATTATATCTTAACTTGCTATAATACATTATTCTGAAGTTTTATATTCACATAATATGGATTTTTGTCGAATGTTAAACTCATTTCTATTTTAGTGTAGTATGGAACTAGGGATTTATTGTTGCTATTTTATGTGTAACTTTTCAAACCCTTCCTTGAATGTAAAGAGGACCTTTTTGCAAGAAAAGGCTTTTCCTTTTGGACTAAATCATTCAAAATAACCTTTTGGGGAGTTATAATTTGTGATAGACAAAAAAATGTTATGAAAGTGTGTTATTTACATTATTATTTCCTTATTAGCACTTAACAAATATGTATCATATCATTTTTCTATGTTTTTTTATGCAAATCCTAAGACTTACGCCTCGATCGTCTCGTAGCTTATACCTCACATCGATGAAGGCAAACCGCCTTGGTACTGCCTCGCATTTTTTTAAAACCTTACTCTAGAGAGCAATCTCCCACTCCACGAGGATAACCACTTCCCCATCCTCTCCATCAAAGGTACGCAATACATAGAGACAAGCTTTTTCCCTTTAAAACCTTTTTGAGAAATGATGTTGTTTGTTAGAATATTGCATTTATGCTTTGGAACTTTGTTTTAAGATCCTTTTTTATGTATTCTATTAGGTAAGTTTCCCTCAAATGGTGATTTTAGTACTTATGTTTGTGTGTTGGTACTCATGTTTTTTATTTGAGTTGTTTGTGATTTTATTTAATTAATATTATAAAATAATTATTTAAAGGGTAAAATGTGACTACCCCAAGAAGGGAGCTAGTTGGCTACCTCCAATGCTTTTAACTTCATCTACAAATCTCATATAGCTAAAAATCTTTAAGGATCTCACTATCCTAATATAACTAAAAATTATATAAAATTTCAACTCAATCGGACAATCCCATCCCCTTAATCAACAATGCCAAATTTTCAAATGTCGAAATAGTGTAAAAAATCAACATTACTTGATGAAGAGGTTAAAAGTCTTTGATTTAAATAAAATTCAAAACACATTTTTCTTGGATTAATTAATTTCAATCTCCAAAGTTTCATAGCCATATGAGATTAGGTAGACACATTTTACCCTAATGTAAAAGTAAGGATTTTTACATAGATGCCATTGAAAATTACTTTCTTATCATCCACTTCCAAATATTACTTTAAATGTCATAAAAAAAGTGATCACTTTCACAATTGCCACTTAATTCGTTCCTTTAACTTTAAGGCGATGGACCTAAAAGTAATGAAAATTTATATTTTTTATTTGAAACACTTTTTTCTCTCCCCTATCCTCTTCCCCATTTCCCTCCATCTTCCTACCCTTCCTCCTCTCACCACTCGATGGTAGCAACTCAACTCCTCCTTGACAAGGGCAAAGGTGTTGGTGGTGACCTCGATGACCTCGACGATGTGCCTCCTAGTAGTAACCTTGATGGCCTCAACTTTTGTATGTCGGATTAAGCTATGGATGAGGTCTAAGTTGACAGCAAGGCCCTTAACACAGTCGCATGCGACGAGGGTAGCACATGTGCAGACGGAAGAGGAGGGGAGGTAGAGGCGAGAGGAGTAGGTGAAGCCAACATGGCAGAGGGAGATGGAGAGAGCGGCGAAGGCGAGTAAGCGTGGGTGGGATGTAGGGGAGGGGAGGGAGGAGATGTACAGGGATGGGTAACGAGTCGAACTTGCAAGAGGAGTGTATGAAGTCTTCTATGGTAGTGGTGGTGAGGAAGAAGGTGGTGGAGATGGGTGCTAGTTGCCACTGGTGCTGGTGATGAGATCTCAGTGGTGGTGGCAGGGGGTGGATGGCAGCAACAAGTTAGTGACGGTGGCGGTGGTTGCCATTCAATGGGAGACTAGGGAGGAGGCCGTGGTTGGTGGTTGTGGTGGTGATGGTTGAATGTGAGGGAGTGAGAAACAAAGATGAAGGTCAATGGTAGCGATCGAATGTGGGAGAGGGAGAAACAAAGATAGTGGTACTGGAGGCAGATGTAGTGACAGCAGCAACTGGAGGAGGTCGTGACAATCAAGTAGGGAGACAGTGATTGGAGGTGGAGATTTTGGTGACCGCTGCCACCAGAGAGGGAGTGGAGCGAGGAGGGAATGAAGAAAAGGACAGGGAAGAAAGAAAAAATATTTTTTCCAAGTAAAAAATATAAATTTTCATTACTTTTATAGCCACCACCGTTAAAGTTAATAGAGCTAACTAACAAAGTAGCAATTGTAAACGTGACTGTCACTTTTCCAATGACATCTAAAGTAAAGATTTGAGAAATATATGGCAAAAAATAATGTTCAATGATTTCAATGACATCTACGTAAAAATCACTTAAAAGAATTTTATATTTTAATTATTTTGAAATTAAATTCAAAACCACATTCTGTTGACATAACACTCTAGTTATTTCTTTATTTCTATTTATGGATTATTTTATTATTTATTTTGTCCTCTCGTACTTATGTTACAATTTATCTAACACCTCTCTCTATATATAAAAGGTATAGGGCTTCATTTGATACATAAGATTATTCATTTTCTCCAACTTAATATCAAAGTGGCAATCCTAGATTGATGCTCCAGTATCCCACCTGCACTAGCCTTTGAAACCTTTCCTCTTTAACCCTAAATCCATTGGGCACTACTGGTCTCCTCTCCTCTCCACTGAGTGTCGCTGGCTAGGGCCTTGAATAGGCCATCGCCACTACCCAGCAGGCCGTGCATGCGTCGCCCAGCAAGGCAATGCCGCCCCCCAAACAGGGCTACGCCACCCCTAACACCCCTGTGCACATCGTCCAATAGGTCGCGCTGCTCCAGCATCCCCTACACGCACCTAACAGGGGGTGTCACCGTTGTTGCTACTGCCATCCGCCTCTGCTGCGGTGGTGGTAGGTGTTGGCGACTAGATCTTGCCAACAAGGGGGAGTAGCATCCCTTAAGAGCGATGTTAAGGTCTTCCCCGTACCCTAACATACGCTAAGCATTGATCTAAGGGATGCTTGTGACTCTCGGGATGTTATCTAGGATCTTTATATCTTAGATTTCATGATTAAGGGATCACGTTCTTTCTGATTTTAGATTTTCCAGATATATATATATTGGATTCAGATCACGTTTGTGGCCTCTGTGATAGTCCTAAGGCACGATATCCTCTTCAGGGTCTTCAAAGGTGTCCTCGGGTACCACTACGGACATCGAAAGTTACAAAACTTCATTCTTTATTCCTATCGCCAAGCTAAATGAGACAAATCATGCCAGATGGTCTCAGATGTTCCTGATGACTATCAAGGGACATGATAAGGAACACATCCTGTTAGAGTTGGAGTCACAAGACAGGAAAGAATGCCACATGAAAGAAAGATAATGCAACGATTCATGCTTGAACAATGAATTCTGTGTTGCCTTAGATTGGAGATGGAATCATGTACTACAAAACGACCAAGGAGATGTGGGATTCTCTACGTGATGCATACTCTCACAAGAAGAATTTCAACAAGGTATTTGAGATCCACCAAGCCATTGGTGATCTAAAGCAAGGTCATTCATTGTTCCAGTTCTGTGTTATTTTAGAGGGACTCCTAGAGAAGTACAATGCTTATCATCCAGTTTGCACTTGTGCCACTCAAAGGGCGCACAGGAAAGAGTGTAGTTCTTCAGTTCCTAGACGGACTTAAACCAAAGTATGAGGCTGCTAGGTCTCAGATCCTGACTCTTGCTAAGCTTCCAACACTTAAGGAAGCATATAGTCGGGTGATCAGAGTGGTTGTTAAACCACCTTTATCAGATGTTGGACAGACTCCTTTCGTAGTGGCTACTATACATAGTGGACGTGGTGCTTCCTCTACTTGGGGGAGAGGGTATGGTGGTCAGGACATGACTGGCAAACTTTTCACATTTGCTCACACTGTGGTAAGGTTGGTCATTCAAAAGCATCTTGCTAGACGAAACACAGTAAACCTCCCATGGCCAACCAAGCTATTTCTTATGAGCGACAATGTCACATGCTGACTATGATGCAACTGTCCAGAGTCTCTCCGAGTTAACCCAAGAGACTACTACCACAATCGATACTGCTACATTGGCCTCCTCATGTATAGCTCCTACTTATAGTTTTGATGGTGGTATTTCTAACAGTGCCTCGTGATTGGTGGATTTAGGGGCTTCCTAACATCTCAGTGGTGACAAGACATGTTTTAGGCAGGTTTAGACTATTCCCTTAGTCATGGAAACAGATATCTCGATATATTAGCGATATATCCGCATCCCTAACATGACTCATATAGATATCACGGGAATATCTTTTTTATAGGATATCAACAATATCAGACTCATATCAATGGGTCTTAATCGATATCCCTAAATATTAGGGGGTATCGATCTGGTTAATAAAGATCTCATAAAAACGTCTTTTCAGCAATGAAAGAGATGTCACGACATATCACAGATATGTCGTCGATACATCGATATCGCCAACAATACCTGTATCAACATTGCCAAAATATCTTTTTTCCAAGATGTCAGGAGAAATATTACCCATGTTGATATGTGTTGGTAATATATCGTTGAAACTAAAGCATATGTGTGCAATTTTTCCTAAATATTTCTAACCTCCAATGACATTGGACGATACCTCTGCAGTTGCTATATAATCACATCTTTCTTTTCTTTCTTTCTTTCCTTTCCTCTCCTTCATTCTCTGTTGCTGGCCACTATAAGCGTTCATTGATTTGTTCACCTCGATTATTAGGTGATTTAGAGTCCTTGTTCATTTCTCAACAAGATAATCACCTTAAACTTGCCATTTTTTGCATCATTAAGCCTAAATCACCTCGATTACTATTCATATTGAGGTTAAATCTTGTGTTACACTTGATTATTGCATAAATTGATGTGATCTACACATATTAAAGCAAGATCCCTAATTAATCCCCAATTTGGTGATAATTTGTGGCCAAAATCACTACAGTTTAGCACGTTTCTATTATATTTTCATTCAAAAATTATGATTTTCGTCTTTTAGGCATTTTTGCGTACATGTATTACTTATTAAAACGTTAAGTTTCATCAAATTTATGACATTTTACATCATTTTTTTATCTTTTTGAGCAATTTCCCCAAAATTCACCGATATCGGTGATATATCCCCAATATATCCCCGACATCCCCTTTTGGACCTGTCGATACGACATCGATATCAATATTTAAAACATTGCCCTAAGGTAGATCTGAGCATGTGGCAAATGGTAGACAGTACAGAGTTCATGGCAAATGAGATGTGGCAATGACTCCTACACAGACTATGTCTAATGTTCTTTGTGTCCCTAATTTTCCGATTAGTCTTTGGTTTGTTGGTAGAATTACAAAAGACTTGCACTATCGTGCAATTTTTTATGAGTTGAACTATATTTTTCAGAACAAACTCACCGGGAAGACAATTAGTAGCGAACATAAGGGGATATGTATCGCTTGATCCAGACTCCATTTGTTGCCATGTGTTAAGGCGAGGTGGCTTTTAGTGCTGGTATAACTCCTCAGTGGCATCGTCTTGGGCACCCATCAATGGATAGTCTATGACACGTCATCCCTCATATATCGCCTACCACTGAAATTTTGTGTGATTCATGTTAGCTAGGAAAACATCATAGAGCTAGTTTCCTTCCAATTCTTCTCAAAGTTCTGCGGTTTTTGATTTATTGCATGGATGTATGGGGACCTAGTAGAGTGTCAAATGGACTTGGTCATAGACTCATAGATTCTATTTGCTTACTATGGATGATTTTTCCATGATGTCATGGTTGTTTTTACTGAAGAATAAGCCTAATGTTGGGTTTGTGATTAAGACTCATTTTTCTACCATTGTGAAACTTGTACGACTTAATAATGCCTTGGATTTATGTACTGCTAAGTTGGCATCCTTTTACAAATCCCTTGGGATTATTCACCAGACATCATGCCCTCATCCTTTGCAATAGAACGGTGTCGTTGAAAGGAAACATCATTATATATTCAATGGGGCTAGAACATTACTTATACAACATAATGTGACATAGATTTACTGAGGACATGCAGTGTTAACTGCATGCTATTTGATTAATAGATTACCCAACTCAACCATGCAAGAATAGGTTCCTTGGTAGTTTCTCCATCTAGAGAGAACTGTTTACTATGCCACCTTGTGTTTTTGATTGTGTAGCCTTTGTCCATGTTCTAGGACTTGGCAGAGATAAACTAGTTCCAATGGCAGTGAAGTGTGTCTTTCTAGGATACAGTAACACCCAGAAAGGATACATATATTATAACCCAAAAGGCAAGAAGCATTATGTGACAGCAGATGTCACTTTTCATGAGCCTATTATTTATTTTTCTACAGATGGTCATTAGGTGATGTTTGAAGGAGGCTCAGTTCCTATGCCAGATCCATCAGTACCCTCAAAGCAGATTCCTATCACACATAGTGAGAATACCACTACCACAAACACTACTATGTGATATGAGGCAAAGATTACTCAGGTATACATATTACCTAGTACATACAAACAGCATGCATGGCGTCAAGAATACACCCCCCACCACCTCAGCCACCTGTCTCTTCCCCTAGTCAGGTATGTGTTGATACTGACATGAGAACATCTTTTGTATGGAGATTTTTAGGATGAGGTCTACATGCAACAACCTCTCGGGTTTGAAAGTCAAGGGTAGTGTGTATGCAAACGAAGATCATATATGGCCTAAAATAGAGCCTGAGGACTTGGTTCCAAAAATTATCAAAGGAGGTACAAACAATGAGACTTGTAAGGTCTTCTGCTATCATTCACTCTGTCAGAAAGAGTTTAGGGGGAGTTGTGGTACTCCTTGTCTATGTTGATAACTTCATCCTTACTAGGGATGATATTGCAGGGATAGTAGAGGTGAAGAAAAAGTTGGCCGAAGTCTTTGTAATGAAGGATCTAGGTGAACTCAAATATATCCTTGGCATTAAGGTGGCACGCAGCAAAGAGTGTATTGTCCTCAATCAGCGCAAGTATGCTCTCAATGTGTTACAAGAGGCAGGGATGATGGGATCTAAACCTGCTAATATACCTATGAATTTCAAAGGACACCTCTATGATATAGATTCTTCACCTATAGATAGTAGATCTTATAGACAATTGGTTGGTAAGCTGTTATATCTGACTATTACACGTCTTAATCGTTCTCTTGCTGTGGGAAAACTCAAGCAGCTCATAGACAATCCAACTAAGCAACATTGGGATGTTGCCATGCAAGTACTTTGATACGTGAAGAAAGCACCTAGTAGAAGCATTCTATTTCAGAAGAACACATTTATAAGTATTGTTGGCTATTCTGATGCTAACTATGCAGGTTGCATGGCAGACAGAAAGTCGATAACTGAGTTCTGCACTTATGTGGCAAGCAATCTCATAACCTGAAAGAGCAAGAAGCAGCAGATGATATCTAGGTCCAGTGCAGAGTCAGAGTATCGGGCTATGACACAGACAACTATAGAGGTGATCTGGGTCAGATCTATGTTACGAGATCTCCATGTCCAGGTAGAGGGACCAATGGAGATGAAGTGTGATAATCACGTTACTACGTACATTGCAAATAACCCAATGTTCCATGAACGTACGAAGCATGTTGAGGTTAATTGTCAGTATACCAAAGCCTTGATACAGTGTAGGATTATATACACTACATCAATTACCTCTGAAGATCAAGTTGTGGACATATTCACAAAGCCTCTTCCTAGATCCACATTTAATAGATGTTCCAAACTAAGTGTCATTAATATATATACTCTAGCTTGAGGGGGAGTGTTGACATAACACTCTAGTTATCTCTTTATTTCTGTTTATGAACTGCTTTATTATTTATTTTATCCTTTTAGACTTATGTTACAATTTACCTAACATCTCTCTATATATAACTCTATATATAAAAGGTGTAGAGTTTCATTTGAAAAATAAAATTATTCATTTTCTCCTAATCATACTTGTCTGCATACCAAGCACTCACTACGCAATGGTCTATTTGCACAAATACCACATGCCATTTACTAAACATTGAATACTACCAAAAAATAATAAAAAACTAAACATGAAAGCCTAAATGTAGCCCTTAGCAAATAAATCTAGCAATCATAGATCTACTTATCCTTAGATTAAGTGATTATAACATTATCCCATCATAAAACCAATGGATCAACAAGTGTAATTCTTAAAACTCATAGTCGAATGAATCAATCTAGAGGTTCTGGCTTAAATCTAACTTAGATAGGAAGAAATAGCTCTTGTTTGACTTTAAAGAAGCAAAAATACCTCAAAGATCTAGAAATGGGGAGAGAACACCTGCAAAAGCTCTTCCCTCTCCATCAAAAACATGATGGCAACAATGGATTGAAATGGGCTACTATGCTGCCCATGCTGACCTTAAAATACAGAATGGTGCAAAAGTGACACCTAAGACTGTCTGCTTTTTCCAAACTTGCCTACACATTATCGAAGTTTGGCAAAATATTGCCAACTACATTTTGGCACATGTTAGTTGAAACAACCCAACATCCAATAATGGTCATTTCATTGGCATGTTGCTAGCATGCAAAACAGTGCTGGGTGAGGAAGGGGACTCGAGAATGTTCATCTTATGAACGTTCATCTTATGAAGATTCCTCTTTGGAATGTTAGGGGTTGGATATGTATTTGGAGTTCTGGGATGCCAACGTGTCTATACACCAAACAGTGGTGGGGGTAATAATCCAGGTTCTGCAAAGTTCTGGTAGGGAAAAGTAGATCGGATATTGCAGGAAAAGAATTCTAGGAATTGTGGTTACATGTGGAGAAGCAAAGCTACTACTGCACCCAAGACAATAATTCATAGATTCCTGCTCAAAGGAGATCATGGTATAAGAAGAGAATAAATAAGGAACCAACAAAGAAGTAGTTGGAACTTGGAAGCTTTAGAGCAGATGCAAAAGATAGAGATCAAAGCATTCCATGCAGAATGGAGACGATTGATATTGAGGATCTAAGGCAGCAAAAGGATGTGCTGTTGCAGGATAACAAAGTTCAGGAGAGGCAGAGACGATGGTCCATGCAAATATGGTTAAAGATGAAGCCAATGTATAATGGCGACAAATGAAAGGCATCAGAGGAACTCGACTTTCTCTCCCTTTTTTTATTTTTGAGGCTGTGATTTTTTTTCCCTTTTAGAAGATTGTAGAGTGAGGAAAGGAAAGAATAGGTAGGCTCAAGATCATCACTGGAAAAGCATTCAGAACCTTCACAAGAAGGGGACGGATGGGTGAATGAAGAAGGTAGGGAAACCACAACAATTACAGGAGTGCAGGCTTAAGAGTTTTTCGAAAAGTGCAGGCTTAGAGTTGGCATGACCTTCCTTGAAGGTGGAAGTGAAAGAGGTTGTTTGTGATCTTAATGCACAAAGGGCACACAAGCTAGATAGTTTTCCAATTCTCTTCTCCGAGGAAATTTATGATGCAATTGGAAAGGATGTCTTGGCAATTATATACTGGATTTCATACTGGAAATAGAGGTTCCCAACAAGAAAAATTTTTTAACTTCCAAAAAGGGATTTAGGAGAACCTCTTTTTAAAAAAGGGATTTAGGAGAAAGCACTAAAGATAATAGGCTCATTTTGTTGTCGAATGATATATACGTCATTGTAGGAGAGTTTCTTGCAAACATCTGGAAGGCAGAGTATTTAATCAATCCCATGCAATCAGCTCTTTTTTGTGCCAGGCATTTAGTAGATAGTGTTGTCATAGATGAAGGTAGTTAATTACTACAAAGGAATGAAGACAAAAGGTCTTCTTATGGAAGGAGGATTCTACAAAGGCTTTTGACTCAATTAATTTCTTATGAGCTCGCTACATAAGCATGGTTTCATAGATCCTTGGATCTCCTGGTCCTAGATAAAGAGATGTGTCACTGCCAATCCTTAGTGTTGGTAAATGGGAGACTAGAAAGGGGATGGATTAAGCCTCAAAGGCAGGTACGCCGAAGCTATCCTTTGGTTCCATTGTCCATGCCAGCATTTAATGCCCTTGCCATATGCTCTTTCATGACATGTAAACAAGTTTTTCTGCAAGGTTTTAGCCCTAAGAGACAAGAAACCTTATATCTATTCTGCTATACACAGATGGAACTTTTTGTCATGGATCAGTCAATTGTACATGTAGAGAATTTACCATTCTTCTAGATCTCTGCCGATTTTCAGACAGAGATTGATAGGAGGTTTTTTTGTCTTTTGAGATGACTGATGTTGAGGCGGATGTATGCTGGCATCTTGCAGGCCCCCAAGTGTTTTTTACTATTGCAATATCTGGGTTTATCATTTACCTCTTTCAGATAAGCTTTCCAAGGTTGCTACTGTGTTCTAGAAACAAAGAGAGCTGAAAGAATACTGAAGGGTTGGAAGTCAAAGCTTCCTTCAAGGAGGAAAAGAATTGGTTCTCCTACAATCGACTTTATCGTCTCTTTCTGAATTTTTGCATGTCAAATCTCATCAATGACAAAAAATGACAGGAGCAAGGGTAGATAGTTGGAGGCAAATATTTTTTTTGAAGGGTGCTGACAGTGAAGGTAGAGCAATGCACTAGCCACAAGTAGCTTGGGATGAAGTCTGTCAACCACTTTTAGAGGTAGGCTGGAAGTTTTGGATTGAGAATGATAAACCCTTCTCTGACTAAGTACATGGAGAAGGGCTTCATTTTAAAGAGGTTTGACTTAGCTTAATCCTATTACGCCTTTTTTTTGGAAGTGGATGAAGAATCAGGAATGATCATTTGCAGGTTGCTAACTACAACTTCTGGCATGATGACTGGATAGTGAGGGATGTTCTCTCAGAACAGTTTCTTAGATTATTTGCCTTAGCCTCTGATATTGATGCTTTAGTTGGAGATAACTTGAATACAAGTAATCTGAAGCATTTGGAAATTGGTCAAATATTTCTGCAAACCTAGTCTAACTGAGTTGCACCTTAGGATAATTTGGTGCTTATTCAACCACATGATGGCCACACAGATGAATGGAAATGGGAAGGCTCCATCTGTTCTGTCACTCCTATATGATGTTATTTGAGTATGCCATTGATGCCAATGGATGATGCATTTTTTTGGGATTATTTCCTACTTTGGAAGACTAAGGTTCTTTGAAAGAAAAGATTCTTATGTGGCTATTAGAGAGAGAAGATCATGATAAGGGGTGTTAATGAAAGTGTGCACCACAAATGGACGCCACTAATGTGTTGTTTGACTATGATGAGGAGGATCATCGGCACCTTATCTTTTCTCGCTACCATGCCAAGGAAGTTTTGGATCAAGCTAGCTTCTCTTGGATTGACATACCTTCACATGATTCCTTTCCAAAGAGCTCCAGGGTCACACTTTCTATTCTAAGACTGGAATTGCTCTATTTCTTTATTGTTCTCAAGGTGATTTGGTTGCAAGAAATGGAGTGATCTTCAAGAGAGAAAGAACCTATTTTGATGATGTGTTGAGAATCGTGTTATCGTGCATGTTTTTCTTATTGATGGCAGACCTCTCTATATTTTACCCAAATCCTCTATATATTGAAGATTAGGGTTTCGTAATAAGGTGATTGTCTCATTTCTTCTAACTATGTGTTTAGAGAGCTTGAACCTCCCTAGGGTTTGTGGGAATCTATATTGTTGAGGAGTTTTCTTTTTAAATCTCGTCACCTTTTAGTTATTTAGCATTGTTAATGATCACCAGCTTTAAGTGATCATCCTTTTTCTTTTCCAAAAAAGAGAAAACGTAAAACCCATAGCCTAAGAAAATGTGTGAACATTTCACATAATTTGCAACATACATTGTCAAAAGCATTGTAAGTATGCAGTTTACCATAAAATACATGTAATCTCAAATAATATAAAGCTGCATCATTTAAAAAATCAATGAGATGAGGAAACTTCTTGAACTAAATCTCGTATCATTGACAAATGGGAAAAAACCAAACCAATAACTCATGCATGTTTGCCTACTTTCACCCATTCTAATAGTTTAATTTTATGTATAAGAGCTTTGGAGATGCAGAAAACTAAGTAGTCTCCATGCATGGCTCAGTCAATGTCTACCACAGGCAGGCATCTGTACTCCAGTGTCCTCTGCTAGCCAGAGTTAAATGCAAACAATTCTCTGCACATCCAGTTGCTGAAAACTCAACAGCATATGCCTGAAAGTTATCCATAACCATCTTTCCACAGATCCTTGGCAAACTTCTCACCATTTATTTCCTTCTCATTTCCATCTAAATAATTTTTGTTAAGAGTAAGTCACCACCTGAAGTGCACTTTAAAAAACTTCATTCAGAGGAGTAAAAATTGGTGTCTGGATGGCATACTAAATCAACACACCAATGTACCTCTTTCCATCCCTCTTACAGTGTCTTGTCTCACTAAATGACCATAAGATCAATAACTCATAAACAAACTTAAAGCACCAGGCAATAATCACACAGCATCTTTAGGAAGGAGTTAGGAACTCTGCAAGATCACCTCACCAAAACAACCTTATTTCAAGTCAAAACCTCAATGGTCCTAAATAGTTAACAGGACAATCGAAGTTACCCTATATTGCATCATTATATAGTCAGACCTATAGCTTGAAAAAATGGTGCACAAATTGAAAAAAAAAAGAGGGTCATGAAAATCAATTTTGATTCACGGTTTTCTACTTTAAACGAATAAGGTATCCCTTTCCAGAAAAACTGAATAAGGTATCAAAGCACCATTAATATCATCATCAAGAACCATCAAAAAAATAGGTTTTGAAGAAAAAAATTGCAAACCTCCAATTGAGAAGTTAGAGGCAAAATTATATGAACTCGTCAGTAAAAAGGTAAGATTTTTCGAGTAGGTACCAATCCTGGTAGCATCTCATGCACATGGAATGGCTACAATTTGGCAGCACAATCTTGCTATTTGTCTCCATACAAATGCCACATTCATCTTCTCTTTCAATGTCTAACTCCATGAATTTTCTCTCCTCATCGTCTCTTCTTCTATATCTCTCTGTACATACTGCCTTTTGCTTTTTGTCTTCCATATCAGTTATTCCTTTATGCAGTTGCAGGAGAGAGGGGAAGATCACAGCTGCCAGAAAGGCAGATTTATCATAAGGAGTGGAAGCAAATAACTTCAAAGTCAGAACATCAAACATCTGAAATAGGAGCTCCCTATCCTACCATAAAATTCTCTGATACTGGCTTTCCTTTCATGAGTTGACATTGTAGTAGTTCCATCCACATAAACCTAGCAAAGGCATCAACCACATCATCAGTATGGTGCAACATCAAAAGGATAAAAATAAATTAAACAGTTCACATCCTTAGGTTGAAAAGGCTTCAACCTTTTACTTGCAACAAAAGGCTTACCCTATATATTAGAATCCGCAATAGTCCAAGAGCACCAGCTAGACTGCAATCAGCCCACTGAACCAAAAACAAAAAGAGATGTGCAGTTGGACTATATGACATTCTCATCTGCAGGCAAGCACCATCATATTCCCTAGGAAAGTCCAAGGCACTGCATTTTAAATATCAAAAGGTCAATGTGAGTTTCTTCAAAAGTTCAAACCCTTGTCTATTTTCTCATCCAACCAAACCCTTTAATCAGTGGCTGAGCTAGAAAATATTCTTAGACTAGGAACAAGAAAGATAGTAAGCCATATTATATAATGTCTTAAAACATGATAATGATAAACAATATCATGTTTGCACAAAATATATAAACACGTAAAAAATACTAAACATATTTTTTTGAAACAAATAACATATTTTAAAACCACAAAGCACGACAAAAAAGAAAATCCGCTTGTTTTGGGAACATACAACAAAAACCAATTATGATTTGTGATAAGAGATAAAGGGAAGGGGGCATGCACTGCATTGGTGATTGGTTCATTGGTTGTGGGTAAAAGATAAGGTGGTGAAGAGGTTAGTCACAATTTATCTTCATATACTAAATATAGCAAGGAGTTAGTTTTGAGGGTGAATACGTGCCCACCCAGTGGATACCGTCCCTCCACCTCTGCCTTTAATGGAGAACGCCAATAAATGTGATCACTTCCGGGCGCATCATCAGACATGGCAATGTAAATATACAAAAATAATGCTAGAGGTGTTAATTTATCCTAAACACTCTTGTAGATGTGCCTTATATGCATGTTCTACAGAATTTACACCTTCAGTACGCTCGGTTCCACCTCTTGCTTCAACAACATGATACGTGGTTCTACATTGCTCCTTCAAAAGACTTCTTCAGACCTACTTTATTTCCCATTAAACAAAACCACAACCAAATTGGGATAGTGTATTCAGAACTATTTAATTCCAGATTTCAACCACCATAGCCTAAATATAGATATCTAATGCAAATTTCCACAGTCCAGCTCTATGAATTAACTGTAGGTCATATGGATTAGACATATTCCAACAATCATATTAAATAGCCATTTCATCTTTCATGACAAAAAATAAAAATTATGAATACTTGAAGACCACAAAAAAAGGAAAAAAAAAAAGCATTTTTCATTTTCTTATGATGGAAGTATAATAGATATTTGATTGATATGGTTTTCAAAATACCTCCAACCACGTACAACTCATCCCTATTCTTGGATATCAGCAATGTCTTAACTACCAATTTTTAGTGTTATCTGATGCGTAGAATGTGCATATGAGAGGTCTCGGATTCCCAGACCATTCCTCCACAAAGGCCACAACCAAACAGGTTGCACCACCAGAGCTGCCAAGGTCATCCACCGAACCTTCCATTGGCAAAAATAGACACCAGAAACGCCAAAGAAGGCAAGTGAGCAATTAATAGATATCCCCACTTGATTATCTGCTTGGATGGCCCCCCATCCAAATTAAAAGCTTATGTAAATTCTTTTCAAGTGGCATGTCTCCATCAACAAAGAACAACCTTTTTCTTCTACCAGCTAGCAATCATTAATACAACAGAGCACGAACAACGATCTGTTTCCTTTTAAAATCCACCACATCGACCCGAACCAACCGACTGCAACAGCCCAACTGATATCGCGAATGAGTCATTGATCGGGGAATTCCAGAACATTCCTCGTTGCTCTTTACATGGAAACCCACCATAGAGAACTCCACCATGTCCCGGAACCAAATCGCGATATCGCAAAACAAAATCTCCTTCGAGCATAATGCCTCCTCGCACGCACCGCACAAGTCCCATCCCACAGCCCACATCCACCGAAAGGATTAAAAAAAAAAACTTACGTGAAGGTAAATGGTGATGTTCCAGGACACATTAATCAGGAAAGCGATTCCTTCCCCAAAATTGGGAAAAAGCCATCCTTTCACAGGACACATAAAAGCAGAACCAGAAAATGTGCCACCGACACCATCAAAAAGAAAAAAGGAAGAAGAAAAAACGGAAATTTTCACCGTTAAACCCAACGCAAGGCGGCACCTTTCGATCCAAAAGGGCAACAAAACGCATCGGAGGGAGAGGAAGGAAGGGGGGGGAGAAGTCCTCACAGGGTGTTTGCGTGCTGGATGTCGGCTTCGAGGAGCTTGAGCGAGTCCTTGAAGGATTTCCTCGCGGTGCCTTGCTGGAACATCTCGATCAGACCATCCAATCCCACAAACCCTAACCCTAAACCCTAAAGATCTCTATCTCTCTCTCTCTCTTTCTCTCCTCTCCACTTATGTGCGCGAAGAGGACTGATAGAGGCCGGTGCTGTGGAGCTCTGCGCGCTGAAGACGCGGAGGACTGTTGCGGGGGGGCGGGGACGAAGAAAAAGGCAGGCGCGATTGATCCAACGGTGATGATCGTGACACGTCGGATTGGACGGTAACGCGCGCGCGTCAAGAATGGGATATTTTGGTACCTGTGGGGATTTAACCTTGAGGTGTCTGAGCTATGGGTGTTGTTCCAAAAAGACGCTTGAACTGTGATTTACTGTCTACTTGGTCTCACGGTGAGGCTTTAAAGATTTTTCTTTTTTGGTCCTTCCTCTTTTTTTTAATGACCCGGAACTCCTCGTGGATAAATCAAGGGAGACATAACTCCCGTAACAATGCCTCTAGGTAGGTTGGGTCTTGAGCCTGCGTTACCTTCGTTACCTCCAATTATGGTTAAACGGTGGAGTCAACCCCATTGGAATATGATTAGTCAGGCTTTAAAGATTGTTCTTGGGTGCTTGAATTCAATGACACTTTTATTACAAAAAAAATGTTCAAATTAATTTGATTACTAGTACAGGTTACTTTGCATGTTATGTGGGTTCTACATATTTGAAAATGACTTCATTTGAAAGTGGTCGGAGAGGTTAAGAGCCTGCAACAATGAATTACATATCAAGTCATATTTATTCTTGTATTTGCTCATTTAACATTTTTACATGCTATTTCAATGTCAAATTTTGATGCCCATTTCATTTTTTCTTATATATTGACCCATTTAGGATATTATATGAGTACTAAAATCTTGAAAAGGAAATTAATTTTTTAATAATCAGCCACCTTAATGCTCTCTCTCTTTCATTGAAAGCTTGAGGGGAGAGGAAGAAAATGAAAAAATTACACTTGCCATTGAGATCCTCTCAACTAAAATTGTGACTTATAAGCCTCTAATAATTTAAGAATATAAGAAATAATGAAGAATGATATAATTGATTTAAATTCCAAGATTTACATTGAAACTTCCTAAAATGCAAGCTTAGAAATATGACGGATCCAAAAGATAAAAATTAGGCTTCTTGTGTTTGTGGATAACACTTTTTTTAATCCTTTTCATTTGTTATAAAATTTAAATGCCTCCGACACTCATCAATTGCTTCAGCGTCACGCACTTCACATTGCAAGAATACTCCTAAAATTTGCCTAATTTAAGCACCACTTGGTCCACCATGTCATGTATCGATAACACACTAACTTGGAGACTTCCCCTATTTCCCTTCACAAGGTGTGCTACTAACGGATGGGAAATTGCTAAGTCAAGATACGAGATCATTGGCTTGGTCGATACAACATGCTTACTTTCAAAAATTACCTTCCCCTTGCTTTTAACAAAAGGGCTTTCCTGTTGGTTGCAGAGATACCCAAAAAGCAGATGTGTTCGTGGATGTATTCCTGAATGAAATGATTTAAAGAGGATATGAATGTCAATTTTATAAAATCAACTAAACGTACCAATATTAAAATTTAAATTTTAACAAATAAAAATAAGGATACAAATAACAAATTTTAAATTTTAATGAATACGTATCATACAATTTTAATAATTTTCACAAGTATAGATATGGATATCTTTTTTTTTAATAATAATTTTTTATATAACATATGTATGCATACACATTCTAAATAACAGGTGCTATGTTTAAAGTTTCTATTATTCATCTTAAGATTTTCCAAAATCTTCCTTCCTGACCTTCTACACCCCCTTACCTCTTGTGACCTCATGACTTCAATCTCCTTCTCTGCATTTATTTTCCATACAACTATAAGCCAAACATGCTTATTATGTAGTTATTTTTATTTAATTTGATCATTAAAATTTTCATGCATTTTATAGTTAATTCCCTCGTGAATTTTTTAACTTTTAAATAAATAAGAGATATATAATATCCATAGGACAATTCATTTTAGTATC